>CM077643.1:387974418-388574418 GCA_039707465.1 Rhabdophis nuchalis
CTTTATTACCTTAAAGGTAATAGTTGTCCAGTTGTTTCAGACTCTGGGGGGCAGTATTCATCTCCATTTCCTAGCTGAGGCAGTCAACATTGTCCAAAGGTGCTTATGTGGTCAGTGTGACTTTATGCCGAGGTGCACGGAACCCTGTTACCTTCCCGGCAAAGTGGTACCTATTTGTCTCCTCACATTTGCATGCTTTCAAACTGCTAGATGGGCATTTTTTTATGTTGCTACAATTACAGATAGTTGTCAATTTACAACCACATTTCAGACTGAAGTCTTTGGTTGATGAGCAAAGCAGTTGCTAAGTGAGACGTCACATGATTGCTTCATTCGTTGATTGCCGTACCGGCTCTCCCAGTTCTGGTTGTGCTACAGGGCCCACTGGTGTATGAAAATTTACTGCAGACTGAAAGACTTCAGTCTGCTCCCCAACCCACCAGACCTGGGAGGCCTCAGCTGGCTATAAGGCCCATCAGCATGTGGAAAACCTTCACGGTCCAGAAAGCCTGGACCTTCTCTCCATCCCACCATGCCCAGGGACCCCAGACCTTCTCCGTGACCCACCATACCTAAAAAGCCTTGATCAGTTATAGGGCCCAGCAGCACGCATAAATTATTCCACCTACCTTTGCGGTTTTTGCTATAGTGACAAGTCTTCCCAGCCTGAACAGAAGGCGTGGCCTGAACAGAATGGGGCAAAAATTGGTGTTTGAAAGAAATATTGTGCTTGAAAATAAATCAGATCAGGGACTTGTTCTGACCTAGGCTTCCCAAGAGCATGAAGCAGACTCCTTGTCTCAATGAAACCTCTTTTATTTAGGTTAAAGGGAATTCCTCTCTAGCAAAGTCCCGGCAAACAGTCCTTCATGAGATTTCACAACTACAGACCTTTATCAGGCTTGGAGAGTTGCCAGGCCGATATCTTCCAAACGCCACACTGTAGCATCAATTACTTGGCAAGTAATTGCTTGCCAAGGAACAGATCTTCACCTTAATGAATCGAACTAATTGTCTCCTGCAAACTCCCCTCCCCTTTCGCTCCTCTTTATTCTCTATGGGAGGGGCCATTCACCATCCACCTGTGGCTTTACTCCCGAGTTGGCCCTTGTTCCTTAACTGTTCCCTTCTCCTGGCAGCTCTGTGCATGCACACATTGGGAACAGGCTTCAGCTGTTCTTCTGTCCCACTGGTACCCGACTCCGAAGGCAGCTGATAACTGTCGGACAGCTCTGGCCCCCTATCTGCCTCCAATGCAGAACACTCATCATAGCCTTACCCAGATGCCAGGGCTGGCCCATGTTCCTCTCCAACCTCCTCACTGCCACCAGCTCTGCTGGCCGCTGCCAGGCCACAACAAGATGGTGGAAAACAAAATGCCTAAACATGTCCCTAAATCCATCCCTGTAAGAGAGGCAATATGGTAGTGTCTCAGGATGTCGCATCTTCATCCGTTGTAGAGGCTCGTTCCCCCCAGTTACTTGACCCAGAACACAACTATTACTAATGATTTGGAAAGAGTTCCAGAATCCAATAAGTGCATACTTTCCCTAGCTGGTTATTCTGCCCAACCCAACCTAATACTGGAAAAAAATTATGTAAACATATATGCATGTTTGTCTTTCAGTATAGCATTTCTCAAAACTGGACAAAACAGGACCAGATTTGTGGGAGGGAAAGTGAAACCAGCAACAGAAGTTCAAAAACGGCTCAGATTTGGCTGGTGACTGTAGAGAAAAGTATTTGAGAAGACATTAGCCCAATCCACCCCTACGGGAGAGGCAGCTGGGGAGAGAGTTTGAAGACCAAGGCTTCTCTATTCTAAGCCCCCTCCCTCTCTTCTCAGTCACGTGTACCAGAGCAGGGTTGTTACTAAGGGTTTGGGGGACGGACGGACTCCAGAAGCCTTTATCTAATAGGTGATGCTGGTATCGATGTTCTGAGCACATAAAGTGGACAAGTGATCTAGTTAGTCAAGTTGCATTATCTTCAGTTCTTTATTTAAGAACTTGAATAATGAAAAAAAAACCCACCCCTCTCATTTGATCCGGCAGCATCTTCATATTTTTTTAAAAAAATTGGTCACATATATAACGAATGCAGCTTCTTAGAGGTAGTCCCTCCTGTTTGAAAGAATAGAGGAAAATCTTTCTTTTAAAATGATGGCTCGATTTCTCCTTTTCTTCTAAAATCCTTTTGCCTAATCCAGGGATGTCCAAACTTGGGAACTTGTGGACTTCAACTCCCAGAATTCCCCAGCCAGCATAGCTGAAGTAGTTGAAGTCCACAAGTCTTAAAGTTCCCAAGTTTGGACATCCCTGGCCTAATCTATACTCGCATGCAATGTAAGTGGATCAAAGCAACATAAAACTTTAGGTTTACCTCCTGGTTTTATTTTTTTTAGGTAGTAATAAAACAACACTCCTCTGCTTCAAAAGTCATTTTGCTTTGATACTAATTTTGCTGAAGCTATTATTCCTTCCCTGCATTTTACAGTTTTACTATCATGTTTTGGCAACATAGCAATATCAATTTTACTACGATCTTTGAAAACTTTACTGTGACTTCTATTTGGGAGATCCGTAAGAAATTTTGGCGTATTAAGTGGAGGGACATTAAAACAAAAATCATTTTCATTTTTTTTATTCCTCCTCCAGCCTGGACATAGTACAAAGGAGTTCTTGGCAGAGTTCACTGCAGATGGTTTGAAAGAGTAGGGCAAATATGATCTTCAGCAAGCTTAATTTTCTCTCTCTTGCATTGAAACTCCAGAATGGTATTACATAGGCCAGGTGCAGAACATATGTTGACGTGATGCTATAAAATGTATGGCTTTGATTTGTTGTGAATGCTTTAATATTTTCTGCTCCTTTTTTTGGCAATGTAAACATGATGTTAGAGTGGGGATTTTTCACACCTTTCTTGTGAATACTGTCTTCAGAAACTGTGAATACTATCTTCGGAAGGGCCAAAATAATGGACGTTTTTATTATATATATATATATATATGGCTTGACAGCTTCAAAATCAATGGCAGATGTTTCATTTTCCCCATGAACTGGGAAAAGATAAATGATGTGGGTGGGTGATACTGAAAGAATCAGTTTTAGTATTTGCGTGCAATATCGTACATCCGTGTTTTTTTTCTCGGTTTCCTTCGGTACACTTGTTTATCCTGGCTCTCTTTTTAAAAGATTCTGATTGTGGTGGACAAGTTAGTTTCCTTCCCCATATTAAATTTGAGCCACGTTGTCACTTTGGCAGGAAAACCTGATATGTCTACTAGTGTTTAAATTTTCTGGTTATCACCTTGTTCTTTTCTCTTTGCCTCTACAACCAATATTTCTCTTCCTATCTCTGTTTTCCCATCAGTCTAATTTTAAAGCATGATCTTTTTTTAAAATGTAGGATACAAGTTGAGCCATTATAGCAGACTTACTATGCAAAACAGAATCCGTTTATGCAAATTTGTGTTCCCGTATTGTCTTGTATGAATATGTGGTTCTTGGACTGCTGTCTCTGAAATATACTTTTGGAGAAAATCTGAATCATTTGTTTAAAAGTAAATCATACTTTTTATTGTAATAAGATGGCCTTGAACCACCTCATAATTTATATACTGCCATTCATGTTTCTCAAGTTGCGGCTGCTTCAGCACTGCTGTGCGGCTGTGGGCAGCCATGGTTGTGTGATTGTCATTTCCAATGCACCCTGACAGTTTTTCACAAGTCAAGAGGAGGAAGCTGGCAGGAAGTTGGAACTTGATAGTGATTGCCAACATGCCCTGCTAGCTTCCCACAAGCAAAGTCAGTTGGGAAGCTGGCAGGAAGTTGAAAGTCTAAGGCCAGCAGACAGGCAAGTAAGTCGCTGCTACCAGATGGGGGAGAGAGCAAAGGTGTGCACAAGAGGCACAGCATGGGTCAGGGAGGGTTCCCTAGGGCAGGGGTCCCCAACTCTCGGGCCGGGATCCCCAAACATTGGACAACAGCCCACTACCGGGCCACGGCCTATTCGGAACCATTTGCATGGCTCAGTTCCCCTCTCCCCCCTGCCAGATTGTCAAGCCACAAAGGTTGGGGACCATTTGCACTAGGGTGTGATGTCACCTATGAGGTGTGTTAAGGGTCAGAAATGGTGCGGTTGAGTTGGGGAGGGTACGTGGAGGTGAAAATGTCCGGTGGGGCACAAGCATAGAGGGATTGGAAGAGGATACACAGAATGGGGGAGCTTTACTCAAACAACGTGCTAGCTTCCCCGTTGACTTTCTCCCTGCTAGCTTGCCACAAACAAAGTCAGTGTGGAAGCTGGCAGGAGGTCAGAAATTGTTCCTGCCCAACTGCTTTTGTGCCTGCCTGTGGTCATTGTGTTGATCTGTTTAGGTAAGTATACATCTCTGAAACAATGACACAATTGAAAGGATGATCCAATGAGTCACAGGTTGACTAGTAATATTACATAAGTTTTACTGATCTAATATTCTCATTTATAAGTGGCATGTAGATGTCACTAAAAGGATGTCAGAAAGGCATCCTTTTATTACATCTAACATCTTTGTAATATTCAGTTATATAATATGTTTGCTATGAGGAGCAGTTAGGATTTGGGAGTGGAAATCTCACATAATCACATAGTTCATTAGATTAGAGTGCCATCCTATTGTGGCTTATGGCTCAATATATGGAAACTTGGCCGTTGTCTTAGTGCAGGGGTCTGCAAAGTTGGCTCTTTTAAGACTAGTGGACTTCAACTCCCAGAATTCCCCAGCCAGCTAGGCTGGCTGGGGAATTCTGGGAGTTGAAGTCCACCAGTCTTAAAAGAGCCAACTTTGCAGACCCCTGTCTTAGTGTGTTGCCAGGATCAGACAGTTAAATCATAACATGATTTATTTCTTTGGGCACATAAGTTATGCTAACATAGCAGTTTTGTTCTGAAGGTTTACCATGTTGTATGAACTGAGCTGCTCAGTGTAAACAAGTAGTCCATATGCTGTTTCACTCCAAGGCTTAATACTTAGCTGGATGTATGGTAGATGTGAAGTACTCAAATAACTACTCCAAAGCAGTTCATGCAAAGAAGCTGCCTGTTGTATCTCTGCACGAGGCATGACCAAGGTTCCTTCTAGTCAGGTGGCATTCCCAGAACTGTGAGTTATACAGGTGAGCGGGCTACTTTGAACGTTTCCCTTCTGAACGTTCCAATTCAGTTCTAGTTGAACTATTTGGGGCAGATTGAACAGTAGGTTTTTTAAATGCTGATATATTTAAAGCAGGGGTGAAATTCAGCAAGTTCTGACAGGTTCTGGAGAACCGGGAGCAGAAATTTTGAGTAGTTCGGAGAACCAGCAAATACTAACTGTAGCTGGCCCCAGAGTGGGGTGGAAATGGAGATTTTACAATATCCTCCCCCCAGGAGTGGGGAGGGAAAGGAGATTTTTGCCAAATCCTTCCTCTGCCACGCCCATAGAACCGGTAGTAAAAAAAAATTGAATTTCACTACCGATGTTAAGTATTTTTACTGTTTGGAATTAAACAGCATGCTATTTTTTTATTAAATGAAATGAAATGAAGCAACCCACCAAACCCTTGAAAATAAAGATGCCATTTAACTTTGGGCATGCAAAACTTGTTCGCACAACCTTTCGCACGAGACCGAGAAGCACGTGTGACCCTTCCGTGGCCAACTAGCCCTTGGGGAGTTGCGGCATTTTCATGAGAACATGACCTCACAGTGCCCCAAGAGAATGAGATGAAAAGGAGCCCTTTGTGAAGTGATTTCACTTTACCCCTACCGCTCCTCCCGCAGCCCAGCGCTCCGCATATGGTAGGTGGCTGCATCTGGTAAAAGAAATTATTCTGCCTGGGAGGGGGGATGAAGTCATCTGTTCCATCAGCTTGTAACACTGAACTAATTAACAGACAATCAGCATTGATTGAGACAGCTGCATGCTCTGGGGAGCGATTGGGAACACACATCTTCGCAGAACTATTGTTTATTGCTCTCAGGGCAAGGCACTGAATCTGCGCCTTTGCTTGCCTGGATTGGAGGTTTCTGAATGGCCTGGGAGTTTTATGCAGCTGATACGTCCAGCCAGCATTTGAAAACCTGCTTGCTGGCTGCGTTTATGGACAACTTCTGTATATCTCTACGGACATGAAATAAGAACTTCTTCTGGTCTGCAGAGTCTGCTTACTGCATGTCATCTGTTTACCCGTAATTATAAATCTGCATGTGTGTGTTCGCACAGATGAAGGTAGAGGAAAAGGGACCATTTTTAAAGTCTAGAACATACATAAACAGATTTATCCGGTAGCTTCTAAAATGAGCAATAAAACCTCAAGCAGTCATTAAGTCCAACATTTCAGGTTGCTTTTTGCTTACCTCTTAAATTTGCTGATTTTATTTACTTATTTACATAGCTGCTCATCTCTCAACCAGCTTTGGGCTGTGCCCAATCAAAGATTAAAAGACATATAAAATGATATTAAAACTATAACACTAAGCTGATTAAAACATTAAAACAGCAAAAACCTGGCACTGCATCAAACTTCTAATGTGTGATTATCGAGGTTTCTCCTAGCTCTTGGGGGGAAAGCCAGTTTACAAAGCCACTGTAATTTCAAACCGTCGCTAAGTCTAAAAGAATAGAAGCCTGCTGAACGCCAGGCGGGTATTCAGAGTATTCAGTAGGGCAGAAGCTACCATGGAAAGGGCATGCTTCCTATCTCACCCTATAAGATGGCAATATTATATACCCTACTTCACCTGATAGGATAGGTAGAAAGGGAAAGGCAGTCCTGTAGATAGCCTGTGCCATATAGGGCTTTAAAGTGATGACCAGCACCTTGAATTGCAGTTGGAAAGACACTGGAAGCCACTGCAGCTTGTGCAACAAGCAAACCTAGGGACCACCATTTTTGTGTAAGCAACTGCCTTCAGTTGAATTTTCTGGGTGGTCTTCAAGAGCAGCCCTACGTAGAGCACATTGCAGTAATCTAGATGGATCTGGTTGATCACCTACCCTTTACTCTCCCACAGGAATCAATGGCTATTCCTCTTAATGGCAATGTGATTGCCTCTAAAAGCCATCTGCTAGGAGACTAGTGATCTTCCTTGGTCATTTGGTTGGCCACTATGAAGACAAACTGCTGGTCTAGATGGGTCAGAGGTCCAATCTAGTAAGACAATTATTGCATTCTTGGCAGGATGACTTAGGGTCTACCCAGTTACCTATTCCTGTAGAAGTCAAACAAGCTTGCAGGTAATTTCTCAAAATGCTAAGCAGATATAAACATATTTAGCTTCAGCAAGGTTGCTGTACTGTGGCCTTCAGGCGGTGCTATGGTTCTTTAGCAGAAGAGGCAGTTTTGGTTTGGCAGAGATATATTTAAGTTACTAGTCTGTAGTATATTGAAGATAACTTACAAGAATAGTCCATGTCTGTCAGGAGGTTAGATTTTCATTTCCCAATAATTTGGGAAGATGGTTCTAGCCACAAACAGGTGAAAATCTACTTCTCTAGTAGTCTACTTCTACGTCTATGTCTACTTCTACTTCTAGTCTACTTCTCTATTTGAATCCAAGCCACTACTAGAGTAATTGAAGAACAGATGTCTTGGGTCTCCTGAGAGCCCTGGTGTATGCAATCCATTGGGAAACACTTTTGCATCAGCTTAACTGTATAGCGAATCCTCTAGTCTTGCAGAAATTGTGCTTAAATAGCCTTTTCTCTGTTGGACATGTCTACATTTATTATATATTTCATCTCAATAATTATTTATTTTTACCCAATATTTTTATACTGATCCCATTATAGTTGAACCCAAGAGAACGTAATGTGCCCTAATAAAAAAAAATACATTCAAATGATATAGAACCATGCATTCACGCGTGGGAAGGAAGGAAGGGGGGGGGGGAACCCAGAAACTATCTGGTTTCATATAGGGAAGTCCTGAGGTAAAGAAAGAAGTTTTCAACAGGTGCCTAAAAGTTCTAATGGAGGTGCCTCATAAATTTCAGGGAGGAGAGCATTCCAAAATGCAGGAGTCATTAGAGAAGATCTTCCCATGAGTAATCGCAGGATGACACTCTGTGGTTCTTGGCAAACATGGCAAGGCCACCTCTGATAATCTTAGCAGAGATGTAACAGCAAAGGCTGTCTTTCAGCATACTATTCCCAAAGCTATTTAGAGAAGTGGGCTCCCAACCTTTTGGGCCCCAGGGACTGGGAGAGAAGAAATTACACAATGGAACTCATGGCTTTCTGTCTAGATGGTCTCTGGTGATGAGCCGAAAGGCAGAAAAAGAGAGCAGTATGCTTCCTCCCTTAATTGGGACCTAACAGGGTGTTGTGGCACAAGTATATACTTATCCTCCTGTCTCAGCTGATCAGGAAGAGAACCTGGTGGCTTAAGTGGCTAAGGCTTTGCCTAACATATAATACAGCCCCGGTTCAAATCCCAGTAAGGGTATGACTAGCTGATGAGAGCTAAAAAGCTCAAAATAGATCTATCCTAGTCTCCCGGAGGGAAGGAAGGATTGCACATGGATTAGTTTCTACTAATTTAATTCATTATTAGTTTCACTCAGAACTCTTGAGAGCAATGAAAGTCTAATAGTTGTTGTTAGTTTCGAAGTTGTGTCCAACCCATCACGACCCCATAGATAGTGTTCCTCCAGGCCTTCCTGTTCTCTACCATTCTCTGGAGTCCATTTAAGCTCAGTGTAATGGTTACTCCACCAATAATTAACCAGATTTGGCTCCAGGTATATTGAAGATGCATAGGTTTCTAAGTATCAGTTTTAGTGCTTTTAAGTTGGCTTTCTTTGTGAAAAATCCTCCCATATTTTAAAGTGTGATTGGTGGGAGCTGTATATTTTGGTCTTGTGCTTTCTAACAGATTGCTTGATAATGTGTTGTTGAAGGCCTTATGCCTAGGTATTAACCATATTGGTTTCTGATACGTATGTACAGACACAGGCGCACAGGCACACATGCACATTTTCTTTTTGGCTGCTTGACTCTGGGATGGATTTCAAGATTTGTTTTCCCAACTGTTAAGCATTTTGTTCTTTTTCTTTTAGTTTTCTATATTAACTATATTGGAATCAGCTAACCTTTTTTTTTTTTTTTTTTGTATATTCAGCAGAAGAGTAGAATTTTCTGAGTATTTTATGGTAATCTAGGATATCATGAGGCTGTCAGATTGCCTCTTTCTGCCCTTTCCATTAATAGGGCTTATTCACAAAGTACTGTATGTAGATGTAGGATTATAAGCTAACAATGTAGAATGAATTTAAATGAAAGATTTCAGGGGGGGAAATTGTTGAACGTTTCCGTTCCTATCGTCTTGAAGCAGAAAACTTTATTTTATACAACCTGCAGGATTTTGTTAGATCCCCCCCCCCCCCCCCCCCCCAGTCTTTTGTGCTACTTAACCAAAGGTTACACGGTAAAAACCTAAGCGTGGGAACAAGGCTAAATGTACTAAAATTTTCATGGTAGCAACAGGGAGGTTTTGAATCAATTTACCCAGGGATGGGCTTCAAAAAGTTTAGCAAGGGGTTCTCTGTCCGGTTGCTGGGTGGGCATGGCCATGGTGGGCGTGGCCTAGTCCTTCTGCACCACGATTAGGGAGGGTGTTTTTTTGGCCTCCCCAGGCTCTGGAGGCTTTACTTGAGCCTCTGGGAGGTGAAAACGGCCTCCCCAGGCTCTGGAGGCTGGAAACGAGCCTGTTTCCGGCCTTTCCGAACTTCCAGTAGGCCCGTTTTTCGCCCTCCCCAAGCCTCTGTGCATGCCCTGCACTTACTTGTATCCAAAATGGGCCGCGCGGGGACTCTGGGGAGGGGCTGGGTGGGAGCAGCCAGAAGTGGGATTTGGGGGTTCTCCGAACTGCACAGAATCTTAGATGGAGGTTCTCCCGAACCCCTGCAAATCCCCAGCAGCCCACCCCTGAATTTATGGCAATTAGGGATGAGATTGCAAATATATGTTATACATCAATTGGCTTTTACCTGAAGTCCATCCAATTACAGGTCAGATTAATTGCATGCAGCTATAAAATAGCATATTTTTTTCTATATCCTATGAGTATCCTCTTGGGTTTGGATGACTTCAGATCCACCCAGTATCCATTCAGTTGTAACATCCATCTTCATTTGAACCAGAAGACATAGCCTCTGTCCATTTACTTCTCCTCTAGATTTCTGAGTAGCTGCAGAAGAACAGAAACATTGCATTAATGTACTTGTTTCAAAGCAATCTACAGCTCTGTGTGTACAAAAAAACCCCAACAACCTCCAAGGATCTTCTTGTTTCAGTTAATTTTCTGCAAGGTCACTTATTTTACTGCCTTATTTCATGCAACTCTTCAAAACTTACAAATGGCATTCAAGTATTTCTTGTTCTGAATAGCGAAATGGATTTACTTACTGACCATTGCGAAAATGTAACGTTGATGTTCTTTCAACAAGTGTTAGGAATGCACCCATCCAAACCAGGAAGAATTGATCTCAATTTTAATCAAGAGATTCATTGTTGGTGTTCTCTCCACGAAATAAATTCCTACCATGTGCCTTTTCACTTCTATTAACCATTGTTAAAATGTACTTGATTCTTTGTTTATTATGGATTTGTAGTAAGAATTTAGTTACGGAACTTGGGTAGGCAAGGAACCTTTTCAGCTTTTGATTGTAATTAATGTTGCAAATAGTGAAGTAGTGGGAAGGAGGAATGTTGTGGGAAGAGCATGCATGATGAAATCTAGTCTCTTCTGTATTTGCTCTTTTTTTTGTATCCTTATAAATATTGTATGATGTGTGATTCATATATGAAATCCTGGAGCAAAGGAAATTCTCCCTGGTTTGGGATCTTAGCCGGTTGTCTTATTTCATCTGAAAATCTCTGCCTCTTTTGTTTGATTCATTTGAAAGCTTTTAATTGTGTTAATTTCTTTTTGTAATGGAAAGACCAGAAGTGACTTGTTGGAGCAAATGGCCCCAGCAGCTGGCTTGCATTCTCTCTCACTCGCGAGCTGTTTTTCTCACTTCTCATGACCGTCAGATTTATTCACATTGAAAGGAAATCGATCACAGGTAAAGAAAAATCTACGGGCAAATCCTCCCCCAAGGTACATAACACAACTTCTATTGACTTCATGGAGATGCAGTGCACATACTTCAATTTAGTACTTAAATAGAGCGAACAGCGATATGAGAAAAGGGTTGTACAGCGATGCAGAAATAGAAGCAGTACTTGGAATGCCAATACTTGTTCTGTATAAAAGGTAGCATTATCCATTGGGTACATGTGGAAGACATGATGATGACATTCTCTCAAATATGTTTTCAGGTCTGCTTTTTTTGATGCATAAACCAAGCATATCTGGAATAAGATGGCAGATTCATTAATATAACCACAGAAAGATATATGTCTCTTGAGAAGTTTTGTTCTTGCATTTTTTTAAAAATTCTAGACTGGTGAGTGAGAACCCATAATTCAGATGCAAAATAGACTTCTTTAGCTTGGTGCTCAAATCATAACATGCTCAAACCATAACATGTAATGATTATAAGTATTAAAAGTTATTTCATTAACTAGATATAGTTTCGTGACTTTATACAACACAATGAAATGTGAATGGAAAATCATAAATGTCTAATTTTTGGTTTGGCATATACAGATGTTGACATACAGAACATAGCCAAGGTAGTGCAGTGGTTAGAATGCAGTACTGCAGGCTACTTCAGCTGGCTGCTAGCTGCAGTTCAGCAGTTCAAATCTCACCAGCTCAAGGTTGACTCAGCCTTCCATCCTTCTGAGGAGGGTAAAATGAGGATTGGGGGTAATATGCTGCTCTGTAAACTGTTTAGAGAGGGCTGTAAAAAGCACTGTGAAGCGGTATGTAAGTCTAAGTGCTATTACTATAATATGGAAGGTAAAATAATGTTTGGTCAGGAGGGATGCTGCATATCAGAATAGTGTTGGGAAGATGTTGCTATCTCATTATAAGAATGCATCTAGAGTTACAAAGCCTTCAAACGTTTTAAAGCCAAAGACAAAAGCCAAGGCGTCAAGGAGCATACTTAATATTTTTGGGGAAGTGCAAAGACTGCTTGGTGGTAATATGCAAAGGAAAAATGGCAGCATCATGCATGTGGGGGAAAGCGTGATTTTTGATTTGTGGCAGTTAGAAGCGTGCCACAATTGGCTCTCCTTCCAATTAGCAGGGATGCCGCATGTGGCATGGCTACAACCACAGCAGTTAAGCCAGTGCACACCTTTCATGTCTCTTTGAAAAGCATTACATGAAAACTTCACTTGACCTAAATCATGGTTGGCAATAGAGGTGAGTAGCAGTGGTGGATTGCAGGCAGTACGCCCTGGTATGGTCATACTGGTACCTGGTACCATTCTAATACGGTGCTCCGGAGGGCCCACCTGCCCGCCTGTCCTCCTTACCTGTATTTGAGGTCTTAGACGCTTCCGTGCACGGCACCTGCATGACGCTCCGCTGAGCAGCTGGAGCATTGTGGAGGCATCGCAAGAGATAAGGATGCCTCTGTGTGCGTGTGCATGCGTTGTACGGGTGTCCGCACGCGCTGCGCATGTTCATGTGGTGGGCGCCAGGCCCCTTTGCACCGTACCGGTTGCAACAGGATCCGGAACCCACCACTGGTTAGAAGCTATGGGCCATCTGGAGATAGCAATAAAAAATGTTATTATCTCCACCTGGAGATGAAAGTTAGTGGATGAAATGAAAGAAAAATAGATGGGTGTCTCTGAAACTAAAACATATAAAACTGGATGAAGGGAAAAGATGTATTAGATTGGAATGAAGATGACCTCACCCGAATGGAATGGAGCTGTGGATGATGTATGCAGAAAATTAAAATATAGATAATAATTGTGAATGAAAGGGCTAAAAATTGAGGAATGGTATGGTGTCATCAAGGTAATTGTGTGGGTGTGTATGAAAGTAGGAGCCTAGATTTGGTATAGTTATACATCTTGTGCTTTAGGGAAAGTACAGGTAATCCTTGACTTAAGATCACAATTGAGCCCCATGTTTTTATTGCTAAGCAAGATATTTGTTAACTGATTTTTGCCCCATTTTACGACCTTTTTGCCACAGTTGTTAAGCGAATCACTGCAGTTAAGTTAGTAACACGGTTGTTAAGTGAATCTGACTTTCCCATTGATTTTGCTTGCCAAAAGGTCACAAAAAGGGATGACATCATCCCGAGACACTCCAATCATCATAAATATGAGTCAATTGCCAAGCATCCAAATTTTGATCATGTAACCATGGGGATGCTGCAGCGGTCTTAAGTGTGAAAAACGGTCACAAGTCACTTTTTTCAGTGCTTTTCGTTTTTTTCCACTTTCAGCAGTCATTAAATGTTGTAATTCGAGGACTACCTGTATAGCAAAACAATGGCAAGTTTAAAGAAATACAACTTGCTGATAATAAATATAGGGAGTACAATGTAGTCTGTGATGAGGAATGAATGTTCCTTGAATTAGGGGGGAAAAGCTATCTAAGAACATGCTTCTTACTTTGTTTTATGGAAGTTAGAGTTGGCTATGTCAGGAGCAAAATAAAATCAGCCAAATGTAGCGAAAGCATGATGGTTATTGTAGGAGCTCCGCTTTAAGCTGCTTACCCCAGAGCCTAAAGTGCGATAGTCAGGAAAATGTAGATGAGATGTGAAATGGAATGTGCCATTCTCTGGCTCAGAGGTGCATAGCCCATGGCTTCCTTTCGATGCTGCTTGCTTCTCCCCCACCCCCTCTTCCCCCACAATTCAGTTCTGATAGACTGATTGCCATGCAGTTGGGCTCTCTGTAACTTCCTTTCTGATCTCATCTTTTTTCCTAGTGGGGCTGCCAGACAGTACCAATAGATATTATCTATCATCCATTCAGTAAAAAAATAAAATTAATGTAGTCAGAGATGTTGCAAGTTCTAAGTATAGATTGTGTAGATCAGGGAAAAGGGCTTTACGGTAAGAGTGAATTGGGAAGGAAACACGGATTGAGTCGTATTTCAAATTCTTGAAAACCCTGAAAAATCAAGGAACATGATACCTTTGTGTTTAACAAGCATTTGTGATAGTTAAAAGACGAACTGCTAAATAAAGTTTTTTCAGTAAGTAGACTGCAGGGAAATGCTTGGAGCAGATGTAATTTCTCAATTCTCAGCATCTAAATTTCCTTTCTTCAAAACAACAAAATAGGAACTTGACAGAGGCCAGTTGTAACTTTTGGGGAGGGATCAGTAACGAGAAATTTAAAAAAAGTAAATGAATTTAATGGGGGAGATATAAATTACCGTATTTATTCGAGTATAACGCGCAAAATTTTCTACCAAAAAAAGAAATCAAAGTTTGGGTGCGCGTTATAAACGAGGGCCGGTCCATTGAGGGCGCAGGCGAATTGTGAGTTCGCACTGCGCCTTTTCCGGGCTGCAGCCGCTCACTGTACGCGAGGGCGAAGAAAAAAACAACGTTTTTTAATACCGATTTTTAATCGAAAATTAGGGGTGCGCGTTATACACGTGTGCGCGTTATACTCGAATAAATACGGTACTTTCATTAATTGCTTTTTGCTTAGCAGTTAAACGTATGTTTTGCCTTTCTTTTTCATGATAGCGAGAACTTGATGCAACGGCAACAGTGTTGGCTAACCGACAAGATGAAAGTGAACAATCAAGAAAGAAACTTATTGAACAAAGCCGTGAGTTCAAGAAAAACACTCCAGAAGTAAGTTGTAATACAATACAGATTTTGAGCTGTTTTCCGTAGCATGAAATTGACTTTTTTCCTTCTGTTGACATTAGCTATAATGGCCTCTTCTTCCAGGTTACTTCTTGGACTTCTTCTGGCAAATGGAATCTCTTTTTTTCTTTCTATAAAAATCTTTAAGAGTTTGGCTTTATACCCTGGATTTGTTAGGCTTTCCCAAAAAGATTGCATAGCATCATTTATTGTGCAGAATTCAAAAAAAGAACTATCATTTCATCAAACTAATTAGGAGCACAATAAAATAGAATACCCCTTAAATTTGGCAGTTTCATAATGTTAATGAACTACTTCAGACTACTGTAACTATTAAATATATGTATATGTAAGAAAACGCTGGGCATGCTGAAATGAATATGTCAATAATTTTCAATGTCATAATTTTTCAATTAAGACTTGTAAAATGTAAAAGAGATTATGCTGCTGCATGGAAATATCTCAACATTTTGTGGAAGAATCCCAGAAACATTATGTTTTGAAAGAAGCATTTATACCCTATTTAAATATGCTGTATAATTATTTTTTCTTAAATGTTAATTTAAGTGGTTTTGGCTATTGGAAAGCTGTCAGGATCTTTTTTAATACATTATATAAAACTAAGTAGGCATACTTTTTTTTTAGTTTTTCTTATTTAAATATAGATCCATTTAACATGCTAAATGAGCTTCTCATCCTGCGCTTCCTAGTACATTGGTTTCCATCCATTACACTTATCATAGATAATATCCTATCTAGTTTTAAGTTTATGATGTCAGAAAAATAATTCCAATTCTGGAAATCTCAAACCTTATTTCTGTTTCTCTGAATGGTTTCTCCATATTCAGAGTACTTATATCAATTTGACATCAAGTTCTTCTCATTTGGTGCTATTAAAAAGAGAGCATTTGATGCAGTGGATGTCTGGAATAATTAGCTACTTCTCAGATCTTGTGCCCAACACAAGATATCAATGAGTAAATATTGATAAAGAGCTGTGGCTTGTAAAAACTGTACCAGGAAAAGCACCATGGGAAAGCTAACTTTCTTTCATCCTCTTAATAGCATAAAATAGGATAGCAGTCTTTTATGGCTAGTGAATATATGTTCCTCTGTGTGAGTGCTCCCTCCCTCCCTCCCAATCACTCACATGCACCCACATAAGCACTGTTAAGTTGTGAGGTCAATAATTTGGTAGTGTAAGATTCTCACTTCTTTTTCCCTGTTTTCACTTAAGGAAGTCTAAAGCAATGAGGACTGGAAATACTTTATAGATAGTTCTCAATTTAAAGCCACAATTGGAACCAGAATTTCTGTTGCTAAGCAAAGCGATTGTTAAGTGAGTCATGGGGTTTTACAACCTTTTTTTGCTATTGTTGTTAAGTGAATCACACACACACACACACACACACACACACACACACACACACACCAAGCCAGTTAATTCGTTTGTATGAGATATGTTTGTTAGACATGCTTCTAGAGGAAGCACTGAACAACGGTGGGATGAGGTTGTGGATCTTTTTGGATCAGAAGCATTTTTTAAAATGAAAGTGATTGTTGATGTTTGCCTTTTGTTGATGGATAGATTGTTGCTAGATGCAAATCTAGATAGCATATTAAAAAGCAGAGACACCACCCTGCCAACGAAAGTTGGACCATAAGAAAGGCTGAGCGCCAAAGAATTGAGGCCTTTGAACTAAGGTGCTGGAGAAGACTCCTGTGAGTCTCTTGGACTGCAAGACGATAAAACCGGTCAGTCCTAGAGGAGATCACTGCTCTTTAGAAGGCCAGATCCTGAAGATGAAACTCAAATACTTTGGCCACCTAATGAGAAGGAAGGACTCACTGGAGAAGAGCCTGATGCTGGGAAAGATTGAGGGCAAAAGAAGAAAGGGATGACAGAGAATGAGGTGGCTGGATGGAGTCATCAAAGCAGAAGGCGTGAGCTTAAATGGACTCCAGAGGATGGTAGAGGACAGGAAAGCCTGGAGGAACATTGTCCATGGGCTCTCGATGGGTCGGATATGACTTTGCAACTAATAACAACAAGATTGTTGCTGGCATTTTATTTATTTATTTGGTATGCAAATAAGCATGTTTATGTAGGCTAACTTATCTCATATACTTAATTTTAGCCATCATACAATGAAAGCAGATTTTAAAAAACAGTATCTACAAAGATAAAAGATAAAAACAACAAAAATAATATAAAACACAAAACTTTTGCTTTGAGTATTAATGTTTACCGTATCATTTTTAAAATATCGGCTGGGACATGGAGCCTGGCAAGAACCAGGGGAAGTTTTGCAGGCAAACTACGGAGCATTGCATTAGGAATCTGGCATTGGTAAGAAAAATGACAGAAAAATAACATGTACTTGTTTAAATAATATTTAACAAATTATACTGGCATTCAAATTCCGTTCTTGCCATTTGAAAGTGGAATCTTTTAGAAATTCCAGTTATAATATCATTCTTTGATTTGCCTGTTGTGGGAGCTAACTTTTGACATAAGTCTGTAGAAATGATTGAGCTATTTAGATCTCTTCTTCAGTAACACTCCCACACAAATGCAGCACATCCACACAAGCTTCTTTTTGGAGAGTTTCAGTTGAGTTTTTCATGCTTAATTATGTCATGGCTTCACAACCATTTATCTATCGTTCTTGGGTTGGGCCTGATGGTGTTATGATTCAGAAGGCCTAAAATAAAATAAAAAATCTTCTTCCTTCCCTTGCTTCCCTTTTAAGGTTATCTAGAATCCAGCTCATTGTAAATCTTGTGCCTTTCATTTGATCATCCCCCCCCCCCCCCCCCCCCCCCCCCCCCCCCCAATATCCTGGAATTCACATTTTTGGCTTCATGGATTTTGCCATTTATTTATTTGTTTATTTAAATTGGTAGATATGGCTAGCCATCTGACTAGGCCCTCTGACTAATTTGACCTTGGGCAGCTAGGAAAGATTACATAATTTGAATTTATATGTACATACATTCAAACTTTGTGTGTGTGTGAACACCCACAAACACGTACACCAGTGAAAATGTTTCCATCTATGTTGGTGATGTGGTGGATTCATTTAGGAACCAAAAATTAAGATAAAGAATGGGAATAGTTTAAACCAGGGGTCTCCAACCTTTGCAACTTTAAGTCTGAAGGACTTCAGCTCTCAGCAAAGCTGGCTGGAGAATTCTGGGAGCTGAAGTCCTTCAGGCTTAAAGTTGCAAAGGTTGGAGACCCCTGGTTTAAAACAACTACAGTTTGCTTGAAAATGTAGTTCCTGCGTGCCTTGCAAAGATTAAGGCCATCAGTGCAGGAGCAAGAACCGACAGGGCCATCTTGTGCTCTCTCAGGTGATTACAGGCATCAGTAAGAATTTTTATTGACATAACCAAAGAAAAGATAAGTTCACCTGAAATATTTGCAAAGTCTGGCCTCTCGTTGCAGAATAACTGCCGGACCTGTAGAGAACATAGTAATAATTTCTATTCATATTTAATCCATACATTGAATGAACTGCATTTGGGGAGAACTTACCTATGTTTTGTATCCTCTTCCTTTAGGGATACCATATTAAAATCATACCCAAATTTAACATTCTAAAAAAGTGCAAAAAGGGGGGAGGGGAGTAAATTAAAGTAAAACATGGAAGAAAGTTCTATAAAAAATAGAAGTAGTTCCAAAGCAAAGTATTGATGAGTGTTTAATTGTTTTAATTATTTATATTACGCAGAGTGTAATGGTGAGGGTGGGTGGAGCACATTTAATCAATTTAATAAATTTAAAGGTTTAAGATAATAGAATGGTATATTGCCTGCTCAGATTGGCAGGCAGAGGTTTTAGGGAGAAGCTTTTCGTTTTGTTTTTTCTTCTATCCTGGCAAAGTCAATGTATAATTATAACACATTTTAAATGGAATAATATAACAATATTATTCCCCCTAGTCCTCAAGAAGCAACAATCTCCAGATAGATGGAAAGAAAGAAAAACAATGAGAAGTGGTTTTCATTTATCCTGGTTCTGTTAGAAAGTGAGCTACATATGGGTGAGCCTAGAGAACGTGGCCACTGATCCCATATTTTTGTTGCCTACAAATATGCCAAATTTTTAATAAAATTAGTTGTACTTTGGCAATATCTCCAGCTTTAGTGCAAACAGATTAAAGTATTTTTAAAGAATATTGTAGGCATTGCTATATTAGAAGATAGTAAATTCTCTCTGAAATTCTAAACAGAAAAGTTACTAAATGCCCATGGGGAAAAAAAGATATCATTTTGAAGATTCTACTTTCGTAGATGCTACTGCACAAAATTCTTAATAGTATTTTATACAATGTACAATGCTATAGTTAAATGTTAATTTTTTATATTTAATCAAGTCATCAGGTTAGTCTAGCACACCCCTTTTAGGAGCTGGGACTTAATTTTCTATGAATAGCAGTGAAAATGTGTGTTTCAGTTTCCTTGAAAATGTGTTTCTCTACGCTGCAGTAATCTAGCATTTGAGATCTTTTGAATTATTTTCATTTTTGGGGGGTATGGATTTTGCCCATAGGTTAGAAATAAGTCTCTCTTGGCCCCCAGCTTTCTGCCTGTTGCTGACCAAGATGCCAAAGAACCATCTTAAATTCTGTTGCAAGTAAAATTGGTATTTAGAAGAACCCTAGAGGAGAGCCTCTACCTTACTCAACTGTCAGTAGCAGTTACGGCCCTAAAATGTGTTTGCAGACTAGGGTGTTAAACTGCTTAAGAGATAAGAAAAATAGAGGAGTCCATTAGGCAGATTCTCTAGGTAGTACTCCTAGTACATTCCTGTCATATCTTCTGGCTTGTAAACCCACCAGCTTATAAGGAGCTTGACATGCCTTTGGGATGAGAAGCAGCAATACTATAGCCACCTCTGGGTTTGTAATTGGGACAACCGCCCCAGCAGGAGAATCAATGTTTCTTGAAGCTAAGGTCTTACTAGAGAACTATGGTGCAGTTCTACAGTGGTGATTTATAGTACTCCTATCCTTCGACCACATAAGCATTACACGTATGATATGAAAAGCTGATGCAGGCATTGATATCATTGAGGGCAAAAGAATGGTTTCTGTGCCTTTAAATTTTCTTCGGCTTATCCTTGCCCTGCAGGCCCCGTGTCCCTCCCCTTATTTTGGAAAACATCTGGTACCCTATTCTATTCAAGGACTAATGCAGCTGTAATGTCAGTTTCAGAAGCCCAGGGGCCACCTCCCTCAATAATTGCTACCCTATCATAAGTATCCTCTAGTTGCTTTAATGCAGGGGTCCCCAACCTTTTTGGCGCCAGGGACCGGTTTCATGTAAAAAAAATTCCGCGGACCGGTGGGAGCCTCCAGCGGGTGAGTTGAGTCACGTGGGCCACGTGCGCGTTTGGCGGTCATGTGCAACCGGGTGGGAAAGCTGCCAGGGGTCCTGGGCGAAGGATCCTCGGCTGGGGCAGGGAATAACAGGCTGCGTCCCGGGCAGGAGGGCCTGGCAGCCCCTTCCCCTCACGCAGGGCCGGGTGGTGCCCCAAACCCCCCCTCCCCCAATGCAGGCCATTGCCCCTGTCCTGCCCCCGGGGAGTGCCCCAGCCAGCTGCCAGAATAGCGGAGCATTTGCTACATTTTCCTAAGAGTTGCCCTACTCTCTCCGCCGCTCACTCTAGCCCGTTTACTATCAAGCCACGGACCGGCACCAGTCCGCGGCCCAGGGGTTGGGGACCCCTGCTTTAATGGATCTTGTCAAACGCAGTACTGAAACTTGCAACCTACATTTGTTAAATATGTTTTTAGTTGACATACAGTATACAAAGAGTACCTAATCGAGTGCTTCATTAGATATTTAGAACATTTAAAATAACCAATTGTAAATTTTAAGTTAGAATTGCCTCAACTGACTAGAATCCTTGTTTCACTATGAGTTTTGTAACATGAGTAATTTGGGTATAGTAAAATGTCCCTGGGTATGAGCAAACTGGAGTATGATAACATGCCCCAGTATTTTCTAAACTAACTCTTAAATAATAATACCAGATCCAAATCAGGACATTGCTTCTCAAATCCACTTTCCTTTGGGTTCCTCATTAAGAAAGCAAATAGATCACATTCTTTAAAGACCCAGGTCTTTTGTCCCTCTTTAATACAGTTTGGCAAACCCCAATTAACACAAACATGTATTCTAAAACTTGCTGCTTATATTAGCATGATGAGTCACATGTTTAAGGAAAAGGGAAGTCTGGATAGGCAGGAAATGTTCAATTCTCTGTGTCTAAATCTGACTCAAGTCAAATGGCTTTGGCACTGGCAAAATACTTGTTCACCTTTGGTTTTTCATGAAATCTGACATAGAATTTAGATTACCTTTCCCCAAGTTCTCATTTACGTCCTTGTTAAGGAAATGCCACTGTTCTTTAGAAGTTCAAAAAACAGCCTTGCTGTAATAGATTCTTTGGCCAATCGTTGTCCCATTGTAAATAAATCACCAACTTTTAAGGGAAATTTTATGAGTTGCCTTGCTGTTAGTCTTTCAGTATAATTGACAAAAGATGGTATTTCTAAACAAGGTCTTGCTAAGACTGTACTATAGGCCTTGTTACATAACGATGATAGCCTGTATTTGAATTGTCTGCAGTTAATAGCTTTAATATAATAGTTAATTACTGAGTGTTCTGGCCTTTACAGGATTAAGCTGCCAGAAATCTAAAAAAGTGTTTGTGTGTGTAGTTTTAATTATAATAAGGCATTTTGCTTTCCCAGCTGTGCAGTTCCTGTAGATCTGCATCTAAGCATTCTTTATTAATTTTGAAAATGTAGTTGATCCTGATCATTTAGAGTCCCGCAGCCATTCTGAAAAGCTGAAATCGGCCATAGAGATGTAATTAGGAGAAATGCATCTGTAAATAATAATAATAAGGTGCTTTCTTCTGTTTGCTATTGAAAACATCAGAAATGAGAATTTGGAGGCTTCATAAGGACCAAGAATCTACATTTTTTCTTGTGTTTTTACTTCTTTGGAGTACCGAACCAGAGATAGAAACTGAGTTGAATTTTTCTCAGTATACACTATTTACTTTTAGACCTGGCTTTCTGAGAAGTTTTAAATAATAAACCGTTCCCCTGAGAGTTCAAGGACCTACCTCCAGGGAAAGCTGTCACTATGATCTGTGTGAGTGCCTGTTCTTATTATGTCTCTTAACCTGCCTCTTCTAGGGATGGGTAGTTTGACTATCTTTCTCCCATACTTCCTTAGCTTAGTTTAGCTGAAATGTCCCAGAATTATTGACAATATAAAGGAGGCTTGTTTATTGAGTTTTCACTACACAATTGGTCTGCAGTCACAGACCAGAGAGAGGCTGCAATTGCTACTGCATACGCCATACCATTTTGACCAAAACATTGAAGTGTACAACATTATATAATTGGGGCTGGGATTGTCTGCCATATTGTTTGCTCTAAAAATGCTTCAGAAACCCAGATAAATTATTCACTGCTATAGTGGTTAATATAGTGGTTAATGACAGGTGCAGCTGGTGTAAATTTGTTTCCTTCTCTGACAATACTAGCAAGTAGTTCTATAGGTAGCAGGGTGGATTTGATTTAAATCAAGTTGATTTAAATCTTGATTTAAACCATAATTTTTAAAGAGCAACTGTTATCTCTGTCCTGCAGCATCTCCTCTGACCTGCTATTGACTTACCGACAGTCCCAATATTTCAGAATATACAGCCTCGTGCTACATAACTAAGCTCCATTTCATGCTGAATAAACTAAATTATTAATGTATCTTAAATAGAAAACTATCTTTAGATTGATTTTTTACTCCAAAAGCCCTTTATTAAAATAAATTTTTATAAAAATAAAAAAAATCCAATTTTAAATTTTAAAAATCAATTTTTGGGATTTTAAAAAAAAATCCACCAATTTTTATCCATCCTGATAGGTAGCCTTGAAAGTTTTGTTGGTTTCATTGTTGCTCTTTTTTCTGGGCTTGAAATATGTTTCATGGATAAAACTCCAAAGTACAGGGCAGTCTTTTAATAATCTATCAATCATATCTTTCCTTGATGTTGATTGTCAAATCCAGCTGTAATTCAAGGTAAAGTCATGGAGAATAATCAGGCAGTAAATTCATTTTGATCACAAACAGCTTCTAAATAATCTGGAAAAAGAAAAACCTGTGAGTTGTTAAAAGGCAAAAAAAAAAAAAAAAAAGAGCTCTCGAACAGACCAACCTTTTCATGTTTATAGAATTCTGATAGCCCACTGCTAATGCCCAATTATCTCCTAAGGAATTAGAAATTTTGAACCATGGAGAAATCCTTTATGGTTTTTTCCCCCAGTTCCCCAGAAAGCTCATGATGTCATTCTTATAAGCTTAGAACTACCTAAGACACTTCTAGTAAATTTATGTAATGTCTTAAGTTTAGTTTGTGTATAAGTTCCTTTTTTTGTGTGCCATAGCAATAATTTATTGCACTTTCTTTTTTTTTACTATGTAGGCTTTTTGTGTTGTTTCATATAATTTCCCCCCCAAACTAGAATATTGGGTTTAAAAATGCATTAAAAAATATTCAGTTGAAATATTGAATTGAATGCAGTATGAAGGCAAATATATGTGTCCCAGGATAATGTTGCAAGATCCAATCTGGGTCAGGCTCTGGGACCAAGACGTTTTACCTTCGGAGCTCAGAAGATGAAACCTCTCGTCCCGTTGACTGACCCGGATTGGATCTTGAATGCAGTCTAGATTTCTTTTTGCTCAATGTGATAGCATTGGGAATGACTTTAGAATTAGAATTCTTATCACGCTTTTTAAGAGAGCAAAGCATTAATTTTTATATTCTAACATTTTATTATACCCCATCCAGAGGTCCTCTTTGGAGAAGATGGGTGGCTCACTAAGGTGAAGATAAAAAAATATTCTTATAATTTATATATGAATTACATAAAATAGTCTATCCCTAAATTGGTACTGTGCTGTATTAGACTACGGTTACCAGAATTTTTAACAAATACACAGTGTGTGTGTTTTATGCCTCTTAGGACTGCCTTCTAGTTCTAGCCATTATTCAATTAACTTTAGTCGGAAAGTGCTTATTCACATCAGATTTTATTCATATTTCAATTTTTCAGTACAGAAATTAGTACAAGAGCCCATACTCACACATTTAATTTCATGGTACCCTAAGACTGTTGGAATGCAGAAACATTATTTTGCACTCTTGCTGCTAAGAGTTTTTGGGGGGGGGGGGGGGAAGACTGAACATCAAGGTAAAGTGATTCTTTTCTGTATCTAATCTTTGGGTCAGTGACCATTTCACACTTGAAGGAGATGAACAGCCTCTCAGTACAGCATGTGATATGTAACTTCTAATCATCTCCATCTAGAAGAAGACATTTCCTCCAGGTCTGCGAGCAAAGCAATGTATGCACTGCCACCCATTTTCATACAGATCCCTATTTTTGTATTATATGTTTCCCGTTCACATTAATGTTGACCCATGCAGATCAGCAGAGGTGGTGGTGGATAATTTCCTTCCTTGGCATTCCCAGAGAAAAGGGTGACATTATAGGTATACAGGTGGCCTTCAACTTAAGACTATTGGTTCAACAATCATTCAGAGTTATGATGCTGAAAAAAAATGATTTACAGTGGCCTTTGCACTTACGCCACTTGTTGTGGCGTACTCACAGTAACATGATCAAAATTTGAATGCTTGAAAACTGGCATGTATTTATGAGGGTTGCAGCAATCCTGCGATCACCATTTGTGGCCTTCCCCGGAAGCTTCTGACAAGAGAGTCACTGGGGGAAAGCCGTATTTACTAAATAATCATGTGATTTGCTTAATGACCGTTGCAAAAAAAATGGTTGAAAAATCTGTCAGAATAGCTATATTCATGAACTGGAATAGGGTCAGCCAATGGGAGCTGAAACACTTTGGAGCCTGGGCATGGGTTACCTCTGTACTATAGCTCTGAGTCTGTGCTAAAGCTAGTACTGGTCTGCAACTCAGAACTAAACTGGAAACCAATCTCTCCTCTCTACCACATTGGAAGAATCTCTCTTGGTATTGTATATATGTCTCGTGTGTTATATTGTATATAAAGCTGAATTCTGCTGAATCAATTACCTGTGTGTGCTTTCTGGATGTGATTGCTCCAACAAACCCTAACAAAACCTCATACAGCTCACTTAATTTCCCCTTCATTTAGTGGTGGAAGTTTTGGTCTTAATTCTAGTTGTACATTGAGGACCAGCTGTATAGCTGAAAAGCAGTGGTGGGTTTCAAATTTTTTTAAAACCTCTTCTGTAGGTGTGGCCTGCTTTGTGGGAGTGGCTTGCCAGCCATGTGACTGGATGGGAGTGGCTTGGCAGTCATGTAACTGGGTGGGTGTGGCCAATTTGTAAAATGTGGTGAAACTCACTTAACGCTCTTGCTTAGCAACCAAAATATTGGCTCAGAAACTCTGGCATTTGAAGCACGCAAGTCTTAAAGCTGTCAAGTTACAAGACCCTTGCACCCGTTAACCCTTTAGAAAAAAAAACACAGGGGTGTTCAAACTTGACAGCTTTAAGACTTGTGGACTTCAACTCCCAGAATTCCTCCTCCAGTCATGTTGGCTCCGAAACATTGGCATTTGAAGCACGCAAGTCTTAAAGCTGTCAAGTTACAAGACCCTCGCACCCCTAACCCTTTAGGGGGAAAAAACAACCCAGGGGTGTTCAAACTTGTCAGCTTTAAGACTTGTGGACTTCAACTCCCAGAATTCCTCCTTTCGCTCTTCATCTTGATGATGTGTGAACAGGACGGAGGAGGGAGCTGGAATCGATACTAAATGGCACTGTAGATTTGTGGAACCTCTTCTATAGAAGAGGTTAGAACTAGCAGGAACCCACCCCTGTTGAAAAGTAACCTCTTCTCTTCTCTCCTCTCCTGTTGTTGGGCCAGATAGAAGAAGCAGGGCTTTGAATTTTTCATGGGTTGGAGATTCTCCATGCCTGATGTTATAGGGAATGATGAATTAATATATGTATTTGCAGATAAAAAAGGATTTGATGAGTTTATTTGCATGGCAGAAACATAAAATCTGAGTGAAACCCTTAGAACTTTTACTGTGCCCTAAGATAGCAATTTGATTAAGAGGTTATAGAATAATGAGTTGTTAGTAGTATCCAGAAGGACAATCACACTGCTGGAAAAATAAAAGAGAATATAGTGGGACATTAAAAAATAAAGTGTTTAAAGCAAGCAGAAAACCACCATCTACACCAGAGACTATACCTCAAAGACTCCACCCCAAATGACCCCATTTCTGTATTATATGACACTTGCTCCTTAAGAATGATTTACAATCAAATCAAAATGTATAGGAGAAGAAGAGAAACAATTTTTTTAATGTGGAATTCTTTTTGAATTAACACATTTTTAGTGTTGAATATATGGAAAAATAAAACTGCACTGCTATCCTTCTATGTCTCCAGAGTGACAATAAATCACTTTCCCCCTTTTAAAATGTCTGGCTCCATAATTTATGTTTGCATAGGCCTTTAATAAATTCATAATAGGTGTTTTAGTTGGCAAGCATCATTCTAGGGATTAAGAGGCTTTTTAAAAAATACTGTGCTTTTGTTCTTGACCATAATTAGGTGTGGAAAAATGTATATGTATTTTTACTAATCACAAAAAAAAATATCATTTGATTTCTGTTTTCTTTTGCAGAAATGCTTGTGCACAGACCATTATGAACCATAAATAACTTAAATTAAGTAGTATCATGACTTCAGTATTTTGTTAAACCTGAAGACATTTAAAACAAGACCTATATTTTGTGGCAGTGAAGTATTTACGCAGCCCTGGTTAAAACTGAATTTATTGCTGGGCCTGAACATCTGGTCTCCCTACCCAAAACATGCATCTGATTTTTCTGTGTACTTCTTGCATAGGCTATGTAGCCTCAGTGATGAGAAGAAATCATCCAATTTTCTAGTCAGGGCCTGGAGCAAATGTGTGTCTTTGTCAGAAGCAATTGTATGAATTTAAAATAGTTGCATGAGCTTAGCAGATGCCAAACTATTATCCTCAGATATACTGAATGATCTTTAAAAAGAAAGAAAGAAAGAAAGAAAGAAAGAAAGAAAGAAAGAAAGAAAGAAAGAAAGAAAGAAAGAAAGACATCTCCAACTTAACCATATGAGCTGTACCATATATTGGTTAGGTACTTAACCATATATTGGGTAGGTACAGTAGATGCTTTACTTTTTAGAAAATGAGTTAATATGGCTAGCAGTGTTTAGCTTGCTGATTTTTCACATGGACAAACTTTGGGTAGAAGAGTATAAATGTGAAATAAGAGTATATTATAGTATAAATTCTATAATAGAGGCCAAGCAGGATGCTAGTTCTGTCATTTATTTTTTCCTGTCTTTGGAACATCTTTAGAGTATTAAAATATGGACCATGCAGAGGAATAATCACAAGGATTGAGAAAGGCTTTTTTTTTTGTTTAAAAAGCAAAACTACAGATAGTCCTTGACTTATGACCAAAATTGAGCCCAAAATTTCTTTGTTAACCGAAACAGTTGTTAAATCCGGTTTTGTCCCATTATAGAACCTTTCTTGCCATAGTTGTTAAATGAATCACTGCAGTTGTCAGGTTAGCAATATGGTTGTTAAGTGAATCTGGCTTTCCCATTGACTTTGCTTGTGAGAATGTCGCAAAAGTTGATCACGTGACCTTGGGACACTGCAACCATCATACATATGAATCAGTTGTCAAGCATCTGAAATTTGATCACATGACCGTGGGTATTCTGCAATGGTCATAAGTCATTTTTTTCAGTGCTGTTATAACTTTGAACAGTCACTAAATGAACAACAGTCGTTGTTTGATTTATTTCTGATGATTTAGGATTTGGTTTTTTTTAGTTTTTTTTAATATTATTGAGATTAAATGTAGAATAGATTTGCTTCTTGAGATTTTCTCTCAAAGCCAGCAGGTTACCCACCTGCCTTGTCCTGCAAATGCAGACTTTAGTCCAGAAGGATTGTACATTTCCACCTTATTTTATTGAGTAGGCAGGAACAAACTCTACTGTCATAAACTTACCCATTTACTGAGAGTAATATCAAAGAAAATTGCATATTCCCTTGATTGCATGTATTATTAGACTTAGAATAATTTTATTGTCATTTTGAATGTACGCTAATTGGCATACATTAAAATGAAATTTCTTTGCATACAGTTCTCAAAGGGTCTCTATCTCTAATATACACTACATAAACATGACTAAATAAATACATACATACATACATGAGCATTTGCCTACATATATGACAGAGAAAGAACACAGTTTAGTTTGGATCAGAGATGGGTTTCTGTCGGTTTGGCCTGGATCAGGCGAACTGGTAGTGGGTGGTGGCGGGAGGCTCTACCCACCCACCCAGACGCTTCTGCACATATGCAGAAGTGTCGCACGCACCTGAACCGGTTGTAAAAAAAAAAAGGAAACCCACCTCCGGTTTGGATGTATACATGTACATGGCGAGAGAAACAAATTTTGCAAGTTTACCAGACAGAGGTCATTAGTACATACAGAATTATGTAGCCTCCATATCAGGGAAGAATACCCTCGTGATATTTCCCTAAAGCTTTGGAGTGATATCACTAGAGGTAACAATTCTATATTTTGCTCCACATGGGGCTACCCTTGAAGAGTATCTGGAAGCTCCAATTGGTGCAGAGTGTGACAGCACAGGTTGTCTTCCCCCCTCCCCCCCCTCCCCCCAGGTGGCCCATGCTACACCACTGTTCCAAGAGCTGCACTGGCTGCCGGTTTGCTTCTGGATGAAATTCAAGTTATTGGTTATTATCCATAAAGCCCTGCATCTCACCCCTGTGGGACAGACCAGCTCCACCTGTGAGGGGGGATGCTGCAGATCCCATCAGTCAAGGAATTCTGCCTTGAGGGGGTTCCATGGGAAAAGCCTTCTCTTCCATATTCCCGGTCCTTTGGAACATCTTGCTCCCTGAGTGATCCCATGCTGCCTTCCTGACTTTCCATTAGCCATGGTGGCACAGTGACTAGAGTGCAGTACTGCAGGCTGCTTCTGCTGCCTGCCTGCTGCCTGCAATTTGGCAGTTCAAATCTCACAAAGCTCAAGGTTGACTCGTCCTTCCGTCCTTCCGAGGTGAGTAAAATGAGCACCCAGATTGTTGGGGGCAATAGGCTGACTCTGTAAACCACTTAGAGATGGTCTATAAGTGCTATTGCTGTTGCTATTAGAGCCTGAAGACTTGGCTTTGCCAGTTGGCTTACAGCTAACTAGAAAATGGGTTGATTGACTAACGTCAATTTCCACTCCTTCCCTTATATTCTTTCCTCCCCATCTTTAGTTGCAACCTGTATTGTAATGTGATGTCCAGTCACTTTGTGGCAAGATAGACGGCAGACAGTTTTAATCAAGAAATAAAATAGATAAATAAAATATTGTTTTCCTGTTCTTGAAGTTTCCTAAGAAAAGAGGTCTTCAAAGCAAGCATGTGTGTTGCCTATGCATGCATATCTTTGGTGAAATTGGGAGTTGTTGTAATGCTATGTTATGGCTATAATGTTGCATTGTAATCAGCCTTGAGTCTTTGGGGAAGGTGGAATAGACAATATCTCTATTGGAAGTGGGTGAAATGAAGCACTTTTGGAATGTTCTAGTAATTGTATGTGGGGGAGGGGAATTCCAGTATTTTGTTTTAAACATCAATCTGCACACCAATGAATCCATTTCTGTTTCTGAACAGTAGACATTTTGTTTTCTACCCTATCTTACCCTACTTAAATTTGGAATTATGTGTGATGAACATTATTGAATTGATGATTCAGAGTCGCATGCGGGATCGGATCCTGCCCCTTACATCCTCACGGCCGATTCGCTCCCACAGAGAGGGACTTCTCCGGGTGCCGTCCACTAGACTCTGTCAGCGGGCGACGCCCAGGGGAAGGGCTTTCTCTGTGGCAGGCCCAGCCCTCTGGAACGACCTTCCCCCCGACATTAGAACAACCACGGACCTCCGCTCCTTCCGTCTAAAATTAAAAACACATCTTTTCTGCTTGGCCGGCCTAGGGTAGTCTCTTTTAGTATGGGATTTTAGTAATTTAAATTGGGAATTTTAGCGCAGGGATAATTGTTTAATTTGCCTTTTAGTTATTTATGTATATTTATTGTATTTTTAACTTCCCTGTGCACCGCTCCGAGTCCCCCCGGGGAGAGGGAGCGGTCTATAAATTAAATTTATTATTATTATTATTATTAAGATAGCGACTTCCTTTTGTTGGTAAATTAACGGACCCTCTTTCTGTGCCCTCAATATTCCCTCCCTGGTAGACCTTCTAACAAATTTAATATGTATCTCTCTGGGTAGTTCATTTATCCTGGCATATGCTGAATTTATTCTATAAACCAGGTGCCGCCATCTTGTTTTCCAGTTCTGCGCATGCACAGAACAATTTTAATTGTACTGTGCATGCTCACACATCAAGCATGTGTGTGTGCATAGTGCGTGAGCGAACCAGCAATAGTGCCTGCTGGAACCCACCCCTATAGGAAATTATATGGAAATAGCAGTAACTCTCCAGGACTTCTTTACCAACAGATATAATGGAGGCTACTTACTTCTAACTCAATTAGATATGTTTCACCACTAAACTGATTAACTTATTATTAACTTATTGTTATTATTATTATTATGAAATGAATTATGTAGTGGAAGAGTCTTAAACTTGGATCTCTACATCTTCCATCCACCCAGACATTATAACCATACTAGTTTTATGAACAGAGATTTGGGACAAAAAGGGGAACTTAAAACAAGTGCCAAGAAAGTGCAAACCTGTATTTATTATTCTATTTTAATAAAAGTACACATCCTGAACACACACCTCTTTTTGAGAATTACAAAGAAGCTGTATTTTGGCTAAGCTAGCCCATGGAGAACATTTGGTATATGATTTGAAGAGTTTGAAGCTTATGAAAATCCTTGTCTTACATATATATCGTAGAGGAAAAAATATGCATTTGTTCTCCCTCCATCTCTCTCTCTCTCTCTCTCTCTCTCTCTCACACACACACACACACACACACACACACACACACACACGTCAGTCAGTGCAGAAGGAGATCTCTGGTATGTGTGTGGTCTCCGTCTCCCACCCCACCCCTGCAGCGTTTGGAATATTTAGTATTCCTGTGAAGAAATAATCATGCTTTTAAAAATAAAAGGGGAAAGAAAGTAAAGCTTTATTTAGTTGATTCTGAAACCAATTAGAAGATTGGATGTGCTTCCTGTTGTAAACACCCATTTAGACTGCTTAAAATAGATGGCATATACTTAACTGAGTGGAAGGATGCTTTCGCTTCCTGTGAATATGCTGAGGTAGTTTTACAACACTCCAGGAACCTTCTGTTTGGCCTGGGGATAAGAAATAGCCTGAATATTGTTAGAAGCAAAACCATTCTTGCTTGGGATGGGGAAGTAGACATCTAGACAAAGATAAGGTTAACTACAAATAGTTACCTAAATAAACTCTTCTTCTCAATCAGTTAATCTCCCTAGATACACATTTTGTACTAAGTTCAGTGGTGCCTGTGAAGGAAAATAGTGATCATGAATAAGACACATGCAACTTTCTATACACTTTCTATACACTGAAGGACACTATTCCATTGACCTCTAGGTTTATAGGAAACTAGGGTAATTATTATGTTAGTGTTTTTAAACTTGGCATTGCTGGCTGGGGAATTCTGGGAGTCGAAATCCCCACACATCTTAAATTTAATACGCTTGAAAACACTTTGTTTATTAAACATTTTAACTTATGCGGATATTTCATTATTACTAACATGATGGCAAAGCTTTCTTCAAAATAGGCTTATTAATATTTTAAATAGAGGATAAATGCAGTGAGTGCGAAGTGGAAGCATTGTCCTGTTACAGTATGCAGAGTGATTCTTGGAGTGGATTAAAGTATACCCAGGTTCAGTTTAGATATATTATAATAGGTGGTACTTATAAATCTTGTTCCACACCTGTCTGTCTTAGGGTGCAAATCGTTCTTGCTGGGCTAATGTAGATGGGCTGAGAATAAGACTTGTCACAGTTATATCCAGTTATACATCTCAACTCAGGGCAAACTAAGTGGTGCCATGAGTATCTTACCCTGGTGTCTGGAGGCACTGAAGATCTGGATGGGATACACACAGGCTTCTGCTGAACCCTGGAAAGACTGAGTGGCTTTGAATTGTGGGGTCTACTGATTCTAGGACCAGTGATGGGATTCAATTTTTTTTACTACTGGTTCTGTGGGTGTGGCTTGGCAGATGTGGCAGGGGAAAGATACTGCAAAATCTCCATTCCCTCCCCACTCCAGGGGAAGGTTACTGCAAAATCCCCATTTCCTCCTGATCAGTTGGGACACGGGAGGCAGAGAATAGATGGGGGCAGGGAATTACTCAAAATTTCTGCTACTGGTTCTCCAGAACTGGTCAGAATCGTCTGAATACCACCTCTGTCTAAGACCATGCCATTTTTGGTGCTGGATGGTGTTGCCCTACCCCAGACAGTCCCATTCCACAATTCGGGAGTCCTCTGAAACTTACGACTCCTGCTCAATTAAAATTAATTTTCTCCTTTTTAGATTTGGCCCTTAGGCAGTGCTTTAAATGAAGGCAGCTTAAAAAAGCTATTGACAAAGTCCAGTTACTGGATCTTTTTCACTGGGAAACTTCTGCCATTATAAATACACTCAAACAAGAATATGAGGACATAGTCTTCCAATTTAATCTAACCCAAACCTATAATTTATCATCTATTATCAACATTGAAATTTTGTAGGGCTTTTACATTAATTAAGCTTGACGCATTGTCTGCAGCAGTCCTCTTTAGTTTCTAAGTGCCTGTGCACATGTGGGTATAGTTCAGTAGAGTCTTTGAGCCATTTGATCCTTTGTTCCTTTTATAGGGACTCCAGGATGAGTCACATCTATCCCATCCTCAAGACATTTCTGGGCAGAGAGCTCAACTTCTATTTTTTGCTCCTCTTATCTGATAAGAACCCAAGAATATCTTCCCAGGTTCCTCGGTTTTGTGCCTCAGTATGTGCTATTCACATGATTTGTCCTTAAAGGTTTTGATTTTCATGTACTTAATTTCGTTTTATACTATTTTATCCTGTCACTATGGTATTTTTCTTTTTGTATTTTTATATTTTATCTTTCATTCTTACTGCTTTTTATACAGTATTTCCTATACATATTATATATACATATTACATGTAAATTGACATTTTAGTACCCTGTTTCCCCCAAAATAAGACCTCCTTGGATAATAAGCCCAATCAGGCTTTTGAGCGCATGCGCTAAAATAAGCCCTCCCCCGAAAATAAGCCCTCCCTGAAAATATTGTAACGCAGCAGCAGCCATGAGGTGACCATGCTCAGCACCTCCTGCACCTCAAAAATAATAAGACCTCCCCGGAAATAAGGGCAAGCACTTATTTCGGGAGTCAAAAGAAAAATAAGACCCTGTCTTATTTTTGGTGAAACATGGTATGTTTTATGTCCCTCTTGTCTGCCCTTATGGCTATAATAAAATTATTGAATTGAATGTAGACATATTAATTGATCTTACATGCATCTTTAATCCCACTTAAATGTGGTAGATAAAAAGCTTTTCAGGGATGGCTCTTTCCCAGGTTGTCACTCTCAATTAGTTTTTTATTTAGCCAGCATGCAAAAACATTTTTGTTTTCCCAGGTTTTTAATTACTGCTAATGTTAATGCTTCAGATGCTTTGGTTTTATTGTATGATGGAATTACTTGTTTGATATTTTTATTTTACTTTCTATTTCTTTTATAGTTCTATTTCTTACTAATCTGTTAGTTCTGGTAACTTAACTTGAATGCAGAAGATGATTGATATATAAACTAATAAATTAATATACTAAATAACCAGTGTTTCCCACTTAGAAAATCCAGCTATTGACAGCATTTTTATCTTTTAAGATTAATCATCGGGGAAAAATGAACAGCTTTTTAAAAGAGAGACTACATTCCATGAATATAGAGTGTAAATGGACAGTTTACTTACTTGATTAAATAGTATTTTGACTCAGTAAACTAGTTTTGAAAGTCTTGGAACATTTTGCTTGCAATATTGAACAAACAAACAAAAAAATCTTCCTACCCAGTTTGTTGACAGCAGGGTGTAAGGGGAAGTCATCAAGGGGAGGCTAAAATATTATGATGAATTAGTAACTATATCAGGTATGTGAAAATTTGACCTATTTGACAGTCTGAAGTACGCACTAGAACATTGCAGCCCTCAAGCAAATCCTTTTTGGAATATAATAAACATCTAAAATTTCCCACCCCACTGTAAACAGGATAGAGGTGCCTAGAGCATTCTGAATTTATCAGTGCTATTAAAAGAAAGTACAGAGTGCTGCAAATATAAGGACACATGCTTGAAAGATCACCTCTTAAGTAGCAATGTTAAACAACTCTATTCTAAGCTGGTAGTTTTAGAATGAGTACGTATTTTGCATATTTGATCTTGAATTCTGTGGTAAACAAAAAGTGCCATAAAGAAGGTCTATATCAACCTGTTTACTGGGTGTTAATGCTACTAGAATGAGTTGTGCATTATTTGATAAATTCCTGAGGCATGTATCTTGATTGTTGCCTGTCTAGGCTGTTATGACCTAGCAGAAGGGCACTAGTGGGGTGCTTCAGGGATGGAGGATCCTTGTCTGATGTAAAGTGATGGTACATGGTCCTTCGCTTAAAGATGACCTACTGGACCTGGAGATACTTGAAACTTATTGCTGAATTGCAGATATCTCTTTCTTGTACTCGAGAGGATGATGGCTGATCAGCCTTATGCATTATTCTTTGAGGGGATGGACTGTCTGGACGTATTCCAGTGAGATTTCAGAGCTAGTTAGGCTCTGAAACTTCCTTAGTCATTCTGACAGATTATCTGCTCTGAGGGAATGACTGAGAGACCACAACTCTGCTGGTCCTCCTCGATCTTTTGGTGGCTTTTGATAGCATTGACCAATGTCAGGTTACCTAGGGCTGTGTGGAAGACATTGTTCTTCAGCGCTTATAATCCTACCGTATTTCCATGGTCAACTGCAAACTTGAGCTTTGAGGGTTTCTGTTCATTTCCCATAGCTGCAGGAATCCATCCTTCCACCCTTGTTTTTTTAAACATCTATGTAAAGCTGCTATGAGACATCATTAGAAAGTTTAGAGTTGATTATCCCTGTATGCTGATGATAAGGAGCTTTGTTTTTCTCTGTCATCAGAGTTAGGTGAGGATTTTGGACCAGGGCTTGAAAGGGCTTGATGAGGGCCAGTAGATTGGAAGTACTGTAAACTGACAGCGTAAAAAAAAATCAAAATTAGGTTTTCGATTCTGGATGGAGTTGCGTTTCCCCCGAAGGAACAAGGGAACAGGCTTCATGAAATCTGGGATTAATTTCTATATTGAGCCTTAGCGATGCAGAGTGCATTCTCCAGCTGTGCTTGGTCTGGCAGTTGTGACTGTTCCTGGAAAGGGATGGTGTGTCCTAGCCTTCCATTTAGTTTTTTCTCTTGGCAACTGAAATGCTGGACTTGGCACAGAATGTGGTAGCAAGGCTGTTAGCGCTAGTATACACAGATTTCTTCTTAAGATTGTTGCAGATGTAAGTTTTCAAACTTACATTTTTTACAGTCCAGTATTTGAGGTGAAATTTATTCAATATAATTAATTCAGAGGAAATAGATGGCTGCCCTCAATATCTCTGAATTAGTCATTTTGCTTTTATTCCAGGAAAGACAGTTTTAACAATCTAGTGCATTAAAAAAACCTCAAAGACGCCAAATGCCAAATCTGTTGTCTCGTTATTAAGCGATAACACTGAGACTTTGTTATCTTAAACAATCAGTGAGCTCAGGGTTTTGAAATACTCTAGTTTTTGAAAATCATTCACATTGAATTTTGGGGTACAATGATTGCAAATCCTAAAATTTGAAAGACTAACTTTTGGAGTTAATTGTAAATGGTAACAGTTGTTCAGTATCTGTGTGTGAGAGAGAGAGACAGAAGGAGGGAGGGAGGAAGAGAATGAGTGCATCTATCTGTATTTCTATCTCTCTAGTGTATTTTATTTTATTTTATTTTATTATTTTTGATTATGTGCCATCAAGTCAACATTAGTGACCACATAAACAAGCCTTCTCCAGCATGCTCTATCCTGAATCTGTTCCTTCAGCTTTTTCAATGCTTTTGTATCCATCCCTACTACAACTGAATCTATCCAGTCATTGCTGCTGGTTGTCATCTTCTATCCTTCCACCTTTCTCAACATTATGGACTTCTAAAAGGAACTGGGTCTTCACATAATTGTCGGAAATATGATAGTTCCAAACCTGCTTATTTGTATCTTTAATGAGAACTGTGGGTTGATTGATTCTGTGACCCATTCTTTATTTACTTGTCTATCCATGGAATCCCTCAGAGTGTAGTCCAACACTAAACTTCAAAAGCATCCTCCCCCCCCCCCCCGTCCTACCACTTCAAAGTCCACTTTCACACAGTATCACAGGAAAACCTTTTCCTTGGATAGTTCTGATCTTGTAGGCATAGATACACCAGAGCATCTAAAGATCTTTTCCAGGGCCTTGTGGCTCCTTTATCAAATTCTAATCCGCAGCATACTTGTTGTTGATAGTTGATCCTAAAAATCTATGTAATGATATAGACAATTTTTAAAAAAGATCTAGATCTGATGCCATCACATTCCCAAAAATGGCCTCTTTCATCTGAATACCCTCATCTTTCATCTATAACTATTATCTCTTTCTGTCTCTCTCTCACACATGTGCACACACGGGCGCACACAATCTTTGTAAGTGTGACAATCATCCCATGCTATAAAGAATGAGTAAAAATGTTTTGGAGTAAAAATGTTCCCCAGGCAAGCTAAATGAATAGGAAAAAATACGGTGTGTGTGTGTGTGTGTGTGTGTGTGTTCATTCCCCAGTGGAATTTGGTGTAACTCTCTGGTGCCCACTGTCCCTATCCAGAGCTTCTGATAGCCTCTAGCTAGGAGGCAAGGAGAATGAACAATAAGAGAAGTGCATGGCTTATAGATAATCACCTGGTACCATCTGTGGAAAGTGTGTGAGAGAACCAACACCAGTGGAATAAAATTCTATGTTAGAGAGGAAGGATTCATATTTTCCCATCCTGGCAAAATTCCCAGCTTTTAACTTCCAGCTTTAAATGGTATAATTCTTTATGCAGAATAATAATTAATTTTGCTCTTTTTTCATTAAAAAAAGGTACCAGGACAATTTAAAAACAGTAAAAAATATTCTAGATAAAGAAACTTCCTTTTACAAAATTTTAAGAGGCTAGTTCTATAGTTTTAATTTTATGTAAGTTTTGGAAACTTTAATAAATGTAAGGGTACATATATTGTGCCTATGGAAACATTTATATACTTAATAAATATAGCTGTTACAGTGTGATGAGGTATTGAAAGTTTACACCAAAAATAATGGCTATAAATATTTTAAGCAATCTGTGTAATTTATACATAATTGTATGTCAGATATTGTGTAATGCTTTTATTCTGTTCTCATGGTATTTAAATACTTGCAAAGTTACATACAGTATTTGACCACATTTGTGAGCCTTTTGTTTTAGAAAAAGAACATTAGTAGAAAGTTGTAATCATGTAACTGGTTATGCATCCTATGTATGTTAATGAGTCTCACTTTCAAGTAAATCTTCCACTGAGTAAAAAGAAGAGTAGAATTGGACTGTACCACATAATGAACTGGAACAGTACAATAAATCTTGAGGCTTAAGGTCAACAGACTTCACATTGAGCATTACTCATCGTAAGTGATAATTTTTATCTAAGTATCTTGGTTATAAGTATTAAATTCTGAGTTTAATAGCTTCTTGATGATCTCAAATGTCATTTGGGCAGGAGGCATTTGCTAATCTACGTAGCAATGGAAACTGGCAGACTTTGTCAAGAGTGCTCTTCCTTTTGCAACTTCTGAACAAAATGTACACACACACACACACACACACACACACACACAATTTGCCACCATGACACATCAAGGTTGTTTTGTTATAGTCTTGCTGTTCAATTATGTCTCAGCTTCACAGCAAAGTATCCCCGCTCTGTGATGAGAGCTATAATTAACTCGCCAAGGCGCTAGTCAGCCAGATTTGGCCAGGCGCCATGAAATCAACCCCAATTACTATATTCACATTGCCAGTAATGCCCACTTCACAGTTCCTGCTAATTGGAAATGGCAAGCCCCAACATCCCGTAAGTAAAATTACCATTTGTGCCCTATTCTATTTGTGATATTTGCTCCCATTATTTTGGCTACATGAAATTGGTTGATGAGAATTTTCTGAAAATGGTTGGTAATTGTAGTGATTCAGAGAGAAGCACTAGAGACCCCAAGGTTATGCTGTTCTTTTTCATCTCTAATTTTGAGATTGACATACATGCTGTTCTCTCTTATTACTGCTTGTGCTGTGCCGCAGTAACTGAAAGGGTATTTAGACTTAGTTCAGTGGCATTATTATATTCATATAGAATCAACACTATCCACTATGACCCTTCACAGAGTAATCTGAGGAGGAAAACCCAGGTCACTGTCTGCCCCAAAGAGTTTGAAGTCTCCATATTGACAGGGGTGGAACTACCACCAAAAGGAAAAGGGGAAAAAAATCAAAAGAAGAAACAGATAAAGGACCCAAGTGAGCATATTTGAAATGTTGAGAGCTTTCTATACTGTGGGTGTTCTGTTCTCCCACAGTGAGTGCTGGTTGGTAGCTCGCTCATTCATAAAATGATTGCTATGGGGCATCTAAGCATGACACCAATTTACTAGAATGGCCCCTGCCTATTTTCTAAACTCCCTTCCTCAGCACGATATTCCTGCTTACTTTTTGTGCCTTTTTTCTGGACAGCTGGCATGCTTCCAAACTAAGCACTGGACTGCAACTGCCCATCATGTTTGTTTATTTATTTATTTATTTATTTAGGAAAACTCCAGATTTAAGTGGGAGGAACAAGAAACCTGAGTGGCAGAATTTAAAGATGCAAAGAGAGTTTGATACAGTATGTCTGAGGTTGCCAGTGCTCGAAGAATGAATGCTAGGGCCAAGGGCCAGAACATTGTTAAAAATGGGAGAAGGTGGTGTGACAGCAAAGCTATGGATAGCCTTGGTAAAGGCAAGAATCTTAACATTAAAGTTGAAAGGAGCCATGGTAGTGTTTACAGAGAATTGTCATGTGCACTGGCAGATCAGAAGCATTTTCGTCCATGATGTTATCGGTAAAGGTTCCCCTCGCACATATGTGCTAGTCGTTCCCGATTCTAGAGGGTGGTGCTCATCTCCGTTTCAAAGCCAAACAGCCAGTGGCTGTCCGAAGACGTCTCTGTAGTCATTTGACCAGCATGACTAAGTGCCAAAGGCACACAGAACACTGTTAGATTCAGGTATAAAGGATAGTTCCATGTTGCCCGGGGGCGAGGGGCAGTAAGAATATGGGATGAATGTTAAGTTATTTTAAACAGATGTGAAGACGAATATTCTTATTTCCTGAAAAAGACTCACAGGTTGCAAACAAAAACAAGAACACTGCAATAAGTAAATAAAATGTATTGTTGTGTTTTGCATTGTATGAAAAGCAACTGTAATCTAGGAATTACGCATGAGATTTTGTTCTACTCCTATGAAGGACTTGATTCTCCTCTTGTGACAATCTAGATTTACTGATGGAAATTTCGTTTGGTTCAAATGAATGACAGACACTGTACTATCCCTTCCTTTCATATATATCCTATGATGAACTTTCTCTATACTGGCTTCAGTAAAATATGCATCAAGAGGCATGGCTTTCAGTCCTTCTTTATATTCTCGTCCTCCTCCCATTGTGGTCTCTACCTACCACCCCCTATTTGCAGGCTCTGGAGCTAAAAATATATGTATCTGTGACAAACAGGCATGGGTGGCAGCAGACATTGGGAAGACTTTTTTGGGGTGGGGGTGGGGAATGAAAATGAGCCAGTGATAAAGTAAGCCTCTAAAATGGTTGTTGATTCCCTCATATTGAAATCTTATATTTGAAACTGTTGTTATTCTGAATATTCTGTTGCATTCTACTATTGCCATTTGAAGGATATTTTATTATCCTTAAAATGGCAATACCCTGTTTCCCCCCAAATAAGACCTCCCCAGATAATAAGCCCAATCGGGCTTTTGAGCGCATGAGCTCAAATAAGCCCGCCCCCAAAAATAAGCCCTCCGCAAAAATATTGCAACACAGCAGCCGCCATGAGGTGACCACACTCGCTGCCTCCTGCACCTCAAAAATAATAAGACCTCCCCGAAAATAAGGCCAAGCGCTTATTTCGGGGGTCACATGGGAAACATGGTCGTTTTTATTTTTTATTTATTTATTTTATTTAAATTTATATCCCGCCCTTCTCCACAGAGGACCCAGGGTAGTGGTATAAGGTAGACCAGTATTGACTTTTGCATATGGGATGGTAATAGATACTGTCTTAGCTTAAGACAGTCTACTTCAGCACTCTACGTTCCAGGTTTATTGAAACTACCGTCCTCTGTTATTATGGTCAGTTGTAATTCAAACATCTGGAGGAGATAAACTTGAACACAATTAGCATCAGTTTTACTTATTTTGAACTTGGGGTTGTTCATAATGGGACTTTTAAGATTCCTACCCTTGATGATTTGCTTGTGTGAACCCCAGTTTCCCCACAGACCTTTAAGATTCCTTTATCTGCTTTTAAAATGGACACCACCCTGTTCTTTTGAAAGGTTTCAAAATGTGTTCAGATAATTATTCTTCATGCTCTGGAAGATTAGACAGGGAACCTAGCTGCCAAGTTGGTTAGCGTTGTTGTCAAATACCTTTAATACATTGCCAGGCTGATCTAGTTTAACTTTTCCTTGCTGTTTGAGCAGTAGCTGAAACAGCATCACTTTAAATTTTCTTCATTTCTGTTTTATGCACCTCAGCCTTCATTTGTGATTGCTAAGTCTGCAGATGATGCCATCTGATGCCTTCAAAGCTAATTCATTTGTGAACATTTGCTATCCTCCAGCTTTGTTGATAAAGTCCAGGTTTGCTGGCTCTGAACAACTACCATTGCTGTAATGCCAGAGTTGCTAAACATCTTTTCATCTTTCGCTAGAATTGTCTGCATTTTTTTCTCTTTACAAAGTTGCTGTTGCTTGTTACATTCTATGGTACTGCCGCATTTCCCCGAAAATAAGACAGGGTCTTATTTTCTTTTGACCCCTGAAATAAGCACTTGGCCTTATTTTCAGAGAGGTCTTATTATTTTTGAGGTGCAGGAGGCGGCGAGTGTGGTCACTTCGTGGTTGCTGTGTGTTACAATATTTTAGGGGAGGGCTTATTTTCGGGGGAAGGCTTATTTTAGTGCATGCACTCAAAAGCCCGAGAGGGCTTATTATCTGGGGAGGTCTTATTTTCAGGGAAACAGAGTATATACCCTTAGTAGTTAAATTCTACAGGGTGGAACATTTTGGATTCACTCAACAACTCTTATATTTTGCAATCTTCATGGCCAAGAAATCCCCAAACAGGTGCACAGTTCCAAAAAGAAGCCTTATATATAGATTATATATAAAGAACAGAAAGATCATTCCAGTTAGTGACATAAGAAAATCCTGTACAATAGAAGAGCAATAAAATAATATTCATACTCTTATGAATCCGTGGAATGCTACTTGCATTGAAAGTGAGTATACTACAGAAGGTTATAAACACTGTTTCCAAAATGTTATCCATTAATAGAGTTGTGGTTTCAGAGTGTGATACTTCAGCTAAAAAAGAAAGCATACTTGGAGAACGTGTGATCCTACACAAAAGGAAGTGTTCAAACATCCTCACGTTAGCAATTGTTGAGAAGGCAAAGCTACGCTTCCTTCTACATAAGTACAAGTAGTCCTCGACATACAAGCTTTCATTTAGGGATTGTTCAAAGTTACAATGGCACTGAAAAAAGTGACTTAATGTCACATTTTTCACATGGTCACGTGATATCATGGCAACTGGTTCATATTTATGACGGTTGCAGTGTCCCGGAGTCATGTGATCTCCTTTTATCACCTTCTGACAAGCAAAGTCAATGGGGTTTTCAGGGTTCCAAGTAAGACCCCCAACAAAAGAAATCTCCGAGGCTTCAAGTTCCTTAAAGTTCCATTTTATTAAAGATGTCATGTTGGCACATCTGGGAGAACCTGAATCTGAAAGCTTCCAGGTTTTCCCCACCCAAATGAAAGTCCAAGTCCCTGCCCAGCACCCACATGTCCATCACATGGCCCAATCAGGCACCGTCCCAACTGGAGATGTCTCCCAGTCACACCACTCAAGGTGCAGGGCCAGATGTCCTTGACTCTCTGAGAAAGGGATGTTATTATGACTATATATCTCCCATACTCCATATAATCCCCCCTCCCATTTTCCCACAGCATTGAATGTGGTGGGCCTGAAGGCTCAATGCAAAAGATGGCTTTCAGGCCTGACAGGGAAGCCCGATTCACTTTACAACCAGGTTATAACTTAACACCTGCAGTGATATACTTGACAACTGTGGCAAGCAAGGTCGTAAAAATGGGGCAAAGCTCATTTAATTATCTTGCTTAGCAACAGAAATTTTGGATCCTTCATTACAGTATATCATATTGTAATTAAACTGAACAGTAGTGGTTAATTTTTTAAAAAATTAAAAGATTGAATTTGTTTGAGCAAAATTGCAAAACAAAGTTTAAACATAAGGAGTAAGAAACAGTTTTTAATTATTTTTGTTATAAGGAGAGACAGATGGAAATAGAAGATGCTGTACTTATGTAGGGTCAAAGAGACAGCATGAAACTGGAATTCTTCATGTAATGTTTACCAATATAACACACAGGTTAAGAACAGTCAATCTGGTTATATATTTCAATACTGCTGATTCCCCCCTCCCCTCTCTTTTTTAAGTCATTCATTATCTCCCAGCTTAATCCTAGTCACTGGGTAAGATGACTAAAACATGATGGGGTGATAGAAATGATAAAGAAGTTGAACTTTCTCCTACTCATCAAGGGAATAGAGCAGGGGTCCCCAAATTTGGCAACTTTAAGACTTGTGGACTTCAATTCTGGGAGTTGAAGTCCACAAGTCTTAAAGTTGCCAAGTTTGAAGACTTCTGGAATAGAGATTCGGTTTCCCTCTTTAGTCCCTGCTGCTCTTTAAAGGAATCATAACCCAAACCCACTTAGTGGATGTCAGAATTTTTGTTTGCAAAGTTTGGTCAGTTTTGCTTTTGTTTGCATTAGAATATTATCGGGATGGTGCATTGAAGCACAGCTGTGATGATGATAATAACAATGAGGGTAATGCTGCTTGAGCAGGGGTTTGGACTAGAAGACCTCCAAGGTCCCTTCCAACTCTCTCATTCTATTAAATTCTGTTATTTAAATAATAATAATAATAATAATAATAATAATAATAATAATAATAATAATAATAATAATAATAATAATAATAATAATAATAATAATAATAATAAGCCAAACTGTGTGCTGACTCCTGAATCAAGCAATCAAGTAAGATGTAGGGTCATGTAAGTCAATCAAATTTTTCCTTGTAAAATGAAATACCGGTAGTCCTTGACTTATGACTGTAATTCCATTGCTAAGCAAGGTGATTGTTAAGTGAGTCATACCTGAGTCACTTTGCGACCTTTTCTGCCATGATTGTTCAGTGATTCACTGCAGTCCTTAAGTGAATACTGTTTCCACTATTGACTTTGATTGTTGGAAGATGGCTGGGAAGGTCAAAAATGGTGATCACAAGATTGCAGGAGACTGCAACCATCATGAATACAATCTGGTTGCCAAATGCCTGAATTTGGGTTACATGAACCGTGGGGATGTTTCAGTGGTCATAAATGTGAGAACCGGTCACAAGTCACTTTTTTCAGTTCCATTGTATCTTTGAACAGTCACTAAACAAATTTGCAAGTTATGCAATACCTGTGCATGAAAAAGAGCAGAATCCAACGTTATCATCATCATCATCATCATCACCATCATCATCATCCCCTCCAAGAAAGCAAACAACTATATCTAACACTACCTCATTCACACTTTGCCACAACCACCCAGCATTGCGTGGAAAGAGAATAACTGGCTTAAAATTGCTTAGTAGGTTTCATGCTGAGAATGGATTTGAAGAAAGGTAAAGGTCCCGTCCCCCCCCGCACATGCGTGCTGTCGTTTCCAGCTCTAGGGGGTGGTGCTCATTTCCGTTTTAAAGCTGAAGAGCCAGCGCTGTCCAAAGACATCTCTGTAGTGGCTTCCGGTTCCGGCTCCTGCGGCGACGGGCGAGCCTAGCGCTCGCTCGCCGCTTTGTTTCTTCTTCTGCCCCCCCACGGGGGTGAGACTCCTCTTGTTTGAGGGTCTCCTGTAAAGCCGGCTCGTCGGGGGGCGCCCCCCCCCCACGGCGGTGGAGGAAGTGGCTCCCGGCGCGGCTTAGATGAGGGAGAACATGCTGCGGGGGGTTCTCCCTTCGCCTAAGGAAGACGGCGCCATTTACAACAATGAAGAGGGTTGATCGGCTCAGTCGGAAGGTCTCCCGAGGCTTCAGCTGCGAGGTGAGAGTGAGTTTTTAAAAAACTTTTTTTCTGCTGTCAGCCAGGCTGAAAGGACTGGGAGGGGGGAGTTTGTTTTCAAAAAAAACCCCTCGGACTTAAGCGGCACTTGGAAATGGCTTCTCTGGAAGAGAAAGCGGAAATCTTAAATCCGGACTGTCTCTAACAAGGGAAAGTGGTATGCGGCTACTTGCAACATTGTGTCTAGGTCTGGCTGGTTTAAAAAAAATTTATTTTTCTACTCTCTCCTCTGGGCTCTGAGATGGACGGTGGAAAGTGGCTTTTCTTTGTCCCTGCCTGACTATTTTAACTATGGGAAATTCCCAGCGTCTCTTTACAATTGGGACTCTCTCTGGATATTAATGAAGAATTTTTTTCTTGTTGGATTTGTGGTTCCTTTCTGGATTACCTTCGCTATTATAACTATTGAGTTGGAAAATTGTTTCTCTCTTGGTTCCTGAATTTTACAATGTTTCAACCTTGATCTGAACTTTTGGCTCCCGGTTAGTCTCACCAACCCCACCCTAAAAACGCCATTTTGGTGGCATTGACTCTAACAGTTAAGATGGCTCAAGAAGCAGCACTGACAAGTTTAGAACAACGGATGGCTTCTCTTGAAACTGTTATACAAACTTTGGTAAAAGAGATTCAGGCCCAGAGGGCTGAAAACATCAATTTCAAGAAGGAGCTATTGGATACTCGGAAGCAAGTGCTGGAAAACACACAGAAGACGGAAGAATTGGAAGGGGGGTTGGTGGGGGTTAAGGGAGAGATTAAAAATGTTACTAAAGAGGTTGGGGAAACAGATGGGCATGTGTCTAGGATTGATATGGAAAGAATGACATATTTTTTGAGATTTCAGAATGTTCTTGAGGAATCTGGTGAATGCCTCCCTGATCTTATGAGCACAATTTTAGCAAACTATTTACAAAAACCTAAGGATGAGATCAGGGGGGACATTGACCTAGCCTACAGAATTAACTCAGCATATGCCAGGATAAATGAAGTGCCTAGAGAGATACATGTGAAATTTGTTAGAAGGTCAACCAGAGAGGAAATCCTGAAACTGCAGAGAGAAAGTCCATTAATTTACCAACAAAAAACGGTCACTATCTTGAAGCAGATTCCTAGAAAGATTCGAGATGCAAGACGGAAATTTTCCTTCTTGTCTAAAACATTGTTTGATCATGGGATTTGGTTCAAGTGGGTGACACCCGAAGGGATGCTGGTGTTCTGGGAAGGAGGAAGAGTGAGGATTAAAACAGTTGCTGAGGCGGAAGCCTTTCTTAAAAAACATTCCTCTGCCCTGGGGGAAGATCCAGGGGGGACGGAGGGAGCTACGGCCCCGCCCGCTGGGGGCCAGGGAGGAGAAAAAGAAGATACAATAGCCAAGAGACTTAGATCGAAAAAATAACTTTGCCTTGATTTTCCTGAACAATTTTGCATAATATTTTCTGGATTTATTGTAAATGTCTGACAGCATGGAACTGAGAATTTAGGTATATGTACTTGCTTTTACCTTGTAGTGTTATGAAAAATGCTTTTTTTTGGTTATTTTTTTATTGTGTATTTTGAGGTCTCGGAAGGGCCGACGACTCTGACGTGAATGCTCTCAAAATTTCTTTGTATCCCTTACCCTATCCTATAGAAAAAATGTAAAACCAATAAAACTTTTTCAATATAAAAAAAGACATCTCTGTAGTCATGTGGCTGGCGTGACTGAACACTGAAGGCATGGAACGCTGTTACCTTCCCACCAAAATGGTCCCTATTCTTCTACTTGCATTTTTACATGCTTTCGAACTGCTAGATTGGGAGAAGCTGGGACAAGTAACGGGAAATCACTCCTTTATGCGGCGCTAGGGATTCAAACACTGAACTGCTGACCTTTCTGATCGACAAGCTCAGCATCTTAGCCACTGAGCCCTGGATTTGAAGTAGGGAGTTCCTAATCTAATACTAAAACCACCACATTATACCACTCACACACCCTTTTTTTATGCACATGGATTGTACTTTTCCCTCTCTGTGTCCTTCTCATTCCCTGTGTTCTTTCTGTTTGGCTTTTGGGGAGGCTCCTGTTTCTACTGATTAAAAGTGGAAATGAAAATTGTCATCATTGGCATTTCATCACACGCAAATTAGATGTTTCATAAAAAGATGATGCATGTGCCATTTTTAGTGTAACTATAGCCTTGATACTTTGTCGGGCTGATTAACTAAACAATTTAATGCTAGTTCCTTGATCTGTCAATGGTACAACAAGTTTTTCTCCCTTACATACCAGTTTTGTAGATTTGTCTCAGAATCCATCTGTTTTTTAGCCAGGCTCCATATCCATAACAACTACTTCCTCCTCCTTGCCCCATAAAATAGCATGGATTACACTCATAGGCAGTTTAGATTTTGTTGATGTGGAATTCTCCTCATGAGATTATTTATTATCAGATTTTTATCCCACCTTTATAGGTAACTCAAGATGGTGAACATACTTAATACTCTTTCCTCCACTTGTTTTCCCCACAATAAAAATCTTGTGAGGTAGGTTCGGCTGAGAGAAAGTCACTGGCCCAAATTCACCCAGCTGGTTTTTCATGGCTAAGATGGGACTAGAACTCACAGTCTCCTGGTTTTATAGGTTAACCCTAACCCTCACTTTCATCGCTACACCAAACCACACTATTACAAAGGAGATACTTTTATTTTGAATTATTGTGGATGCACCCATTTGGAATGTTAAACATATGGAGTAAGATTATATAGCAAGTGATTATTAGTTTGGCTACCTCAATGTATCTTTTCCTGACTTTGACATTCCAGTTTTATTTATGCATTTACACAGCTAATTATGAGGTGTTGAATCATGTTTTCCCTATAGCAGGCCACTTGACCTGTTGGCAGGGTTGATGATGGGAGTTGTAGTCCAACACCAGCAGTAAATCTATGTTTGGAAAAGGTTGACCTGTTTCTCAGCTGAAGGATTATCCCTTGCTGTTGCTATCTGCTATCTGATTACTTTAACTGGGATTTCTTTGGGTTTGAGCACAGGCTGTTTTGTACATGCAACGAAAGCATCCTGCTTCTATCTTTGTTTATTTGACTGGTATATGTAATCAGAATCTCTTGAACCCCAAGCAGTAGTCTTTATTGCTATTGCTAACAATGTATAATTATAATGGGAGTTCACTAATGATTAATCCCTCTCCCATCCCAATAAAAATTTAATAACACAGTGTACTTAGAGATAGTTTGTAATTGTCTTAATCATAGGAACTGGAATGTATAGTTAACTTATTTTTAAAAAGCATCTATAAAACATTGTGACATCGTTTCTAGTTTCATAAATTTTCAGAATTCAGGTAGCTGGGCATTGACATAATTCATTAATTGTCATCTGTCCTGGACTCCTGGGTTTAACTTGAAAAGAGTTATTATTTAACTGTAATTTTACAGCGTGAATCACAATTCTGATTTGTTGTCTTATTTCTGATTTCTACAAGCTTTTCTCGGAGCCTTTTTTTTTCTTTTGAAAAGCAGATTTTAAATTATTTATTTAATTAATGTTTATCCTAGATTTATGCTAATATTTTAGATTTATTCACCTATGTATCACTTGTATTTCCCAGTCACTTAAAAAGAATGTGTTTTTTTTGTTCTGAAATGTTCAGAAAACAAAATGTATTTGAAATTGTAAGTGGATAGCCAACCAGTTTGGTTAATTGATTTTAGACTATTATCTGCTGTTGATTTGTTGATTTTACTTTGGGGTTTGGGTGTAGAGCTATTTGTAAAGTCTGTACAGATTAAATGTCTATGGAGATTCTCAGTCATTCAGATCATGGTTGTCCCAAAGGTGATTTTTTAAGAGGTAACTGGACTTTCTGGATTTTCTTTGGAGACATTTAGATTCTCATCCAAGAAGCTTCTTTAGCTCAGCTTCTTAGATGAGAAGCAAAGAAAAACAAGAAAGTCCAGTTGCCTCTTGAAAAAGCACCTTTGGGTCTATACAGATTAATGTATAGCAAACAATTTGGGGCAAATCTATTAAAATGACCCTGGCCTCCTCATTCAAGGAGAATTTATACAAAATGCTATATAGGTGGTATTTACCACCATCCCGAATAGCATATATGTTTCCAAATACTTCCGACAGATGTTGGAAATGCAAAACGGCCAGGGGTACGTTCTTTCACCAATGGTGGACTTGTCCAAAAATTAACCAACTTTGGAAGAAAATACAAATCTGGTTGATGGAAATTGTAGGCATCAACTTCCCTCTTAAGCCTGAATCTTACTTACTTGGCATTAAACCAAACCAAACTCAGAACCAAGACTGGTACCTTTTTATACACATTACAACAGCAACAAGGATGGCCATTGCGCAACAATGGAAAGATAGTAATGTACCAACAGACCACCTCGTCATATCCAAAATTTTCAACTGTGCTGAATCCGATAGGCTAACATATACCTTAAAAGATAAAACAGAGTCGATTTATGCTGAAACATGGGAAAAATGGTACATATGGTACGACAAGAGAACAAAAGGATACCAAAGTGAACAACCAAATAGTATAAACGTGGAATAAATACAAGGAACAAGTGAGACGACAATGAACTTAAGATAATTATAGAGATACATAGGTAGATAGTTAAGTCAAAATATATATAAGAATGAATAGAACAGACTGGGACAAACAAAAACTTTTGAATTTGGGGAATAACTATATCCCCGGTATGTCTACCCCTCTCTTCTCTTTCTTCTATCTCCCTCCTCCCCTCTTCCCCTACCTTCCTTTCCGCCTTAATAATGTATGTCGATTTTTCTTTATATTTGTTAAATGTTATTTTTATATTTATATTAATAAAGATTATTTATAAAAAAAAAGAAAAAAAAGAAATTGTAAGTGGATGGCCAACCAGTTTGGTTAATTGATTTTAGACTATTATCTGCTGTTGATTTGTTGATTTTACTTTGGGGTTTGGGTGTAGAGCTATTTGTAAAGTCTGTACAGATTAAATGTCTATGGAGATTCTCAGTCATTCAGGTCATGGTTGTCCCAAAGGTGATTTTTTAAGAGGTAACTGGACTTTCTGGATTTTCTTTGGAGACATTTAGATTCTCATCCAAGAAGCTTCTTTAGCTCAGCTTCTTAGATGAGAAGCAAAGAAAAACAAGAAAGTCCAGTTGCCTCTTGAAAAAGCACCTTTGGGTCTATACAGATTAATTTTTTTGGCCAGGGGTGGGTGGGTGTCTGCCTGCCTGCCTATCTCCTGCTTCATCACACATATGTAACTTTACGATACATGGGGTACAATAAAAAATTAATAAAATCCTTAATTTAAAATAAAAGTACATAGGAACAAACATCATAAAATGACCATGAACATAGTCTAAAGTGATAGATTCTGTCAAGCATTTATCCATTTTGGGAGGACTTGAGAAAAAAAATCTGGAAAAGGTCACTGAAAAAGAACCAGAAATTTAAGTCCCATTCTTATGTAGATACCTTCATATAATTCTATTTGCACTAATATATAAAGGATTTACGATTGCCTTCTTGATTTTTTTAAGCATACCAGTTTAGATTACAGTCTGGATTTTCCAATGGTCGTTTGTATCATAGTATATTACATATAGCATATGCATCAAACTTTCCATGAAAAATGCATGCAAAAATTTTAGCTTGTTTGCACTTACTGCACACAGATCTCTCTGCTTCTACTGGTCCAGCTTTCTAAATAGATTTGTGACAGCTGATGAATCAAATAATGTTAGTGTTTTAAGGTTAATATAGGATTAAATGTAATCATAAAGAGCAGGCACTTTTACTCCTCTAATATTGGTCATTCATTGGTTGTAGAAACCAAGTGGGTGAAACCAACACCATAGAATTCTTGAAGTCTTCTGCTGTGCCTGCAAAATATTAATTTTCATGTTTATCATTGTATTATGCTTATTTCAAAAATAAAGAATAAATTGGATGGCCAGGAGTTCCTGAACCTATAGAACTGGCCCCCAGCTGCTTGCTTGCTTTGTTCCACTGAAAACATCTGGACTCTGTAGGATCCAGACACATGAGGAAAATGGAGTGAAGCCCTAGAGGAGGTATTCCAGTATAGGTCCCGCTGCAGCTGACTTGGAATGGGAGATAGAGCAGTGGTGGGATTCAAATTTTTTTACAACTGGTTCTGTGGGTGTGGCGTGGTGTGGCTTGGTGGGCATGGCGTGGTGGACATAGGGGAAGGATATTGTAAACTCTCCATTCCCTCCCTACTCCAGGGGAAGGTTACAGCAAAATCCCCCTTCCCTCCCGATCAGCTGGGACTCCCGATCAGCTGAGATTAGATGGGGTCGGGGCCAGTCAGAGGTGGTATTTACCGGTTCTCTGAACTACTAAAATTTCCGCTACCGGTTCTCCAGAGCTGGTCAGAACCTGCTGAATACCACCTCTGAGGTAGAGGTGTTGAATTTTCCTTTCTGTAAAGCAAGAGTTTTACTATTCTCTGCATAGTAACCATAACCTAAGTAGGCATTCAAAGAAACCGTGATAGCTTCAACGCTTTCTCAAAATCTCCAACATTCCCAAAGACCCCAGAAGGGTGTTTAACTGTGCAATGTGCAGAGAAAGGGACTTTTATCTGTTCCTTTATGCCCTAGTATAATAGTTCCAAATTTATCTTAAAAAGGAGAAACTCCCTATCATTTTTCTCTCATGTATAATTTATATATTTGTAGCTTATCTGCCATTAGTTGCCTTTTCAAAAGCTAAAAATCACCTTCCTTGCACAGCTCCTTGATCATTTGGTTTGCCCTTTTCCGTCCCTTCTCTAGCTCTGTAATTAACTTTTTGAAATGCGGTGATCAGAGTTGTACTCCAAGTGTGGTCGTACCATAGATTTGCATAAAGGCCCTGGCAGTTTTATTTCAGCCTTTTTCTAATGATTCTTAGCATAGGATTGTTTTTGGTTGTTTTCTTTTTTACCTCCACAGCTGTTGTGTTTCGGATTAAACTTTTCATTGAACAAGGCTGCGAGATTTTTTTTAAAATGCCATTTGATACTATTTATGTTTATGTGCATTCAGATTTTATTGCTCATTTGTCTATTTTAGAAAGGTTTTTAGAGGTCACAGTATTTTTGTTCTATCATTGGCAAACTTTTACCATCTTGAAATTCACACTCTTGATTATTTAGGAGCAAGTTAAATTGAAATGATTGCAGTATATCTCTGAGGAACCCTAATTTCTTAGATTCTCATTCTCTCTCTCTCCCTCCCTCTCTCCCTCCCTCCCTCCTTCCTTCCCTCCCTCTCTCCCTCTCTCTCTCTCTGTGTTTTGTTGCCTTTGACTCTTGGAGACTGCCTGTATTGGTCTCTACAGTTTTCTTGGCAAGATTCCAAGGATTTCCATCTATTATTCCTACTTACTGCTTCCTGTTTTTAGTTACACATCCAATAAAAGGGCCTACTCTTTTGCTCCATGACTGCCGGGAATAGTGATAGTAGTAATAATAAAAGTAAAATAATAAGTTATAGTCTGTCAATATAATATACTAATCATAATTCTCTAAAGCTCACACAGACTGATTACAAACATCAACATGACAAAGTAGCAACAATGGCGCCTTGAAATATCTGCAAGAAATACCTGCAAGCAAGAATTGGCGGAACCACAACAAAAACAAAATAATTCTCTTTTTTTTCTCCAGTGAGCTTGGCTTCTTTAATTATGACCAACAGCTTTCAGTCTTCCTGGTGCCAGCAATACATGCCAAATTGCAACTTCATGGCTTTTCATGGCCAGACACTACTGATAATCAGGCTATGGATATGCAGTAGCTGATCTCAAATAATAAGCCATTGATTTAGAGCTACAAGCAAATTTCTCAGTTCTGCTAGAAGCATCTTCCTGAGTCACTCTACACATTTTAGCCAGCCAGATAATTCACATAACAATTCCAGAATTTAGAAAGGCCTTATCCATGGCCACATTCAATGCCCTCCAACAGTTGTTACTGAAGGGAGATTCTGAAAGATCCCCTCTGCTGCCTGCCTATCTTATCTTATCTTATCTTATCTTATCCTATCCTATCCTATCCTATCCTATCCTATCCTATCCTATCCTATCTATCTATCTATCTATCTATCTATCTATCTATCTATCTATCTATCTATCTATCTATCTATCTATCTATCTATCTATCTATACATATATACAGTAGCTGTCTACTCACAGCAACTCTAGGCAGCTTACAGATAATAAAAACACAATGTAGACAACAATAACAAATAATAGGCTAAACTTACAGATTATATCCAAAAGCCTCCTAGAGCAGTGATGGCTAACCTTTTTTGGCTTGCGTGCCAAAAGCAGGGGGAGCGCAGGGGGGCTGTGCGTTGGTGTGCCTCACCCATAATGCTATGTGCGTGACCCCCTGCTTTTGGCACACTTTTTTTGCCTTCCCCAGGCTCCAGAGGCTTTCTAGGAGCCTGGGGAGGGTGAAAACAGCCTCCCCTCCCCACCTCCAGAGGCTTCAGGAGCTTCCCTGAAGCCTCCAGAGGGCGAAAAACGGCCTCAAAAGGAGGCCTAAATCAGCTGGCCAGCGCACATATGTGTGCTAGTGCTGACAAGGCAACGCCTCACGTGCCCTACGAAACGGTTCCGCGTGCCACCTGTGGCACCCATGCCATAGGTTCGCCATCCCTGTCCTAGAGTCACCTTAGAGAGATGGGTATTCAGTCAGTCAATCAATCAATCAGGGGCCCCTGATTCCCACAGAATTGAAATTTGGCATAAAACAAAATGTCATAGAACTTGTTCTGTAATGATGTTTGACTCTGCTACACAGATCAACATGGGCTGTTTCCAAGTCAGATACATCTCTGAATGTATCCCAGCTTTTCCAGTGATGGCAATATTTTAGAAGTTCTCTTACTGCTTAAAACTATTGAGGACTGGTAAAGAAATATCTCCGAAAGAAAGAATGACGCAATAGGTCACAGGTTGTCTAGTAATAAATTAAACTCGTATGCCACCTGATTCTCCATGGCTCCAGGCAGCTCACAATAATATTAATAAAATTAAGCAGATTGTCATTTGTTTGTTTATGCACCTGACCTGTTGCCTGAAATCTGTAAAACAGACCCGTAAATTTGATCTTGAATAGTGCTTACCATCACTTTTTCTGGTCTAGATCTCAGCCTTTAACTTCCTGAAATTCTTCCTGATCCTCCCCCCCCCCCTCCCTAAAACGGAGGCATTGCATTGGCTGCTTTCCAGTTTTGGTGCAGAGTCTAACCTAGGAATGTGTTACACATTTAGAAGAAGATTTCTACGCTTGAGAACTGTTTAAAACTCTTGGGTCAATATCACCTAAACTTGGTGATTGTGAATTTTTAACTTGTCAGCAAGGTCTCTCTAATGTGATAAACATGTTTGTAAGCCGTGATGACATCCATTTGGATTTTTTTTTTCCCAGAGAGGCTTTGCTTCCAAATGATTAATTGCTGCATGCACATGAATTCAAATGCTTTCTATTGGAATTTGTTTTTGGATCTCCCAAAGTGTAGCAGTAGTTTTTAAATCTGCAGCATTTGAGGTCAGGCTACATTTCAAGGATGGAAAAATCAGCAAGGCATTTCTAAAATAAGCAGACAAATTGCCTTTTTTTATCCTCATGAGATGCACAGCACAATCTGCAAGAGAGATACCTAGAGTCAAAAAGAGAAGTATTTGTTTAAATGTATTATTGCAGCCCAACTCCAAAGTTAAGCATATTTGTCTGATGCTAAAAGTCCATTAAAGAATCATCAATTTTCTAAGTACTGTGTTTTGTTTTGCTTTGTTTTGATTTTGAGGGTTTTTTTTTTTTTTTGGTAACTATAGCATATGAAATTTTTGCATCATTTATTTATGATTTCGTAATAAGCAGATGAAGGCCATAGTTAACATTACATGCTCTATTTCTTTTGTTGATGTTTGTGCTTGGGTGACAGCACTTGTAAAAGAAACAATACTCAATATTCCTTTTTCATCTTGAGAATGTCCGCTCTAAGGTATATTATGGACTGCCTAATTTAATGTATAGCTTATTGCTACTTTTGTAATAAAGTTGTTTAAATGTAAGCTTTCTTTTAGACTGATTATTCAGCACTTATAATAGCTAGCAATAGGTAGCTGAAGTTTTTTCATCCCCTACTTTTGCTCATATCCCATTTTTTTCATTTACACAAGATAGGAGGCACATTCGCTGCTTCAAATCATTCCAACAACAGTGCTGGGTTTTGAGACAGTGGCAGCCAAATTTAAAAAAAACAGGAATTATCCATAATTTCCATCTAGTTGAAAGCATATTGCTGGGCAACTATAATATTTAGATTGGCTTGGCGGTATTAAGTTATGATTGTCTTTTCCAGGAATAGTGAAGGAGATTAAGGGTTTTCTTCCCTGCTGAGGTGCCAAGGCCAGTTAAGAATTTGGGGAGCACAACAGCAAAATGACATCTACAGTCTATATTAAATATAATTTAAATTGCCCTTTGAACCTTACAAGATCCACTTTAGAGATGCTATAGTTTAAATAATGAAACATTAAATGTACTGTACAAGACTACATAACCTCTCTGGTAAGAGAGGTTTGGAGATGTAAAAATGTTAATTTTAATGATAATTAAAACATGACTCAAGATTCTTTTCTTGTGGTTAGTTGCGAAGTTGTGTCTGACCCATCGCAACCCCATGGACAACATTCCTCCCTTCCTGTCCTCTAACTATCCTCTGGAGTCCATTTAAACTCATGCCTACTGCTTCAGTGACTCCATCCAGCCACCTCATTCTCTGTCGTCCTTTTCTTCTTTTGCCCTCAATCTTTCCCAGCATGAAGCTCTTCTCCAGTGAGTCCTTCCTTCTCATTAGGTGGCCAAAGTATTTGAGTTTCATCTGCAGGATCTGGCCTTCTAAAGAGCAGTCAGGGTTGATCTCCTCTAGGACTGACTGGTTTGATCGCCTTGCAGTCCAAAGGACTCGCAGGAGTCTTCTCCTCCAGCACCAGAGTTCAAAAGCCTCAATGTTTTGGCGCTCAGCCTTTCTTATCGTCCAACTTTCACAGCCATACATTGCAACTGGGAAAATTCTTTTCTTATGGGAGTAAATTCCATTCACACCAAAAAGGCCCATCTTCATAGCTTAGTCAGCGTGTATGAGACACAGTGTGTGGTTACACAATAATGGCAGTTTCAGCAATAAAAAGCAACAAAGCTAGTTTCTTTTGATCTGAAAAAGCAGTTAGTATACTGTTTGAAATTTTCAAAATGTCAATACTGGTTGATTATAATTACTTTGTGTTAAAGATACCATTGAAGAATCAGAACAATGTTGTTTGCTTACTCTTGCCATATTTTGATCTGAAATTCATAAGACAGTCTTCTTTTGATGAGATTGAAACTGGGGTGGGGGTGAGTGGGGGAAGGGATGAGATTTTGCAAAGAGGGAGGAAGTGCTAAATTGGGGGGGACGACGACAATAAACCTAGCAATTCTGCTTTTCTGAAATTACCATCCAGTAGTTGGTCCATAACTAAATTGTAATGAAGTTTGCATCTACTTACGTGTTTCGGATTTTAAAAAAAATAAAAATATTGGGTGCCATTCCTCTTTATTTGATGCTGAAAGACTTATGTCTTAATACAATAGCTAGAGTTGGAAGGGACCTTTGGAGGTCTTCTAGTCCAACCCCCTGCCTAGGCAGGAAGCCCTATACCGTTTCAGATAAATGGCTATCCAACATCTTCTTAAAGATTTGCAGTGTTGGGGCATTCACAATGTCTGATACGTCTCTGATTTATTCATTTTCTTGTTAAATGAATCATCTTTCTATTCCCTCCATTCCCCCCCTCCCCTTCTGTGGCTGAGCTTTCAGTTTCGTTTCATTTTATTTATTTATTTATTTATTTATTTATTTATTTATTTATTTATTTATTTATTTATTTATTTATTTATTTATTTATTTATTTATTTAAATAATCCCAATCTCTAAATCGGAAACGTTGTCTCTGGTCTCCGTCATCTTACTATAAGCACCATTATGGCACTTTCTGGACACCATGAACATTATTAAAATTCCAGATCAATTTGGAAGCTTGGAATACAGGAGGCAAAATTACATTTATTCTGAGTTTCAAGGATTGACAAAGCCGAACCTTCATAACCTGCTGTTTCACAGACTCCTTTGAAAGCTATTTAAGTGATACTAAATTGAAGCTCCCCTCCCCCCCCCCAAAAGATTTTGCATTAACACACCCGTTGTACTTTTCTTCAGCAGAGATGTTTGGGCCGATCCCATTATGAGATAACTATCATGTTGCCTTTAAATGTCTAGAATTGCAATTGGCCAACCGAAACACTTCTTTTATTCCTTTCCTTTGTGCCTCCAGGAAAAGGTGCAGATATTACAATTGTGATAAGGAACAAGATTGGCAGTATTAAAAAAGGTTTCGAAACCATAGATAGCCAGTCGCAGAGGAATCTTATTTTTCCCAGGGAACACAGATTAAAATTTTCTTTCTTGGCTCTCAGTAAGATGTCCTTTCACTTATTTTGTGTTTATTTGGCATGATGGTATCAATTTTTTTCAAGTCGCCACAGAGGTACCTGCCAAGCTCTAGGAAAATACCAGAGAAAGGATGTGACAATTTGGATAATGGAATCAGCTGGGGGGGGGGGGGGAGGGAGGTTAGCATTTGTAGGGTTTTATGTGGTTTTGAAAACTTAGATTTAAATATCCAAAGGGGTGGTGGTGGGAGATAATGGCAGAGACAACTGAATGATGATTTAAAACTTATTTCTTCCATATTGGATCGGGACGCCCTTCGCACAGTCACTCATGCTCTCGTGACATCCCGACTGGACTATTGTAATTCTCTCTACATGGGGCTCCCCTTGAGGTGCACTCGGAGACTTCAGTTGGTCCAGAATGCAGCCGCGCGAGCAATTATGGGAACCGCCAGGTTCACCTACGTAACACCGCTCTTGCGCGAGCTGCACTGGCTGCCTGTTGTCTTCCGGGTGCGCTTCAAGGTGTTAGTTATCATCTTTAAAGCGCTCCATGGCTCGGGACCTAGCTATCTGCGGGATTGGATCCTGCCTCATACATCCTCACGGCCGATTCGCTCCCACAGAGAGGGACTTCTCCGGGTGCCGTCCACTAGACTTTGTCAGCGGGCGACGCCCAGGGGAAGGGCTCTCTCTGTGGCGGGCCCAGCCCTCTGGAACGACCTTCCCCCCGATATTAGAACAACCACGGACCTCCGCTCCTTCCGTCTGAAATTAAAAACATATCTTTTCTGCTTGGCCGGCCTAGGGTAGTCTCCCTTCTATGGGGTTTTATATTTAATTATTGGGTATTTTAGCTTTAAATGGGATTTTTAGCACAGGTATTAGATTTAATTCGTTTTTAGTTATGTTTGTATATTTTGTATATGTGTATATTTATTGTTTTTATTCTCCCTGTGCACCGCCCCGAGTCCCTGTGGGGAGAGGGAGCGGTTTACAAATTAAAGTTATTAAAGTTAAAGTTATATAAAAATACTTGTCACAAAACCTGTGCATATTGGAAAAGCTGCTTAGGCACCATTTCGGACAAATGGCTATCCAACATCTTCTTAAAAGACTTCCAGTGTTGGGGCATTCACAACTTCTATATATTTCCTTATAACCCAAATCATTCCTGATCCTTTCATGCCCTTTAGGATTTTTAAAAGGGGCACTTTTCCTTTATGCAGAGCAGAACATGCATGACTTTTTGGACTTTGCAAAGTGAGGTGACACTCACCCTCTGTATTTTATAGGGAAAGATAACTACCGACACTCATCTTTTTTGGGAAACTGATCCTGTTAGCGCAACTGCAGTAAATCTTCAAGGACGTTTTGTAAAGCAGTTTAAAAAGGGACTAGATTAGCTATTGGAGCTCCATGAGTTCTAGTTTTATAACAAGGCTGAGTAGTCCAATTGTAAGCCAAGACTCTGATGAGCATTATTTCTTTTAAGTACCAAATTTGGGCTACTCTGCCTGTGAATTCATTCTTGATCGTTCTTGATAGAGATAAGACGAGGTGACAAAACTTCCATGAGAGGAATTGAGAGGGGAAGAGAAGGTGGTGGAAGAGATTGATGGACTGATGTGCCATCAAATTATTTTTTGACTCCTAATGACCACATAGATAGGAAGAAGTGTGTCCAGATTAAAGGTGGCTTTAGATATCTTTTGCATTTGAAAATTTGTAGGTGGAAATTCAAGGCTAAGAAGACAGGAATAGCACAGAAGAGAAATTTATAAGTATCACTCTACTTCTTTTACAACTGATAATCTTTCAGAGATTTTAGGGTGATATGATAGTTATACAATTTCAATTTTCCCTTACAAAACCAATTTGCCCAGAAAAGTAAAAAGTATCTTTATCATTGTCAACAGTGGTTCTACACCATCATTATTTTCTAAAGATTTTGTTCCTGCTCAGAATATCCATGCTCTGAAAAGTAATTTACTTTTCAGATTGATTATGTATCAGAAATCATACTAAGAAACAAGCTTGTTTTCTCCTTGTAAAAGTCTTACCTCTGTAATGTAATTCCTCAAGATGAATTGAAGCAGCTTTTCTGGATGTAAGAAACCTAGTAAAGAAATACTCTTTTCAGTTAAGGGTTCAGCATGCAGGCTGGAAGTGGAGAATGCCTGATACCCCCCCCCCCAGCTGTGTCATCTACTCCTTGAAGCAGCTGTCACCCCAAATATGGATGACATCATTGGTTCTGATGTTCAAAAATTCTTAACATTGATCTGTTTAGACAGCATTATTTAATAACTGCTACTATTATTTTGATTGTACTAATTTGTGAAAGGATTTAGGAATTTAAAGGTTGCTTTTGCATTTTTTACAATTGTTGGGATTTTTATTCGCCTTATGAACACACGAGGAATGTGATATACAGCATATAGGTTCGGTAAATAAATAAAAAGAAATCTGTATTAGAGCATGTTCTTGTGCCTTTGAATTCCCTTTTCCCCCCAGGCTATTATTTTGGACCCTGATTCAGATTTATGCTTTATAGGAGCTGAAGCAAATTTGGCTCAGGCAAATTACAAATAATTGCAATTATTACATGGCAATTTCGATTTTTTTTTTTTTAAAGAAAGCTCAGCTCCATGGTTGTAGCTGAAACACATGATATACACATTATTTCCCCTGCTGCATATATTCTATCCATTATCTCTTCTTAAGAAGATTTTTCTTCCTTTGAAATGTTCCAGCATGAGGTCTTTAAAAGCGCTGTTATGGGCGGAAGGAAGTGCATTCATAATCAAAACAATGATTACTGATGCATTAATTGAAATGCGAAAAGCTGTTTGAAATTTGTGCGCCAACCCATATTGGATGGAGGAGGAGATACAATATAATCCCCCCCCCCCCCACACACATATTAAAAGTTATGGTTTCTTAATCTCCACAGGGGAAGATTAATTTCTCACTTCTGCTCTGCAGTTTTCTTAAATTTAGTTCTGTTTCTGTGATTAAAGCGATGTGATGAAAATTGGTTTGGGGGGGATGGTTCATTGTGATCTTAAAAACCCCCATGCTGGTAAATTTAAAGGAAGTGCAATGTGACTGATAGGCAGCCAGATATATGGGAAATATGTGTTTCTTGGGAAGACATGGTTATCTGGCAAATTGCAGCAGAATAGCTGAATAAATTAGTACATTTTAGGTGTATGGTAAAAATGTAATGTAATACAGTACTTTGTTTATCCAGTATTCTCTGATCATGTTGGATTCTATAACTTGTAGTTAGGATTCTTGGAGGTCACCAGATTGAGGAAGTTGTGTTAATTTCTAAATAGGACATACTGTTCTGACCTAGGCTTCACAAAATCACAAAGCAGTCTCTTTGTCCTGACAAAACCTCTTTTTATTAAGGTAATTTCTCTCATTCACATCCAGCAAAGTCCCAGCAAACAGTCTTTTGAGGGTGAATTTACAACCACAGACCTTATCAGACTTGGAGAGCTGCCAGGCCGATATCATCCAAACTGGCAGTGCTGTACAAGAAAATACTTGGCAAGGAGTCTCTGAAAGTCACCATCATACTAATTAAGTGAACTAATTGTCTCCTGCAAACTCTACTCCCCTTTCGCTCCTCTTTATTCCCTGTGGGAGGGCCCATTCACCATCCACCTGTGCCTTTACTCCCGAGTCGGCCGTTGTTCCTTAACTGTTCCCTTCTGCTTTGAGCTCTGCATATGTGCACAGGCTCCAGCTGTTCTTCTGCCCCACTGATCTTGACTCCGAAGGCAGCTGATAACAGTCAGACAGCCCTGTCCCCATCTCTGCCTCTGACGCAGCTCTTCATGGTTCTGCAAAAGATTGATAGGTCAGGGTTACCTGAACGAACCTCAGAGGGAAGGGGGAAGTCATTCCCAAGGACAGGTACAGCAGCCAAGAAGGTATGTATCCTAAGTCCCATTAGTTGACAACCCCCCCCCCCCCCCCCAGTGAGTACTGGTACCTACCAACTCTGATCTAGTGAGACAGGCAGAAATAATTAAAAGTAGGTGTCCCTTTGCCGTATAGGGCTTTATAGAGGGTAGCCAAAACTTTGGGTTGCACTCAGAATCCTAACTGATACTAATGGATCTCACACAGTAGTGTTCCACAGGCATTTGGAGGCATATCCATTACTATCTGTGCCACTGCATTCTAGAGAAGTTGCAGCTTTTGGGTGATCTGCAACGGCTGCTCCATACAGCAGCAACTACCACTAGAACACCTAAGCACAAATGACTGAACAGAATCTCTCAATGCAGAAATGGGCACAAAAATCATTACACAAGATAAGAGTTCTACAAACACCCTCCTGACCATTGCTGCCAAATGCTTCTCAAACAGGAGCCATGAATCCAGGATATCCCCAAATTATATACAACTTCTGAGTGGGAGGATGCAGTCCCAGCTAGAATCAAAGATCTAGAACCTTATTTCCCAACCTTTTTTTGGCCATGCCCCACCTAAGCATCTCTAAAAACCTGATCCCCTCCAATATAATTCTTACTTTACTTTAAAAGTGAACTTTTTAAGAGGAAGCCTAAAAGGCCATTAACTTGGTTTAAACAAGCTTCAAATTGCCCCCATTAAAAATCAAATTATCCCCCTTTGGGGCCTGGGGAGCCTGGGCCCCATGTTGGGAACCACCGATCTAGAAAATCTCCATATATGGATCTTGAAAGGCTCAAAATCCACAACTACTTAGTCTTGCTAGGGTTAAATCAAACCCACTTTCCCCCCATTGAGGGAGGGAAGGAAAGAAGGTTTCAGATGCTCCCTGCTAGCCTCCTAAAGCAGGGTTCCCCAACCTTTGCAACTTTAAGTCTGAAGGACTTCAGCTCCTAGAATTCTCCAGCCAGCTTTGCTGGCTGGAGAAGTCTGGGAGCTGAAGTCCTTCAGACTTAAAGTTGCAAAGGTTGGGGAACCCTGACCTAAAGGAAAATTTAACGGGAAGTTGGAAGTCTCCCTCACTGCTTTTTGCCCACCTTAATTCTTTCGGTTTCTGTTTACATAAGGAAATATGTCTGAAATGTTGGCCCAGTTAGCTGCCTAATTAAAGATAAGTATTGAGATGAGGCAGCTGAAATCAGAAAGTTTATTTTACAGGAAGAAGCCATTGCAAGGTTCTGCAATCCAGTTTGTGGGTAAGATGTATTCGTTTTCCAAGAACCACTTTCTTCCGTTCCACTTAATTGCCAGGCACTTCATAAGAAGAACTAGTGTATTGCAGCTGAAATCATGTCACTCTTAGTAGCATGTGTAAAATCGTAAGGGTGCCACAAAGCCTTCCATATTGCTCTCTTCCCCACAAGTAGCAAGATAAAAAAAAAAGATCTCAAGTTGCCAGCTGGTAAATACCTCAATTTGCAGAGGCCACCCCATTTAACACTAATGAGGAATTCAAGACTTCTGTTCTTCCAGGTTACATAAATTTCGGCTCAGGTGATATTAGCTAGTAGAGTGGGACATTTTTTTTTAATGCATTACCTTAATCTGAAATTTGATAAAAACGTCGAATAGTTGAAGTAGGGTGGAAATACCATAAAGTATTTTAAATGCCTATTGCTGAAACATATTATTTTTCTGCAGTACCTTTTGTGAAGAGAATTACTTGTTTTTAGTGAGATAATAGGCGGTGGAGGGAGGATGGAATTTGAGAAATTGTGGAGCTGGCTGAGGTGGCTGTCAGTGCAGAGGGTAATGCTATTTATTAGAGTCCTGGTTTTATTTAATAGCCAGATGAATGGAACAGTTAATAAAAGAAATATTGCTTTATTCCCTGACATTTATGTCCTTGGTTTCCAATAAAGAATTGAAATTATGAATAGTTGATGGTTTAAATTGATGTTTTATGTTGAACGCTGGCTATAATTTGCCCTCTGAGGATTGTAATACCAAGAAACAGATGGTTTTTCACAGTAACAAATTACTGTGTGTATAGAGCTGGCTTTCAAACCCTTTTGCCTTCCACACAAAACAGTCTTGAATCAAACCGCAGAAAAAATAAAGGAAATGTCTTAGCTTTGGAAGAGGGAAGAGAGGCTGGATAATCAGAAGATAAATCAATACAGAATATTCCCCCCCTCCCTTTTTACATTTTAATTTTAGGTAGGGCAAGGGCTGCTACTGCATTAAGCAGAAAAATGTTTTGTTGAAACATGAACAGTGAATTCTGCTTGCAACATATGGATGGCTAAGAGTTCTTCAGGATAGGTTTATCCTTACATCCAGGGGTGGGCTTTAATAATTTTAGCAAGGGGTTCTCTGCCCAGTTGCTGAGTGGGTGTGGCTATGGTGGGCATGGCCTAGCCGGGCTCCTGCACCACAGTGGGGGTGACTTTTTGCCCTCTCCAGGCTCCGGGCCTTTCCCCGAGCCTCCAGGAGTGCAAAAATGGCCTCCCCAGGCTCTGGAGGCCCTATGGAGGCTGGAAAGAGGCCCATTTCTGGCCTTCCTGAACTTCCCGTAGGCCCACTTTTTGTCTTTCCCGAGCCTCTGTGTGTGCCCTGCACTTACCTGCATCCAAAACAGGCCTCATGGAGACTCCTGGGAGGGGTGGGGCGGCCAGGGCCAGCCAGGAGTGGGATTTGGAGGTTCTCCGAACTGCACAGCATCTTAGCTAGAGGTTCACCCCAACCCCCAGGAGCCCACCCCTGCTTACCTCCCATTCAAATGCAAACCCATCTTTTCAGCACCTCATTTTACGTTGTGTTTGCAGCCCCTCTATCTGCTTCTTAATTGCATACCAATTTAAGGGTAGTGGGCATAGTTGTGTGTAATAGGAAATGTCCCAAAAAATTAGAATGAATTATTCGTAGTTCTGTATTCTGTGTACCTTTATATATGTTATAAGGAAAATTGAAGTCTTTCATCAACAGATTGGGTTTTACAAAGTGGGAGGGAAGAGTCCAGATCTTTTATCTCTAAGATTTTGGTCCTCCTAATTGAGGCATTATTTTAACAGCTTTTAGGGGAAGGAATTATTGCACTTGACACATTGGCTCACATACAGTCAAAGGATTGGAAACTTTTTATAGGGAAACACTAGGATTCATAGAGGACACTCAGCTAGACTGTGTCCAGTTTCTAAACATTTACTATATAGGTGTTTCATGCTTAGGACACATCTTAGGAATTTCCCCCACAACCTAAAGTTAGATGATTGTTTGTTTTTAACGTCAAATGTATTCCCATTTTTATATTTATTAAAAAGTTCTACCTGAACTTCCCAACTAGACCATTTTTGGCACTTTTCCCTTCTCTGTCTTTTGATGTATTTTATTGACTTTAAGAAAACTTTTGTGAAGAACAGCAGGATTTCCCTATTTCTCATCTCATCAGCCCTGACTGATGTAGAAATCTAACCAGATTCGGGCCTGCTTAATACTTGAATGGGAGATCAATTGGGAAGTCCAGCTCTGTAGCAGACTAGTCTGGGTAGGAAAATCCATTGGAAAGAGCAGTGGAAACTCCCTTCTGTATTGTGTCAATGAATGCGCGTGGATGTGTCCCTGTAAGATCAGCAGGAGTTGACCTTGATTCAAAAGTGCCATTGCTCTATTGGTGATAAAGCATAGATTTGTGAAAAAGAAGTGTTACTAGTAATTCCTCAGGGACACAGTGTTGAGACTAATGCTATTGTTGCTTGTATTGATCCTTGTGATCTAATACAGTTTAAAATAAAATTAGTAACCTTAAACCTTCAGCATTTTATAAAAAGACAGTAAAACAACTACTAAGCATATTTATTGGCTGTTGATTGGGCACTTTTAAAGACAAGGGACCTGGAATATGATCTGATGTTTATGTAATGACTCTGCCCTAGTTTAAATTTATTTTTGAGGTCATATTTAAAACCTACAATCTCGCATGCCAAGATGGTTCTAAAATTTGTTGTTTGCAGACTTTTAATGTCACCAGTGGCCATGGTAAATAAAGGATAAATAAAATAAATAATAATACCACATTGATGTGCAGTATGTAGCACATAGAGAAGGAAAGTGTTAAAGTGCATGCCTAAATATACCCCAGTAAAACCTCTTGATATGAAAGCATAAAAGCTGCCATTTAAAGAAACAATCTCTATGGTGATTATATATTTGGCTCATTTGTTTGATTCAGATTCTGCCTTCTTGGCTGCATTTATATATTAATGAGTTTGATCACTGTTTCATATAAACATGGAGACGCAATGTTGATATCTGAAGATGTCAACATAACACCAGGCTTACAATGTACACTGAGTGAATGTATTGGAATAGCTGTTTAAAATACATGTCTATTTATAATCACACACTTTGTGAGGCTTTGCAGAAAAGTTTATACCAAAGCGGGTTCATTTGGGAAGAGAAACAGACTACCCCTGCAGACATCCTATTTTAGAATTGTTTGGTCAAAATATTCTGAATGTATTTTTATTAAGAAAAACTTTTAAATTTTGATTCCCCCACTTTTTTTCCTAAGCAGTTAATAGGATTTATTTTTTTTAAATGCTGTTTGAGTTGATAAAGAATAAAAACGTTTGTAGATTGAAAGTAAAAAGCCACAAGGAGGGGGGGGGGGTTAAATAAGAAAAGCTATTAAAAATACCATTTTTTATTATTATTATTATTTATTGGACTTCTAGACCGCCCCCTCTCCCCGGAGGGACTCGGGGCGGTGTACAGGTACAAATTAAAACCATACAATCAATAATACATATAACTAAAACCGAATTAAATAAACCCCTGTACAAATTTATAAAAATTAAAAACTTAACCTTAAAACCAAATCACAAAACTTAAAAATACAAACTGAGGTGGGAAAGCTGGAATTAGGCCAGGCCGGCTAGATGAAACAAGTGGGTTTTGAGTTTCTGGCGGAAGGAGCGGAGATCCGTGGTCGTTCTAATGTCAGGGGGAAGGTCATTCCAGAGGGTCGGGCCCGCCACAGAGAAAGCCCTTCCCCTGGGCGTCGCCTGCTGGCACAGCCTAGTGGACGGCACCCGGAGAAGTCCCTCTCTGTGTGAGCGAATCGGCCGAAGGGATGTGTGGGGCAGGATACGATCCCGCAAATAACTAGGTCCTGTTTTTGGGAGTATAAGACACTCTGAAGTATAAGACGCACCTAGCTTTTGGGGAAGAAAACAAGGGGGGGAAATCTGCCTCTGCCTCCCAGCAATTTGCCTCCTTGCAGCAAACATCAAACAGCCTGTTTCAGTTTCAGCATAGCCTGATTAGCACAAGAAATAAAATCTGCCTGTGACTCCCAGCAATTTGCCTCCTTGCAGCAAACAGCCTGTTTCAGTCTCAGTTTCAGCACAGCCTGAGTAGCACAAGGGAAAAAAATCTGCCTCTGCCTCCCAGCAATTTGCCTCCTTGCTCATTTTCAGCGCCCCCCGTTTTGGGCCTACACATACCCCATTTTTGGCGGCAGGGATCAGAACCTGAGCTGATGGACCAGCAGCTTGAACTTTAAAAATAAAGGATTTCCAGATCAGAATGGTCAAGAGATCAAGACATCCAAATTGAACAGCTGCGAGTCAATAATGTACCTGATTGTAAGTAGCCTTTAGACTACCACTCAAAAAGGCTCTGGCCTGTTACTCTCCCATTTCCTCTGACACACAAACTTTGTGATGAATACTTCAGATCATAAAGTACTGAGGCAAAAATGTAAAATAATGTTCTTGTTTAATATTGGTACATTTTTATCTATTAGATTTTATTGCATTTTGTGTTCCTTTGCTGCTTATGATGATTTGGGGGAGTGGGGGGAAAAGAGAAGGGCGATTTCTCAGAGGCAGAACATGTTTTTTGTTTAAACAAGATTCCAGGTTTGGTCTCACAAGTCCACCCCCTCTAGGGGTTCTTCCCACTCGCAGGGTCCCAGGTCTCCTTCCCCGCACTCCTCGCAGGACAGCGAGGATGCAGAGGTGGGTGAGGATATCACCCCTGAACAGGAATTTTCAGGTGATGAGGGCACAGTTTCCGATAAGCTGGCCTTTAATAGCCTATTCAAAAATGCCTCCTTCAAAACTATTCTCAACAAAGCCAAGGTGTCTACTCGCATGGGGGTCTCCACCCCGGAGCCAGCTCCTGCCTCTGATGATCATGATGAAGGGCTCTTTGATGAGCCTGTCACCACTCAGGAGATTGTCCCAGTGCCAAAACCCTTTCTTAACGTGGTCTAACGCCAGTGGCTCCAACCTGGCACCCTGGCCACTCCTAGCAACAACGATAAGAAGTTGTACACTGTGGACTCCACCTTGGAGGACCTTTTCAAATTACCTCTGGTGGATCCACCTGTACAGGCTCTTATGTCCTCTTTGGTCCTACCTCCATACCTTTTAGAAGGCTTGAAGGTGGAGGACAAACGCTCCGAGAAGGCCTGTCACAAGACCCACCAGGCGGCTGCGTGGGCAATTAAGTCTGCCACCTCCGCTTCCTTTTTTTCTAGGGCCTCCCTTAAATGGCTCAGGCAACTAGCAGCTAAAACATCACCTACTGACACCAAGACCAGGCAGGAGTTGAACAAAATCATGGCAGCCATGGAGTACACAGCAGACGCCACCCTCAACTCTGCAAAATTTGCTTCCAGGGCCCTGGCCTCCAACATCACCACCAGGCGTCTCCTCTGACTTCGCCACTGGAACGCTGACATGCGTTCAAAGTGGAAGTTGGCTTCCGCTCCGTTCAAAGGTGATAAACTTTTTGGGGAGGCCTTGGATCCTGTCCTTGTTGAAAACAAGGATAAGAAAAAGGTCATGCCCTCGGTCTCAAAGAAGCAGGAACACAAGGGCACGGGCTCCTTTCAGAAGCAGTCCTTTCACGCTTCTGAGGCCTCCACCAGTTCAGGACAATTCCATCGCCCTTACTCACAGAACTCTGATAGATCACAGGACCGTCAGTCCTTTCGGGACAGAGGACGCCAGCAGACCTTCTCCAAGCATCCCTTCCGCAGCAGATCGGATTCAAAACCCTTCTGCCAGTATAAGTGACTCCGGACAGAGAGCTCCCATCGGAGGCCGCCTGCAGCTATTTCAGGACAGGTGGGAGGAGACCATGTCAGACCAGTGGCTCCTTCAAATGATCAAGCTAGGTCTGACCCTAGAATTCCTCTCCCACCCTCCCTGTCATTTCATTCGCTGTCCTACCCAATCGTCCCCAAACAAAAGGGCCTTGATGGAGCAGGAAATCCAGCACCTAAAGGAGATTCAGGCAATAGAACCGGTACCAGCAGGGGACAAAGGGTCAGGTTTTTACTCCATCCTGTTCCTGGTCCCCAAGAACTCAGGAGGCTGGAGGGGAATTTTGGATCTCAAAAAGCTAAATTGTCAACTAGCATACAAATGCTTCAAGATGCAGTCCCTCCACTCAATACTAGGCTGCATAAGACCAGGAGATCTCTTAACATCAATCGATCTCCGGGAAGCATATCTCCACATCCTAGTTCGAAGGGCTCACCACAGGTACCTCAGGGTTTTTTTGCGCAGGGCACCATTATCAGTACAGGGCCCTCCCTTTCGGCCTGTCCTCAGGTCCCAGAACGTCACAAAGGTGCTGGCAGCGGTAGTAGCGTCCCTGAGGTCGCGTCCGGTAAGATTGCAAGCCTACCTGGACGACATCTTGGTCCAATCCTCCATCCATCGTCAAGCGGTCAGGGATCTCCACCTGACGATGAGAACCCTTCAACACCACGGGTTCTCCATCAACCTGGAGAAGAGCCACCTAGTGCCTACCACCAGGTTGATTCACCTGGGTGCCCTCATAGACACTCGCTCTTGCCAAGTGTTCCTGTCACCGGATCATGTAGCCAGCTTACTTCGCCTGGTAAGGCAGGTGCAATGTTCCAAAACGGCACCCATCGTCCTGCTGTCCCAACTTCTCGGCAAGATGATTTCTTGTCTCTTGATTGTGCTGTGGGCGAGGCTGCACTCTCGACAACTCCAATGGTGCCTCCTGCCCTACCAACATGCCAAGGACAGCAATTCCCCCATTCCAGTTCCAGTACCACCCGAGATTCGACGCTCCCTACATTGGTGGAGCACCCCAGCGCTGAACCGGTGGTGCCTCTTTCCCGACCCGGAGCGTGTCATTGTCACCACAGAAGCAAGTCTCTTCGGCTGGGGGGCTCAACTCAACAACCAGGTCGCGCAGGGCAGGTGGACGGCCGACGACCCCAAGCACAGCATCAATTGGCTGGAGCTGAAGGCAGCCAGACTAGCCCTGCGCCACTTCCAACCTATGATTCAGGGTCTCCACATTCTGCTTCTAACAGACAATGTGGCCACCAAGGCGCACATCAATCGCCAAGGGGGCACCCGACCTAAGTCGTTGATGGCGGAAGCGAAACGTCTGGGACTTTGGGCCGAGAAGCATCCGTTGTCACGGCAGAACACATCTCCGGGGAGACCAACATTCAGGCAGACTGGCTGAGCAGGACCACAATCGACAACTCGGAGTGGCGCCTCCACCCAGACCTCTTCCTGAAGATCACTCAGAGGTTCGGCCGTCCAGCAGTCGATCTGTTTGCCACCCCGGAGAACTCTCATCTTCCGTGCTTCTTCACCAGATTCCAGTACCCAGTTGCAGAAGGTACAAATGCTCTTCTTTGCCATTGACCACCCATTCTCCTGTATGCCTTCCCGCCGTTACCCCTCTTGCCCGGCTTGATCCGCAAGATTCTGGAGGAACGAGCAGAGGTGATCCTGGTAGCACCACATTGGCCCAGATGGTCGTGGCTCGCTGATCTCGTGAACCTGTCCATTTCCAAACCTTGGAGGAATCCTCCGGAGGAGGTCTCTCTCACCCAGGGGTCTCTATCTCATCCAGAGCCCCGGTGGCTACAACTAGCCGTGTGGCACTTGAGAGGCACCTCCTAGAAAGGGACAAGTTTTCAGCCAGGGTCATCCGCACCATCCAGACGTCTCGTCGCCCGTCTACCACCAGAATCTATGATGCTACTTGGTCTGCTTTCGCCAAGAGGTGCGCATCATCGCACCTTGACCCTGTCAAGGCCTTGCAGCCAACACACTTCATCGTCAGATTGTGGCCCTTTTCACAGTTCTAACCTTGGACTCTGGCTCGGCACCCCAGGGTTCGCAGTTTCTTAAAGAGCGCCGCCAATTTGCAACCTCCCGCAGTTCATAGATACCCATCCTGAGATCTCAACACGGTTCTGGCCATCTTAACTGGTCCTCCCTTTGAGCCATTGCAAACTTGTGATTTCAAGAGACTGTCCTTCAAGGTGGCTTTCCTGACGGCCATCACCGCAGCTTGTAGAATCTTGGAGATGGCTGCCCTATCAGTCAGGGAGGATCTTTGCATAATGCACCTGTCCAGAGTCGTGTTATTATTATTATTATTATTATTATTAATTTATTATTTATTAAATTTTTATACCGCCCTTCTCCCTTCCGGGACTCAGGACGGTGTACAGGCACTAATAAAAGGCAATGATATAAAACATAAAATACAGTTTAAAATCTATTAAATAACTAGCCTGACTAAAATCCTGTTAAAAACCCTTACTAAAACAATTTAAAAAACTATGTGTTGTATCTGGATCCCACCTTCCTCCCGAAGGTCAATTCCTGGTTTCACTGGAGCCAGGAAGTCATCCTTCCAGACTTTTGTCCGCAGCCTGTACACCCCAGGGAGCACAGGTGGCACAAACTCGACGTGCGGTAGGCCATAAGATATTACGTCAAGCCCACAGTTTCCTTCAGGAGATCTGAAACTCTCTTCGTCTCCTTCCAGCCCGGTACCATGGGTCGTAAGGTCACTTCTGCGACCATTGGCAGGTGGCTGCGGGCTTGCATCTCTTCAGCTTACAAACTCCAGTCCAAACAGGTGCCGCGCAACATCACGGCGCACTCCACCAGGAGCGCCACTTCTACAGCTGCCTGGGCAGCCTAGCACCCATAGAAGAAATCTGCTGAGCGGCCACATGGGCATCGCCATTTCAGTTTGTGCACAACTACAAATTGGACAAATTTGCTTTGGCTGAGGCAGCCTTTGGACATCGGGTGTTACAGGGTATCCATACCACCACTGATGCCTCTGTTCCATCTGTTGCCCGCCCTAATGACACTTAGCTTGGGTATATCCCATGCGTGGACTCTCCAAGCAGCGCACAAGAGAAGTATCGTTGGCTTACCTGAACGGTCTTCTCTGTGCACTGCGGGAGAGTCCAAACCCGCCCTAGCTTCAACAGATTCTACTTGCCTTGGAATTTTCCTTTTGCACGCTACTGAATTCCTTATTGTTACGGACTGTGTATTGACTTATACCACATGAGTACATATTTCAAGGATCGACAAGGAACCATCAGAACAGACTACTAGTCCACGCCTTCATGAAAATCTGAGCAGCAACAGCAGAGGTGTGGCTTAAGAAGTTTCAATTCAGTCCCAAAGACAGTGAGACAGAATTAACCCATGCTTGGACTCTCCCGCAGCGCACAGAGAAGACCGTTCGGGTAAGCCAATGATACTTTCTTGTCCTCAAATGTCAGTCAGTTTTTGAAGGTTGTCACTTTGGTGATGATGAAGGAGGAGGAGGAGGGAGAAATTTAATTTTCATTAGTGCTGCATTATTGAACCAGGGGATTGAGAGAAGTCCAGCATTTTCTTAGTTTTAAGAGTTTTATTCCTTGTCTTATTAGAAGAGAACTCTTTTCTACCAGTTGAGTTTTCAAAGCTTCAGCAGTATTCAGATTTTTTTTCACAGTTTCTCGAAATTTATATATAGCAGCCATCTAAATATAGGCATTTAAAAACTTCCAGTAATTTACATTTTAGTTTTATGTAGTGACTTGTAATCATCTGTTCTGATCCTTGTAGAATCTTCCAGAAATAATGTTACTGGTCAGTATTTTACTGATATCCTTACTGCTTGTGTTTTTGCAATTATGTTTACAAAATGCAGTGTTTCAGAATGATGTGTGATCCTGCAATTGTTATTTTTCTAGAAGAAGACAGACTGTATAGGGCAGGGGTGTCAAACTTGTGGCCCACGGGCTGGATGCATCACAGGCTGGCCATGCCCACTTTTGTTTAAGTGAAAGGGGAGGAAGTTGTGATATGTCATGTGATGACGTGTCGTCACGGGTTTGACACCTGTAGTATAGGGAAATAGACAGAGGGAAACAGGACAATTATTTTCACAGAGGGAAACAGACTGTAGACACTTTGTTTAAATCAGTGGTCACCAACCTCTGCGCTACGGATTGGTACTAGGCCACAGCCCATTGGCAGCTGGGCTGGGCAAATGTTGGGCAAGTGCATGAAGCTTTATTTACACATGCACAGGATTAGGCTGCACAGATGAAACCACCCCTTCCCCCCACCACTAGTGCCAGCGCCACTGCCGGTCCGTGAAGCCAAAAGGGCTGGGGACCTCCGATTTAAACCATGGGTGTCCAGCCTTTTGGCCTTCCTGAGCCACACTTGAGTGAAGAGGAATTATCTCGGGCCACATCTAAAATATATGATATAGTTAATTGATGTAAATGGCTTCCTGGCAAATAGAAGGGGAAGACATCGATCGTGTTTTCTTGAACTGCAAGATCCCTGCAGACAGCCAATGCAGCCATGAAATTAAAGGATGCTTCCTCCTTGAGAGGAAAGCTGTGGCAAACCTAAACAGCATATTAAAAAGCAGAGACATCACATGTTTGTATAGTCAAAGCTATGGTTTTCCCAGTAGTAATGTTTGGCTGTGAGAGTTGGACCATAAGGAAGGCTGAACGTTGAAGAATTGATGCTTTCATATTATGGTGCTGGGAAAAACTCCTGAAAGTCCCTTAGGCTGCAAGTTAATACAATACAATAGCAGAGTTGAAAGGGACCTTGGAGGTCTTCTAGTCCAACCCCTTGCTTAGGCAGGAACCTTATACCATTTCAGACAAATGGCTATCCAACATCTTCTTAAAGACTTCCAGTGTTGGGCATTCACAACTTCTGGAGGCAAGTGGTTCTTCTAGTCCTTCTTTTCATTAAACTAGACATACCCAGTTCCTGCAACCGTTCCTCGTATGTTTTCACCTCTAGTCCCCTAATCCTCTTTGTTGCTCTTCTCTGCACTCTTTCTAGAGTCTCCACATCTTTTTTACATCGTGGCGACCAAAACTGAATGCAGTATTCCAAATGTGGCCTTACCAAGGCATTATAAAGTGGTATTGACTTGATGAAATCAGTCAGTCCTAAAGGAAATCAAGCCCTGAATGTTCTTTGGAAGGACAGATATTGAAGCCAAATGAGAAGAGACTTTGATGTTGGGAAAGATTGAAAGCAAAAGGAGAAGATGGCAAAGGATGAGATGGTTAGATAGTGTCATATATGCAATGGGCATGAGTTTGGGCAGAATCTGGGAGACGGTGGAGGACAGGGTGGGGCTGATGTGCTGTGGTCCATGGGGTTGCAGTGGGACACATCTTAGCTACTGAACAACAACATATAATTAGTGCTAAAAATCACACAATAATGTTCAAAGATTAAGATCTGGTGGGATCACATTACTATCTGTCAAGGACCATGCAAGTTGATCATATCTGGTATAAACAGACATAATATCCTGTTGCATTGAATGAAATGCTGCTATCTAATCATAGTAACTAAATGAGCTGCCATTGAGCCAAGTTGTGGCTCTTTTCATTGGCTAAGATTTTATTCTTCTTTCAATCTCATTGTTTCTTAATTGTCAAACACTCTTCCGCTTTGGTGCTTTTCTTAACTTAACTTTTTCGGTGCCTCCTAAATTTCTCTTGTTTTCTTTTCCACTTCCTAAGCAGCCTTTGGTAAGGAACCAATATAGTCCTGATGCTTTTCAGCCTGTGAGTTGCTGTACAAAAGGAGCCAGTTTCACTGTGGATTGTTTTGTCATCTGATAAAAGAACCCAACAAGCCCAGAGTTCAAAGGTCCTGTGTGTAGGAAGTTTGCTAGCAGCTGTCTAGCTTCATTAGGTTTCCTTCCCCTCCCTGGGATGTTCAAAGCATTTCCTGGTATTTATAGGATACTGGAAGAGGACATCCATTTGCTCTCATCTGTGGAACAAATTCCCATTTTATACAGAATTGTGAAAACAGCCTCATCACTTGTCATGTGGCCTGTAATCTTTTGTGGCCATTTTGCAAAATTGTTAACAAAAGAGAAAACAAGCAGCCGTATTTTTTCTCACGAAAAATGCGGACCTATGTTGAACGTTAGTACATATAGGAGGGGGAAATGTACACTTTTCAGATATCGTACTTGCATTTTTGTTTTGTAAAAAATAATTTTGCATTGACCAAATTTTGATTTTGTTCTCATTCCACATAAAAAAGAAAGCACAGAATTCTCTAAAAACATTGAAAAAAAGATTTTTGATAAGAACTTTCTTGGTGAGTGACGATGAAGTCAAGACAGATTGCAGAATCCTCTGTCCATGTCTCATTTCATAGTTGTGAAACTTGATGATCTCATGTATGGGGGATGGAGAAATTCCCTTTCATTTTAGAAGAATAGCTTTCCTACTTGTTCATCTATATAATGTTGTGCTCAATGCAAGTAAATAGGCAAGTGGCTGTTTACAGTACAATTGTTCATTAACAATAGTAATTTGGGAAGTGCTGCAACTCATTAGTCACACACAGCTGTTATATTTATTTATTTACCATTTATTTATTAATCAGATTTATATAGCCACCCATCAAAATCTACTCTGGGTGGCGCACAACACTCTGATAAAAATCACAGGTATAAAAAAACAAATACAAAAAATGTAAAAATCTACATTAAGAAATAAATATTATAAAAACAAATATACAAACCTAGGAGCCCTGGTGATAGACTGGTTAGAATGCAGTATTGCAGGCAGACTCTGCCCACAGCCTAGAATTCGATCCTGACAGGCTCAAGGTTGACTCAGCCTTCCATCCTTCCAAGGTTATTTATTTATTTATTATTTATTTATTAATTCGATTTATATACCGCCCTATTTCACCTGAAAGGGACTCAGGGCGGTGCACAGAAAGATAAAAACCCCACAATATACAAAATATAAAAAACAATTAAATTATTAGATCTGTGCTAAAATTTGAATAAATAATTAAAACCAATAAATATCGAATTAAAATATTCCCTAATCTATGTCAGGCCGGCTAGATGAAAGAAATGTGCTTTTACCATCCGACGGAAGAGGCGTAGGTCCGTGATGGTACGGATATCGGGGGGAAGGTCGTTCCAGAGTGTCGGACCCGCCACAGAGAAGGCTCATCCCCTGGGAGTCGCCAGTCGGCATTGACCGGCTGACGGTACCCTGAGAAGGCCAACTCTGTGGGAGCGGACAGGTCGAAGGGAGGAATGTGGTAGGAGGCGGTCTCTCAAGTAACCAGGACCCATGCCATGGAGCGCTTTAAAGATGGTAACTAACACCTTGAAGCGCACCCGGAAGACCACAGGCAGCCAGTGCAGCTTGCGCAGGAGAGGTGTTACGTGGGAGTAACGAGAAACTCCCAGAATCCCCCGCGCGCCCGCATTTTGCACTAGCTGGAGCCTCCGGGTGCACCTCAAGGGGAGCCCCATGTAGAGGGCGTTGCAGTAGTCTAGGCGGGAAATAACGAGGGCTTGAGTGACTGTGCGTAGGGCATCTCGATCTAGAAAGAGGCGCAACTGGCATATCAGGTAAACCTGATAGAAGGCCCCCCTGGCCACGGCCGCCTCATGATCGTCTAAGGACAGCCGTGAGTCCAGGAGGACGCCCAAGTTGCGGGCCCTTTCCGTGGGAGCCAATGACTCGCCCCCGATAGACAACGATGGAGTTAATTGGCTATATCGAGATGCCGGGAACCACAGCCACTCGGTCTTGGATGGGTTGAGTCTGAGTTTGTTCCTCCCCATCCAGACCCGCACGGCCTCCAGACACCGAGACAGCTAAGTGTCGTCAGCGTACTGATGGTATTCTACCCCAAAGCCACAGATGATCTCACCCAGCGGCTTCATGTAGATGTTAAACAAGAGGGGTGAGAGAACCGAGCCCTGAGGTACCCCACATAAAAGGGGCCTCGAGGTTGATCTCTGCCCTCCTGTCAGTACACACTGCGAAGGTTGGTAAAGTGAGGACCCAGATTGTTGGGGGCAAGAGTCTGTCACTGCAAACTGTCCAGAGAGTGCTGTAATTCACAATAGGACACCATATAAGTCTAAGTGCTATTGCTATAGATGAAGAAAGGAGAAGAATGGCCACCTCAGCAGTTGAGGTGGAGAAATTCCTTCATTTCTTCCTTAAAAGATAGATTGGAAGCTTTGAAGAAATTTCTTTAAGTCTACATCTTTGAAAAGTCATTGCCAGACTGAATGGACAATTCCTTTACAATTTCCATTTTGTTATAGGGAAATCTAGAGAATCTAATTCTGATGTATACAGAGACAAGGCACTGGGCATTATACCTAAGTTGTCCACTATTATGAAGGACAGATGTATTTTCCCCCTGTGGGAAGGGTATCTAATATGCAGTGGTGTCTATGGATTCATTTTTCCCCCCCAAAAAATTTCAAGTTTCTCCTAGCTATAGTTAATGTTATAGTATGTTACGAAGTTTGTGCTTCCAGATTGGAAGTAATGAGTTCATACAGAGTTCAGGATCATCAGTGAAACCTAAAACACAGGAAGTTAATGATATTGAAGATCAGAGTGAAAGGATAATGAAGAATCTAAATTTGAGGCTAAATGTTGCATTTGCCTAAGAAGATGTGGCTGAGAAACATACAGAACAAAAAAAATCACATATTATACTTCCTTATGAAAATTCAGTTAAATCTTAAATGATGGCCCCATTGGAAAGTTCAGTATTTTGGGTGGGGTGGGGAAAGACTCTCATCTTCCTTTCAGATAAAGAAAATGATTAGAGCTTCAGTGGTGGCACTACCTAAACCAAGAGTTGAAGTAAAGTTGGGAAACGAGGAAATGATCTTCTGATGAATAGATTTGTGGAGAAGACTGCATCTTATCTGCATTCTTACCACACTTTGGAGATCTTGGAAATTGCAGTTCCTTCTATTGGAAATGCTTTTGTCTTCGAGGCAGTTTATCTGTCTATGCTACAGAGATGTCCTCCGTCCAGATCTTCTTTCTCTCCCTTCAGTCTAATATATTTGATTTTAAAAACTCTTTGGAAAAAGGTAGGAGAAGCTTCTCACAAAGGACAATATATCAAGCCTTAAAACAGATCACCGCATATCAATGTTCTAGTGCAGGGGTGGATTCCGGAAGCCACTACTGCTGGTTTGCTCATGGGCGTGCAGTGCGGGCCATTGAATCACGCACATGCGTAATACAATAAAAATTGTTCTGTGTATGCACAGAAGCCAAAAGCAAGAACTGGTTCGGGGGAGTGGCAGACCTCGGTTGCTGCCGGTTCCAGTGACCCAGGCCACCAAATCACTACTGGTTCGGCCAAAGTGGTCCGAATTGGTAGGAACCCATCACTGTTCTAGTGCCATAATGGCGAACCTATGGCTTGCATGCCAGAGATAGCATACAGAGCCCTCTCTGTGGGCATGCGCGGCATGACCTTCCCCTCTTTCGCCGCTCACTTAAGACTTATCTGTTCCATCAAGCCGGCCTAGCTTAGCCAATGAGTAAATGTATTTTAGAATTTTGATTGGGATTTTTAGCACAGGCTTTTAGTTTAATTTATTCTTAATTCTTCTGTATTTATTGTTATTTATCGATTTTAATTTCCTGTGCACCGCCCTGAGTCCATTTTGATGGAGAAGGGCAGTTCTATAAATCTAAATAAATTAAATTAAATTAAATCACCCCAGCTCAGCCAGCTGGTCATCAGGTTTCCGAGGCGCGCATGTGCACTGGCCAGCTAGTTGTTGAGTTTCCGAGGCACGCCTGCATACTGGCCAGCTGGTTTTCAGGTTTCCAGCGTGCACATGCACACACACACACATGTGCCCCTTCCAGTTTGGGCACCCTGTGCCTAAAAGGTTCACCATCACTGTTCTAGTGTCTCTTCAGAAGCCTTCATGTGAAGCCAAAGTTGAGGTATAGTAAAGTTTATTTCAGATGCAGTAATGTTGAAGATAGGCTTTTTATAAAGATTAAGGTATTAAATTCTGTGGGTTTTTTCCTTTTGCTTTTTGGTAGTCAGAATTTTCTGACTTTAATGTTATAGCTGCCTAGAGATTGTTTATAAAATGGTCCTTTGAGGTAAATAAGAACAAGAAACAGACTCTACTAGAAGAATTTAACTATACTTTATTGAAATAGTCTGTAATGACATACTCTTGAAAGCTTGATTGTGCTTTACCTTACCTTTCTCATAAATCTCAGTGAATCCTGAAGGAGCCTAGCCAAACCTATTTGAAATACTGTTTTGTTTCCCAGCACTTAAGGAATTTTTTTAGTTCTTTTTGCTTATATAATGTTTTTTGACAATTTCCCTTGAGGTCATCTCTCTGATTCTCTACAGTTCCTTCTGTGTATCTTAACAGAAATATCTTGAGGACTTCATATGGGGACACAGCTTACTCTCATATAACGCCATGTCTGTCATGTTTCCCTTTCAACTGAAACAGTCTGGTTCTAGTAGATTTTTCCATATATCTTTGTTTTTCCTTTGTCAACCGTAGTTTTTATCTAACATATTAATGAAATGAAGAGTTTTATAAAAGGCCTTGTAGCAGGGGTGAAATGCTACCGGTTCGGACCGGTTCACCCAAACCGGTAGCAAAGATGCCAGCTGTTCGGCTGAACCAGTAGTAAAAAAATGCTACCGGTCCGGTCCGGGCGAACCAATTTTCCAATGAATGGCTCTACCGCGCAATTTATGTTAGCTAGAAAGCAGGATTTCCTGCTTTCTAACTAATCTAAATCACATGTCACAGCGGATTTTCCCCCCTTGCGGTTCGCTTACTCGTTTGCGAGGTGTGCTCGGTAGCAGGCTCCACCCACCTGCCCAGACGTCATTTTGACGCTCTGTGCATGCTACCAAACCGGTAGCAAAGATAAGTGGATTTCACCCCTGCCTTGTAGATCTCTGACATACTTACCCATTCTGACCTGGAATTTCCTCCGCCCCCTTATTGTTCTCTATTTTAATACTGGAGTTCTTTGAGACCCCAGCTCCTCTCATGGAACATAGCTTTTCTGTTGCCATGACATCAGATAAATGAGCTGGAGAACGGTTAGTTTTACAAAAGATCAATTTGTTAATTTTTTCATAGGGACAAAATAGTTCTTGTTCCAGGGTATTCCCTTCTTTCCATTTTAATCAAGGTATCATCTTGCCTACTGTTTCCCAACTACTCAACAATATTAGAAATATTGATTTGTTCTTTACACGAATGTTGTGCCCTCACTTTTTCCTGGACAGAGTAATACTAGCTCAGCAGGATCAAGATTTACATCCGCATTTCCAAGGCTCACCTAAAGACTTGGGCTTTCCCCCCCTGAATTGTGGAAATGAATCGGGACCACAACACACTTTGCTACAAGCTGATTGTAACAGCCGTACTTCCATCCAGTCTGCTCACTCCGCGAGAGAAACTGCAACTACTAGCAACTAGTAGCATTTCCCTATTGAGAGTCCTCAACTTACAACCATTTTGAGCTTGCAATTTCATTTATAAGTTATGACAGTTGTAAAATGGGTCGTCACATGGCATCCAATTTTCTGATCTTTTTTTGTAGCAGTATTTAAATTGGGGGGTTTTCAAACTTGGCCACTGGCTGGGGAATTCTGGGAGTTGAAGTACCCAAGTGGTCCAGTTTGAAAAGCCCTAATTTAAATAAACATTGTGATTGTTAAGCAAATGCTCTGGTTGACCCCTATTGCTTGCTTTGGGATAATTTTTTCCAGGAACCGGAAGTAATTACTTGTCAAGAAGTCAGGAACAGATCTTCACCCTAATGAATCGAACTAATTGTCTTCTGAAAACTCCCCTCCCCTTTCGCTCCTCTTTATTCCCTGTGGAAGGGGCCATCCACCGTCCACCTGTGCCTTTACTCCCAAGTTGGCCCTTGTTCCTTAACTGTTCCCTTCTTCTGGCAGCTCTGCGCATGCGCACATCGGGAAAAGACTCCAGCTGTTCTTCTGCCCCACTGATCTGTGGCCACTGGCGGGCCACAACGCAATTATGCGGCCAACAAACATACAGTTTTTTAATTGATCAAGGGAATTCGTAGAACTTGAATTTGCCAAAGAGTTTTCTTTTTTAAGTGTGCTCTTATGCTGAGATGTTGCCATCTACAGTCTCCTATCTGTACACTGTTGCAACAACGCTTTTGTCAGCTTGGCTTGTCCTTGCAAAAGTATTTGTGAACTTTATTGACTCCTTGTTACAGAAGATTACTTACAATCCCAATGCGCTGAGTGAGTGGAGTTCATAATAAAGAAGGTTGCTCCAGTTTGATTGATGCATGCGGTATCCCGAAACAAGACTTGGTGCAGCCACCAGACAAAACATGCATGAAAAAGGAACACTCTTCTGCATTTGTCATTGGGTGACAAATGGTGCTCAAAATCTGGGTGACAGTTTATGATGTATTCATCTGGAGCAAAAAGAGCTTGTTCCTGCAATTGCTTTGGAAAACAAGTGTGTCTGAGGCAAAGCTGTGTTCGATTTTTCTTAGTTGTGTCTACATGAAAAAATCCAGGGCATGGTTGGCCTCATCTCAAGTAGGCTGAGTAAGATAATGCGGTTTTGTTTCCTTTTAAAAGAGCTCCTTTCTGCGTCTAAGCAGAACTGGCTTGGTATCACGAACAAATATTTTCAGAATAAGCAGTAGGATATTGGAAATATTTTTGTGAAATCATTTAGAATAGATAGAATAGAATTCTTTATTGGCCAAGTGTGATTGGACACACAAGGAATTTGTCTTTGGTGCAGATGCTCTCAGTGTACATAAAGAAAAATAAAATACATTCATCAAGAATCATAATAATAATAATAATAATAATAATAATAATAATAATAATAATAATAATAATAATAATAATAATAATAATAATAATAATAATAATTTATTAAACTTGTTGACCGCTCCCTCTCCCCGAAGGGACTCGGAGCGGTGCACAGGGCTAATAAAACAATAAATACATACATATAGTTAAAAAACAAATTAAATATTTCCCTGCGCTAAAAATCCAATTAAAAACTAAAATCCCCATCTAAAATTTCTAGCAGCCCCATCGAAGAGAGACTATCCTAGGCCGGCCAAGCAGAACAGATATGTTTTTAGTTTTAGACGGAAGGAGCGGAGGTCCGTGATAGTTCTAATGTCGGGGGGAAGGTCGTTCCAGAGGGCTGGGCCCGCCACAGAGAGAGCCCTTCCCCTGGGCGTCGCCCGCTGACAAAGTCTAGTGGACGGCACCCGGAGAAGTCCCTCTCTGTGGGAGCGAATCGGCCGTGTGGATGTGTGCGGCAGGATCCGATCCTGCAAATAGCTAGGTCCCGAGCCATGGAGCGCTTTAAAGATGATGACTAGAACCTTGAAGTGCACCCGGAAGACGACAGGCAGCCAGTGCAGCTCGCGCAAGAGCGGTGTTACGTGGGTACACCTTGCGGTTCCCATAATTGCTCGCGCGGCTGCATTCTGGACTAGCTGAAGTCTCCGAGTGCACCTCAAGGGGAGCCCCATGTAGAGAGAGTTACAATAGTCCAGTCGGGATGTCACGAGAGCATGAGTGACTGTGCGAAGGGCGTCCCGATCCAATAGGGGGCGCAACTGGCGAACCAGGCGAACCTGGTAAAACGCCCTCCTGGCCACGGCTGTCACTTGATCTTCCATGGACAGCCGGGCATCCAGGAGGACACCCAAGTTGCGCACCCCATCCACTGGGGCAAGATGTTCACCCCCAATGGCCAGCGATGGAGTCAGCTGGTTGAATCGGGCAGCCGGAAACCACAGCCACTCGGTCTTGGTCGGGTTGAGCTTGAGTCCGTTTCTTCCCATCCAGATCCGTATGGCTTCCAGGCACTGGCACATCACCGCTACGGCATCGTTGGGGTGGTTTGGGGTAGATATATACAGCTGAGTATCATCAGCGTAGAGATGGTACTCTACCCCAAAACCACGGATGATCTCACCCAGCGGCTTCATATATGTGTTAAACAGGAGACACAACACTTAGTGATAGTTACTAATAAGCAATCAAGTTATACTAGAAAACAAACGAAACAATATAAATTTAGAAGATACAAGCAACATAGTTATAGTCATAAGTGGAAAGAGATAGGTACTAGGAAGGAAGAGAAGAATAATAGTAATACAGTCTTAGTAGATAATTTGACAGTGTTGTGGGGATTAGATGTTTAGCAGAGTGATGGCATTAGGGTATGCCTCATCAAGTGGGCTGTCACCCCTCTGGGTTGTGGCAAGTCTTGGCTCTCGTACTTGACGATACAAGTCCTTATCCATCAATCCATCAAAGTTGATGGAATAGCTCTGTTGCCCAGTGTGGAAGACTGGAATGATGCACATAGAGATTCTCTCTTTCTAAGCAAGGCTGTCCTCTTGATGTAGATACAGAGGTACCTACATTCCAATATTTATTTGGAATATTGAAATAAAGCAAAACGCGATCTGCTTTATTAGCATGTGAGGGTCTTCGTGGTTTGCAGAGCACAGCTCCCAGACTTTGCAAGTAAAAGTGATCCAGGGGTCTCTGCTAATCTTCAACTATGAGGCTGCCATTTGGCTTCACTGTGTCCCAGCACTGCTGAAAGTGCCAGAGGGGTGGGGTGGAGGGGAAACTGCTTTTTAAGTTCTGTAGGAATCCCTCTGTTTTCCTGACTTGTTGCATCAGAACTTTCTATTGGGCACGGTGGGCTCCCGTAGCTATAAATGCAACTTTATATCTGCAACTTGGTGAGAGGCATTGGCATGTTTCAGAGTCAATGGCATGGAAATAGGCATTGCTAATTCATAGAACTTTAAAAAATTAATATTTGATCTAGAAGTCCTATAAAAGTTTTTTAATGTTCCAGATGCATTAGGTGCAGATAAGTGTCTGTCATCCCCCTCCCCCCACCCCGAAGAACACTGAATATTTTAGGAGAATGGAAATAGCACGGGACTTGTGAGTCTGGTCCTATGTTATTTTAAGGTCTCATGGTGATGCCTCTGTTACAAATTCCATTTCCATTAAATATACAAAGAAGCAGAATAATTTCTCTTCCTTTCATTTCCAGTTCTTCCACAGTACCTGTAAGATAATGATGTCCTCCTGTCTGAATATCTTTCGGTTTGAGAAATATTTCCATCTCCTGAATACTCAAGAAACCTTGAGTATTCAATATGTCAAATGATAGCAAAGCATTTTACCAAATGACTGTTAAATTGCTGCACATACCGCAGGAATTTTAGTGTCATCTTTGTCCAAGCCGCGTTACTACATTATTGCTTTTATTTAAATTATTTATTAATTGCTTTTATAACTTGCCAAATCAAAATACAAATTATGCAGGCTTTTTTCATTTTTTTTTTCATTGTTGTATTACTGACTGAAGTGTGGCCAATTATATAGCAAACATATTCTTTTGTATTCCATACTGAGCTGTGATATGGCCATATTCCTCACTGTTGCACTGGCTGGTATTAATCATTAGGGCTTTGCAGCACTTTTGACTCAGAAGCAAAAAATTATTCAGATAGATGGGCACCTATATAAATCTGTTCAATAAGGAAATGAATAAGTAAGTAAGTAAATAAAAAAATATGCTTTGGAAAATGGAGAGGGTGGAACAAATAGAACTGGCTATAAATTCTTAAGTAGCTGTAGCATCTCCCAAGATTGTGAAATTTGTTCCTCCAACTATTTGATTGTAAGTTTTGGGATGCATTTTTAGAGCTCTAATGCTGTACTGTACTTATTATGGGGAGGGGGAAACATAAAATATTACTGCCAACCTCAATTAATTGGCTCATCCATTTACAATATAGGTAAGCTTATCCAATCCATAGACATAAAATGGCTGAGGTAAAAATCCATAAATATACAATACCGGTAAACAAACAATACAATTGCAGCTGGGATTTCTATCATAAGTCATTGCAGTCATAAGTCAGGTTGAGGTCTATGGAGATTCTCATTCATCCAGGTCATGGTTGTCCCAAAGGTGCTTTTTCAAGAGGCACCTTGTTTTTCTTTGAAGACATTTCACTTCTCATCCTAGAAGCTTCTTCAGCTCTGAATGGATGGTGGGGAATGGAAGGATTTATACTCCTTGCAGACAACTGGTCATTTGCATTCTTTTAGAGAAACCATAAACACATGGCACAACATGTTGCGCCCCTTACTGGACCGGGGGGGCCTTCGCACAGTCACTCAAGCGCTTGTGACATCCCGGCTGGATTACTGTAACGCTCTCTACATGGGGCTCCCCTTGAGTGCACTCGAAGGCTACAGTTAGTTCAGAATGCGGCTGCGCGGGTGATTATGGGTGCCCCAAGGCAAACCCATATAACACCTCTCCTGCGCGAGCTGCACTGGCTGCCTGTGGCCTTTCGAGTGCGCTTCAAGGTGTTGACGACCATATTCAAATCGCTCCATGGCTCGGGGCCTAGCTATATACGAGACCGCCTCCTGCCCCATACATCCCTTCGCCCGATCCGCTCCCACAGAGAGGGTCTTCTCCGGGTGCCGTCGGCCGGGCAATGCTGGTTGGCGACGCCCAGGGGAAGGGCCTTCTCTGTGGCGGGCCCGGCCCTCTGGAACGACCTACCCCCCGACCTACACACTATCTCGGACCTCCGCCTCTTCCGCCAACGTCTTAAGACATATCTATTCCAACAAGCCGGCCTGGCATAGCCCCCGTTTCTGACTTTTTATATATAAATTGTAATTTGCAGGGTTTTAAATGGGTTTTTAGCACGGGTTTAATAATTTAATATGTTTTTAATGATGTATATTGTTTTTTGTTATGGTTTTAATAATACCTGTGCGCCGCCCTGGGTCTAACGAGAAGGGTGGGGTATAAATCCGAAAATAAATAAATAAATAAACATAGGAGAACAAACACATCAGAAAAAGGTTCAGCAGTCCAGCTGCATTTAAAAGACACAGGCCACTCTTTTGGAGACAGCAAAGTCCACATTTTGGACAGAGAGCTGGTTGAAAGAGGGGTGAAAGAGGCCAACCATGTCAAAATTCAAAAGCCCTCTGTTGAATAGTCAGAAGGGGAGGGATACAACACCATCTGGCATAGCCCCCCCCCCCCCCCGTTTCTGACTTTTTATATATAAAAAATGTAATTTGCAGGGTTTTAACTGGGTTTTTAGCATGGGTTTAATAATTTAATATGTTTTTAATGATGTATATTGTTGTTTTCTGTTATGGTTTTAATAATGCCTGTGCGCCGCCCTGGGTCCTAACAAGGAGGAGAAGGGCGGGGTATAAATCCGAAATTTTAAAAAACAAAACAAAAAAAACCCCATCTATCTCCAGTCTACAACACAGTTGTTTCAACAGTTCCAGAAAGGCTCCACACCCATTTGCATCACTCGGGTGACCCTGAGGGCACAAATAAACCTCCAAATGGCCTCAAGGACTCTCTAACAGGATGCAAATGACCAGCTGCCTGCAAGGAGTATAAATCCTTCCATTCCCCACCATCCGATACTCAGAGCTGAAGAAGCTTCTTGGTGAGAAGCAAAACATCTTTAAAGAAAATTGAGAAAGTATAGTTGCCTCTTGATGGAACATGTCAGGTTAGCCCCAATTTTATGGTGGACATTAAGGGAATCACCCAGCCATTAAGCAAATACATGGATGTTAAGTAAATGACTCAGTCATTAAGTAAACTCAACATCCCCAATGGACAGTTATCAGCCCAAAAGACAGTAAATTGTGATCACAGGAAGCTGCAGCTGGTCATAAATGCAAGTCATTTATGCAAATAAAGTACCCAAATTATGATCAGATGATCGTGAGGAGAGACATGACAATCTTAAGTGCAGGTATAGATTTTAAGTTATTTTTGAGAAATTTTTGTACGTTTGAATTATTGTTCAGTGAATGAGTATAAGTTGGGAAGTATTTGTAGTTTAGATCAGGGGTCCCCAACCCCCGGTCCGTGGACCGGTGCTGGTCCGTGGCTTGATAGTAACCGGGCCGGAGTGAGCAGCGGACAGAATAGTGCAACTCTTAGGAAAGTGTAGCAAACGCTCCACTATCTTGGCGGCTGGCCAGGGCGCTCCCCAGGGGCAGGACAGGGGCAACGGCTTGCATTGGGGGGGGGGGTTCAGGGCACCACCTGGCCCTGCCGGGGGGAAGGGGCTTTCAGGCCCTCCTGCCCAAGACACAGCCCATCCTTCCCTGCCCCAGCCGAGGATCCCTCACCCGGGACCCCTGGCAGCTTTCCCACCCGGTTGCACGCAAGGTGCCCTCCCCAGGTCATGTTCCCATGAGATGCTGGTTCCCGTCTCGGGTTCCATGTGACCGCTGAATGCGTGCGTGGCCCACATGACTCGACTCACCCGCTGGAGGCTTCCACCGGTCCACGGAATTTTTTTTTACATGAAACCGGTCCCTGGTGCCAAAAAGGTTGGGGACCCCTGGTTTAGATAACCTCAATTGTTTAATATCAGGATCTTCCATAGGAATTGGCCGAGAATCCCACCCTGTCCTATTCCCAGATAAATAAAATCATAGCTGGGTGTGCCTTTTAAAGTGTATTTTGTTTGCTGGTTGGTTGCTGATTGTCAGTTTGACAATTTTCAAGCTTATACCAAACTATGATTATACTTAGAGAATATGAGACATTCAAATACTGGGTTTAAATATGAAGCCATATTTAGATAAGTTGTCTGAATGGCACCATTGAATCTCTTGATTAGTCTGTAAAATCAATTTAGAAACCGGCTTTTCTTGTCACTGAACTTAGAGGCTGGAAGATCTGCATCAGTGTGAAATAGCCTAGCAAATAATATTCTAAACATTAACAGTCTGCTTTTCCTTTTGCTATGTGTCGAAAGAAATACCAACTCACTGTCTTTGGGGAAATGTTTCTGCCTAATTGCTGGCAGCAGAATCTAAACTTTCCATATGAGCAGCGTCTTCACTTTTGACTCCGGTTTACCAAACATTTTTGAAAACACAAATGGTTTGTTTTTTCTTTCTTTCTTTCGCCTCTTAAAAAGAAGTGTCCATAAAAGAGACCTAAAACAAGATGGACCAACGACATCAGCAAGTTTTGCATGTCCCACTGGCAAATGAAAGCTCAGGACCATATTGGTTGGAAAGAAGAGGCCTCCCCTTCCTGCCATGAATAGATAAAGGCTAGAATGAATGAACTGCCTTTTTTATTTGTCAAATAGTTATGCTTTTACTGCTTGCATCATTTCCATTATGACACTTCAGGATTATTCAATTCAAACAATTCAAGTTAGAAATATGGTAGTTCCTTGGCATAGTCTTCTTTGGTTATTGTAAGTTCAAATATTGATGTCTCTAATATAGTACTTCAATATGCATGAAAAATATGAATTGGAATGTTGAAGCAATCCACTCTGTACTCTTTTTTTTTTCTAAGCACACATATTGTCCTAGACACTACAATGAAATTTAAACATGTATTCAGCACAATAAGTTTTGCAAACTTAATGGCTGTGACTAAATTTGTACTATATCCTTTCAGATTGTTACCTGGCATTTGTTTATTGCAGGAACTCTGAATCATGTTTTCCATTTATCTGTTATACACGCAAGCTTCTTGAGGCAAGGGATGAAAATGTTTGAGATTTGGCTGCTGTCACGGTTAGAGCTGTGTCTTAAGCTGTATTGTCTGCCTTGATTGCTCCATCCGACTGTTAAATTGACTCCAGTTCCTCCTGGATCTCAAGGGCTCTTGTGGGCAGGAGGCGATGCTTCATCAGAGTGGAAAACTTTAGTATGTATAATTGCGTACTTGAAAAAGACCAGTGTAGTACAATTGCACGCTGCAAAGTAGCATTAATATTACGGAAAGGGTACAACTGTCCAGTACCTCTACTTTGTTCAGTTTCTGTTTTCATCTCTCGCTTTCTGTTTTCTAACGCTTCTTGCCCATGCCCTGGCAAAGTATTGCTTATATTTCAGGGGTGAGACTCTACCGGTTCAGACCGATTCGGGCGAACCGGTAGCTCCAACTATCAGCTGGGAGCCAACCGGTTCGCTCCGACTTTCAGCTGGGTCCGCCCCCCACCCGCACTATACTCACCTATATTCCCTTTTCTGAAGCCCAGCTGATAGGCACAGCAGAGTGGATTGTCGGATTGTCGCCCCTTAGCTGTTTTCCTCCCTAGCAGTAATGCGGAAGGTGATTTCTCTGTAAATTGTGCACGCATAGTTGCCCGCTCAGCGAACTGGTTGTTAAATCAGTAGGATCCCGCCTCTGCTTATATATCCCATAAATTTTGCCTTTCCCCAAATCTCTGGATTTGAAATAATGGGAGTGGACAATAATTTGTTCACAGCAGCCCACAGACAAAAAGGCTACAGTTTCTTACAGTACACACAATGATGCATTTTTATTTATTTATTTATTTTAATTTTAATCACATTTATATCCCGCCCTTCTCCACAAAGGACCCAGGGCGGCGCACAGGAATATTTAAAAACATACAAAACAATACAATAAATACAGAATTTAAAAATATATTAAATTAAATTAATCCTATGCTAAAATCAAATTAAAATCCCCAATTTAAAACTATCTAAATAGTCTCGACGGGAGGGTTAGGCTAGGCCGGCTTGCTGAAAAAGATGTGTCTTTAGACACTGGCGGAAGAGGCGGAGGTCCGTGATGGTATGCAATTCAGGGGGTAGGTCGTTCCAAAGGGCAGGGCCCGCCACAGAGAAGGCTCTTCCCCTGGGTGTCGCCAGACGGCATTGCCCGTCTGGCATGCATTTCTACAGTGACTATGATCATGATTTATCACTATTGCTTGTATGTACACAAGAGCTTATGCACCGGAGACAGATTCCTTGTGTGTCCAATCACAGTTGGCCAATAAAGAAATCTATGTGTATTTCGTGTCTACACACAAACATTTTATACTTTGCTCACTGAAATTGATAAATGTACTTAATATTTTGATCAATTTAATTTTGATAAATTTGATGCAAAAAAGACATAGATTTTGAGTTAAGAACAAAAGGAATAAAATGGAAAATAGATTTGTCAAGGTGTGATCATTTGGCTTGTCAAATGTTGTCTGTTAACCTCTGATCGTGTCATTGCCACATAATATTAGCTGTTCCATTAATCCCAGATTGCAATTGTGTAGGTAGCTGTCCAGTTTTGTGCTGCATTATGGGACTGTTGGTTAGCAGAGCTAGTAATTAAGATTCTCTCTTAGCTTTGCAGTGGTCACAGGTAGACCTACCTGTACAGCAAGGGACTTCTAAAGATATTAGAATAGGAATAGGAAAAGAATAAAAGCTGGCTCAGTGTGCATTTTTATTTAGATGGTAAATTGTAGTGCACAGCCGTAACTTTTTATGGGAATCACATTTTACTAACAGTCTTGTGGTTTTCAAAGCTAATATCAATACCTTTGATATTATGCTTGGAAATGAATCAATGGCTTCCATAGTAAAGGCAACCTTTTAGGTTGTAAGAATAGTAAATATGTAAAGGCATCTTTGAGATGAACTCCCTCCAGGTAACTTTATGTCCATATCCTACATAATTTTCTTCATAACAATATAGAGAGTTGGCAAGACTGGCCAGCAGCTTCATTAATTAAGAGACCTCATTACCACATATTCAAGATTGCAGGTACTGATATCTCTGCTTTCCCTATATGGCTGTCTGCAGAATATCTGTCCAAGTTGGCTAGACATTTATGGACTTTGCTGATTCATCTGCTTGAGCCAAGAATTGTGGCCAAGACAGAGTGTTTGTTTGACTGTGCTAAGTTTCTGAATTGCTGTGGAGCCAAGCAAAAGGCAGGGATTTTTTTTTTTTTAATGCTTGCAAAAAAATAGTTCATTGAAATCTGAAAACCATGCAAGCCACTAAGGGCTTCGAATAATTTCATTGTAACTGGAAACTTTAAATTGTATCAACACTTATTCCATAACTGGCATTGATGGCCCTTGGGATCAGAATGTTCTTTAGTGACAATAATGGTTTTCAGCATTTGTGTGTAGACATGTACATGCACCGTGCAGGAATACACAGTTGATAAGGATAAAGTTTTTATGCATCCTCTTTGTGTAGGCAAACTGGAAAATTGTGTGATTGATGGTTCAACATGCATGCTCCAGTGACAGGAGGAAAGCGAGTACAAGACTTGCAAAAGTATTTCCTTTTTTGGTATTTTCCTACAATAACTTTTGAAACCCTTATAAATTATAACGGGGGGAATCACACAGATTGAGTTCTAGATTCCTCCTCTACATTTTATCTCTCCAAAAGCTCATCCTTCTCCCAGGTTGCTGTGCTGGAATGATGAGAGGGAAGACGGGATTTTCTAAGCCCAATCTTCTCTCAAGCCTTGTTCAAAAATGACACAGAGGCAGACCCCAATTCTTCAGACCCGCAGCATAGCTGGTCCCTACATACTATTTATATTAGAAAGTATAAGATATATATTGAAAACTACTACTAATAAGTGAATAACCCTAACTCTCTGGAGCAGGGATTTTTAAACTAACGTTTGTAGATAAGATTCCTTTGCTCTGGATTTGGAAGGTGTTATATTTGGGGTGGGGTGAAAGATATAACCCTATCAGAATTAAATTTGTCATTGCAAGTTTGCTTATCCTATAACTGTACGCAAACTATCTTGAATACATTACATCAGGGGGTCCCCGATCCATGGCCTGGCACCGTTCTGCGGCATGCCAGAAACGGGGCCGCGCAAACAAGTGAAGCCCAATCCGCAGGATGCAGGCAGCATACAAAACCACGTCCCTACCAGTTGGTGGAAAAACCTCTCTCCACAGAGCAGGTCCCTGGTGCCCAAAAGGTTGGGCACCGCCACTTTATGTTGTCAATGCAGAAGCATTGGCTAAGAAATTAACACCCTACAAATGCTTTTAAGTATAACAGGCCACAATGATGGAGGACAGAATGATCAAGCATTACATCCCACAAGAAACTTTTAAAATGTAATATTTCTATCACGTACTATTATTATTTGTGACATCCTTAGAACAGGGCTCCCATTTGTGTATAAGAAGTTTCCAGAAAACCATGTGAATCTTAAAAGGATAAAAGTACCACTCATTGTGTATCTTTTCCCTGTAGCCATGATGGCGAACCTATGGCACGTGTGCTCAAAGTGGCACGTGAAGCCATGTCATCCGGCACGCACGGCCCTGGCTGTTTGTCTTCTGGGTTTCTGGCACACATGCATGTGCAACAATCAGATGTCCTTCACGCACGTGGCAATGCCGAAAATAGGTGTGCGCATGCATGCCAGCCAGCTGATTTACCAGATGCACATACAAACCAGAACCCGGAGGTTCAGCTTTTCCGGAGTGCAATTCCTTCACGCATGCGGCAGTGCCGAAAACCGCCCTGCACATGCACAACAGCAAGCTGATTGTAGGGCGCGCATGCGTGCTAGAACCCAAAAGTTCAGCTTTTCCAGAATGCAGCCTAACAAACACGCACATGCAAATGCGACATTTCCATAAAAGGTTCATTATCACTGCCCTATAGTTTCTTTTGCAAATGAGTTTATGCATACTTTTGTGATACCTACAGTCCACATATACTCAAATATATTTTGTACATTTAATAATACAGTAGTCATTTGCTTGTTTAGGAATTCTGTTATTACCTGATACTCAGATAGTTGACCTGGTTCCAAAATAGGGTGTTGGGGATCACATTTTGCTCTTATATGATGGCTACATATACAGTAAAATGCTTGAGCAGGGGAATGAATTTTTGAGATAAATAGACAGAAAGGATCAAGTGTGATGGGTCTTCCTTCTATCATGCTTTTCTATTCTAAATTAACTTCCCAAGGCTGCTTTTCATTAGTAGAAAAGGAATCTTGCTGTGTGCAAGATCTAGTTTCCTCTATCTCTTTGTTAAAAATAGGCATGAAGCAAGGATAGTGGTATGAAGATGGAACACAGGGAGAATTCTGTATCTTACTCAATTGAAAAAAAAATGTGTTTATTGATCAGGTTTGAGTAGTCTCTCTTAAAAGCAAGCTCTCCCCTGACGTTTTCAGTAAATGATTAAACAGAAAAAAATTGTTTCCCTTTCTGTTGTTTCTTGAAAGTGTTAACTTGCTGTTTCATAACTGATGGCACAATATTAGCGTGTTCGGAAAAATGTGCAGTTTGAAAAGAATTGACTTGTAGTAATACGAAGAGAATTGATTCCGATGTGACTGAATGCAACAGCATTTTCCATGTGCAGCCTGTTGTGTAAACAATTGTGGATGCAGTCTATTAATATTTGCACACCACCTGAACATTTTTTAAAATAAAAGATCTGCCATAAGAATGTGTGCAAAAGAATGTGTGGAAAGAGTTTATATAATTCAAAAGAAGTTAATAGGTTTCACCATCTTAAGGGAGAAATCTTGAAAATTGTGATTAATTTGCACTCTTTCCTGTAAAATTATCCATGGCCGTTTGCTGTTCAAAGCAAACATCAAGCAAATCTCAAACCTGCAAAATTAGCATTGCAGAAATAATTTTCTCCTGTAGGATCTTTAATGTTGACTGTTGCCTGCGCCATCCAAAGATTCTTACGGTATTTTGTTTAACCCAGAAGCCTATCAGATTTCTTTCAGTGTCTAGGTCAGACATTCTCAGTCTTAAAGCTTGGTCTTTAAAGAAACAATTGGGGCCACACTTCAAAAGAAAGGAAGGACCACAGCAGAGGTGTTAGTAGGAAGGGACAAAAAATAAATTTGACTTAATTGAATTAAACTTTAATTGCAGTGTAATAAGATTACTTCCCAGATAGTTAACATCTTCCTTCTATATTTTAAATGAATTAAAAATTATAACTTATCGGGGATTCTGAGTTGTATTTCTAAAGTTTTCAGGTACTAAAAGGGAACTAAAAATTATAACTTATCGGGGATTCTGAGTTGTATTTCTAAAGTTTTCAGGTACTAAAAGGGAACTAAAGTTTTCAGGTACTAAAAGGGAACTAAAGTTTTCAGGTACTAAAAGTGGGGGCGAACTGGTTCGCTCGCAGCTGATCTTTGGAGCTATTGGTTCGCCAGAGCTGGTCTGATGATTGGGAAGCCAGGAACTTCTTTTTCGGTGGCCTATATTATTGGAGGCTTCCCTGTTATCACCCTATCTTTTAAGAAGGCCTGTTGAATAACATTGTTCATTTACCTTCCATTTCTGGTTTTCTGGATCTTTTTTTGCTGTCTCTCAGATTCTCTGGAATCCTTGTTTAAAGTTCTTTCCAGCAAATGCAGCAGCAGGTGAAATAGCCCATACCCAATCATCAGATAGACAGGATCCTTGCTTCTTCTCTCCCCACAAGTTCCTGGATCTGCAAAGCAAAACGGAAAATACACTTTTGTTCTGGGGAGGGATTCTACCGGTTCAGACCAGTTCTGGCGAACCGATAGCTCCAAAGATCAGCTGGGAGCGAACCGGTTCGCCCCCACTAACAAGTGGCCCTCCTGCTCCCTTCGCCTTACCTACCTTTATCTTCTCAGCTGAGTCGTGCGGCAGAGTGGATTGCCGCATCCCAGTTGTTTTCCTTCACAAGCAGTAATCCAGAATGTAGGTCTTCTCTAAACTGCGCAAACGCGCAAAGTGCGCACTCAGCAAACCGGTTGTTAAACCAGTAGGATCCCATCCCTGTTTTTCTTCCATCAATATCCTACTATATTCTTGGACCCAATATATTTGATAGTGTTCTTGGCAAAGCCCCTAGCACTTTCCCATTAAATGGAAGTAAGTAGGAATGGGGAACTATGGTAGGTAGTGCTTAAACAATGTGAATGTTAACTTGCGAAGCTTTCCAGACCTGCTTCCGAGTTGCCCTAGGCAGGGGGATGGGGAATCGCGCCTTGCAGCCACACCTCAGTCAAAACAAAACACACCCAAGCCAGCCGAAGTCAAGGCCATCTCCACGGAAACCCACAACGACCGGAGGGAGTGACTTCTACGACCCGCGGAATTGCTTTGTTCGGGAATGTGACTGATGACACACCTTGGGGGGAGGGGGAAACAGAGTCAGAGGCAAGGCGCAAACCGAGTGAAGCGAGAGCTGGCTTCACTTGGTCCGTGCCGACATGGCGCTCCTAATAAACAACTGGATTTTTCTTGATACTTTTTTTGAGCTCCTGCTTATATTAGGGCATCGGTCAGAACCCTGACAGTGGACACATTTCCCTTCTGCTTCTTCATCCCAGACCCCAGATAAATGGCAGGCCTGGACTACCATCATCTCATACTTCTTGATGTCCCCAGCTGTATATACCTACATGTCATCCTGATACTTTGTGAGACCGAGTTATAATTGGACCATTTTGACTTTTAACTAGGTCTAAAAGTTTGTAGATCAGGAGCAAAAGAGGCGATCACCCCGTTGCCCTACGAGCAAACGTAATAATGGAATTTTGGTGTCAAACGTGAGGGTGGAATTTTGAATGCCTTTCAGAGGGAACACGTAGCATCCTGACACATGATTGTTTGATTTGTTCTTACCAGATTTGCCCAACCACACAGTAAGTCATCCTCCTCTGCAAATGCCATTCTTTGCCTTGCTTATTGGGTTAGCCAACGGGATAGGGGGGGGAAAATAGGTCACGAACAGTAATCCAACCTTTCTTCTGATAAATAATTAAAGTTAATGGAATTTTCACAAGATCTCTGAGCTGAAGTCATTCTTAATGCACCAGCATGTTCTTTTTTTCTGCTACTGTAAAATCAAGGTCATTATTTTTTTATTTATCAGAAGGAATAGCTAGGAACATTCTCCCAAACCTAATTGAAAAACAGGGTATTGTATGGTTGTGGATTTCTAGGGTGAGCTGTTCTCTATGCATTGATTATCAAAGGACTGGGCGTTCACTGAATGATACTAATGAATGGCAAAATGGGTTCCTTCTGCCCTGCAGGAAGGCCCTGCCGCTTTCTTTTCTCTTTTCTCTTCGTGACCTGTAAATATGCAAATAGACACTTAGGAAGTCTGAATAATTCTCCCAAGGTGCATTCTTCATTGAAGGCTATTCCATTTACAAGCAGCAAAACAGTATCTTTTAGCACACGTTTGAATATTAATGAACATTTACTGTTAAGTACCTTCTGGCCATTGCTAGAATTATACTTAGTTGCTGCCTATAGAAAAAGGGAAGTATTTAGCTTTCTTTGGTGGAAAGGAGGTGAGTATTGCTAGACTTCTATCCACTCTGTTTTGAACCAGTTCTATTTTCTCTTTTCCTGCTGGGGGAAGATTTATACCCAAATATATTTTATTCCTTAGACTGTTTTCATCTTCCCTTAAAGAATTAACGGAATCCACAGTGAGAATCAGGGTCTTCACTAGATAATTGGCAGTCAGGCTGAAACTAATCAAGTAAAAATAGCAAACTGGTAAAATCTGTTACCCAATCTTCCTCAAACTCCCAAATAAGTGACCCAGACCTAATCCACATATCAAAGGTTAAGGTCTGCAAACACAAATATTGTTAATTAAATTAGGTCTCCCAGCAGAACTGCATGTCCACAAGAATACACACACACACGCACACATTCCCTTCAAGTGTCACCTTAGAATCAGCAAGTAGATTCTTCCGTGATTTAAATCACTAGTAAAAAAAGGCTTGATTTAAATCAACTCAATTTAAATCATCATTTTTAAAGAGCAACTGTCATCTCTGCTACTCCTCTGACCCGCTGTTGACTCACCGACAGTCCCAATGTTGCAGAATATACAGCCTCATGCTACATAACTAAACTCCATTTCATGCTGAATAAACTAAATTATTTATGTATCTTAAATAGAAAAGTATTTTTAGAGATTTTTATTCCAAAAACATTTTATTAAAATAAATTGGATTTTAAAAAAAAAACGGATTTAAGTTAAAAAAAAATCTGCCTTTTTAATTTTATTTTTTAAATCATTGATTTTTATCCACCCTGCTCCCTATAAAAGTCTGCTGCTGTACCCCATTTCTCAATAGCTGCCACTAAAGGTAAATTGTTTGCTTTTAGGAATAAATATTTCTTCTTTACTCACAGCTCTCGGGATTTCATTTTTATTAATTCTTGCACAGCCCTGGCTCGAGTTGGAGCCCCAAATTATTCTTCTAACACTGCTTTGAACCTAAAATTAAAATAAAATAAATTCCCAAACACTTGAAGCAGCAGAGATAAATACGGATTATAATTAAGAAGCAAATCAGTATGTTCAGCCCACAAAGCCCCAGAGATAACATGGTTGTAGCCAGGGGCTGGAAGTATTAGCAGCATTTGCAGATGAATTGTAGCAAAGAGGGGCAGGGGGAAATCTTGCAACCCACCCTTTAACAGATTAACAGAGTTGGAAGGGACCTTGCAGGTCATCTAGTCCAACCCCCTGCCCAGGCAGGAGACCCTACATGTGCCTCTACCTAGGATCGAACTCACAACCTCCCCAAAAGTCATCTTTCTCATATGCACCTGCTTGGTCAATGGAACGCGGTGGCTCAGCGGCTAAGACGCTGAGCTTGTCGATCAGAAAGGTCAGCAGTTCGGCAGTTCGAATCCATAGCGCTGCGTAACGAAATGAGCTCCCCTTACTTGTCCCAGCATCTGCCAACTTAGCAGTTCGAAAACATGTAAAAATGCAATTAGAAAAAATAGGAACCACCTTTGGTGGGAAGCAGGGGTGGGTTTTTGCAGGTTCGCACCTATTCGCGAGAACCGGTTGGTGAAATTTAGAGAACCGGTGAGAGGGGGTTCCACCGGGGTACCTGGAAGTAAATCTGGCCCACCGCTGCCAGTGATCCAACGGGAAGAAAAGAAAAGGAAGGAAGGAAGGAAAAGGAAGGAGGGAAGAAAGAAAGAAAGAAAGAAAGAAAGAAAGAAAGAAAGAAAGAAAGAAAGAAAGAAAGAAAGAAAGAAAGAAAGAAAGAAAGAATTTATCATCACAATTGAGTCCAAAATTTTGGTTGCTAAGCAAGAGCCTTGTTAAATGAGTTTCACCACATCTTAAAAGGTGGCCACTCCCACCTGTCACATGACTGCCAAGCCACGCCCACAAAATAGGCCACACCTACAGAGTAGGTTCTAAAAAATTTGAAACCCACCCCTGGTGGGAAGGTAACAGCGTTCCGTGCGCCTTCGGCGTTTAGTCATGCCAGCCACATCACCACAGAGACGTCTTCAGACAGCACTGGCTCTTTGGCTTTGAAGCGGAGATGAGCACCGCCCCCTAGAGTCTGGAACGACTGGTACATATGTGTGAGGGGAACTTTTACCTTAGCTGCTAGGTCACTTGGAATAGGTGTACAGGTGGCCCTCTCACTAGAATGTGCAATTTCTCATGAGAGCAAGTCAGACTTTTATTACTACATCCATCAGTCTGTTTTCCTTTGAAAGGAAAAGTTGGGCCCTCAGAAGGTCTATTATGTGCCAGTTCCAGGGGAGGGAGACAGGAAAGCATTTCCCTTGCAAGGTTAGAAGTCTTCAGGTTATGGGGAAAGTATAAGATACTTGCCAGATGTTTGGGATTATAAGTGCCATAAGTTCCAGACATGAGTCCTATTAACCAGACCTTCTAGGAACTACAAGACATCAACAGAGCAGCAGGTTATTTACTTCTGCTTTAAGGCATCATGTGGGGATACAGCAAAATGGTTCTCTGAAGACGGAGCCTGATGCTCTATTCCTTCTTTAAACCTGGCAGAAAAAAAACTGCTGTAGAAATCTCAAATAGTTGGCAGCCCTTTCCTGAACGTAAGATGTTATAAACAGCCCCCTAGCTAGGTGTGCTGGATCTAAACAATTTATATTTGTTGTGAAGAACGTTCAATCCAAATTCCGACTATCAGGTGGCTCATTTAATTTATCTTTTGACCAGAAGCAAAGTTACAATACATGAAGGACATTCGCCGTTCGAATTATATCACTTGATGCAAAACTGATAGAACTTTTACAATTATCTAATCTATCTATCTATCTATCTATCTATCTATCTATCATCCATCCATCCATCCATCCATCCATCCATCCATCCATCCATCCATCCATCCATCCATCCATCCATCCATCTATCTATCTATCTATCTATCTATCTAAATGGCTGTATGTTCCAGCATAACTCTGGAATGCCTCAAGCAATTTCAACCAAACTTGGTAAGGGGGGAAAATCCAACATTAGAAATTACGTTTGGTCTGGACATTTACCCCCCAAAATAAATCCTTGGCCAACGCCAAGTTATCAGCTAATTAAAAATAAAATTCTCCTGGATTTTGTTAGCAGGCTAATTGTTTGGCCAGGGCTTTCTGAAATTTAGTCCCGACAAGGATACAATGGAATTCAAATTCTGAGAGAGGATGCCCGCTGAGTTAATGTTATGAACATACCTAATTTTATGATGACAAAACAGGCTAGTAAATTCATTCAGAAATACACAAATTGCACCCGTGAGCAACTATCACCTGTCCAAGCTGTAACAACTTTGGATGTACTATAAAATTATAAAACAAAGTTGCTTCTATTGCATCAAATTCATGTATTTGGTGGTGGTGGTGGTGGTGGTCATCTTCCCATTTTTCTGGCCTATGGAGAACCATGATTTTGGTGTAGTTCAAGCTAGCAAAATATTGCTCCCTCGATACATTACTCCCAACGAAGAGTAATGTTTTAACAAAACATTTAAAATCATTATATTCAACCTTCAACACAGTTTCCTGTGTAGAGTTTTTCTTTACATTTCTTTTTAAAATGTCTCTTAGTTTGGAAGAAATGAAAAAAGAAGAGACAGAAAGTTGGAGTGTCTCTCATGACTCCACAGACAGAGGCAACAGCCAAGCTAATGATGGTACTGGGACTGATGTGAATGGGCTTTGATGGTCCATCTCCTCACCCTGCTAATACCCTCCCCCCCCCCCACACACACACTCTTCTGCCTTCCTGCCAAACATTAATAGAGGAGAAAGAAACAAGGAAGAAAGAAGGCACTCAGATCTTTCCTTTAAATTGATTTTGCTTATGGATCCAGTATTTTAACAGTTGACAGCTCTATGTCATAAGATCTCCAGAGTTTTGGTTTTGTTAAAATCAGGCCTGCCAATAACTGGAGAAATCTAGAAAACAAAATGTATGGGTATGTGTATCAGAACAGTTCAATCACAACTATTGAGAGGGGCAGTGATGGTCAGAAAATGCCAATTGTATCATAAAAAGCTGATAATAAAAACACAGTAGAAAGGTACTTGCCCAGTCTAATCATCAATAGTTGTTCATGGAATCAGCAGTAAGGGGCTGGGTCATTGGCTCATTTTGAAACATAAGTTGCTCAAAGACTTCATTCAAACAGATAGTATGGTGTTAATGACAGTATGCTTGAGCTAATTTTAAATGTCTGTATTATATATGTTTGTCCTTCAAACCCGGAGTGAAAACCACTAAGAAGAATCTGTTGCATTTAATAGCATATATCCCTACCTCTCACACCATACAAATGCAGGTAGATAAATAGGTACCACTTTTGTGGGAAAGTAACAGCGTTCTGTGCGCCATGGCTGTGCTGGCCCCATGGCTATGGAAATTGTCTTCGGACAACCCTTGGTCAAGAAACAGACATAAGCACTATGCCTTAGAGACGGGCACAACTGATAAGGAAAGTTTTGCCCTCTTTTTTTAAAATCCAATTCTTTAACTGGATAGAAATTGAACCTAGGGTATTCTGTGGCTCCTCCTTAAAAATGACCAATTCTCTTTGGTGTTTATTAATGTGACAGCTTCTTCGCCTCAAAAAGCAAGCCCCTCACTCATCAGATGCTGTCTCTCTTGTCTTCTATGATGAAAAATTGCAGTGTCCAAAAAGAAACCCATGACTCTTTGGGGAATAAATACCTTTAAAATATTTTCTATGAAAAAATAGCGAAACAGGAAAAGAATACTGAGGAGAAAGAAATGAATTCAAATACGTTTAAACATTTTAAATGCTTGAAAAGTTAAACGCCTGTTTTAGAGATCTCTTTTTCTTATCTGATCCATATGGTTTGCTTGGTAGAACACTGGAATGGTTTGCCTTTGCTTTCTCCTACACAGTATAAAATGCCATTGTCACTAAAGTCATCATCCATCTCCATCACTTTCCCATTTTGCTGCTGCCAGACAAAGGTGCCTGCTTGCTTTAGTTGGGCAGCTGGGATCATAAAATAAATGGATTATAGAACAAATGAATCCAAAGTTCTGATGGCCAGGCTCAAATTGTCATATTTTTGGACACATAATGTAAAGACTTGACTCTCTTGAAAAGTCCATAGGGAAAACAGGACAATCGGCAACAAGATGTATGGCTTCGATTGCGGTGGTTGGATGGGTGTATCGGCGGGACAGTGATTTTAGGTCATTTTTATGCAGAAATATTGAACATTCAAAAAAGCCTTACAAACTTTTAAGCACCACTCTACTTTGTCTTACTCAAGGTAGGTATATGAGCCATGGAAAAGGCTCAGATAAGGATATTCCAGCCCGTCCCAAACTAGTGTTTCTTATCTCTTGGAGCCCAGCAAGGATCGGAGAATCTATACCCTTGAGAATATGTGATACTAGATCAGTGTTTCTCAACCTTGGCAACTTGAAGATACCCAGACTTCAACTCCCAGAATTCCCCAGCAAGCATTTGCCAAGGTTGAGATACACTGTACTAGATGAAATGGGCCAGCAGTCTGACTGTAGAAGGAGATTATTGGTTTAACATAGAGAAAAATGATTCCTGTTTTGTTCTGAAAGGTTACAAGTTTGAGACGATACAATAACACATACAAATAATGAAGTATGCTCGTGTTTTCAATCATAATTCACATTTTGCATATCTTTAAATATTTTCAGTTGGGGAAAATTAAACATACAAAGTGATGAAATGTATTTTTAAAGGTGGTGTAAAATTCTAGAAATAGTTCTAGGAAAACTACAAATTCTCACATTTTGAATTGTGCTATGTAATAAAAATAATGAACAAAAGAAGATTTTATGCTTGTTTGATACAGAGGGTCTGTTTTGTTCTTGCAGTTCTTCTTTTAGACTTTAAGCCTTCCTCATTTTGCTGTCATTATTACTATTATTCTTTTACTGTCTGTTATTATTTGGGATTATTAAAAATAATTGGGATTGTTATATATTGGGGTCATTATTAAAAGATCTAGACTTTGAAGTCTTTCACCCCCATTTTAGTCCTGCTTTTGGTGCTGTGGGAACAACAGCTTTTAAAATCCGTAAATGTATTATGTTTGGTTTGTTCCTAAAACTTCTCACTGTAATTTAGGATAGGGTTTTTTTGGGTTTTTTTGCACAGAAGGGTCTCTGTTTCTGAACAAGTATATGCCTCTTATTACTTGCTTTATTATTCACTTGCCAGCAAGCTTCCCGTTCTGTCAACCTTGATTTTTGTTTGTTGTTTGTTTCCTTCTAGCAAACACTAATACATATTTTGAAGAATGATGCTACTAATTTAATTTATGATACTCGTGAATGATTCCAGTCATTTGTGTTAACTAGCACTTGTTCAAATATTTAGTGCCATGTAGAGATAATTGTACCATGAATCTTGCTGGGAACAAATTTGGATATATGGCTGCCAGCAAATTAGTGGTGGGATGAACAATAGCAAGAGTGAAATTCTTTCCATTCATCCTTCTCTGGGAAGCGTGTGTGTGTGTGTGTGTGTGTGTGTGTGTGTGTGTGTGTGTGTGTGTGTGTATGCATGTATATATGCCTCTGTGCATGTATTTTACACAGCAATAATATGTAATAAATATAGTGATACCAACTTTTGCAACAGGACTGTTAAACTTGCTGAAAAGTTGGTTTTTGAAGATAAATATATTGGAAAAAAGCAAGTGAACTGCTAAAACCATGTGTTTCTGTTACATTGAGATTTACATGCGCATTAAATAAATAATGTCCAATTCCTTGCACATCAAAAGGAGGCTGTGCTTCAAACTGGGGTCTAGCTTGATCCCTTTCCATGTGGCTTCACATGTTTTACATTCCATTAGTCATTCACTGCTCTGTTTCAGTTGAGTTGTTAGACTGAAGGAGTTCACTGATTATTCAATATTACTAGAGGCTTTTGTTAACTAATTCCCCTCCTCTGGGACAACCATAATTGTATATCAGGCGAGATTCATAAGCCAGTTAAAATGGATTTTTGCTACATTCCTTGCTTATAGCAATGTTTTGATTAAAAACGTAATCAGCCTTCAGCTAATATGATAGAATTGGTTAAAAAAAAAAAAAAGGAGATAGGAATAGCTGATGAAAACACTTCAGTTTTATTCAAACAGTTGCATTTTTAGCCCTCTTTCTTTAATGACCCATTTCTTGATCTATGTGTTTGCTTTTTATCTTCCAGGACTTACGCAAACAGGTAGCTCCCCTATTGAAGAGTTTCCAGGGAGAGGTAAGCTCTATTTTTCTCATTTCTTTTAAGGGCTTTTAAGGTTGCCTGAAAAATTCGTTAGGGCTTGGGGTTGCCATCAGTCATTCCTTTTACTGTTGTTAGCATAACTTTGACTAGTCATTACTTTTCCTTTGAGTCAGTTCAAATGGCACCACCACAAACGTGTCAACTTTCTCATTTGCACATTTGGTTACTCCGTAGCATTCCTGCAAGGCTGCAAAGAGTGATGATACGATAACTATGAGATTTTGCAGCTCAAACTTCAGTTGCCACTGGTGGGATTTTGCAAGGTATCACCATGGCCATTGGGGACCAAAAACAACATACAGTACGTGAAAGCCGAGGGAAAGAAAACTCGGAGCAGTCTCAGTCAGAAAACGGATGATCCCTCAAAGTTTTGGCTACCCACGATTCTTCAGAGCAATGTAGCAATATCGAGAGTGCCATTTATGACTATGGCCCAGAATAAACAGAGATTTTATGATCCTAGAGCCATGATGGCGAACCTATGCTACAGGTAGGACGCAGAGCCCACTCTACGGGCACGCAAGCTGTCGCCCCAGCTCAGCTCCACCAGGCATTTGTGTGCGCCTCCTGCCAGCCAGCTGATTTTGGGGTCTCTGATGCACATGCGTGGAGCCTGGGCACATGTGGGAGATGTGCGCACAGTGCCCCCTCCCCTGCTGCTCATTTTTGCTGCAGGGAGGCCTACAAGACCCAAAACGGGGTGCAAGGGGCTTGTGTGTGCATGCGTAGGAGGCAGAGGGGTCATGTGCGCATGGGTCATGTGCCCATGCACAGGGGGCAGGGCACATGGGTTGCACGCGCATTGCATTATGGATGTGGGCACATGCGCTTTTGGCACACAACAATAAAAAGGTTAGCCATCACCGTCAAATTTGATTTCATTGAGAGCTGCATCAGGATTGTGTTTGACCTTGTGGGGGGACTGGGGGTGTGTGTGGCCAGATCAACATCACTCGAGTCGGGGGCACCTGTGGTAGTCTGAGTGGGGACACCTGTGGTAGTCTGAGCATTCTGCCAGCAAAAACAGGACGAGGTTTGCAGGAGGCTGTTGCAGCAAAAAATGGAAGTTGGGAGCCTGTTTTTTCTGGCAGAGGCACAGTGGGCCAATCCTTTGCTGTTTCCAGAGTGGCCTCATGGGCCAGATCTAAGAATCCTGGGGGGCCAGATCCTGCCCCTGGGCCTTGGTTTGACACTCCTGCTTTAGAATGTCCTGTTTCCTCCCCATGGCATGTACCAGAAGGAGGCTCCGCATACTCCAGAGGGAAACAGAACATTCTGTTCCCAGATTGGTATATTTTGCACATCCATCCAACATCTAGGTTCGGATTCCTCAAGTAGGTTTAGGATTGATCTTGCATTGCTTTAATCCAAGCAAAAGTGCACAGAAAGCTACCAAGTCCACATATAATCCAAGGTCAAATTCCAGAAAGGGTTAGTCATGGCCAAGGGGACATAGAGAAGATTAGTTGGTGAATTGGTCCAGAAGTCAGAAGCCAAAGCATTCTACTTCTGGGCAAGGTTCCAGGAGGCAAAGATAAGAGAACAAAGGTTAGAATTCAGGCAGCAAAGAATCCATGCATTTGAATACTCTCTGCTAGAACATGAGAATAACCAGTTTCAGCTACTATTGAGTTATTCTCAAGCATACAACTTCATAGGAGGGGTTGTAGCTATCGTGCTCTTATTCAGGTGGTATTCATTAAGCCTGTTCTTTCTACAAGGCTATCCAGATGTATTTAGTTAGCTGCCATAACAACTATAATATGCCTGCAAGATTCCCTAGGCGTGCTGGGCTACTCCTTGAGAAGATTGTTAGGCTTTATCCCCTACAAGGAAGATCCATGGTGCCTCTAGGCCCTTGTTCCTTTTTTGCCCATTACTTATGTTAAACTGTCATGTCCAAAAAATGTTTTGCTTGCTCCAGATGTAATTAGCCGGTATAATAATACTGCAACAATACATTTAATACCATCAAACAATATCTGCTTATCCCAGGTCTTAATAAAGGACTCAATAGATGGATAAAAATGGCAAATGTATCCTAAACAATTGGCTGACTATGTGGCAGACCATAATTTATTCAATTTATATGTAGCCTCACTCTCACTACCTTTGGGCAGCTTACAGTTATTAAAATATTTAAAAACAAAGAACAATAGGAAACACACAAATAATACAGGATAGAACCTATGGCACATGTGCCCAAAGTGGCACACGAAACCATGACTCCTGGCATGCATGGCCTTGCCTTGTTTGTCTTCTGGGTTTCTGGCATGCATGTGCACACGACGATCAGCTGTCCTTCGCGCATGCAGCAGTGCCAAAAAACGGTATGCGCATGCTGATTATCGGTTGCACATGCGTGTCAGAACCTGGAAGTTCATCTGTTGTGGAGCGTAACCCATTTGTGCCCGTGGCAGTTGCCAAAAACGGCCTGCGCATGCGAGCCAGCCAGTTGATCGTTATGCACGCTAGAACCTGGAAGTTTGGCTTTTCCAGAGTGTGATCTCTTCGCCCGCGCGGCAGTGCTGAAAATCGGACTACGTATGCGCGCTGGCCTAGATCGTCGGGCACACATGTGCGCTAGAACCTTGAAGTTGGGCCTTTCCAGAGCGCAGCCCTGACAAGTGCACACACATGACGTTTCCATGAAAAGGTTCGCCATCACTGGGAGAGAAGAACAAGGTTAGCAAGCAAAGTAAACCCAGAAAAGAAAGGGAGGGAATGAAAGAATATCAGTTATCCTCCCCAAAAGCCTGGGTAAACAGTTAAGGCCCTTTATCGATGGTTGGAGAATAAAAACAGCAGTTAGAAATAAAAGGAGGAGATCAGTGAGATATAAATAGGCTAAGAGAGAGATGTAAACAATATGATGATGATTATTATGACTATTAGGATTTTTATGTTTAATATTACTAATATATTCCAATTAGAAGCTATGTTAAGAAGGAGAAGTGAATAGGTTTATTATGTTAAATATTAGTATTGTAAGATTAGAGAATTAATATCAATGCAATGAATACTGTTATAAATGTTGATTATTACTGCACAAAGATATTTGTACCCAGTCGACACACTGTTTAATGGAAGAGGGAATTATTACATTAAAAAAAACTTTTAAAAAAAGAGTTAAGGCCCTTACAAATGACCAGCAAAATCCTGTTTGACTCCTGAGGGGAGGGGTCTTCATTTCAGAGGCCAGGCACTGCTACAAAGATGGTGTGTTTCTAGAACATCGATAGGTGGCAATCATGGAACCATGACTGTGCCAAGTTTGCCAGATTGATTTAGTTGGGCAGATGCTATCTAAGGCCGCATATTCCACCACCAAGGAATTATCGTTTCCAACTTGTTTGGCACATGACTTTTGAAGTTGAGGAAAGCTTTCAAAAGATATTTGCCATGGCTGGACACTTCATAGCTGAAACTGGAAATATCAAGACAGTGGAATTCTTGGAGGTGTGTGAACTTTAACTATGACACCCCTGCTTCATCTCTAGTGCCCACCCACATTCAGAATAACAGAAAACAGAATTGGAAGGGACCTTGGATGTCTTCTAGTCCAACTCCCTGCTCAAGCAGGAGACCCTATGCAATTTTAGACAGATGGTTGTCCAATTTCTTCTTGAAAATCTCCAGTGTTGGAGCACTCCCAACTTCTGGAAGGAAGCCGCTTCACTGATATATTATTCTAACTGACAGGGAATTTCTCCTTAGTTCCAGGTTGGTTGTCTTCTTGATTAGTTTCCATCCAATGCTTCTTGTTTTGTCTTCAGGTGATTTGGGGAATAGGTTGACACCACCACCACCCCCTTCTTTGTGGGTTGGTCCATTCCCTGACCCAGGTTGCTTTATCCACTTCCGGCACCTCAAAATTTGGAGGAAGTTAGGAAATGTTGCTTGGGTAAGGAGTGCGTTTTCCTTCATCCTACCCCTGTAGCAGTTCACTTCTCCATTCAGATGGCAATTTAAAAAAAAGCAAACAAGATTAAATTCTATCCACAACTCTTTCTATTCCAAATTGCAGTAGAATTTCTCTTACTTGAATATGGTAGCCCCTTGAAAGAGGCAAGCAGGTTTAACATAGAGAAGAGGGGCAAGTGATAAACACATAATAAAAGTGACTCTTGGGTCTAGACCAGGGGTCTGCAAAGTTGGCTCTTTGAAGACTGGTGGACTTCAACTCCCAGAATTCCCCAACCAGCCATGCTGGCTGGGGGATTCTGGGAGTTGAAGTCCACCAGTCTTCAAAGAGCCAACTTTGCAGACCCCTGGTCTAGAACATTTCTTCTATGACTCACTACAACTTTTACTTGCTCTTTTTCTGCTGCTGTCTCCGTTTGCACAATGGGCCGCTGGAACTCATTGTACAAAGAAAATATGTTATTCCTTTTCACGGAATCACACGGTTGGAAGGGACAATTTAGGCCACCCAGTCCAGCCTCCTGCTCAGTTCAGGAATCCAAATTAAAACATCCCTAACAGATGGCCATCTGGTTGAATGCATCCAGTGAAGGGGAGGCTATCACCTTCTTTGGGTAATTGGCTCTGGGTCATTGGAATGAACCAATTGATTCCATCGTGTTTCTTTGGATCCAGGCCAGCGTAATTAATTCACTAATTCGTTATTCACTTCTTTCTATATATAGATCACCTTTCAGTGTTACAGCTCACAAAGCGGCATACAGTATGTTAAAATATTAAAACTTGCCCAGGGAGTTTAAGAAAAATACAGATAGATATCCTGTTTCCCCAAAAATAAGATCTTCCCAGATAATAAGCTCAATTGGGCTTTTGAGCATATGCGTTAAAATGAGCCCTCCCCCCAAAATACACCCCCCCCCAAATATTTAAACACATGCACAGCCGGTTCTTGCCATTTCCTCTGGTTGGTTTCCACACAAACAACATGAGGTGAAGTGAGGCTGGAAGGAGGGGGGGGGAAGTGGGGGGAACATGCCCCATGCATTCCACACGCCCTTACCTAACTGCAGCTCCTGCAACCCTAGCCACCACGCTCCTTCTGTCACGCTAATGGCCGCCGCAAAAAGAGCAGCGGGCCCTGTGACGTGCAACACAGCAGCAGCCATGAGGTGACTACGCTCGTCACTTCCTGCACCTCAAAAATAATAAGACCTCCCTGAAAATAAGGCCAAGCATTTATTTCGGGGGGTCAAAAGAAAGGGGAAACACAGGTAGGTAGGTAGGTAGGTAGTTAGGGAGGGAGGGAGGGAGGGAGGGATAGATATTTATTTATTTATTTATTTATTCAATTTATATCCCGCCCTTCTCCGAATGGACCCAGTCAGATAGATAGATAGATAGATAGATAGATAGATAGATAGATAGATAGATAGATAGATAGATAGATAGATAGATAGATAGATAGATAGATAGATAGATAGATAGATAGATAGATAGATAGATAGATAGATCTGCTATTTTCTATCTGCTGCAAGAAAGGGCATTGGATATCCTTGTCCCCACATAGGAGAGTGTGGGCATTCCTTATTGGAAGCATAGATAAGCAGTGCAAAAGCCTTTCACATTTTCCTGCCTTACAAGAAGCAGAACATTGTGCTAGTGTTATTTAGCAGTTGTGGCTGAAATGGGAGGAGGCAGGATGAAAGAGATGCCATAAAAAAGATCCCCTCTGCAGTTAAGGCCTGCTGTTCAGAGGGGTAGGGAAGAAGTGAAAAGATATGAGCATCAAGAGCCCCTCCCCCCCCTTTTTTTATTTAAACAGCTCTGATCTGCTTCTTAAATCTGACCTCCTGCAGACAGGTGTTGAATACACAGTAAGTTTTGCATCCGAATGTTGTGATGCAGTGAGAGATAGCAGCTATCCAAGGTTTCTTTAGTGAGGGATTGAGAAGACTTCCCCTTGCTCTTGAGATAACAGGCTAACACTGACTAATCTGCACTCCTGAATAAGATGGGTTTTTTTTTTAATGGTATGTTTGCTTCCATAACAACTGACCTTGATTTAATACAAAATTAGACCAAACTCTATAGTTCTGACTACTTCTGTTTCTGAATAGGTGATCTCTTTCTTTCTGTATATACTGCATATATTGTGTTTGTGCATATATATTATGAGACACACAGTTTTGGCCTGGAGTCAGGCGGTAACCCAAAAATGAGACATTAAGATATCCTAAAAAAAATTAAAAGCATACAAAATGCAAGAAGTATTAAGAATACACAAGCTTGTAAAGAGCAATTTATTATAGCAGAATTAACAACTTCTCCCAGGGCTACTGGAATTTACTTGAAAGGAAGATAATGATTTCAGTTTTCAATCATCGATTAACCAGAAATGCAAATACTGTACATACATACATACATACATACACACACTCATTTGTTCATTCGTTCTACTTCAACATTTGAGGGGAGCTACATGTGTTCCTTTCTATACTTGCTTGAATGGGAAGTTATTGCTAGTTATTGTGTGTAGGAGACAGAGGGCAAGGTGGGCGAATGTATTGTCATCTGGGGATGACAGTGAGATCATTGTGAGAAAGCTTGATCTTTGAAGCCACTTGCTAATTTCGGAAAGAATGCCTCTTCAAAGCAGAGGGATGGATCAGAATAAAATTAAATTTGTTAGAAGTAGAACTGTGTGTACCAAGAGTAAAAAGGAACACAGTAAACTAGAACCTAATTAATATATTGTTGAGAGGGTGAAATTATTATTTCAAAGAACTAAGCGCTAAACGCTGTTTAAAAATACTTTAGATTAGCCTCTCTGAAAAGTTTTTTTTTTTTACCATAACTGGTATTATTACCAAAATGGTAATCTTTCCTCACACATACCCTTCCCTCCCAACACCTTAAACAGTTCTGCCAAGTTTCCACAAGGGGAGGGGACAGATTGTTTTTCAACTGTTGAATGTGTGTTGAATGTGTGACATTAAGTCGAAATAAATTTCAAAATTAATATATTGCTAACGTTCTGAGTTTAAATCACCACTTCTGCAAAAGCTGGGGGGGGGGGGGGGAATTCAGCCTAGCTTCCAAGTACATCAGGATCAGAGGTGAGTTCCTACTAGTTCAGCCAGGTTCAGCCGAACCAGTAGTGTAGGGGTATACCTACCGCCCACTTTTGTATCTCTCTTAGTAGTAAAATTTTCTAACCTCCCACCGGTTCCACAATAATGTTGATTTATAAAATAGGGAAGTCAATTAAATTAAAAAAAGGAAAGTGCTTCAGTATTGGACAAAACCTCTACCGCCCACCATGAAAGCTGAGAATGCCCACTAGTGGGTGGTAGGGACCAGGTTGACTACCACTGCAGTAGTGGTATGGTGGCCTGGGTTGCTGGCCTGGCAGCAACCCAGGCCTGCCATGCCCCCAAACCAGTTCCCCGGTCACTGCTGTGGCCGCCACCATCTTGTTTTTGAGTTCTGTGCATGTGCAGAACAATTTTAATTGAACTGTGCATGCGCGCACAGCATGCATTCAGCACGCGCACGAGCGAACCAGCAGTAAAGCCGGCCAGAACCCACCCCTGATCACGATGTCAGTGGCTATGTCTCCTATGACCTTTGAGATAGAAGATGGATGGATAGAAAATTGAAAATGAGTCCCTCAACTGCAAAATGGTTTACTTTCAGCACTACTATGGAGAGGGCGCGCAATTTGGGTGTCCTCCTGGATTCCCGGCTGTCTATGGAAGATCACGTGGCAGCCGTGGCCAGGGGGGCGTTCCATCAGGTACGCTTGATGCGCCAATTGCGCCCCTTACTGGATCGGGGTGCCCTACGCACAGTCACTCAAGCACTCGTCACCTCTCGACTCGACTACTGTAATGCTCTCTACATGGGGCTTCCCTTGAGGTGCACACGAAAGCTGCAGCTAGTCCAGAACGCAGCCGCGCGGGTGATTATGGGAGCGCCTAGACACTCCCACATAACACCTATCCTGCGCGAGCTGCACTGGCTCCCTGTGGTCTTTCGGGTGCGCTTCAAGGTCTTGACGACCATCTTTAAAGCGCTCCATGGCTCGGGGCCTAGTTATATGCGAGACCGCCTCCTGCCCCATACATCCCTCAGACCGATACGCTCCCACAGAGAGGGCCTCCTCAGGGTGCCGTCGGCTGGACAATGCCGACTGGCGACACCCAGGGGAAGAGCCTTCTCTGTGGCTGGGCCAGCCCTCTGGAACGACCTACCCCCTGAACTCCGCACCATCTCTGACCTCCGCCTCTTCCGCAAGTGTCTGAAGACACATTTATTCCATCTAGCCGGCCTAGCGTAACCCCCTGTATTGACCATTAGACAGTTTTAAATTTGGGATTTTAATTCGGTTTTTAGCACAGGTTTTACTAAAATAAGTTTTTTAAATTTTATATGTTTTGTATGTATTTTAACATTCCTGTGCGCCGCCCTGGGTCCGTTTGGAGAAGGGCGGGATATAAATTTAATAAAATAAAATAAAAAATACTATGATGGGCAGCCCCAAGATCTGCTTGTACCCCTGAGATTGTGCCACTCAGTTCTGGCAGCAATATGACCGGCTTTTGTTCATGTGTCTGCCTTCCCGTTTTGCCAATTAAAGTTGCAAATGGGAGGCAACCAGTTCTCATTCCTATCCTTAAATTTCCCACAATCTTGAAAAAACGGTCCAAAATCTGCCCCATGTATGATGGACCACAGTAGAGCTGCACTCTTTCCCAGGAAAGAGGAAGCACATCCCAGGAAGGGAGGTGAGAGAAGGAGGCAGCACAGCCTGGAGCTGGACAGGAGACAGTAGGAAGAGAGTAAAAATAGCCACTCCCTGGACTCTCCCAAGCTATGGTGAAAGTAGTAAGCATTTAGTCTGGCAAGATTCTGTCTATTGTGTGGAAGTAAATAAAGAACTGAACTCTGGCTGAATTGTTCTTCGTAGTATTGGGGCTTAGCCTGACACCACCTCACACAAAACCTTTGAAGTTGCTTTTTTTCCAGTGCAGACAAAGGATTTCAATAGTAGGAATGTCATGTTTTTCTTGGAGTTCTCCCACGTCCATTTTTATCTATAAAATCCCAGAACAGAAAAAGCAATAACAGACCATAAATGTTTGCGCCCCCCCCCCTCGCCCCGGCTCCCTTTCAGCAATCACTGCTTACAGCCTTCCAGAAGGACAACAGGCAGAGATAGCCCTTCAGATACTGAGAATTTGCCCAACATCCTCTTAGTTTATACATCCGGATGTTGAGGCAGTATTTCTGAAGAGGATCTGTTGTTTGTGTAGGATCAGCTAGGACAGGGGTCTGCAAGCCTGGCCACTTTAAGACTGGTGGATTTCAACCCAGAATTCTCCAGCCACCTCTGGCTGGAGAATTCTGGGAGTTGAAGTCCACCAGTCTTAAAGTGGCCAAGTTTGCAGACTCCTGAGCTATAAAAAGCTATAAAAAGGCATCCTTTCAGATAAATGCCATGCCTTCTAGAGCTGTGGCTATTACAAAAAAACAGTTATTTAAATTGGGTCTAGAAATAACTGCATGCTGTGGACTCCCATAGTTCAAAAGGAATTCAACCCTCTAAACAGTGCTGGGATATGGTTTTGAAAATATATTAATGAGAAAACCAAAGTTGGTCATGGCTTTCAAAAAACAAACACACACACACACAAAACCCTGGGCCAGACTGGCTATTATTAAGGAAAAGTGAATATTAGGAAATGGAGTGTCTGAACTTGTCTTTGTGATGTCACAAAGCAGCTATTTTTAAAACTGGGTAGGGATTTCCTGAGGTCATCAATATTCTTTTCATGTGGCATAGTAGGGCTGTCCAAGAGCAACAGAGAAGTTGCTAATTTGGAGCTGGCCGGAGGGCAGAGACTCTGAAAAAAAAATGTGACTAGCAGTGCCTCCCATTCTTCAGTTTGCATTTGGCACAAGGCAAAAGGGGTTGTTGTCAGGCTAAACTCTCCTGTTAGTTTGAATAAGAAAGCTTATTGCAACATTGATGGGTGGAACCCAATAAATTAGCAGGAGGGGTGTTGAATTGGGTGATTAATGCTGTACTGGTGCAGTAGAGAGATATATTATAATAAAGCTATATTCCATATAGCTTTCTTGGTCTGGGTTTCATATGGTTGATGAGGCAGGATACAAAAACTGAATACAATACAATACAATACAATACAATACAATACAATACAATACAATACAATACAATACAATACAATACAATACAATACCAGAGTTGGAAGGGACCTTGGAGGTCTTCTAGTCCAACCCCCTGCCTAGGCAGGAAACCCTATACCATTTCAGACAAATGGCTATCCAACATCTTCTTAAAGACTTCCAGTGTTGGGGCAAGTTGTTCCACTGGTTAATTGTTCTCACTGTCAGGAAATTTCTCCTCAGTTCTAAGTTGCTTCTCTCCTTGATTAGTTTCCACCCATTGCTTCTTGTTCTACCCTCAGGTGCTTTGGAGAATAGTTTGACTCCCTCTTCTTTGTAGCAGCCTCTGAGATATCGGAAGGCTGCTATCATGTCTCCCTTAGTCCTTCTTTTCATTAAACTAGACATACCCAGTTCCTGCAACCGTTCCTCATATGTTTTAGCCTCCAGTCCCTTAATCATCTTTGTTGCTCTTCTCTACACTCTTTCTAGAGTCTATTGTTCATTCTTACCAATAAATCTCTATTGTGATGTTGTGGTGGTGATTGTTCAGTTGTATAGAAGGAGTGGTCTGGGAAACTCCTATCTGTTTCAACAAAGGATAGGAGAACGGTTGCTTTACCTGCTTTCTCTCCCTAAACCTACCCCATAGTTTCTGAAATCCTAAAGTATAGCTTAGTTACAGCATTAGGCATTAATGAATACAGTTCCTTATTTTAATGATTTTGTATACTTTCATATAGTCTACTAACTGCAATTCCCTGAATGGAGTAGAACTTAGTAAATCTATTAATAAAAAAGAAAACAGTATTAACAGTAACATAGGAAGCACCATAAGCAAGATGAATAAACAACATAATCAACAGTACCGTTAAGGACTACCATACAATAATAAAGAAGCAGTAAAATTCTAAAAGGTACCTAAAATTGTGCTTTAAATGCCTTGGAATTCTCAGCTTATTCCACTTTCTGGATATTATATATAAGTTGCCTCTATGCAACCAGATTCGATTGCATAGTAAATGTAAGTTCTTTTTTAAAATGCCACCATTACTATTTTTATAAATAACTCAAGGCAGTGAACATACCTAATACTTCTTCCTCTTCTTACATTTACAATACAATACAGTAGCAGAGTTGGAAGGGACCTTGGAGGTCTTCTAGTCCAACTCCCTGCCTAGGCAGGAAACCCTATACCATTTCAGACAAATGGTTATCCAACATCTTCTTGAAGACTTGCAGTGTTGGGGCATTCACAACTTCTGGAGGCAAGCTGTTCCACTGATTAATTGTTCTCACTGTCAGGAAATTTCTCCTCAGTTCTAAGTTGCTTCTCTCCTTGATTAGTTTCCACCCATTGCTTCTTGTTCTGCCCTCAGGTGCCTTGGAGAATAGTTTGACTCCCTCTTCTTTGTGGCACCCTCTGAGATATCGGAACACTGCTATGTTTATGCAGCCTAGAACTGTGTTGGCTTTTTTGGCAGCTGCTGCACACTACTGGCTCATATTTAAATGGTTGTCCACTAGGACTCCAAGATCCCTTTCACAGTTACTGCTATTGAGCAAGGTACCACCTATACTATACCTGTGCATTTCAATTTTGTTGCCTAAATGTAGAACCTTACTCTTTTCGCCATTGAATTTCATTTTATTAGATAGTGCCCAATGTTCAAGTTTATCAAGATCCTTCTGTATCTTAAGCCTATCTTCTGTAGTGTTGGCTATTCCTGCCAGCTTGGTGTCGTCTGCAAATTTGATGAGTTCCCCATTTATTCCCTCGTCCAAATCATTGATGAAGATGTTGAAGAGCACTGGGCCTAAAACTGAGCCTTGGGGGACTCCACTGCATACTTCCTTCCATGTAGATGCAGTTCCATTGAGGACTACACGTTGAGTGCGGTTGGTCAGTCAGTTACGAATCCATCTGGTGGTGATGCTGTCTAACCCACATTCGTCTACTTTATCTAGTAGTAAGTTATGGTCTACCTTGTCAAATGCCTTACTGAAGTAAACTATACTATAAGAGTAAGTAAACTATAGTAACGGCATTCCTCTGGTCCACTAATTTTGTCACATTATCAAAGAATGCAGTAAGATTAGTCTGGCATGATCTGTTTTTGACAAAACCATGTTGGCTTTGGTTATTATTTTGTTTGCTTCTAGGTGTTCAATAATTCGCTGCTTGATTATTTTTTCCAGAATCATTCCTAACAAAATAGTGGGAAATATCCCTATGAAGTGAATTGGGCTAAGAGAGAGTGGCTAGCCCAAAGTCACCCAGCCGGCTGTCATGCCTAAGGCTGGTGTAGAACTCATGGTCTCCCAGTTTCTAGCCTGGTGCCTTAATCACCCAATCAAACTGACTTTTGCATTGCATTGTTGCAAGGTTGACTCAGCCTTCCATCCTTCCGAGGTGGGTAAAATGAGGACCCAAATTGTTGGGGCCAGTGTGCTGATTCTGAAAACCGCTTAGAGAGGGCTGTAAAAGCACTGTAAAGCCAGTGGTGGGATTCATTTTTTTTTACTAATGGTTCTGTGGGCATGGCGGGTGATCATGGGAATCTCAAGACATTCCCACATAACACCACTCCTGCGCGAGCTGCACTGGCTACCTGTGACCTACCGGGTGCGTTACAAGGTTTTGATGACCATCTTCAAGGTGCTCCATGGCACGGGGCCTAGCTACCTTCGAGACCGTCTATTACCCCATACATCCCTACGACCGACTCGCTCCCAGGGAGAGGGTCTTCTCCAGGTGCCACTGACCGGGCAATGCCGGTTGGCGGCTCCCAGGGGAAGGGCCTTCTCTGTGGTGGGCCCTACCCTCTGGAATGGCCTACCTCCTGATCTCCGTACCATCTCAGACCTCCGCCTGTTCCGCCGACAATTAAAAACTTACTATTTTCACCTGGCCGGTCTAGCATGATCTATTCCGCACCCTACTGTTTTATAACAAATCAAAGTTTTAATTTATGGGTTTTTAAATTTAAATTTATTTTAAGCAGGGTATTGATTTAATTTAGTTATTATTTAGTAATATTTTGTATTTATGTATATTTATTTTAAATCTCTGTTCGCCGCCCCGAGTCCCTTTGTGGTGAGATGGGTGCGGGTTACAAATGTGAATAATAATAATAATAATAATAATAATAATAATAATAATAATAATAATAATAATAATAATAATAATAATAATAATAATAATGGCTTTGTGGGCGTGGTGTGGCTTTGTGGGTGTGGCAGGGGAAGGATACTGCAAAATCCCCATTCCTTCCCCACCCTACTAGCCTGTTTTCCAGTTCTGTTCTCCTGTTCAGGGCAACAAAAGATCAGCTATGAGGCTGGGAGGCAGCGGGGGGATGGCCAGCCTATTTGCCGGTTCTCCAAACTACTCAAAATTTCCGCTACCATTTCTCCAGAACCTGTCAGAACTAGCTGAATACCACCTCCTTGTAAAGCGGTACATAAGTCTAAGTGCTATTGTTATTGTTCTTTTTTTTAAAAAACAACAAATATACCAGTGTAACCAGAAAAGTTACCAGCTATAAGAGGTGGCAAGACTAAGATAACTTAATCTTGTTCTATTGTGTAGCACTTCCTTCATTATTAAGTACCGACTCCCCGGTCTTCCCATTGCCAAGATTTCTTGTGCTGAACTTTGCAAACCTAATTAATCCAATTTTGTTACTTTACATTTGCTCCATGATGGCTCAATTAGAGCAGCATCAGAACTGTGGTTCAGTATCTAGGCCAGCTTTTTGTAATTGGAACCACATTTTCCTTCTGAAGGGCTGCAGCTGGTTTGGTTCTGCTCAGGCAGAAAAAGGATATAACTTTGCATAACATAGGAAATGAACGGTTGAGAGAGAAGCCAAATTCAATTTCAGTCAGATATTTTGAGGATAAGTCCATGATCTATGGAAGCAAAGGGGAATGAGAAGTGTGTGTTTTGTGGAAAGCACTGTCTTTGGCAGTCTATTAATCATGGCCAGTCTGGGCGCTTCTTGTGCTGTTGCATTAGCCCGATTTTGTGTAAAGGGTCTGGAAGGCAGCCAAGCACTCCAGAATTTAACCTCTTCAAGCCACAAAGCTGCGTTTGCTGTGGATTAAATCTAATGGGGCAATTGGGAACATTCTGAATTTTAATAAATAATAGCAAATAAATGTTAAGAGCAGAAGGGGCAGTTCTGGGAAGCACCTGCCGAGCTCAGTGATTGCAAACTGCACCAAATACAGGGTTCTTGACTTGCAACATTTAGTGGCGGTTCAAAGTGAGTTGTGGAAAAAGTGAGTTGTGACAGGTTTTCACACTTAATGACCATTGCAGCAGCCCCATGGACACATGATCAAAATCCAGGTGCTTGGCAACTGAATTGTATTTATGTCCCTGGGGTCGTGTGATCCTCTTTTGTGTTCTGACAAGCAAAGTCAGTGGAGAAGCCAGATTCATTTAACAACCATGTCACTCACTTCACAATTGCAATGGTTCACTTAACAACGGTAGCAGGAACGGTTGCAAAATGGGCCAAAATTCACTTAACAAATGTCTCGCCTTAGCAACAAACGTTTTGGGCTCTATTGTGGTTGTAAGTTGAGAATTACCTGTAGTGAAAGTCCTTGGCTCATAACCAAATTCCAAAGTTTCATTGATTTAGGAGGGTCCATTTAATAAAACTGAAAGGAGTGGTGCATTGGCCTAGAAATGGAGCTCTCGCCTCACAGTCTGGAGGCTGTGAGTTCGATCCTAGGTAGAGGCAGATATTTCTCTCTCTGGGCACATTGAGAATATATCTGCCAAACAAATCTCTGCATTGGCATCAGGAAGGGCATCCTGCCAGTAAACACCCTGCTAGCTTCATTCTATTGCCCAGATTCCATCCCACAAGGGATTATGGGGTCATTAAACGATGATGATGATTTAATAAAACTGAAAGTGTTAACCCAAGGGTTATAATATTCTCATTATAAATTATGCCCAAGATCAAAGAGTGTTCTATTAATTATAACAATTATTTGTTATATAAAATACTTGTCAGGCCTGGAAGCCATCTTTTACATTGGGTCTTCAGACCTGCCCCGTTTACTGCTGTGGGAAAATGGGGGGGGGGGGAGGGTTATATGGAGTATGGGAGATATATAGTCAAAATAACATTCCTTTCTTAGAGAGCCAAGGACAACTTGCCCTGCACCTGGAGGGATGTGACTGGGAGGCATCTCCAGTTGGGACGGTGCCTGATTGGGCCACGTGATGGACATGTGGGTGCTGGGCAGGGTTTGGACTTTCATTTGGGTGGGGAAAACCTGGAAGCTTTCAGATTCGGGTTTTCCCAGATGTGCCAATATGACATCTCTAGTAAAAGGGAACTTTGAGGAACCTCAAGCCTCGGAGTCTTCTTTCATTGTGGGTGTTACATGGAACCCTGGCATTACTTTTGAGAACATGCTTATTTACAGTATTATAGCACTTTATAAAACCATTGGAAAATCTGAAGACTGAGTAGGAACATCAGTTTGTTGATGACCATTTTGACTTAGGGAATGAGTCTCGATTGTGTAATGGTATATGAGAAAGACCTCGGGAGAGTGGTTAGGAGACCTCGACAGTGGAACAGTCGGATAAGAGACAGCATAGGGGACAGCTAGATAATGGATAGTGAGTGGAACAAGAGGTTCGGAAGAGACCCTCCCTAGTTTCCCAAGCTGTAAAGGGAAGAGGAGGGTTCTATTTTCAGACCTACAAGATTCTGTCAATGTCGCAGTAGAATTAGCTCATCTTATTGTCATTTCGGTCTGGTTTACCCATGTGAGTCTGACATCAGTCTTGCAAGAAAGACAACGGCATTTCCTGTTGTGTTGCCCACTTTTCAGGCTTCATCTAGTCCTTAAAAAGCTGAAAATGCTGGAAAAATAGTGCCAGTCTTTGGGTTTCATTTCTAATTCATTCAGAAAAGGTGAATCAGTAGAAAACTGCTCTTTGCTTTTTCAAAAATAAAAAATCCTGAGATAAATAAAGCACATACTGTGGCCTAATAGTAAAAAATGTGGGTTTCGCTGTTGGCATTAAAAGCAAAAAGGTGTATTTATTGATTGCAGCACAGCGGATATTGTAACTGTCCAGTAAATAAGTGGTATATAATGCCTTGCAGCATGGATTGTTTATCACGGAGCTGCTAGGTTGTATTACTTCTCAGGCTTATGTGTTAATGGCTGGAGTGAGAGACAAACTTTGGTTCCAAAGTATAAGCTGTTTTGGTGTTCAGCATTAATAACACTTCTTGTTGCTTCTTTTACTCTTGGTGTATCGGTGCTGCTGCTTGAAAAGGGTTTCAAGCTTTTTAGCATTTTTTCAGAGTAGGTTCACAAATTAATGGAATTGAACTAGAGGAAGGCAGGTTCCAGTTGAATGTTGAATGCTTTGTGGCAAGAAGCGCGGCAATTGCATTTAATAAATAAAGTAAGTAAGTTAAGTAAGTTACCGTAAGTAAGTAAGTACCATATTTTTCAGTGTATAAGACGCACCAAGATTTTGAAGGCAAATTTAAAAAAAAGTTGCACTCTGCAGACCTCCAAAAACGGCCTGTTTTTCGCAAAAACGGGCTCGTTTTTTGTTAAAAAAAAGAGGTCATGAATAGCCTTTAGGAGGCTTATAGAATGCTGTTGGGGGAGGGGGCAAAAATGAGCAAAAAATGGACAATTGTTCGCTCATTTGTGCCCTCCCCAGCCCCCCGGAGCACTCTGGAAGCCTCCTAAAGGCTATGTATGGCCATTTTTGCAAAGGGGACGGGTTTTCAGGAGGCCAAAAATGCTGCATTCAGTGTTTAAGACGCACCCAGATTTTTACCCTCTTTTTTTAGGGGAAAAGGTGCATCTTATACTCCGAAAAATACGGTAAGTAAGTAAGTAAATAAGTAAAACCAATTTCATTGTAATTTTAGTACAATGACAATAAAGATTATTATTGTTGTTGTTGTTGTTGTTGTTGTTGTTATTAAAAGCTTCTAACAGTGAGACCAGTTCAACAATTGAATCAATTACCTAATGAAGATGATCTGCTCAAATGAAGGCTAGATGTCCTCTTTAGTTTCTACAATTACTTTGGAGACTAGATCCAGTAGTCTAAATAGCCTTTTCTAAGTTCTCAAGTCTAAATGTGGATCTTGTCTTCATTTGCATTTATTGTTGTGATCTAGGCTTCCTGAGACAGTAAAAAGCACACGCTTAGTCCCAAAAATCCTCTTTTTATTTCAACAGCTGTGACTTATGTTCATTCGCAGTCCATAATGAGTCACAAATACAATACAATACAATACAATAGCAGAGTTGGAAGGGACCTTGTAGGTCTTCTAGTCCAACCCCCTGCGTGGGCAGGAGCCTTATACCATTTCAGACAAATGGCTATCTAACATCTTTTTAAAGACTTCCAGGGTTGGGGCATTCACAACTTCTGGAGGCAAGCTGTTCCAGAGGTTAATTGTTCTAACTGTCAGGAAATTTCTCCTTAGTTCTAAGTTGCTTCTCTCCTTGATTAGTTTCCACCCATTGCTTCTTGTCCTGCCCCCAGGTGCCTTGGAGAATAGTTTGGCTCCCTCTTCTTTGTGGCACCCTCTGAGATATCGGAACACTGCTATCATGTCTCCCCTGGTCCTTCTGTTCATCAAACTAGACATACCCAGCTCCTGCAAATAGTTTGTAAAGAGTCTGACAGAAGTATGCCAAAGTCTTTCGGGATAAGGCTGATAAGCACCCACCTTTATCTCCCTTGAAACACTGCCAAAGACCTAATTGCCAATTAGCTTTGCAAGGCCACACGGAGCACAGAATCAAAACGGAGCTTCAGAGTTTAAACTGACCAGAACAAACAAAGTGGCTTCCTGCAAAGGCTCACGTGCCTTTGCTCCTCCTTTATGTCTTATGGGAGGGGCCAATCATCTCCAAGCCTTACTCCCGAGTCGCCTCTTTTGTCTTAACTGTTCTTGCCTTCTGGCAGCTCTGTGCATGCACACACTGGGAACAGGCTCCCCCTGTTCCTCTGCCTCGCTGATGTCTGACTCTGGAGGCTCCGGAGGCAGCACATAACTCCCAGATGGCCCTTGCCCCGTCTCTGCCTCCAACGCAGAGCCCTTGCCCAAGCCTTCCCCAGACTCCAGTACTGGCCCATGTTCCTCCCCAACCTCCTCACTGTCCAACTCTGCTCCCAGCTCCACAGGCCACTGGTGGACTACAACACCTATAACCCCTTTCTCCTTCATAAAACGCCCAGCAACAGTTGTTTGCATTTAAGACATCCCACATCAAACTATAAGCTATTGAGGTCATTGCCACAAAATGTAGTTTTAGCTTCCAATTTAAGTAGGTTTAAAAGGCAATTAGACAAATTTATGTCTGTAGAGATTCTCAGCCATCCAGGTCATGGTTGTCCTAACGGTGCTTTTTCAGGAGGCAACTGGATTTTCTTGTTGTTGCTTTTTCTTTGAAGATGTTTCGCTTCTTATCCAAGAAGCTTCTTCAGCTCTGACAGCTCTCTCCATTCCCCACTATCCTGTCAGACCTATGAATGTCATAAGTTAAGCCAGGGGTCCCCAACTCCTGGGCTGCAGTCCTCTACCAGGCCTTGAGCTATTTGGACCGGGCCATGCAAGTTGTGAGCGAGCGTGTGCGTGCACATACATCCCCACTTGCACGAGTAGCCAGTGAGCACATGCACACATGCTACATTTGCTCGGGCATTTGCTTGCTGCTCTCGTGGAACCATCTCCCCCCCCCCCTTGCAGGTTGGTAAAGGTTAGGTAACTCTGAGTTAAGCCATGTGGTTGTTGAACTGAGAATCCAAGGTTTTCTAACCTAAATAAAATAACTCGGGTTGGGCATTTCAGAAACATCTACAGCAATTCTTTCTGGTTGGTCCCACCATTGCCCCTTGTTTCTTTCTTCTCTTAATGACAGGAGTCAACCACAGCAATAAAAGATTTATTGGTGTCCTAAAACTGGATGCTTGCATCCAGTGGATGAAAGATCTTCCAACTGGAAAGATCTGAGCCAATTAGAAGATCTTAGTTCCTCACATTAATCTTGAAATGAACACTGGCACCAGTAATGTTCATGCAATCATATATTCAATCGTATATACTGTATATATGTATGATTTGGGAACTGATCCAGGACTCATTCTCCTTTTTTTTCCTTTTCTTTTCAGATTGATGCATTAGGCAAAAGAAGCAAAGAAGCAGAAGCAGCGTTCCTAAATGTCTACAAGAGATTAATTGATGTTCCAGGTATGTTGACTTATTGTCCTGTTCTAAAAAAAACCCAGCATGTTTATAGGCTTAAGTTCCATCGGACGTTTTCACCTTTGCCTGGTGTTTGGCTGCAGGATTAAGAGGTGTTTCTCTTGCCTTGCCTGAAACACTCTGTGATGCAAGAGTGAAAAAGAGAAAGAGAAGCATGAGATGCTAGCTAGCTGAGTTGTTAAAGAACTGATTCTCTAACTCTGCCAGTTTTTCAGTTCATGTTCAGTTCTTTCAAGGTCAGATTTTTGTAGGATCTGCTGTGAGCATGGATGGCTACATAGCCTTTGAAGATATAAAACACACTGGAAAGTTTATCTAACAATGCACACTTTCATATGCCTCCTTCCAGCTTGTTCTCTCGTCTTGAGATTGACATGATCAGGAAATGTATCTTGAAATAATGAGCCTTGATTCCCCGATGTGGCTTATTATAATTATAAAGCAAGATGTTTTCCTGTGGGTGTTTGGCCTTTATTCCTAGCATTCTACATTCCAAGCTTTTCTCTCCGTCTCTGCTTATAATTCATGTATGGAATGTTCTTAGACTGCTCAGCAGAGCTGCTACTTGTAAATTCTACTTGTATCCATATCGAGATAAAAGGAATCCATAATGCAAGCATTGAAATGCTATTTGGCGTATTCTACTGTGCCTTTTGCTGCTAGAATTTAAGTTGAATGCATCCATTAATAAATATTATTGTGAAAGGTGTTTTTCTCCCTTCGTTTAATGACTTATTCACTGGTGTTCAGAAATGCAGATCGCCAGACATGATTTGCCTGGATCCAACCCTTCTAATTGATGGGGTGGGTTACTATCCTACCTTCATAGAGAGGAAAATATGTGACTAGAGCATAGATGCACAACAGATATCAACAGGCTCAGACTATGCTGTAATCATCCTACTTAAAATCTGGCTTATGTGTACTGGGTTTTATAGTCGTATATCTGTAAGAAAATTAGGACGATAAAAAGCTGTCTTAAACCAACTCAACCTTTTTCAGTCTCCATAGCCCAATAATTTTAGTTACTAGATTCTTGCTTTGGCCTCTTAGAGTAAATGAGTAAAGCAAAGCACAATACTAAGTTTTTTTCTTAAACTAGCTTAGAAATGCTTGGGGTTTGAACCCAGGACTTTTTAATATAAAGCCTGAATTTGCATACACCTAGTAGTGCTAGAGTCTACAGGTACACGGCTGGCTGCCAAAATACTCCTTCGGATCCTAGAACAGATTCTAGGGGAGTACTTATATGTAACTTACTTAATAGCAATAGCACTTAGACGGATATACCGCTTTGCAGTGCTTTTACAGCCCTCTCTAAGCGGTCTTACAGTTAACCTATTGCCCACAACAATCTGGGTCCTCATTTTACCCACCTCGGAAGGATGGAAGGCTGAGTCAACCTTGAGCCTGGTGAGATTCGAACTGCCAAATTGCAGGCCGCCGGCAGGGAGCAGAAGTAGCCTGCAGTATGGCACTCTAACCACTGCACTGCCGCGGCTTTTCAATAAATAACTGAATCCTTGGAATATATACTGAAATGGAAAGAAATGACTTTTTAAGAAGAACACGGCATAATTTATATTAATTACAGGTAGTCCTCACTTAATGACTGGTCACTTAAAGTTATGGTGGACACCCTTCTCAAAAGCTAATTACGATCCAGTTTGCTCGCACGCGCACACACACACATTCCATGACCGCATTTCAGGTGCTTGGCAACCAACTCACCTTTAAGGCTAGTTGTGATATTCCATTTGATTGCCATTTGTGATCTTCCAGCCAGCTTCCAACAAGCAATGTGAATGAGGGAAGCCAGATTCGCTTAATAACAGTGGCAAAAAAAAAAAAAGGTGCAGTCACGTAATGATTCACTTAATGACCAAGCAGCTTAGCGATGAAAGTTCCAGTGCAAACTGTAATCCATAAGTCAAGGACTGCCTGTAATAATAAATGGAGGGAAAAACCCATTCGGCTACTGGCAAACCAGTTTGGAACAGGAAGTTCTTAAGCATGTTCTTAAGCTACGTGTCTTAAGCATGTTAGGCTCCGACATGCACATGATATTGCACCATTTCTCAACTGTTTAAAAGTTGGACATTTATCTCTCCCCTTACCCCACAAACTGGCATTGCTGTAAAAAATCGATTGGCACTCTTGTGGCAGACTCTGTGGCAATGGACTAAGGACTTGATTGAGCATATTTATTTTATGCCTGTGGTAGTTAGAGGAAGTTAATTCTGCACATTGTATAAATTCTTTAACTTTTTCTCTTTTCTGAGAAGCCATTGGTTTAGGTTTAGGGTTTATTCAAATTTGTATACCGCCCTATCTCCCTTACGGGACTCATGGCGGTGAACAGGCAGTAATAAAAACAACAATAAAACATCCAATACAATACATATATTAAAAATCGATTAAACATAAAGTCTGCTCTAAAATACCCTATAAAACCCCTAATAAAAAGCAAATTAAAAACTACGCCAGGCTGTCCGCACGAAATAGATGGGTTTTCAAGGCTCGGCGGAAAAGGCGCAGGCCCGTGGTTGTGCGTAGGTCAGGGGGTAGGTCATTTCAGAGGGCAGGAGCTGCCACAGAGAAGGCTCTCCCCCTAGGGGTTGCCAGCCAACATTGACTGGTTGACGGCACCCTGAGGAGGCCCTCTCTGTGGGAGCGGACTGGTCGGAGGGAGGTATTTGGTAGGAGGCGGTCTTGCAAATACCCAGGTCCATTGCCATGGAGCGCTTTAAATGTTGTTATTAACACCTTGAAGCACACCTGGAAAGCCACAGGCAGCCAGTGCAGCTCGCACAGGAGAGGTGTTACATGGGAGCATCTAGAGGCTCCCAAAATCCCCCGCGCGGCCGCATTCTGAACTAGCTGGAACCTCTGGGTGCACCTCAAGGGGAGCCCCATGTAGAGAGCATTGCAATAGTCCAGGCGGGAGATGACGAGGGCTTGAGTGACCGTGTGTAGAGCGTCACGATCCAGAAAGGGGCACAACCGGGGTATCAGGCGAACTTGATAAAAAGCCCCCCTGGCCATGGCTGTCACATGATCGTCTAAAGACAACCAAGTATTCAGGAGGACGCCCAAGTTGTGGGCCCTCTCCGCGGGGGCTAATGACTCGCCCCCGATTGCCAGAGATGGAACCAACCGGCTATGTCGTGACGCCGGAAACCACAGCCACTCGGTCTTGGACGGGTTGAGTCGAAGCCTGTTCCTCCCCATCCAGACTCGCACGGCCTCCAGGCACCAGGACATAACTTCCTCGGCATCGTTGGGGTGGTCCGGGGTGGAGATGTACAGGGTGTCATCTGCGTACTGATGAAACTCCACCACGAAACCACAGATGACCTCACCCAGCGGCTTCATATAGATGTTGAACAGGAGAGGCGAGAGGACCGACCCCTGTGGCACCCCACAAGTGAGGCACCTCAGCATCGACCTCTGCCCTCCTGCCAACACAAATTGCGACCGGTCGGAGAGGTAGGAGGAGAACCACTGTAAAACGGTGCCCGCCAGTCCCAACCCCTCTAACCGGCGCAACAGGATACCATGGTCGATAGCATCGAAAACCGCTGAGAGATCTAACAGGGCCAGGATAGAGGACCAACCTCTATCCTGAGCCCTCCAGAGATCATCAACCAATGCGACCAATGCCGTTTCCGTGCTGTACCCAGGCCGGAAGCTGGACTGGCGCGAGTCCAGATAGACAGTTTCCTCGAGGTGCTGAGGGAGCTGCTGCGCCACCACACTCTCAACAACCTTCGCAAGAAATCGAAGGTTGGAGACAGGACGGTAGTTGGCCAAAACAGCCGGGTCCAGGGAGGGCTTCTTGAGGAGGGGCCTCACCACCGCCTCTTACAAGGCGGCCGGCAAAAACCCCTGACTCAAAGAAGCGTTGACAATTCCCTGGAGCCAGCCTCGTGTAACCTCCCGGGAGGCCAGTACCAACCAGGAGGGACACGGGTCCAGTAAACATGTGGTGGTGTTCAGCCGTCCCAGTATCCTGTCCATGTCCTCGGGAGTCACAGGATCGATGTGGCATACTTAAATAAATACATAAACCGGTGGACTAGAAAGCATTTCTTGACCCCACCTGTTACATTCACCTGATACCCTGCTGAACTGGTAAGGTAGCTTCATATCTGGCACTCTTGTCAATTCATTATTTCATAAAATAAACCAGTAGTGCAACAAATGAATACAGTGCAAGTCGTTGCCAAGTATTGTGACAAAAGGAATAAGGGGTCCCAGATAAGGCTACCCTTAAAGTCTCTGGCTTTAAGACTTAGGACGCTTTAACAAGCCACTTGTGTCCTGTTAGGTACTTGCATGATAAATTTTTAGTAAGTCATGAGGCCAGAGCTCCAGTTTCAGCTTTGAAGTATTTTTAGCTGATTCGCTGTTTCTATTCATCTCCAATCTGAGTTTTCTTTTGTTATTGTTGTTCCAAAAAATGTTCTTCCTTATCCCCTTGAGCTATTATTTTCTGACAATGCCATCACTGCAAGGATAAAAAGGTGGCTCTTGAAAAATAGCTATCTGACAATACATAGAAACTATTATAATTTGGTTTATGCTGCAGAGGAGTGGGTGCTCCAACACAGGAGGTTTTTAAGAAGAGATTGGACATCCATTTGTCTTAAGTGGTATAGGACCTAGGATGGTGAACCTATGGCAGGGGGGCCACAGGTGGCACGCGAAGCCATTTCTGAGGGCAGGGTCCCTTCCGGCTATGTTATTCGGCATTTTCAGTTGCCTTTGTTCAGTTCTAAATAATATAGAAATTGAGCACCTGGTTTAATGTGCTTGAAAACCTTTGATAATATTTCATGATGTATTCAGTTTACTTCAAGGCCTCCTTTTTTGTTTTGAGCAAGGATGGTTCTGAACATCCTTGACAACAAAATATCAGTTCCAGGAAGCATTTATAACGAAAGAGTTTATTAATTTAAAGAGTAACAGAATTCCTCTTTTAGAAAATTTCTACTATTAAATCAGTGTTCTTTACTATGTAGCTGCCACTCCAGAAAGAAGATCTGTTTTGGGGGCAGCAACAGCCCTCAGGAGCAGATGCAGGGATAAGATAAAACAAAACAAAACTAGAATGTTAGAAAAGGTAGAAGGGAGCAATTCTGATCTCCCTGGAAAGAATCAGTGTAGTTTGCATTCTCCTTTTCATTCGTGGGCAAGGAGGGGTGCAGCTGGAAAATTTGATGCACCCTAGACAAACTGGCTTGATGTAGTGGTTAAGGCCTAAGGCTATAAACCAGTCGTCCAGTCTTAGGCACAAAGCCAGCTGGGTGTCCTTGGGCCAGTCCCTTTCTCTCGGGCCTAGGAAGTGGCAATGGCAAACCAGCTCTGAAAACTATTGCAAAAAAACAGTCACCCTTCACCTTTACTATCAGTACTCGGATGGGGATAAGGTCAAAACAGGATTGGGGATCTGAAACCTTCCCATGGAATTCAGGGAAAAATTACACCAACCTAAGAGTTTGGCCTTGCACTTATTATGGGTTATATAACATTTAATCTCCAAGCCTGCCAGCACAGAATGCCCAGAACATCTTCTGATTCTTCACCTCCATGAGCCTGGCAAAGCTTTGAATTTGGCCGTTCCTCCATCATGAATAATCCTCTCTCTCTCTCTCTCTCTCTCTCTCTCTCTCTCTCTCTCTCTCTCTCTCTCTCTCTTTCTCTCTCTCTCTAATCTGGCATGGCCAAATGGCGGTGAAAACGTACCTTGTTCACACACACACACATACAAACACCCCTCTCCGGGCAAGGTGGATTCATTAATTTTCTGGGAAATAATTAATGTATCAATTACATCAGGATGCATTTGAATATTCAGAAGCCAGAATATAATTAGGCTACTTGGTCTGCGGTGCATTTTTATTTGCGGAAGGGTGCAGAAGAGCTTATTATGATAGGGTTTACGAATTTCCATGCCTGCCTCTCCATTCCTCAGGATGGTTGTCTAAAGTAAATAAAGCAGAACAATTGTCAGTTGGCCAAAACTGGTGTCCCAGGTCTAATTCTATTCTCTGCTCTGCATCATCATCTCTGGGAATGTCCTGGTAAAGCATTCCTTTGCTTCTCTCTCTGTCTCTCTGTCTCTGTCTCTGTCTCTCTTTGTACGTGTCTGTGTGTGTGTCTGTCTGTCTGTCTGTCTGTCTCTATATTCAATTCAATTCAATTTATTCAATTTATATCCCGCCCTTCTCCGTGAGGACCCAGGGCGGCGCACAGGAATTTAAAACAATATACAAAATAGTACCAATTATAATTTAAAAACTTATTAAATGACAAAGCCTGCGCTAAAACCAGATTAAATCCCCCATTTAAATTGTAAACTATCCCTCCCTCCTCCCTGGAACCCCCTAAAAGCCAAATTAAGAATTTTGTTCAAACACCCCTAGAACTGCGACCCGCCCACCTCTCTTGATACAAAATCCCTCATCAAGGTGGGGCCCTCGTTGACGCGGAGGGCCATACCTGCGAGTGGGGGACTCCCGCAGTAGAAAAGGTCTGCCTTAGAGTACTTCATGGTGAATGTCATAAATATGATATATATAAATATGTATAAATATATATAAAATATAAGGTCAGAGGAGTTGTTAGACAGGGCATTAAAATTCTAGATGTTATTGAATATTAAAATAGATGTTAAAATATGTATAGTACAGAATTAAACTCAGGAGACGTCTAGACCGGCTCTAAAAAGTTCATAAGTAGTTCATAAATTCATAAAAATCATGCATGGTTCAAAGATAGTTAATCATGGTTCATAAATAGTTAGTTTGTCATCGAAGGTGGGAGAGTTAGTTCATATAGATGTATCAGACTGGGGGTAGAGGGTGGCTTTGGCCTTCCAGTTGTAAATTAGTCCCGGCCTGTAGTCCTCAAGGACTCCTCCAGTCCCACAATACCAGGGGTCTTAAGGGTCTCAGCTGAAGAGTTCTAATAGCTGAGGCCAGTTTTTCTCGGCCTGGAGCCTCCACTGCCCACCTTTGTCCCCGGTGGCATCTCCTTCGGCCCCAACGCCTCCAACGCTCCTGGTATCTTCCGGCCTGCCAGGCCCAGATCTCCTTAGGCCCGGCCCGGCCCAGCCAGGCCTTGCGGCCTCGATGTTGTTACCCTGCCGGCCCATGCCAGTCCAGTTGGTCCCCAGCTGGCCAGGACCGGCTCTGTCTGGCCTCCCCAGGCCTTTACAGTCACTGGCCTCCGATGTCCACTCCAGCGCTGGTCACTTCTCCACCCACTGGCCGTCCCGGCTCCGCTCGTCAGCTCCTACCGGCACCGCTCTTCTCCTCCTCTCCTCCACGCCGCGCGGCTCCACTCCGCTCCACTCCGCTCTGTTCTTCCATTCCTCTCCTTCTCTCCTTCTCCTCTCTCTACCGCGCCACGCGCCGCTCCACTCAAGCCTCGGAGCAGCGCGGCGTTTTGGAGCCTCCCCGGCGTTTTGGAACCTCCGGCCAGCTTCCCTCCGATGGCCCATGCAGAGCCGCCGGATCACCCTGGAAGCTCGTCCTGGCCTCAAAAGGCAGCCAGGGTGATCGTCTCACTGGGCCTGGCCCTAAAAGTTGGCGAACGGGCCAGGCGACATGCCCTAGCTGCCCACAACTCCCGCGGCCCTCATAGCGCTCGGTGGCAGACCGCCATCTTCGCGCATGCGCAGTTCAACCTATGTGTGTGTATCTGTCTCTGTCTCTCTTGTTTGTCTCTGTCTATATGTGTGTGTGTCTGTGTCTGTCTCTGTCTCTCTCTTGTTTGTCTCTGTCTATGTGTGTGTGTGTGTGTCTGTCTGTCTCTCTCTCTATATGTGTGTGTCCCTCTCTGTCGCTCTCTCTCTCTGTGTCTGTGTGTGTCTCTGTCTCTGTGTGTGTGTCTGTCTGTCTGTCTGTCTCTGTGTGTGTCTCTCTGTTTCTCTATCTCTCTGTGTTTGCCTCTGTCTGTCTATCTCTGTGTGTGTGTGTGTCTCTGCCTGTGTATGTGTGTCTCTGTCTCTCTCACTCTCCCTCCCTCCTTCCCTCCCTCTCCTCTCTCCCTCCCTGTATGTGTGCCTATGCACACGTGTGTCATAGTTATGGATATTGTTGAGACTTCCCAAGGGCAGCATAAAGGGTCATTTAAGACCTCCCTTATGCCTCTCCGTGCTGCTGATTTGTGCATTGGAGAGGGGACTCGCTTCGGGATACTCTTTCCCCCATCCTCTTCCTTCCCCAGCCCCCCTGCCACCCCTCCTTACTCCTTGTGTGGGAGGGAGATCTCTCAAAAGAAAGCAGGCGCTGAGCCATATTTGCTTGAAGACCTGGTTTTGGAAAGGCAGATACAACCTCTCTGAAAGGATTTGAAGCGCAGAGAATGAATTATTTTTAGAGCCAGCCCTTCGGAAGCCATTACCAGCTGTATAAAATATTAATTGCCTGTGTGGTTCTGCTCATGTTTCATAACGGTCTGCCTGACGGTTGTCAGTGTTACAGGGGCCTGTAATGAAGTCCTTTTGTTTTACCATTCGACATTCCCTCCCTCCCTCCCTGCACACACACACCCCCCTCCATCCAACCCCAGGAGATGAATGAGTTACCATTTGGCAAATTGGAATTTAGCAAGATAAATAGAGATTGCCAGCCTCGTTGCATTAGAGCCGTGCAACACATCTAGCATGCCTTGCAGGTAGGCGAAAATAATAACAGTTCTCTGGGTTGTGGGTCGGTATAAGCGGTATTTGCAGATCCACAATTTAGGTGTAGATACTGGAACGTTCAAGGATTCCGTATAAACAGGAGGGAAGTTTTTATTTATTTTTTAACAAACCCAGATCAAACAGCTCCGCTTTAATGAAAATCTGTAGGAAATCTTCTATATATAAATAAAAATGTAACAAGAGTTTGTTCAAAACCGCTAATCTCCAAAAGTACTGCACCAATCGCTTCCAAATTTTCACACAACGTTCCATTGAAATATAGCACCAATTGTGTGTGTGTGTGTGTGTGTGTGTTACGTTTTTGAGCTGATCATATGTATATATATAGAGAGAGAGATTGTGTAGATGTCACACCTGTGCCAAGTACATGCAACGGAAATGTAAAAAATGTAGGTAGATGGATACAGAGAGAGCAGTGGGCCACATGTATCATGTCATCCTTTATGACATAAAATACTCTGTCCGTAGGTAGGTAGGTAGGTAGGTAGGTAGGTAGGTAGCTATAGGGATAGAGAGAGGGAGGAAGAAATGCGGTAGGTAGGTAGGTAGGTAGGTAGGTAGGTAGGTAGGTAGGTAGGTAGGTAGGTAGGTAGGTATGTAGGTAGAGGGATAGAGAGAGAGGGAGAAACACAACCCTCAAGTTGATGAGGGTTGTGTCCCTCGTGGCTGGGAAGGCTAGTCAAAAATAAATTTTAAACAACTTTCTGGTTCTGTTGAGCAAGCTCCAGTCCTCTCCTTTCCAGTTCACTCCATCGGCTACCCAGGAAGATAGGCTGCTTGCTAGAGTCCAGAGGGCAAGTGGCGTGCTTGGAATGCCCAAATAGCCAATTGGCCAATGAGGGGGGGAAATGCTGCCCCAGCCCAAGGCAATAAAAAAATGGTGTGACCTTCTAGAAAAGACCTTGGACTGCTCTCGCCTGCTGCATTCCAGCTGTTGTTGTACTAAAATGAGGACAAGCAAGTTATGTTTTCCCTTGCAGTTTTGGGAATGCTGCACCATTATATGCAAACAGAAAGAACTAAGAAAAAGACATCTTAAATTTGGCAGCTTACTCCATCACTCTGACCCACCATTCTTTCTTCTCAGCTTTGGATTTCAGAGGAATATGGATAAGATACTCCTGCTAAGGGACGTGGTGGCTCAGTGGCTGACGCTGAGCTTGTCGATCAGAAGGTCGGCAGTTCAGTGGTTCGAATCCCTAGCGCTGCATAACGGAGTGAGCTTCCGTTACTTGTCCCAGCTTCTGCCAACCTAGCAGTTTGAAAGCACATAAAAATGCAAGTAGAAAAATATGGACCGCCCTTGGTGGGAAGGTAACAGCGTTTTGTGCTCCTTTGGCATTTAACCATGCCAGCCACATGACCAAGGAGATGTCTTCGGACAGCGCTGGCTCTTTGGCTTTGAAATGGAGATGAGCACTTCCCCCTAGAGTTGGGAACAACTAGCACATGGGGAGCCTTTACCTTACTCCTTACTCCTCCCCTTGGTCTGTTTCTCTGAACTTAGACTTCCTCAGTTCCCAGGGACAGAGAGGGAAGGGATCCATGGCAGACAGATAAACAAGTATCCATGAGGTGGGTCAGCAGGACATAATTCTGAATAATGGTTTGAGCCATTGGAATTCTTTACATAGTTATAGATGCTTCTGGCTTTACGCAAGCATTTTCCAGTGTGATTGATTCCTGTCTCCTTCCCGTTAGAAGACCTGAGCCATGTTCTCAGAAGCCAGAAACGAGGCAGCACACAGCTGTATGTCGATGGTGCGATTTCGAACATCATCGATAGGAGAGCTTATGATTTCCCATAAAGTGATGGGTGGGTCAGGCAATGAAACCCTTCACTGCGACATGCTTACCTGTCTGCCTGCCTTATTTAGAATGGAAAGGCCTTCAATTATATGACTATCCACAGGAGAAAGCCCAATATATAAGATAACTGATTGTGCCGAATTAGATATGTTATCTAAATTACTAAAAAACGAACACAAAGAGGGGGGGGGGGGGAAATTGGGATCTGTGGTATCAATGGTTAAAAAAAAGTGGGGGGGGGGGAATGGTGAGGAACTGAAGTGGGGGAAAAAGAACTTAATCAGAAGGTGGAAAAAGGGTTAATTCAGGGATGTCCAAACTTGGGAACTTTAAGACTTGTGGACTTCTGGGGAATTCTGGAAGTTGAAGTCCACAAGTCTTAAAGTTCCCAAGTTTGGACATCCCTGGGTTAACTCATTCAATCTCGCACTGCACTACTGACAGAAAGGAAAGAAACCGCAATGAAACGAGAATGGGGGTATGATGATAGCAATATGCATAAATATATTTGATTTAAAATACCAGAACTTGTATGTATTATGGGTGACTGGGAAAGAAATGCATGAAAATCTCCTTTTTGTAACCAACTGATTCACAGTACGTAAAGAAAGAGGATTTTTTTGTGTTTTGTCTGTTTTGAAAACTAAAAATAAAAGTTATTAAAGAAAATATTATATGACTATCCACCAATATCTATAGTGGGCTGTGGGCAATACCGGCCCACGCTTTGTGTCCTCGTATTCCCTCCCCTGGAATGAATCAATTTGGATTACTGATGATAGGAAACTTTCTACTCTGATTGCAGAAAAGCCTACAGAGCTATTAGCGATGAGAGGAGGCACTGCTGGGCAGACTGGTGAATGCTCTAACCGAGGATAAGGGTTAGAGCAAGGCAGTGGCGGGTTGCTAATTGGTTTACTACCGGTTCACTCGCTCTCGTGCTCATGTACGTAATGCTTCTGTGCATGCGCAGGAGTGTCCAGGTGGGTGGACGGAACCTCCTGCTGCCGCCAAAATGGGAGCAACCCACCTTTGGAGCAGGAGTGTCAAACTTGTGGGCCGGATGTGTCACATGTTGCCCACGGCCACCTCCGTTTTAGCGAGGGGGGGGGGTTGAATTATGTCCCGTGACAACACGAGTTTGACACCCCTGGGTTAGAGCATTTCACTGAGAAGAAACAGGTTCTTCTTGCCACAAACCAGCTCCTTCAGCCAAGACTATTCCAATAAGTGCTGTACTTAGGTATCCCCTTCTCTCCCTTTCCGGAATTGATCCTTCCTTCCTTCCTTCCTTCCTTCCTTCCTTCCTTCCTTCCTTCCTTCCTTCCTTCCTCATACACACATACACACACACAGTTTCTACTTTTTGCCACCTCTTTCCCCCCCTCCCCACTCCCCAATATATCACCATTGTGTGCAGCTCATTCTTGCTTTTGAATACTGTTGGCTCAGCTGGAAAATGTGGACTGGAGTTTTGGATTCAGAATTGGTCTCTCAGTCGCCCCAGCATGTGTTTTTTTTTAACAGTAACCTAACTGGGAGGGGCGTCTTATTAATGTGTGAATGATGCCTGCTTAAGCTGGGCTTTTCTTCCTCCTGTTGGATTAAGTGAGCAAATGTTGTTTTTTACATATATATATACCCAGATCTCTTTTTTACTGCTGAAATAGGATTGCTCTCCTTTTTTTGGCAATGACATGGGTGGTCCCAGCATCCTCCCCATCCTGGGGGATTGTCATCATTTTTGCTCATCAGCATGTTAATTGCTGCATGACTAATTATGCCCTGAATTTCAGTTGATTTTCTTAATGAGACAGCTGGGTTAATTATGTAATCATATGATTACATTCGCCTAAAGTGCCCCAGTGCAAAAGAGCCCACGTGGGCGTGTGACATCATTGAGAAAGCAAAACTCACCAGGGGCACATTGAACACTTCACCTAACAGCACAGGCAAGGGAAGGAGCAGGAGAGAGCTAAGCTCTGTTTCCTTTTTAAACAGTTTAAAGTAGTATTGATATATGTTACACCCTTCTCCAGTCTAGTGCCCTCCAGATGTACGGCGGCTGCTTCCAGAATTCCCAGGAACCCAACTCTATAGATGTCCTGGGAGCTGCAGCTTTAGTACAACTGAAAGATTCCAGGCCAGGGAAAGGCTAATTTGGGGTACATTCCATGCAGCGGTGGGATACACTTACCTTCCCTACTGTTTCGCAAATATGAGTGCACGTGCTGCGTCTGCGCCAGAGGTAGGCTGCTCCCAGATCGGCCCATCCGTCCGGACGCTTCCGCATATGCGCAGAAGTGCAACACACACGCACATGCAAGCACGAGCAAACCGGTAGCACCGGGATTTGCAATCCACCTCTGGTCTGCGCACGCGCACTGACTTCTGCGCATGCACAGAGGGTCAAACATTACATCGGCAGGTGGGTGGAGCCTCCTGCAGCCGCCATTACCGGTTCGCCTAAAACAGAGAGAACTGGTTGAATACTACCCCTGGTTCCATAAGTTTGTTTGATTGATTGATTGATTGATTGATTGATTGATTGATTGATTGATATACCGTCCTTCTCCCTCTCGGGATTCAGGGCGGTGAACAGCCACAGTAAAAACAGGAAATACAAAAGTTAAAATGACATATTAAAATATATTAAATACTTTATAGTATAGAAGTCCCAAACCAGATTTTGCCAGTTTTGTGACATGCTGGGTTGCATTCTTAGATTAAAATTGATGGCATGCTTCAGCCTTATGCTAAGGAACATCAAATGGTAAATTTCATATTTTAATTTGGGGGGGGGGGAGTGATGACCTGTGTTTCCTTGCAGGGTTCAAGGCAGTTTATAAAGATGATAGATTTCAATTTTTAAAAAAAGTAGGGCACAAAACCCCCATGTACAATTATAAAACCCAGCAATGAATTATTTGGAAAAGGGTTATCAAACATGCTACAAAGCCACTTCTATTTATTTAATAAATTTACATAACCGCCCATCTCATTCAACGTAATTCTGGGCACGACAGAGCACACACAAAAAACAATTAAAAGAAATATAAGAGCTGACAGGAAAGTTCAGGGAATGTCTCCTGTTTGACTCATTGGCTCCCTTGTTTTCTGCTCAGCCAGCAGTATTTGGATATGGAACTGCTTTCTGGAGAGTAATCTTTTGTTTTGGGCATCCCTGCATGCTTTTACTGGAACAGTGTTTTCAAACATGGCAACTTGAAGATGTGTTGAATTTTAAGATGCTTCCTCTTCTTTCCCCTCCTCTTCTTCCTCCTCCTCCTCCTCTCCTTCCTTCTCCTCCTCCTCTTCTTCCTCTGTCAAGGAAGATAGAAAGTTCTGGTTCTTGTATTTCTGGCAGTCTCCACCATTGATATTGGATGTTGTTGCAGTGTGCCTTTGATATTGTCCCTCCATCTTCTTCTGGGTCTGCCTTGTGTTCTTTGGCCTTCTCCTCTTTTTGTATATGTCTTGCATGTTCAGAATCCCAAGACATTCTCTCCAGGTGAGCAAACCACTTACCTTCCTGTTTTTGTATGCAGTTGAAGATTGGTTCTCTTCCAATTATTTCTCTTACAATGCTGGATGAGGGTTCCAATTTATCCATCCTCTGGGATATCAAAGCCTCCCGTTTCTAAGCCCTGAAACTCTTACGTGCCTTGGTGCTGAACTTCGGGACTGCTACATTCAAAAGCCCAAGCTGAAGAGATGTTTCAGGAGGCTCAGCCTTTGGCAAAGTGATTGAGCTAATTGTGCATACTGGAACTTTTGGCTTGTTAAAATTAAACATAAGAACCCTGATTAACTGTACCCAATTTGGTGCCAAAGTGTTCAGAATAAATTAAAGGAACTCATTCAACAGCATAGATAGAATTTTGGGACTAGATCAGGATGCCCCACTTTTGAGGCTCCCACCCAAAAATATCTGCTTAATATGTATGGCAGTCCCTCCAAGTCTTGTTTTCAGTGAGATGGTAATGCTCTGTCTGGGTGGCAAATGTTACTTAGTGTGACAAAAGGCCCTTCCACACTTGGGGAAAACAGGTGAAAAACACCCTGCACATAGAAAATAGGCTTTTCTCTGATATGCTAATTTTAGATAGCCGAGGATTTTCCCAATTTGTCTAAAATTAATCCCCCCCTCCCACAAATGCTCTTGGTTTGATCACCTCCATGAGAACAGCAGTGCATGTCAGAGGACTCAACCCAAGCTTTAATAGATGCTTATTCGGTACATACTTTTTTGGGTTTGAGAGCTCCTAAGTTAGTTGCTCATGTTGTGCTCAGGCTCCAAGTAATAGCGATGTGTTTAAATACAGGTAGTCCTCAACTTCTAGCACAGAGACTTATATACTGCTTCACAGTGCTTTACAGCCTTCTCTAAGCGGTTTACAGAGTCAGCCTATTGCCCTCAGCAATATGGGTCCTCATTTTACCAACCTTGGAAGGATGAGTCAACCTTGAGCCAGTCAGGATCAAGCTCCTGACAGGGGGCAGAGTTAGCTGGCAATACTGCATTCTAGCCATTGTGTCACTGCAGCAGACTTAGGACTGTAATGGAGTGTAGAATTTCCATCAGATAGAAAGAGCTGTGTGCAATGAAATTTCATTTTAATGTGTGCCGACTAGTGGACATTGAAAGTGACAATAAAGTTATTCTAAGTCTAACATGTTGTGATGGTCATATGTCCATCATCCACATAACCAACCCAATTTTACTACTTTTTTGTGGCGGTCATTAAGCAAATGCTGCGGTCAATAAATAAATGAATCTATTTTCTGCAATGGGCGGGCTTTTTTTGCCGGAAATGAGAAGCAAATGCTGCTTTCTGGACAGAAATGTTGTAAATAGTGGTTATGTGACTGCGGGATGCTGCAAACTAAATTTGGGCTAATATCTGAGTTCTCATAATGCAATTGGAGGGGGCAGCTCTCAGAACCTAGAATCAGGATGATAAGGTACCATTGTAATTTTGAATGGTCGCTAAGTGACCAGTTGTAAGTCCAGGACTACTTGTACTTGAGGTTACTACTTGCATATTCATTCATTCATTCATTCAATTTATTGGCTGTTCATCTTACCCTATGGTAACTCTGGGTAGCTTGCAGTCGTAAAAATATGTCTAGAATATACAATTAAAACATAAATAATTAAAATATTAATACATTTTGTTAACATGTGGAATATAATAAATTATGTAGAGCTCTCCAGTTTGTAATTCAGCTTGGTATTCATGCTTACATCCTCCATCACACTAGAAGTGGAATAATTAGGAATTATTACTCTTCTTATTGTTGTTGAAGTTGTGTATTAAATTTCAAGACTTGCCAAATGCATAACACTCGGGGCAGCTCACAACGTTATTAAGTACCCTATTTCCCTGAAAATAAGACCTCCCTGGATAATAATCCCAACCAGGCTTTTGAGCGCATGTGCTAAAATAAACCCTCCCCTGAAAATAAGCCCTCCCAGAAAATAATGCAACACAGCAGCAGCCATGAGGTGACCACGCTCACCCCCTCCTGCACCTCAAAAATAATAAGATCTCCCTAAAAATAAGGCCAAGTGCTTATTTCGGAGGTCAAAAGAAAATAAGACCCTGTCTTATTTTTGGGGAAACACAGTAGGGAACCAATAAAGCGATAAGAAGAAAAAAACGCATTTGGACAAGACAATGCCATAAACAAATAAGATATTTTAAGGGCTCAATGTGTATCCTAAGTCAAAGCCTGAGAGAAAGATACCCTTCCTGGACCTGAAAAGATGAAATGTTGAATGAAAGTGACCTGGAGTGTACCCACTGTGCCCAATTGTTTAGGACAAGGAAGGACTATTGGAGGTAGGCTGTGTCTCGTGCCCATATCAAAACCATCTTCTTCACAATGGTATTTACATTACAAGTTTAATCTCCCAAGGTTTTTTTACATGTAGTATCCATGGGAAAAAATGAGGTGTTCCTTTTCTCTCATAACTCCTCCCCCTTGGTATATATAAATGGCAATAGGAAAAGCCTCTGGTTTTTATGTAATTGCTGAAGCAACTTTTTTTGCAATTTATATATTTTTATAATTTTATAACTTTAGAACATTCTCTATGAGCGTTGATACATTTAGGTTCCAATGTTATACATGTGAAAAAAACCTAATTATTCTAACTTGGGTTGTTTGCATTTACTCAATTAGCACAGCAATGCTTATATAACTGCACATCAAAAGCCCGTTTTTATACATAATTTTAGATACCCCCATATCTCTTTTCACAATATTTCTTCCCTTTTGAGTCTTGAAGCATCGGAATCATCAGGCTAGCATGGAAATCAAATCATGCCATAGTCGTTATAACCATATTTAATTAAGTTTTCTTTAAGAGAAACTACAAATTAAAGTAGAGAAGTCTAGTTCAGTGCAGCCTCTTTAACATATCCCAAAACAATATTCAAAGCTGCTGACATTTTAATCATTCATCTCAGCTTAAGCAAAGTTTGGAGCGTAATACGAGGAGATGGTTTTAACATTCTGCTCATACTTTATTCTGTGACTGTTTTGCTTCTTTGACATTAACCTTTAATAGAGCTAAATTAAATATACATATCCTGATGAATAATTATGAGAGTGCCAACATTTTTACTTACGATATAATGCTTTCCAGGGATTTGAAAATTTATTGACTAAAGGTTTAGTCATTATTCATTTTATAATGTAGTTGTAGGAAGGGAGGGAGCTGGTGGTTGATAGAAATTCCTGGTTAATTGTAGACTAGGAAAGCCCTGCTGATTTATAGATCGTGTGAACCTTTCAAATGAATTATATTGGATTTGCATCAGGCATACAGTACGTGTGCATCTTCGATACCGCATCTTAGTTCCTATATCTGCTCTATTTCTTTGCTCAATCGTAATTGAATTAAATGCAAGCTCTGCGTCTCTTCCTGGAATTCAGTTTTGGTTTGGAAATGCTTCGCTGTACATAAATGGCAACCATAATGTCAAATGAATGATATGAAGAGATGTAATTAACTCCTCGGCATTCTCAAAACTCTTCTTCCAGTATGCTAGAGGTGGAGTTCTCGCCTCCCAATCAGGAGGTTTTGAGTTCAATCCTAGGTAGAGGCAGATGTAAGGTCTCCTGCTTCGGTAGGGGGTTGGACTAGATGACCTGCAAGGTCCCTTCCAACTCTATTAATCTGTTTTTTAAAAAAGCACAAACTTTTAAAGAGGAGCTGAGTCACCAGAAATAATGTGCTTCTCATTCTCAGATCAGAATTCCTGTCTGGATAGATACAGAAATATAGAGTGGGAAGTGGTTCAAACTACCACTTACTTCAGGAATCTGAATTAAAGCATCACTGACAAATGGCTGTCCAGTTACATCAGAAGCTGCCAAACAGTCCCACAGAATTAAGCTTGCTAAAGCTCCTATCGTGTCCTCTGGTAGGGCACTACAAGTCTGTCCAAATCTAAAGAGGCTTGAAATAAGTATCAGATGACTATTATGAGCCCAGAGAGGCATAATTAATTGCATTTCCATTTTGCTTTTCACCAGTTAAAAGCAGACCTATATACGGTACGGGAGCTAACATTGAAATAGCTTCACAACTTTAACAGGAGGCAGGTTCTGATGGAAAAACAGCACAAGCAGATCAGAAGTACAGCTAATTATTGAAGAAAATGAATAGCCCCCCCAGCTGACTATGTTTAATTAGAGACCAGATAGTCCTCTGTTGGCGATGCTTTGAATTTGGATTTCGGCACTGAGCAGAGTTGGAATCGGTCTCCTCCACATTTTTGATTTCGACTTGCCCAAGCAGATAGTACTTGGCAATTCTTGGGGTTAAGACAAGTTTCCTGAAAAGGCAAATTCTCAGTTCCTTCTTGAAACGTCTCACTCTACTAAATGATTTGATTTAGTTGCAGCTGGGCAGTCGGTTCAGACCAGCTGACCAAGGATTGTACAACAGGCCTCATTCCTTCATGTCCCGTCTCCCTCTCTGAGTGCTGCTATTCCTGGATTTCAGCCCAAATCCAGCATTAGAGCACATCGCCTGTCGTCTTCCGGGTGCGCTTCAAGGTGCTAATTATCATCTTCAAGACGCTCCATGGCTCGGGACCTAGCTATCTGCGGGATCGGATCCTGCCCCATACATCCTCACGGCCGATTCGCTCCCACAGAGAGGGACTTCTCCGGGTGCCGTCCACTAGACTTTGTCAGCGGGCGACGCCCAGGGGAAGGGCTCTCTCTGTGGCGGGCCCGGCCCTCTGGAACGACCTTCCCCCCGATATCAGAACGACCACTGACCTCCGCTCCTTCCGTACGAAATTGAAGACCCATTTCTTTTGACTGGCCGGCCTTGGATAGTCTCTCTGTCTATAGATTTCAAATGTATTTTAAATGGGTTTTTAATTATTTTTAGCACGGGATAATATTGTTTAATTGTGTTTTAAAGTATGTATTTTTGTATTTATTGTTTATATTGTTTGTTAGTTCCTCCTGTGCACCGCCCCGGGTCCCTGTGGGGAGAGGGAGCGGTTAATAAATTTGAATTTATTATTATTATTATTATTATTATTATTATTATTATTATTATTATTATTATTATTATTATTATTATTATTATTATTATTACATGGTGGATATATTCGTGGATGGAATTTACGTGTGGATTGTAGTTGGCCTTATTGAATGGTCTGTATGCTGAAGGCTATGAATACAGGTAGTTCTCAACATACGACCACAAATGAGCCCAACTTTTCTGTTGTTAAGCGAATTTTGCCCCATTTTACAACCTTTTTTTTGCCACAGTTGTTAACTGAATCACTACAGTTGTTGATTGAGTAACATGGTTCTTAAATGAATCTGGCTTCCCACATTGACTTCGCTTGTCAGAAGGTCACAAAAGGTGAGTGCATGACTGAGGACACTGCAGCCATCATAAATATGAGTCAGTAACTAAGGATCTGGATTTTGACCATGTGACCATGGGGATGCTGCAGTGGCCGTGTAAAAGTCATAAGTCACTTTTTTCAGTGCTGTTGTAACTTTGAACGGTCACTAAACAAACCGTTGTAAGTCGAAGGCCATCTGTAACGCTAAACTATAAATATTGGGATGCTGCTGAACAGACATAGGAAGCGCTTTAAGATCTGAAAGAGGATCAAAGTGTGCATACTTCTGACTCCATCTCTCCAATTGTGCTGATTCCAAGTTCACTTGAGTAGAGTAAACCTTTGCTCAATACCAGGATTCTGTCTTTGCCCTGAATATCTCTTTATCTGTACTTCCTGGAGCGTGGGTGTGAAACTTGCGGCGTCACATTGCCATCACGTGACATCGCGGTGTTTCCCCCTCCCCCCCCTTCATGGAGCTGAGGTGGGCGTGGCCTGCGCATGAAGCTTCTGGCTCACGGGCCACCAGCTTTACACCCCTCTCCTAGAGCATTCATGCCTCTACCCTGGATAATAGGAACATTGATTTGGAAAACGTCTTCCCCTGTCTTGCTCCAGATGTTTCTGATTTTGGGCTTGCGCTAGCTTGACACGAGCTGATCTATTTTAACCAGTCGTATCTCACAAGTACATGGTACTAAAAAGGTAAAGGTTGCCCTTGTACATATGTGCTAGTCGTTCCCGACTCTAGGGGGTGGTGCTCATCTCCGTTTCAAAGCCGAAGAGCCAGTGGTCATGTGGCCGGCATGGCTAAATGCTGAAGGTGCACGGAACGCTCTTACCTTCCCACCAAAGGTGGTTCCTATTTTTCTAATTGCATTTTTACTTGCTTTCAACCTGCTTGGTTGGCAGAAGCTGGGACAAGTAACGGGAGCTCACTCCGTTACACGGAGCTAGGGATTCAAACTGCTGAGCTTTCTAATCAACACGTGCAGCGTCTTAGCCACCGAGCCACCGCGTCTCTTACTAGAAAGTCTCTAATTTAGAGTCTCTGCCTCCCCAATTTGCCACTTTTATAATTGCTTTCCAAATGCTCCCTGAGTTAAACTGTGTCTTAAAAAATTAAATCTAATGTAAGATTAATATTTTAATAGTGCTAATAATGAGGAGGGGAGGGGGAAGACTGCAAGCCTGGCCTAAAAACCACAAATGAGAAAGCAGTGTAGTTATAAACTATGCATGTGCTACGAGGAAAAACAATAAGCAGATCGGCTTTTTTTCTTTTTTTTTCTTTTGGCCTTGCACAATGGAGGCAATAATGTAGGAAGCCCTTGGTGAGCAAAGTAACACAATGCAGCACACCCTGCCTTTCTCTCCTCAACATAACCCAGTGCTGTTCTTCTATAAACTCTGGCACTGGACTGACATGTTACAAAGTGCCCAGGCTTGCATTTACTGTGTTAAGAGAGGTACAATGGGCTTATTATGTGTTTCCAGCAACCGAGGGTGGTCTGTAAAATTAATGATTGTGGCAGCTGCAAATTAAGTGAGCTCCCTAATATGTACTGTTGTTGATCCACCAAGATCAGTGTGTTTAAAATTCCTTGGTGGGAGACTAAATCTTCATAGCCGTTTCACAAGTGATGCTGGCGCCCAACTGCAGCAATGTACGCAGGTCGTGTTTTATGAGACCTCCTTGGATACCAGGGTTTTCCTGCTTTGACTGGCAGTCGCCTAACCAACTCAGCATCTCTGCTAAATGTCCTGTAGCTTTATGAGGCAGGTGCATCGTGGAGCTTCTTTAGGGATAATGGTAAAGGTTCCCCTCACACATATGTGCTAGTCGTTCCCAACTCTAGAGGGTGGTGCTCATCTCAGTTTCAAAGCCGAAGAGCCAGCGCTGTCCGAAGACATCTCTGTGGTCACGTGGCTTGCATGACTAAACACTGAAGGCGCACGGAACGCTATTACCTTCCCACCAAAGGTGGTTCCTATTTTTTTCTACTTGCATTTTTACGTGCTTTTGAACTGCTAGGTTGGCAGAAGTTGGGACAAGTAACGGGAGCTCACTCCATTACACGGCGCTAAGGATTCAAACTCTGAACTGCTGACATTTCTGATCGTCAAGCTCAGTGTCTTAGTCACTGAGCCGCCGTGTCCCTCAACAAAGTAGAGCAGACTGAAAAACCAGAGCCATATGAAGGAGGTCTATTTTCGTTGTAACATCTATAGTAGCAGAACCTTACAATATGCTTCCCTGCACCTCTTTTCTTTTCTTCTTCTCAAACTAATTTTTTAGGCCAGGCTCAAGCCCCTCTTGTCTAATTGTTACTTTCAAGGCAATTTAATTCTGTACTTTGTTCTATGTTAATCTGTTCTTAATTTATCTGTGCCCCGCCTCGAGTCCCTTTGGGGAGAGAGAGCGGGTTAGAAATAAAATTTATTATTATTTATTATTATTAATTCCCTAGTTCCTCTGCTTGAATTTGGAAGCATGCAAGAATTCACAATACCGTTTGACTCAATTTTATTACATAACTATACAACTACCAGTTTCAATGCCCTAACTGCTGACCTTTTTGATCGACAAGCTCAGCATCTTAGCCACTGAGCCACCGCGTCCCTTTCTTTAGGGATACTTCACCATATTAGACTGTTTAGATGTACATGGAGTCCTTGACTTAACAGCCATTGGTTTAGCGACTGTTCAAAGTTACAGCAGCACTGAAAAAAGTGACATAACCATTTTTTACACATATGGCCATTGCAGCATCCCCATGGTCATTCAATCAAAATTGAGAGGCTTGGCAACTGGCATGTATTTATGACAGTTGAAGAGTCCCGGGGTCCTATGATCCCCTTTTGCGACCTTCTGATAAGCAAAATCAATGGGGAAAGCCAGATTCACTTAACAGCCACGCTACTAAATTAACAACTGCAGTGCTTCATTTAATAACTGTGGCAAGAAAGTCCTAAAGATGCTTTTTTCAAGAGGCAACTGGACTTTCTGGTTTTTCTTTGAAGACCTTTTGCTTCTTATCCAAGAAGCTTCTTCAGCTCTGACTGAATGGTGAGGAATGGGAGGATTTATACTCCTTGCAGATAGCTGGTCATTTGCATTCTTTTAGTGGGTCATTAAGGTCACCTGGAAGTTTATCTGAGTGGTGCAAACGGGTGTGGAGTCTTCTTGGAACTGTTGAAAGGACTGTGTTGTAGATTGCAGATAGATGATGTTGAATCCCTCCCCCTATTAGAGAGAGGGCTATTCAATTTTGACATGGATGGCTTCTTTTAACCCTCTTTCAAACCAGCAACACAAATTTGCACCACTCAGGTGACCCTGATGACACAGCTAAATCTCTTAGTGACCCACTAAAAGAATGCAAATGACCAGCCGTCTGCACAAAGTATAAATCCTTCCATTCCCCATCATCCAGTCAGAGCCAAAGAAACTTCTTGGATGAGAAGCAAAACATCTTCAAAGAAAAAAAAAACCCTAGAAAGTCCAGTTCCTCTTGAAAAAGCACCTTTGGGACAGCCATGAACTGGAGGACTGAGAATCTCCATAGACCCGTGGCAGGAACGATTGTAAAAATGGGGCAAAACCTGCTTAATAACTGTCTCACTTAGCAACAGAAATGTGGAGCTCAGATGGGGGTCATACAATAACTCAAGGATTACCTGTACTGCTTCTGAGAGTTTGGTAATTGCTGGAGAACTCCACCGCTTACAGATGGCTGTGTACTTTGCAGCAGTCCGTACATAGAAAATAGAGGCTAATTTGTATCCACCCATCGGCATTATCTTATTAAATCTTGTTTCACAAGGCCTTCTCACAACCATTCATATGTCCAGAAAGTTTCCCTCTAGCAGAATTCTGACCATTGCCTATTTTATCTGGGATGGCTGCACGTTAGACCAGGGGTGTCAAACTCGATTTCATTGAGGGCCGCATCAGCGTTGTGTTTGGCCTCAGGAGGCAAGGTGCGGGTGGCCAGCTATATCTCACTCGTGTCAGGGGTACCTGTGGTGGCCCAAGAGCTCTGCCAGCGAAAATGGGCTGTTTCCAGGGTGACCCTGAGGGTCAGATCTAAGCACCCCGCGGGCCGGATCCAGCCCTTGGGCCTTGATTTTGACAACCCTGCATTACAGCATAATTTGGGGGAAGCCGATCTGTAGCAAATTATCAACTCCACTGGCTGCCATCAGCATTCGAGAACTCACAAGTTGTAGAGGTCATTTGCCAGGTAGATTAGAAGAGATTCCCTCAAAGAATCTCTAATTTCTGATTAGTAAGCTTCATTAAGTTTATATATGGTTAAATTAGGCCTGGAAAGTTTTGCTTCTTTTTCTTGCCTGTGTTCTATATAAAGGGAACACGGCTATATAAGGTTGAGGTTGAGCCTCAATCACATTCAAAATATACAATATATAATGCCAAAATAAGTAGAGCTATTTTGGAAATAGCTGTTACCTCTGAAAATCAGCTTTCTCGTTGTAGAGCTTAAAAGTCCTACCTTTCTACTCTGAAACATTATTTCTTAGAGAAGCTTAGGAGTGGTATGAATGTTGAAGAATTGCAGTCCTATCGACTTCCAAAAGACCAAAAGACGATAAAATATGTTCACGTACCGCACATTAAGAGACACAGTAGCTCAGTGGCTAAGACACTGAGATGTCGATCAGAAGGTCGGCAGTTCAATGGTCCGAATCCCCACTGCCACATTACGGAATGAGCTCCCGTTTCGTGTCCCAGCTTCTGCCAACCTAGCAGTTCAAAAGCATGCAAGTAGAAAAATAGGGAACAGTGTCCCACAGAAATGTCTTAGGACAGCGCTGTCTCTCCGGCCTTGAAACGAAGATCAGCACCGCCCCTTAGAGGTGGAACGACTAGCACATATGTGTGAGGGGAACCTTTACCTTTACCAAACACTAAGATTGGTCTAAGACATGGGTCTGCAAAGTCGGCTCTTTTAAGACTGGTGGACTTCAACTCCCAGAATTCCCCAGCCAGCATAGCTGGCTGGGGAACTCTGGGAGTTGAAGTCCACTAGTCTTAAAAGAGCCGACTTTGCAGACCCCTGGTCTAAGATGTCTGTGACCCTCCCAGGCATTGTTGAATTGCAGCTCCCAGAACCCCTGAATTTGAAGGCCAGTTGTGGTTGGAAGGGCAACCATTTGTCTGCTTCTGTACCTCAGAACTACACAGCCAGTTCCGAAAGTGTAACATTTAGAGTTCTTAGTGCATCACTACTAGTTTTGGGAGAGCATGTGCTTTTCTGTTTTTGTTAAGAAGTGTAGAAGATTTGTAACTCTATCTCAAAAGATTGGCTTTGCTGGAGGGAATGTGGTCTGACAACATAAACACCTAATTGTGTTTTCATTTGTGTGCATTTCTGGGTGTGTGTGCCTGGCCTCATATTTGCCTTTGCCAAAGTACTTACCATTTGCTTTTAACAAGCGCAGCTTCACCAATAAACTTGGCTTTCCTGAAAAATAAAATCAATCCCAACTTTGCATTTGTCTCCTTTAGATCCTGTTTCAGCTCTAGATCTGGGGCAGCAGCTCCAGCTGAAAGTCCAGCGCATGCACGATATTGAAACCGAGAACCAGAAACTTAGGGAAACCCTTGAGGAATACAACAAAGAATTTACGGAAGTGAAGAATCAAGGTAAGCTGAGTTGTGCATCAGGGAAGACTCTTTTCAAATTAGGTGCAAGACCCAAAGCTTTCCTCCATTTGAACATCATATTGTTCTTAAATGTTCTAACTGTTAACTACTTTTAATAACAATAGCAATAGCACTTAGACATATACTGCTTTGTAGTGCTGTACAGCCCTCTCTAAGTGGTTTACAGAGTCAGCCTATGGCCCTCAACAATCTGAGTCCTCCTTTGACCCACCTCCGAAGGATGGAAGGCTGAATCAACCTTGAGCCTGGTGAGATTTCAACTGCCAAATTGCAGGCAGGCAACAGTCAGCAGAAATAGCTTGCAGTACTGCACCCTAATCACTGTGCCACTGTGGCTCATGAAGAGTCACAATATATAGCAATAACAATAGCACTTAGACTTATATACTGCTTCATAGTGCTTTACAGCCCTCTCTTAAGCGGTTTACAAAATCAGCCGATTGCCCCCAACAATCTGGGTCCTCATTTTATCCACCCCGGATGGATGGAAGGCTGAGTCAACCTTCAGCCTGGCGAGATTCGATCTGCCAAACTGCTGGCAGCTGGCAAGCAGCAGAAGTAGCCTGCAGTACTGCACTCTAGCCACTGCCCCACCACAGCAAATTAGGTTAATGTTTAGCAAAGAACAACTAAAACCCAACGATCTCAAGAATCCTGACCAGGAAGCAACCTCTAAAAAGGAGTTTGTCAGAAGGGAGGAAAATAGGGGCAGGCGTAGTTATTGGATAAAGTTGAGATTCCAGTTTGGTAATTCTTTAGCTCCCGTTTAGTTTAGATTCAGAGTATGACCTCCGTTTAAATCTGTTTCATAGTCAGAATTAAATTGTACTTTTTAAAATAAAAATAGCTGATCATTTGTTCTGCTTTTTAAAAAAAAAAAAAAAATTCTGGAAGCCAATATTCAGACAAATTCCGTGCATTAATTTATACTTTTTGATTCCAGCAACTTCCTTAAGTACAAAATATGTGTTGTTCACAACAAAAGCTAAGTGACGCACCATTTTCTCTCCAGAATAATCTTGTGATGCTACCTCTTGCAACCTTCACTGTAGTTACAGTTTGTTTATCCCTAGGGCAGAATGCAGATAGTGAAGTAATGTAGGTTACTTATTTAAGTGGATGGGCAAACTGTTGAAGGTGTCTGCTCTACATGGAAAGGCCATTATCTCGTGGAGTAAGCACTCATCTCCCCAAATTGCTCCAGGTTTTGTTGGAGGAGGAGGAGGAGGAGGAGGCGGCTGAAGGGGAACTAGTGAGCCATATGTACAGTATTTTGCAGTAAGCCATATTCTAAACCAGCAACGAGAAGAAAACTCATTCCAGGGAAGAGACGGGGGGGGGGGGGAGATATCCCCCCAGAAGGCCTGGGGTTGCCCGAATACTGTCCAGTTCTGGTTGTTATGACAGTGGGCAAATTATTTTGGTACCCGCAGGCTTCGGAGTGTTCAACTGCAAAGTTGAGTAACCATTTTAAACTTTGAGTTCTGCGATCAGATATCAAGAATAAAGAGTCTACACTTCAAAACATTTCCTTATTCCGTTTCCCCCCCCTCACAAGGAATGCAGCTTTATAACATCAGAAATAATGGGAGTAACCCCTCCCCAATAAATTATGTGTGTTTGTGTTTTAACATTCCACATCCTTTCCATCACACATAATAATTAGCAAGGTTTAGCTAAAAAAAGCCGTAGTTTGAGCAGTGTAGATTTGTAACTGCCTATCCAAATAAAGAATTCTTCATTTGCTGATAAAAGCTAGGCCGAGTAAAGGAAGTAATATAATACAGTGTTTCTCAACTTTGGCGACTTTAAGTCCTATGGACTTCAACTCCCAGAATCCCCCAGCCAGCTCCCAAATAAAGAATTCTTCATTTGCTGATAAAAGCTAGGCTGAGTAAAGGAAGTAATATAATACAGTGTTTCTTAACTTTGGCGACTTTAAGTCCTGTGGACTTCAACTCCCAGAATCCCCCAGCCAGCTCTGCTGGGAGTTGAAGTCCACAGGACTTAAATTCGCCAAGGTTGAGAAACACTGATATAATCGATGCTCCAGAACAGGAAAATCTGCCCTTCTGATTGGTGGATTTTCCCTTAGAAAAGAAAGGGCGCAGAGGGAGGTGCCCATCAACCATTCTTACACCCGTTCTGACAAACAACAACAACACCCCACCCATTTGGAAGAATAGGTTTCCAGGACTGTGGCATTCACTTAATCACCACAGTGATTCACGTCACCACCACACAAACAAAAAATGTCGTAAAACTGAGTCTGGTCATGCGGGTGCCTCGACTTACATCCATAGCGGCTTATGGCTCACAGTCCAGTCCCGTTTACAGTCATGGATAAATATTACAAGGTATCGCTGCCGTTTCCTTTTTTCTGTGCGCTCGCATTAGAAAAGCATGTGCTATGCTTCCTGACAAAGTCCATTGATCCTGCTCAAACCTTAAACATTTAAAGTTCAATTTACCATTTAGGGAATAAAAATCTCCAAAGGGACTCGTAGCCATTGATTTTGTGTCAGGGTTGAAGAGCTAAAGTTTTAAGCCCTGTTGCTGCTGCTGCTCTGGCTGTACTACAAGGCAGGGGGAACTCTGCTACGCTACCAGGTGTGGTGGCTTATTACTCATTTTCTTTCTCTTGTTGGCTTCCTTTCCCCCCCCCCCTCTCTCCCTTCTCCCCTGCCCCCCCCCCCCCAAAGAGGTGACAATAAAAGCACTTAAAGAGAAAATTCGGGAATATGAGCAGACCCTGAAGAATCAAGCAGAGAACATTGCTCTTGAAAAAGAACAAAAGTTGCAAAATGACTTTGCTGAGAAAGAAAGGTACGACAACATACGTGTGCATACGAATAACAGCGGCTGTTGCTTGGTGGCATGGCACCAGCTGGCAATGGATTAAAATACACCCACCCACTCTGGTCCTTTCCACCCCTTCCCCCTATCCTTGTTTTAAAAGCTGAGTCTGACTTTAGCATCTCAAATAGAGTGTGAAATCCGTATGTATAACTCCATCTAATATTATTGTTGCCAATGTGACTATTATAATTACTATATGTAGCATACTTGACGTCTTTTGAATATTCTGAGCATTTGATGGAAACATTCCTAGATAGGAATAAAATGCAAAATTTGACTAGGCAGCGGAAGCCCAGCCTTATGATGGAATCAGGCAACCCATAAGTCAAATACATAAGTAAATAATCAACCAGCAAACAATTATATTACATTTGAAAACTTTTGGTAAATTACCACATTTTTAAAACTGAAGTTTGAACATGTTGGGAAACATAATTTCTGGGAATATGTTCTAAATCTGCCCCCGTCCCTATTTTCTCTTCACGTCCTGAGTGGAGGATCCAGGAACTTTGGCTTAAAAGTTTGTAAATTGGCTGGCTGTAACTCAGTATCACGATATAAATGTTTGTCAGATTAACTCTGTTACCCTGAGCTACAAGTCAGCTGAACCCAGCTTTTATGTGACAGCCTCTTTGCCTATCCAGGCAACCAGCTTCTCCCACTTAATTGCTTGGCCATTAAGGTTTCATGCTGAACTCCCGTGAGAGATGGGTGGCACATTGAGATGGCCTCATAATAAATGCCAAATGATGTGGGATTTCTACACAGTAAATCTGGTGGAACATTTTGAAAGCTTGAGCTAAAGTGCGAACAATGCCCCTGAACTGGCTCTACTCTTGGTTGTTCAGAGCAACCCAATTTTAAAAAGAGAAGAACTCTCCAGTATAGATCAGTGCAACTTTTTCAGATGCAGGGCTCTCATTGCAGTGACTGGCATGCTAAAGGCTGAATGCCCAATGCCAGAACAAAGAAGTGGGCATAATGGGGACGAAAAACCGAACATTACTTAAACTTTTGGGGGAACACAATGAAGTACAATTTAACCTAAGTACATGAATGTTGCAATTTTCCCCTTCTGCCTTAATAAAAATTAAATTTTCAAAGATGTGCTCTGGGAGAGTAGCCCAAACATTAGAAGACATTAAGTCTCAGGTAGTGCGCCCTTTCCTCTATGGGCCATTTCTGTGGACTTTTTGTCCGTTCTTCCACAAGGATTTATCACGAGAGCCTTTCATAGAAGCAGTGAGAAAATATGCTGGAGTAGGCTTTCATGACGGCATGAATGAAGCAGTGATGACTATATGGGCTGAAAGGCCCTCACCTGTTTTTCTGGACAGCATCCATTTAGCCCAAATGCTCATTGCTGCTCCAAGAGAACATTGTAAGAGAAGATAGCTTGTTATTAGAAAGCAAAAAAACGTGTCGCATAATGCACTCATAATTCATAAGTTCCATTCAAAGGTTATCTTCTTCCAACTAAGGCACAAGTGTCAAACGGGACACGTCGTCCCGTGACACATCACTACTTTTTTCCCCTTTGCTAAACCAGGGATGGGCGTGGCCAGCGTATGACGCATTTGGGCCGCGGGCCACGAGTTTGCCACCCTGAATTAAGTTCCCTATGTTCCCCCAGCAGGAGGATTAGTTCTCGGTACCTCCATGTATGAAACTGTGTTTATTATTTATTCTAAACACGCCCACACACACCCCAATGTATCCTACAAGAATTGAGCATATTTTCAGTTTCTTGGTGTTAATGTAGTTCTCTGTTTACAGAATGTTACAAGAGACGCAAATATCAACGGCCTCAAAGCTGGAGGAAACCGAACACAAACTGCAGACGTTACAAACAGGTTGGCTGGTTTCCCCCTTCTGTGACTGATAACGATGGAGAAAACTAAGGGAGTGGGTAGGCTTGGAAATTCATCCATGCAAGGGCTGCTTAAATTTTTCAGCCTGGAGCATCCATAATCAGAGATGTTATTCAGCTGGTTCGGACCGGTTCGGGCGAACCGGTAGCTCCGACGATCAACTGGCCCCACCCACCCCTGATCTATCCTGTCCTTGATTTCTTGCTTTCTAGCTGATCTCAGTCGTGCAGCACAGCTGATTTCCCCCCAGCTGTATTACTTACCTTTGCTGACTTGGAAGGTAAGCAGCTGAGTTCTAAATGCTCCATTTTCAGCACAACCAGTTGTTAAATCGGCAGCATCCCACCACTGTCCATAATACTAATACATTTTGAAACTGGTATAGAAGCTGGTTGATCAATGTTCATTAAAGGTAAAAAAAAAAAACGAGATAAATGCCGTATTCTAAAATCATTCTTATTAAAATCTAAGAAGAAGAATTCAAATGAGGAATTAGAAATGGGAGCATTTGGACCCACAGCACATCGCTTAGCTTTTACGCATGACGTAAGAACTGTTAAGAACTATTCCACAGCAAACTGGCTGGGGAATTCTGGGAATTGAAGTCTCATCTTCAAGTTGCCAAACCTGAAGAGACACTGCTGTAGACCTTAGCAGGGATGCTCATCAACATTTCTAGTTACATGCATGTGAACAAGCAAACTTTTTAAATAGCTGATGAAGACCACTGATTTGATGGAATGAAAGTACATCAAAGGTTTAGGCCAGAGCCGTCAAACTCCCAGCCCGTGGGCCGGATGTGTCACACTCTGCCCGTGCCCATGCCTGGTTTAGCAAAGGGGAAAGAAGTCCCGATACGTCACGTGACACCGCCGTGATGTTGGTTTGACACCCCTGGTCTAGGTCATAAATGTCGTTGAAACAACTTGACCTATCTTTTTGCAGAGTGGAAGTCGTTCTCTTTTCTGCATTCCCAACTGAAATCTTTATGCTGATTTGTGGCTGCTTTTAGGGCCAAAGATGAATGTGTTACAGCAATGTGTTTTTGTGTATTGCATGCGATATATGGAAAGAATATAATATAAGGAAATTATATCCACTGTTCGGACCCAAGCTTCCTTAAAAAGCAAGGAGCAGATTCTTGGTTCCGGGGGAAAACCCCTTTTATCTATTTAATTCCTTTCATTCAGTCAGCAAGGCTTAGCTGTCTTTCAGAGGAATGTTTATCAACACAAACCTTACCTCGTTTGGAGAGCTGCCAAATAACTAGTTTCCAAACGCAGGGCAAGGCAAAACCTGGCACAGAGTCTCTTATAGTCACAAACAGAACTTTCCACTCTTGAAGCGATTGAATGAATGGTTTCCTGCAAAAGCCCACTCCCCTTTCGCTCCTCTTTTGTTTCCTATGGGAGGGGCCAATCACCTCCAAGGTGTGGCTTTACTCCTAAGTTGACCCTGTTTTCTTAGTCGTTCTTGTCTTCTGGCAGCTCTGCACGTGTGCACACTGGGAACAGGCTCCAGCTGTTCCTTTGCCTCACTGCTTTCTAGCTCCCTCTCTGCCTCCAATGCAAAGCCCTCGTCTGAGCTTTCCTCAACCCCAGGACTGGCCCATGTTCCTCCCCAACCTCCTCGCTGTCCGACTATGTTGCCAGCTGTGCTGGCTGCCGGCAGACCAAAACACCCACATCAGCAAAAATATAATGTGTGGATGTCCATTCAGTAGCACCAAGTATAAATTTCTTAGTAATGTAATGGTGGTCAGGACTGACAGCCGAATGTTGTAGTCTCAGGTGAGCATTTGAGATCCTTGGAGCCATTAATGGCTTCAGGTGAGAGAAGAGATGCCTTTAACAGTATCTGTCTTATCTTGGGATCACAGAAAAGCCTGGAATGAGGTGAAAAAGTTCTCTAACTTTGCCGGGAGTAGGACGCTGTAGAAAGATTTTTTCATTCACAAAAGAAGCGAATGCCTTTTCTCCTGCTCATCCTTTCCTATCAGGGCTTGTTTCTAGCTTATCACCTCATGCTCACCTGCCAGAGCTCCGCTTCACTTCTGTCCCCATTTCCTTCCCACTTGAAGTTGAAACAGGTCCCTGGATAACTGTGAACAAGGGGCTCAAGTCACAAAAGCCGGTCTATAAACGGCATATAGCTTCACTAGATGAAGCAGAAGAAAAATCTAGAAACTTTTCACCATTTGTGAAAAAGAATGGCGATCGGTTTTTGGTTCTTTGTTTCTGTTTTGGTTCTTTGGTTCTCTGTATATTTTCTAAAGAAAAGAATTCAAAAATGCTTTTAAGTATTGTTTTTCTGCAATGTGATTTTGTTTGGTCCGGGAGAAGGCTTAATGTAAGATGACTTTTCAGAAAGAGAACAGTTCATAGCTCAGTAGTAATTGAGTAGCTGCTGCTGCTTTTCTAAAAGAAAACCATTTCTTTTTTTCTTCTCCGTCCTTTAGCCTTGGAAAAAACACAGACAGAATTATTTGACCTGAAGACAAAATACGATGAGGAAATGACAGCAAAGTAAGATCTTTCAACTCCTCTTCAGCTTGTGTTTTAACTTTCTTCTGCCTCTGAGGGCAAGGATAAATACAGATAGTCCTTGAGTTACAATCAGACCGGAATTTCTGTCGCTGAATGATGTGGTCATAAAGCATGACTTCATGTGATTGCACTGATTAGAAATAGCAATCCAGGCACTCTCCATTGCTGTTGTTAGCCAAATTCCACTTGTCATTTGCCAAGCATCCATTCCAGTTCCAGACTTGGTTCATCTCAGCCCCGAGCCTGTTTTTTTTTCAATTCTGGGAGTTGAAATCCATGTATCTTAAAATTGCCAAGGTTGAGAAACATGATCTATGCATAATGTTGTCCTGGTTGTGTGTCTGAGGGAAAAACATGGGCAAGATCACAGAAATGTTTTTCTCTAGAACCCCTCTTGAAATATCTGAGAAGAGAGACTCTTAGTCATCCAGGTGATAGTTGACTCAAAGGTGCTTTTTCAAAAGGCAACTGGACGGTTTCTTCCTTGAAGAAGGCCGGGCGGGGGGGGGGGGGCGAGATGCTTCACTTCTACTTCATCAGCTCAGGTCATTGATTCAGAACCTCATCGGTTCTTGGATGAGAAGCAAAATGCCTTCTTTTTCTTCCTCAAGGGAAAAAAAACAATCCAGTTGCTTTTTGAAAAAAGCACCTTTGAATCAACTCTCTTGAAAGGAGGCTGCGTGTGATGACATGAGACTTGCTGCAATAGAGAAGATGTGGCAATCACTCACAGAACCATTACAAAGTTTCTGTAAAATAGGTCAAAACAGCTAACCCAGTTGGGCTATTTCTGGGCCCAACTGGGTTAGTTGGTGGCTCGGTGACTTGAAGTGGCTCAGTGGTTAAGAATGCTGAACTTGTCAATCAGAAGGTCGGCAGTTCAGTGGTTCAAATCCCTAGCACCGCATAATGAAGTGAGCTCCCATTTCTTGTCCCAGCTTCTGCCAACCTAGCAGTTCGAAAGCACATGTAAAATGCAAGTAGAAAAATAGGAACCACCTTTATGGGAAGGTAACAGCGTTCCGTGCGTTTAGTCATGCCGGCCACATGACCACGGAGACATCTTCGGAAGGCGCTGGCTCTTTCGCTTTGAAACGGAGATGAGCACCTCCCCCTAGAGTCAGGAACAAGTAGCACATATGTGCGAGGAGGGAACCAACCTTCTAGGCCCCATTTTCATTTTACCCTGAACTTTGAGTTAACAGTTCTCCCAGGAAAGCCGTTCAGCACAGCTCTATATGCGCTTACTGGTTTGCTGGTTGAGACCAGCCTTTCCCAATGTGCTGGATGTCGACTCAAATTATTGGCTATGCATGTATGAGAGAGTGAGTGATGAGACCTATTCTCCGGCACATCTGGAGGTTTACACCATTTGTAGCCACTGTCTCTCTCCATCTGCCAGCCTTCAATAAAAGAAAAATTGATTGTGGTTTTAATTCTTGAGTGCATAATGAGTCTGGGGTAAAATTGTGTTTGGGGGTGGACTTGCATAATGGAGAGTGTATTAGAGACGTCAGTGTTTGAAGGATGCTGTTCCCTTTCAGGGTTTTGGGTTGTTGTTTTTTTGTCAGAAATTGAGCAGACAGGTTCTTCAGGGAGAGGAACAAAAGAATCAGCTACCCTCATGATAGGACAGCTGCAGCAGCAAAATGCCTTAATTTCTATGGAGCCCAGGCAGGGCAATGACATCAGGCCTAAGTTAAACTCTTCTAAGAATCCTTCGCAGTATATAAGTATATGGGAAGTATTCTTGGAAATGTTGCAAATGAGGGATTGTACGCTGGCCTTTAGTCAGCTGCAGGAATGAGAAGCTGATAGTGACTTTATCCCCTCTCCCCTTTTTTAAAAAAGAAAAGTTTATAGGATCACTTCCGGTTTTGGAATTGGTATTCGGAGCAGTTTCCGGACAGTCCATCCTCCATTTTGAGATTTGAAATGAAAACCAAAACAATTAAAAAAGTAGAGAAGATACAACAGAAAGGGGGAAAGGCTGTTTTCTTAAACTGTTGTTTTACTACCATGCCATGATTTTGAGGATTTATTTTTTTTATAGGGACATTTAAAGATGCTTTATTTCAGTTTTGGGAGCACCCTAAGGCAAAAAGCAGAATAAAAACTCTGAATTCTAGCTGTGCTGTTGGGGAGAAATTTTTCTAAAATGAAAATGATGGTGATGAATTCGTTTGCAAGTATATGACACTTTAGGAAATTTGGAGTGCACAGTTTACAGGCCCCAAAGCTTGGATATAGTTAGTAATTTTAATGTGCTCAGGGTGAAAAATCAATAAGCAATATTAACCCATATTTATTTTTTATGTTTCAGCTCTCAGATCAAACATAGTTACCTGTGTCTATTTATATACTCTGTGTGTGTGTGTGTGTGTGTGTGTGTGTGCGTGTGTGTGTGTGTGTGTGTGTGTATTTTACATGTTAGGCAGTTGTATTAGCCACTAAGCCACAAACTCTCCTCAGGGTAGCAGTATGCTCCCTCCCATATTTGGGCATACCAGGTGCTTTGACATAACACTTACTTATTTCCTTGGCTCAGCTAATAAGGGAGGAGAGCTTGTGTCTTAGTGGCTAATACAACTGTCTAACATGTAAAATAGCCCAAGTTCAAATCCCAGTAAGGGTATGGCTAGCTGATGAGAGCTAAATAGCTTGAAATAGATCTATACTAGTCTCCCTTTCTTTATTTATCAGCACAAATGCAACACACACACACACACACACACACATGTATGTTTTAAGCACATATGATGGCATTAGCCTACACTCTTTCCTCTCTCCCTGTTTTTATTTTCAGGCTGTGTTGGGGCTGGGACAAGTTTTCATTGTCTATGTAACTTAGTAACACATCACAGAAATAGTAGATAATTTCAAAGAACAACAACAACAATAATAATGATAATGAAGAAGCTAAAGAGTTCTGGAACATTAGAATTGAAACAGATAGGCATCTCAGACTAAACAATTGTTGATAAGAAAGACCCCCCAAAAAAGTCTGGATAGTGGGTGTGGCAATACCAGGAGAAGCAGAAGAGTTGAGAAAGTTTTGGAGAAGATAAAATACAAAGACTTGCAAATAAAACGACTGTGGCAAAAGAAAGCAAAGACAGCCCCAGTTGTAATAGGCTCCTTGGCTGCAATCCCAAAACAACTGGAGCATCTTTGGCATTGATAAAATCACCATAGGTCAGTTGCAAAAGGCAACTTTACTCAGAGTAACTTGCATCCTACGCAGGGCTGTCTTAACGCATGGGCCTGATGGGCACTTGCACGGGCGCCCCACGAGCATAGGGGCCTCATACTAATCTGTGTATGTTAACCCTTCAATGCACCTTGTATCATATAAATACAGCAACATATTTATTTGCTGGAAGTGTCAATAAATATATGTTTTAATTTTATTGACCATTTACATTGTTATTCCTATGAGTAGTTGTCATAGGGGCCCCAGTACACTGCTTTGCCCAGGACCCATTATGCTGTTAAGCCGGCCCTGATCCTATGACAATACCTTTCAACACCCTCAAACAACATCTGCCTATCCCAAGTCCTTGTGAAGGACCCAATAGCTGGATAAAAAAATGCCAAATCCAGTCTAAACATCTGGCTGACTGTGTGACAGACCAGTAATAATACTTTTGATATCTTTGTTGATCTACGCTAGCAATTAAAATTTTTGCCGTTGTGCTAGGCCTTTGACCTCTTTAATTCCCAATTATGTTGAACATGGTTTTTTTTTAAATCCCTTATTCAGTAAACCAATTCATGGCCTGAATACGCAATATTAACTGCTTACTAGAAAATAATATCCTCTTCCTGCTCTTTCTGATGATTGTACACTTAGTTGTGTTGTTATTATTTAACAATACCTGTGAACAAACTCTTACAAGCCGCCCTTCCGTCTCTAGAAATGAAGGTGTTAATGGCCAAAATAAAAATGGCTTTCCAGCACGTCAGCTGGGTTCTCAGAAGATGAAATCGACAAGACGCCATCAGTAAAGTTTTCCATGTGTAGGCTTGAAATAAAATGTAATTAGGGCTTTATGTGCAGAACAAGGGTCCATTGATGACTACAGCTGGTCTTTGTTTTCTTCTGTCACTGAGTGTGGGAGGTAAAAAAAAGTGGTCCTCTTCATGTTTATTAATGCAGGATTCCTGAGACAAATGGCAAGCACAGTTTAATGTTTGTTGGAACATGGAGGGGCTTGCCAAAACAGTTGTGTAAGAGAATTTCAAGGTTTTCAGATTGCGGCTGTTTCTGAATTAAAAAATCGGATGGCGGAGCTGTAGGTTTCCATACCGGAGGCCAGCTGAGCAGGAGAAAGAGGTAGCAGAAAAGGGTGACTGTTTAGAGCAGTGTCTCCCAACCTTGGCCACTTGAAGGTGTGTGGATTTCAACTCTCAGAATGCTGGCTGGGGAATTCTGGGAGTTGAAGTCCAAGGTTGAGAAACACTGGCTTAGTGGAACTGAGAATGAAAAGGAGAGTTGGCACCAAATTGATGTGAAGAGTGGATCAGAAAGGGAGAGATATGGCTGATTTGATTTCCTAGACAATGGACAGACAATTGCTCAACTGCCAATCAATTTTTCAGGCAGAAAAATCCAGGTTTAACCTTGACACCTCAAGAAATAAGAAAGAAAAGACCATTCTTTGACTCAGACTTTTCAGCACATTACTTAGTCAAAATACAGAAAGACCCCGACTTAACAACCACAATTGAGTCCAAAATTTCTGTTGCTAAGTGAGACATTTGTTAAGTGAATTTTACCTCATTTTACGACCTTTCAGGCCACAGTTATTATGTGAATTGGTAACATGGTTGTTAAGTGAATCTGGCTTCCCCAGATGCTTGTAAGAAGATCGAAAGAGGATTTCACATGACCCTGGGACACTGAAACTGTCATAAATATGAACCAGTTGCCAAGTATCTGAGGTTTGATCACATGACCCCACAATATAAGTGTGAAAAATGGTCACAAGTCACTTTTTCAGTGCTGTTAAGTCACTAAACAAATTGTTGTAAGTCTAGTACTACCTGTAGACAGTGGGTGGGATACATAGGCTGATTTCCAAGCAAAACATCATAGATCAGGGATCAGCAACCTTTTCAGTAGAAATGAAATGGATTTTCAGTGCAAAGTTTTCTTAATGTCTGCCATTCAGTTACAAACCCTGCAGACTAAGGATTATCAACATATGTGTAAACCATTCATTACTCATGTCTGCACTCTTTCTAGAGAACACAGCTCAATATTTGGAACATTTATCTTAACTATGAATCTTTTTCATGGATTTTTGTATGAAATAATTTATCTTTCTTTGAAGTGCTTTTACAGTGGTACCTCAATACCTGTCATTAATTGGTTCCAAGAGGCATGAAGAGTACCAAAAATTATGTTTCCCATAAGGAATAAAGCATTATTCACAAAGTAACTGACACTGGCAATTTCTAGCTTGTATGTCGAGTACCAAAAAATGACAAGTATTGGAACAAAATCTTGGTGTTGGAGTGCATTGGATACCAAATTTGACAAGTTTCAAAGCAGTCAAGTACCAAGATACCATTGTATTTACAGTACTCCAATACAGCATTGAGGTTAATAACTGTTTTCTCTAACCTGCCTAAAATATCAGGACCTAACCATGATTTAAACATCTGGAAGGGCTTCAAGATTCTGCAATCCAGAACAAGAGGCAGTCAGAGACAAATTAGTTGCAGAGTTCACACTTCATAGCAAACTCATGTAGCAGCAACACCTGGAGAAAAGACACAAAGAAGGACGACTTTATGAATAGGATAAGAAGAAGCAGGTTGTAAGCCAAGCAACTAATAGAACAGAGGGATTGTGGCTTATCATATCTACAGTTTGAGCTGTATAGATCAGATCTATTTTACATAGCTTATCTGACTGAACTGGCTCAACATGCTATTTGTAGAAATGTTGTAACAACTAAATGAGTTCTATAAATATTTTTTTTAAAAATAATTTACAGAGTTTATCCAAGGACAATCAGAAATTATAGTGACAGAACTGAAATGTCATACATATATTGCTAAGAACCTGGCAACATTGGGATCATACAATCAGAAAGGGATCTATAGAGTTATCTCCCATTCTGGAGAATTCATTTTGTTGTTTGCTTGAGAGCAAAATTTATGCTTCCCCTTTTAACTGTCAGATTCTCCTTGTTCAGTTGTTTCTCATTTTTTTCCACCCCTCTGTGCACATATGTTCGCTTGGCTTCAATTTCTGAAGCCCTGTGGTAATGTTTCTTTCTTTATAAGCTTAAAATGCCAATTTTTATGAAGTGCATTCAGTTTTGTTTTTACACCTGAAGATTTATAACTTTACGAGGAGCTCATCACCTAAACCACAAGCTCTCCACAAACCATGCCCAAATCCCCCTGTTTTGCATACAGCATTAATGTTAGTATTATGTGAGCACTGAGTATATCTCTACTCTTCCTTCCTCAGGATCTCTGTGGTGTGCCCTCTTTCACAAACATTTTCTTCTGTTGCTTGGTCACTCTTATAAAGTGTGTGCTCATTTGTGTACACATTTTATTTCAGAGTATCTGTGTTTCTCTGTACATGTATACAGAAAAATAGAGGGATAATTGTACTGATAAGCAAACTTTTAATCAGCAGCACAACTTCTAAACATGTTCTGCATCTGTAGATGCTATTTACTATGCAGCTTAATGACTTCAATCACAGGATGACAATATTACCAGGGGCGGGCTGCTACGGGTTCGCCCAGGTTCGGGAGAACCCTTAGCTAACATTATGGCTGGTTTGGAGAACTTCCAAATCTCACCCCTGGCTGGCCCCATCCCGCCCGCCCCTCGTAGGAGTCTCCACACAGCCTGTTTTGGATATGAGGTAAATTCAGGGTCCGTGCAGAGGCTCGGGGGAGAGGGAAAGCCTCTAGTGGTTGGGGACGGCAAAAACACTCCCCCCCCTGAGTAGGCCACACCCATCAAGGCCATGCCCACCCACCAAATGGGCAGAGAACCTGTTGCTGAAATTTTTGACGCCCACCCTTGAATATTACTGAGCATAAATGTTTTGTCCGTATCTGAAACTGAAAACGGGGATGGGAAGAATAGTGTCATAAAAACACGGCTTGTTCCATAATGTAAGTTCCTGTTGATGTGCTCTTGTGTGTGTACATGCACATATGATACATACATGTACGCGCATTCTTTTCTTCCTCCCAAATGTAAAAACCACTGAGTGTATCCAGCTGTTTCAACTGCTGGAGAACTCCCTGTGAAGAAGCTTTCAGATTGGAAAAGGTTTCCTTCCTGAAAGGAGAGGCAGTGGAATCGACCCCTTTTGATTTGGTTCATGGTTTGCCTTTTCCTTTCCTCAGCTGCCGTTGGTTAAGAAATATCTCCAATTGCCAGTAAGATGGTGAGGCATCATACTTGAACCAATGTTCCTTTTCGGCCAAAGCTGAGGACTGTGGCAATCCCCGAGACATGCATTTTTAATGCAGAACTTTATACTCTGGTCTTGCAGTATAGCAGTTGTGCAGCCCTCTCTGGAGCTTTCAGATTTAAGGCTTGAATGAACAAAGCCCAGGCTCAGGATAGGCCGCATGAGCCAACATTAACCCTTGCCTCCACAATGTAGAAGAGTACATTTCTCTAGAAAGGAAGGGCCGGAGAACATTTTCAATTTGTGGGTTGAATGCTTACATTTCTACAATGTAAAATCTATTGCGTTGATGCCGCCATCAACTGCTATATTCTTTTGGTATTTTAGAACATTTCCTCCCTTTTGAACTGCGAGATATTTCCCCCACTTTTTTTTTTTTGAAAGTATGGGGCTTATGGAGGGCTGAATGAATACAAGGGTCTTCTAGTGAATCAAACCAATGGTGTGTTTTCCACAGAGTTTCGACATCTCTTCAAACAATTTGGATTTTTCTTAAACTGACACTTGTCTACTCCTATCACAAAATCCAGTATTGGATGTTTAATTGGGGATGTTGCTTTAAGAAATGTCATCATAGGAACTGATAACCCTTTAAAGTTCTCCCCACCCTTCCTTTCTTTGCTGTACTTTTATTTGTGTATCTAATGAATGAGGATTACAAAGTATAGACCCCTTGAAGACTTAGTAAATTGTCCTGATATCCATCATTGTTGCAGCCTTGGCTTTTCTAGTGAATCTTTGCTGCATTTAACATAGCTTCCTACTTGTCTTCTCCACTACATTAAAGTGCTTGAAAGTTTGCAATGAAACCTCTTTGAGGTGAATTGGGACAAAATTTGTTTAGCGCAACATTTCCAAAGATGCACAAACATCTAAAACGCCAGTCCCAAATTAGATTTAACAAAAAGAAAAGATATATTCTTCATCAGCCTTTCCAGCCAATGGGAATGTAGGACAAACATAGAATTGCTCCTAGTCGCCTATGGAAAATTTCCCATCTTGGTCGGAATTAGTCAGTATGAAGGGTTTTTTGGCATCCCCATTACAAATTCACTAAAAATTCCAGATTTCATTATTCCTCTAAGTCAGTGTTACTCAACCTCAGCAATAAGTCGGGTGGACCTCAGCCCAGAAGTTTTGGGCTCAGTTGTGGGCATCGAGGACTGCTGTAAATAACATATTTATAAATTTCTTACTATTCTTTTGATTTTTGAGTTGATAACTCAAAAATCCATTTACAATTCCACCTACTTTTGTACGCACTCCTATATGCCCAATAACTTTGTTAGGGATGAATCTTTGGTTCAGATATTGCCATATGAACTCACCTGCATAGATAATAAAAAAATATCTGGAAATAGTGCAAAGTATCTCCAGAAATAATCCTGGGTGTTGCCATTTCTGCCACACAGCTAATACGTTAACAACTTCATAAGACAAAAGACAAAGAGAGGAAAGATACATCTGTAGAGTTCCCATCCATGATGGTAAAAGGAGTTTTGTGCGTTCAAAAATGTGATAGAGAGAGATGTTAACTTCGGAGAGTCAGACTGGGTACAAAACAGGCAGAGGTGTTAATGGCACCCGCAAAGGATTTATTCTTGAGCAGTGTTTAAAGTGTTTGCCTTGAGCCCTTTTAAATCACACATACATTTTCAAGTGATATCCCAGAAATATATTTGTGCTCCTTCTTAAATCACAGCGAGGGGCTTGCGCTCCAGCCAAAAAGTTTTCCCATGAGAGCAGCAGGGCAAGGAGAAAAATAATAGTATAGTAATAATAATAATAATAATAATAATAATAATAATAATAATAATAATAATAATAATAATAATAATAATAATAATAATAATAATAATAATAATAATAAAGGCTGTTAAGAAAAGACCACCAAAAAAAAAAATCTGCACAGGAAAACTGCTTCAGAAGCTCACTTAATGGGTTACAATCAGCCCTCAGAAAAGGCCTGAGAAGTTCGGCTTTCTTCATAAAGGAATTGGCAAGAGTTTTGCCCTGTTTCCTGACCCCAATTGCAGTTGTTTCCAAGTTGGATCATAAAATTCTTCCTGACATCACTGAACGCAGGAATTCTGCTTTTGCAACAGGAAGGTGCTCTGATTTGAATCAAATTATTGGATGGGGGGGAGCACAGTCCTTTTCTGCTGTGTCATTTCCTGACCAAAATCTTTCAAAATGCTCTTTTCTGAGCATAGAGCTACATGTATTATGCCCGCATCATTTGTTAGCTTAAGTAAAAGGAAAAAACAAGACCACGTTCTAATGGCAGTTTTGGCCACAGATCATATGGGGGAGAATGTGAAGGAGCAGAACATTATACCAATACCAGACTGATCAAAATCTGTCTTAATGGCACTTTTAAGAGCAGCTTTAATCCTTCAAAAGAGAATACAGACTCTTGCAAGTCATTTCAGCCAGTTTTGATCTTCATCTTAACGCTCTCAACTCATAGGCTGAGGTAACTTTCCTTTCCAATGGCTGAGAAATGTTGAGGAGAACTTTAGTCCAACACATCTGGAGAATACCAAGGCAGAATTGTGTGAGGGTTGAGTTAGCACAGAGTAGCAGATTAAGGAGATAACATTGTCAGTGAAGACTAGACCTATTTGGTGCCATTTGCACCATTTTTGAATAGTGAATAGCAGCCATGTATGTACATTGAGGAGAGATAAAGCTGGAAAATGGAAAATGCAACTGAACAACATGGAATTCACTTTCTGCTGATTGAACGCACCTCCTTATATAACATTGTAAGACATTGTTCATCCATTGACATATCTGAATTTCAGATTTAATTTTTAATGCTAGTATGTTAGAGCAGTTCCGCACTACCAAGCCTTAAGCCCATTAGAAGCGGTTCAAGAAAGTGCTGGATGAACATGTGCACATGGTGTCCCCACTCAAGTGACCAGTGGGCAAGTGCATGTGCATGTGCTCTATTTGCACAAGTGGTGGGTACGCTTGTCTGCCGCTCACACAGGGCCACCCCTTCCCCCCCTCCCCCAACCAGTCTGCAAAAGTAGGGGAACTCTGTTAGAGGAATATGAGCCACAGTGGTGTAGTGTTTAGAGTACAGTACTGCAGGCTACTTCTGCTGATCAGCCATTTTGGCAGTTCAAATCTCACCAGGCTCTAGATTGGTTCAGCCTTCCATCCTTCTAAGGTGGGTAAAATGAGGACCCAGATTGTTGGGGGCCATAGGCTGACTCTGTAAACCACTTAGAGAGAGCTGTAAAGCACTGTGAAGCAGTATATAAGTTTAAGTGCTGTTGCTAATAGATCTAGTTAGACTGTTACTGTATATTTCAAACATATGACCCAGTAGCTGAGGCAATGTTGCTCTCATGTTGTGCCTATTTTGTAATCCATAGAACCACTAGAAACCTGCCTAGGGAGGATTATTTTTAAATGCATTGATATGATCCATAATTCTGGACTGCGAGTTGTATATTAAAAGTACACAGTGGCTCTGAATCCAGTCAACAAAACACTTACTAATTTTACCTAAGGTGTTACATCAATGCCTTTTTCTGGTTTAAGCTGGTGGTCTGGATCACACATAATGCCTAGGCGATGGCTGGGTTTCCATAACATACTTTTTAAACTCCTTTTAACCCGGTCTAGTTTGCTGTGCAAACTGAACCCAGAGGCTTAGTATCTGAGTGAGATGGAGAATGTTTTACTTGTCTCAGTACCTCACAACCATCTAGCCGGCTTGGTCTTCTCCTGTCGCATTGCCAGGTCAGCTCCATCCCCTGATTCAGTCCACTAATAATGCAGATATCAAAAAAGTAAGGCAGAGTGGCTTTGGTAGAGGGAGGGGGTGGGCAGAATGTTTACACACACAAGGGGCCAGATTGTCTGTTCCTATCGCCATTGTTTTCATAACACTTCACAAGCAGCAAGAGAGATGGCTCAGGCAGCCAATTTATGAGGAAGCCCCATAAAAGGAGGTTAGCATGGAAGAAAATCTTTCACTTGGCATTTTTAAAAATTGCACTCTGTCTTCTGTATACCTCCATTATACCATTTTTACCCGTACATGTGGATATATACTTCTTTTATACATTTTGATCTACTAATGTACTAATTTATCTACAATACATCTTACATCCATAAATATGTACTTATGCTTCTTTTATACATATTAATCTACCATTGTACTAATTTATATACAATACATCTTATATCTATATATGTGCACATATATTCATCAAGAATCATAAGATACAAACGGATACAAAGTGATAGTCATAGGTTACTAAAAAGCAATCAAATCCTACTAGGAGACAAATAAATAATATAAATTGTAAAGATGCAAGCAACATGGTTATAGTGATAAGTGGGAAGAGATAGATACTAGAAAGAAAGAGAAGAATAATAGTAATACATTCTTAGTAAATAATTTGACAATGTTGTGGGAATTAGTTGTTAAGCAGAGTGATGGCATTCGGGGAAAAACTGTCCTTGTGTCTGGTGTGCAGTGCTCTATAGTGTAGTTTTGGGGGTAGAAGTTGAAACGATTTTATGTCCAGGATGTGAGGGGTCTGTAGATATTTTCACAGCCCTCTTTTTGACTCGTGCAGTATATAGGTCGTCAATGGAAGGCAGATTGGTAGCAATTGTTTTTTGTGCAGTTCTAATTATCCGTTGAAGTCTGTGTCTGTCTTGTTGGACTGCAGAGCCAAACCAGACAGTTATAGAGGTGCAGATGACAGCCTTGGCTCTGTACTGTATCATACTGCTATTCAACAATTCAGACTGTAGTAATATCAGAGTGCAACAAAAAAAAAAGACACAAATTAGGGCATTTATACATTTCTTCTCTCACCAAACGTGACTTTAGTGTTTGCTGTCAATGTGCTGAAAGTTCATGCAAGTTACAAATGTCTCCAGTTTCTGCAAACCTTAGCAAGGAAGCAAATCACTGTTTTCCTCTTTTGGTGGGAAGCAACCTTCCTTTTATGGAGCAGAGCTATGACTATTGGAAGCTGGGGGAGTCTCTTAAGGAATGACCAGGGGTTTTTTGGTGGGGAGGGGTTAACAAACAATAAATTAGCAGCATCTTCATTTTTCATAGAAGATCACTGTTTAATTACAGGAACTATGCCCGTTATTCAAGCAGGTTTGTGGCTGATCATAAAAATTGCAAGCATTCCTCTGGCAGACTAGTTGTTGTTGGGAGTTGGAGTAGACACAGCGGAAGTCATTACTTCAGAGGGGAGAGTAGGAGCAAGCTGCACAAAATTGCATTTCTCCCTACTTTTCTCAAGCTCTATTACTCATCCTATCTTTAATCATGATTTTGGCATGGACATTAGCTATTCAACAAGCTGCTGTATGGTTTTATTTTGTGATGGTCTGTTGTATGTGTGCTGATCTGCGACTGTGATGGGAACAATCACAAAGATTTTTATTAGTATTCCAATGAAGAGGAGGTGCTGATTTGCTTGGAAAGATCCCACATCAGTTCTCATTGCACAGATGCAGAATGCACATTCATATATCCTGCAGTAGCCTTCCACTTCTTAGAACCCTGTCAGTTGCCATCTGAAGAGTATGAAATATATTTTCATGCTGAACCAGGATTCTTTACCAACTTCAAATTTCACTTCAGCAGAGGACCAGGTTAAAGGTATTGCTGAAATATATTGAGAGGGAGTTGCAGTTAGAAGGTGAGTGAGTAAGCAGCATTCAAGCCCCCAATACTTCCTGGTGCCTTAGGTTTCTGGCTCATCACAAGCTGACCTGCCGTTTTTCCATAAGGTTTTTTTCACCCTGCTCTAAGTTGCATTCAGGAGTCATCCACTCTGGATTCTATGGACAAAAGGAAATAATACTATGGTCCCAGGGACTTTGTTGATACCTTTCAGACTAATTGGAAAGCACTCCAAGGGTTGGTCTCCAGCTAGCAGATAATGGTTAGAGAACATGGAAGTTGTAGCCCAAAACATTTGGAATGTGCCAGATTGCTTGTCTATGCATTCATGTGTGGAAGTGTAAGAGCATCATTCCTAACTGGCTCCAGGAACTATGCTGTAATATTTGTAAAATAATACCTTGTGCCAGATGATTCTCACTCAAGACCGTGTAATGACACACACACATATGCATTATCATTAATACCCCTTGGTACCTTGAGTATTGGAAGGGGTTTCCTTTCCCTTCCTCTGTATCCAGAGAGTACTCCAGGCATCCAAAAGGTACTTCAAGCATCTTCTGTTACAAAGAAGTCTTTTTGGCTGCTATGGAGCTCTTCTAAAATGGTATGGATGCCATCGCCATCTTCTTGTGGCCCTTCACTTCTGTAGTCAAGATGTCTGATTTTAAAGTGTGGTATGGAGTAAAAGAGAGAGAGAGAGATTTAAAGAGCATTAACATTCTCTCTTGCACATTCTAAAATAATACCTGCTAAAAATCCGGTATATGTTATCTAAATTAATCAGATGAATTTTAGACCATTGATTAAGGTGGCTTTAATTGGATGATCATCCTAATTAGCATAATATCTCCTTTGTTCCTTGGCTTAAACTCTATTTGCATGTCTCAGAAGTCCTTTGGGACAACAAATTAGCTCATTCAAGTGTAGCTCACTTAAAACTGATGTTTACGAGGATAGCTTTGTTTCTCAGAGTTTCTTATTCCCTTTATTTTGTTTTAAATCACTATTCAAATTGCATATGTCAACTAAATAATGTAAAGTCCTTTAATTTTTGGCATGTTAATATAGCAGATATTAAACTCTCCAGCACACAGCTTAATTCTCCCAAGTTGCAATTTTAAAATGGATTCTTGCACTCTCCCCCCCACCCCCTTGAAATTGAATGAACCTTGAACAACTTCTGGGTTGTTTTTTTAGGTCACATATTACACTATGGTTTGTGTTTGTTTTTAGAACACATGCAAGACCATTTCTTGCATTTCTTTTGCTCGCTACTATATTGTTTGTTATACTTCGTTTGGAAAATTAATACTGTGCTATGCAGCCGGAGGCCAAACTGAAGGTAGTAATTCAGTATTTTCCTGCCTTGTTCTTTGCTGCATTAAAGTAAGTGGAAAGTGCTTTCATTTGGATACACTCACAAAGGTGGAGTGGAGAGATGTAAAATTAGATGACAGTCGGCTTCTATTTTTAATATTAACGGTGAGGACCGGAAGGCAATAGCTGTGGATCACAAGCATTTCTTTTAAAACAATGGGAAACAATAGTTTCTCTTGGGAAAGCTGTTGTCCATTTGCAGGCATAAGTAATGGCTCAGTTCCCAAACAATCAGACTACCAGGCATCCCCTTAAGGTCAGTCCATGAAAATTAAGGAGACATTTAATTCTCAGGAGGGACGCGGTGGCTCAGTGCCTAAGACGCTGAGCTTGTCAATCAGGAAGGTCAGCGGTTTGAATCCCTAGTGCTGTGTGACAGAGTGAGCTCCCGTTACTTGTCCCAGCTTCTGCCAACCTAGCAGTTTGAAAGCATGTAAAAATGCAAGTACAAAAATAAGAACCACCTTTGGTGAGAAGGTAACAGCCTTCTTCAGCGTTTAGTCATGCCGGCCACATGACCACGGAGACGTCTTCGGACATTGCTGGCTCTTCGGCTTTGAAACGGAGATGAGCACTGCCCCCTAGAGATGGGAACCAACCACCATATATGTGCCAAGGGAACATTTATCTTTACCTTAATTTTCAGAGCAAAGTTAGAAGTGGGGGAAAAGAGGTATTTATGGAAGTCTGTTCACCTTTTTTTCTCTCTTACCGTTTGTACGGGATTGACCAAACATTTCTCAAATGTTCTCATATGGATGACTCTAGTAAGCATAAGCCAGAAAGGGTATGATCCAGTTAAGTATTTCCAGCAATAAAAAAGGTCAATAGATCACATATTAGTTATATAAATCAAACTCTGAATCACTTTTTAAATCATAATACTCCACCTTCCAAATTTATTCTTGGTTTCATAATGCTTTGCAAGATTATGTGTCTGAATTTAATTTAGTGGATGTTTAATAGTCTGCTAATCCTTTCCTATGGGAGTACACTTTATTCTGTACACTGAAATTGTTTTGTGCTAGATTATTTCCTGATATCTCATTCTTCTTATTTAAGGTTAAAGCCTGTGCTATAGGCAGAGTTATAATTTCAGAATATGCTCAGGTGAAAGATGCTATTTCACATAATCCGTTCATCTCTCTTGCTTATATATTTGATGAACAATAAATCATTTTATTAAACCGGTAGAACAGGAAATGACAGAGGTTTGTTTGGGGGGGTGGGGGTTGTATTAACTGGAACTTCGTCTCATTGTTGTCTTTGGAGTGAGACACCATCAAGGCATTTATTCAAATGAATGATTTCATATATTAAAAAGAAACGACAGTTAGATGAAGTTAATATTTTCCAGGAGGAAACTAAAAACTACTAACTCTTGATGCTCACGTTCATCTTCTCGCCAATACAGTTCTTTGGTTTCCGATAAATACAAACTTAGGAATTCTATTTTGAAAGCAAAGGACTTGTTATTATATCACATCAGGCAGCAGTATTGGAAAAAGGAGCAAAGTCTCGTACTGTAGGTTGTTAGTTTTCAGAATCAAACAAATTAAGGCAGTGTAATATTGTACCATCTGTTTGAGATACAAAAAAAGCATATGCAGACTCCAGAGCTGCGATTCAACTATTTTAAAAAGAAAGTATACAGTTTAGGGGGGGGGGGGGGGGATCCATCAGTAAAAGGCAAAATTTATTCTTTGTTACAGAAAGTGATGTTTACTTTTTTTCTCTCTCTTCAAACAGTTGTCACTGTAATGAAATCTGTGAACTGAGGAAGACTCCTAGCTCTTGATACTAAATATATTGGATTTTTATCTCATGTGTTTTTTAAGGTGTATGTTACAATTTTTTGCAAATAAATCCCCAGCTTTCAGTTTTGACAAGGCAAAATCTAATTGCTCCTAAACAGAGCAAAAATTTAACTGTATTCTGGTTACAGACTTATTTCCTTGATACAGTACTCCAGAAAAGGACATTATTATTTTAATCATGTTTACTGAATAAGCCAGAATGACCAGGGTATTGCTGAGCTATAAAATCATGGCGTACGAACCACAGTACCTGGATTCACACACTGAAAGCAAAATCGAGCAGGTCATCATTATTGAATGTATGACTTGAACTAATACTATAATGGACATTAAATAATGAGTGGTCATTTGGCTATTCGATTGATATCACATTAACTCTTAATTTTAAATTTGTGTTGATTTTACACAATTTTTTTCTCTCTTGAGCTTCTTGACATGATGTTAAAAAGCAACTTTTGAAACTCCTCATTATTGTAGAAGCAGCTTGATGTTAGCAGCATTGTGAGATAGCAATTTAAGAAACTTTTACTTCAATAACAGGATTATCAAGTGGCCATACCAATGCTGCAAGCAACTGTAAAATAAAATAAATCTGTAGGAACCCAGAATCAGCTATTCCAATCTTTGGCTCATGTTGCTTGTTTCTATATCACTGAAATGATGTATTCCAGATTTCAAAAAAAGCTGTTCATCTCTTTAAAATCTCCTTGTGTCTTTTTGTTCTGATTGCCAGTGGACGTCGGTGATGCAATATAATGCTTTTATTTAAGTGAATTGTATAGCTTCCCAGTATCAAACAGGTATGCTTTATTTGCAAAACACATTAATGAAAGTGTTGGAAGTTCAATTTTATAAGCACTTGTGGCTTCATACAAAGAACAAATAAAAAGAACAAAACAATAAAAGGAAAATATTACATGGTTTTTTTTCCTTCTCACCAAAATGTTATCTTGCAACAGATTTATTCTCTCTGAATGTATTTCAGATAAATTCACTGTAGGCTTTCAAATCTTCTGTGTATAAAGAATTCAGGGTCCCTTCTCTTTGGAAGGCGCAATCAACGTGAGGTGAGAAAATGTCATAGGAAGACATAGACACTCGTGTTTCAATTGATGTTTCAATATCCGTACATGTATATGTATCACACTGTTTTTTCTTGAGATAAAGCTATGCAGAGCACAGGAAAAAGATTAAGAAATAGTATGCTAATTTTTTAAAAAAGAAATGTGCAAGTATACAGCATGTACCTCCAAATTGGTGGGTTATGAATAATGGTAGTTGGTTTACAAAATAATCTCTAGGTTAGAGATGCTAGTTTGCATAAAATAATATCAGCATGCCTGCGGCAAAACTGGGCTTTGGTGGTACTTGTGCCATACTGGCAAAAACATTCCAGAACTGACTAATAATGTACCTAATACTAATACCATAGCAAGCAGTGTTATATCTGGCACAATTGCATTTAAGATAGGTAACCTAGTTTATACCTTTTCTCCCTTTACTAAAAAGCAAGGTGAGACATTTTCACTGCTTAAGGTGATCACTCTATTCTGCATTTGATTCTGGTTGATCAAAAGCAATGTGCTTCTTGACATCACACATACTGTAACTAACTGATAAAACTCATTGTTCTAAGATGCCTTTAAAATAAAACGATCTAAGGAGACCTCTTTTGATCAAATCAGAAGTCTGTCGATAGGAATCTTTCATCTTTAGCAACTCCAAAAGAAAGCATAAAAGGCTTAATGTACTGCACTCTTGAAAATTTGTTTTTTTTTAAATGCTATTTATTTAGCCATCATGACTAATAAACATGTTTAAGATCCTTAGAATAACAAACATAATTTATTTTGTGACAGTGAACGCCATATTATATCTTTTTAAGGGGGAGGAGTCAGTTGGATTACTCACCATAATATCTAAATTTCACTTTCAATTTTAGAGCCAACATGTTTTTCAAGCTGATATAATGGGGTGTACTACCTTCAGCCTCAAGGCAGCATTTTGACTCTGTGGCATACTTCTGTCCGCTCAGTATAGCAATAGCAATACCACTTAGACTTATATACCACTTCATAGTGCTTTTACAGTCCTCTCTAAGCGGTTTACAGAGTCAGCCTATTGTCCCCAACAATCTGGGTCCTCATTTTACCCACCAGGATGGAAGGCTGAATCAACTTTGAACTGGTCAGATTCAATCTGCCAAATTGCTGGCGATCAGCAGAAATAGCCTGCAGTACTGCACTCTAACCACTGCGCCACCGTGACTCAAGTATTCAAAGTATTTAAGTACAGTATTCTGCTTAAAATCCCCCAGAATGAATTGGGAGTATTGAGGTGTATTTTCGAACATATTGCTGCCTCTGTTCTTAAGCAGACTAAAAAACAAGAACACGTCAAGCTATATTTCATAGAAAGAAGACATAATTCTGTTGGTAAAGATCAGGAATGAGAAGCGTTAGTGGCCTTCCAGATGTTGCTGAACCAAAAATGTAAGAATCATTCCTTTGGCATAGGTACACACAGTTTCCCTTCACTCCACCCCCAGTCTGAGTATTTGCTTTTCTTTCATTCTGTGTCTGATTCTCAGAGACTGCCTGGATAAGTTCCTGCAGTTTTCTTGGTGAGATTTTTCAGAAGCGGTTTGCTATTGCTGCCTTCCTAGGGCTGAGAGAAATTGGCTGGCCAAGACTAGCTTTATGCCTAAGGCAGAACTAAAACTGACAGTTTTCATGTTTCTAGTCTGATACTTTAATCATTACAAGAAAACTCAGTCTAAATATATGATATTAATTGCCAGTATCAACTTTTCAAATATGCAAACCAGCCACTCAGATAAAAGAAATCAAGATTATTTTGCTGCACTTTTGTTGATACAGATGTTGACTTTTATAATAAGCCAAATAAGCAGAAACTTCAAAAGAAAATCTGTTATTCCATAGTCAACAACATTTCATATATTCTGGTGCTGCTATTGTATTTGCCATTAGGGTTTTCCCCTCCACCCCTGTTTCCCCACCCCCTTCTGTGCTTAATCCCTATTTCCTAATAGTTCAATTTTAATAATATTCTTACATTATATAAGGAACACTTGGAAATTCAGGCTGCACTATGACAGAAACATTTACCTGTAAGCTCAACTGAAAAAAGTAAGATTTCCAAGTTCACACAAAAATTTTTTTTGCTTTTAACCAAGAAATGGAGAAATTGTAATGGTCATGCAGTATATATCAGGCAGGGATATAAAATGCAGCATAATATATTTCAGTAGAGGATAATTGTGGATTACAGATCAGAAGAAATGCTGCAAAGACAATAAGCCTCAGATATTAATAAAGAATTGGCTGGCCTAATTCACTGATCTTCATCAGGGGAATTTATTCAACAGTTTAAAGAAATCCATTCAGTCACATTCTGATAGAAAAGCAAATATGTCTGAACCCAGCTTGTCTAATACTGACTCATCTGGAGGAAATGCAGTCTCTGAGGGCTGAACATCTACCCTTGATAAAGATCTATGAAAATGCACTGGGAATTATTTATAAAATAAGTACTCTGCCTTATTGTCTTTTAGGTGCAAAAACTCCTCTATTCCCTTTGGGAAAAATATAATTGGGTATGCTATGATATAAATTAACACCTAATGAAAAGTTATTTCCAATTGTGAGGCGGTAGTGGGAAATTATGTATTTTTAAAAAAATCTTACAAATGTCAAATCCTTCAAGCCTGAAGTTTTGATTGGGAGGATTCAGAGTCCCGATGTTGTTCATTTCCTCTTACTCCTCTGGTCAGATATAACAACTGTTTATGTTTATGTTTATTTAAATTTATATACCACCCTATCCCTTGCGGGACTCAGGGCGGTGAACAGGCAATTATAAAACATAAAACATCAGGTACAATAAATATAATAAAAACAGATTAAACAAAAACCTGCTCTAAAAATTCCCTAATAAAACCCAATTGATAAAACAAATTTAAAAGCTATGCCAGGCCGGCCGCACGAAATAGATGAGTTTTAAGGGCCTGTCGGAAAAGGCGCAGGTCCGTGATTATGTGCAGGTCGGGGGGAAGGTCATTCCAGAGGGCCGGAGCTGCCACAGAGAAGGCTCTCCCCCTAGGGGTCGCCAGCCGGCATTGGCTAGCCAACAGGACCCTGAGGAGACCCTCTCTGTGTGAGCGGACTGGTCGGTGGGAGGTATGCGGTAGGAGACGGTTTTGCAAATATTCAGGTCCCTTGCCATGGAGCGCTTTAAAGGTTATAACTAACACCTTGAAGCGCACCCGGAAAACCACAGGCAGCCAGTGCAGCTCGCGCAGGAGAGGTGTTACATGGGAGCATCTAGAGGCCCCCAAGATCCTCCGCGCGGCCGCATTCTGTACTAGCTGGAGTCTCCGGGCGCACCTCAAGGGAAGCCCCATGTAGAGAGCATTGCAATAGTCCAGGCAGGAAATGACGAGGGCTTGAGTGACTGTAGCAACTTAAAAAATCTTACATGTAGAAGACCCCAAATCTATTTCAAGGCAGTTTCTATACACTCTGAGCATTAAACTGAAACAAGTGGGGTTTGCCTGCTAAAGGTAGATATTTCTTCTCTGTCAAAAGAGAATTTAATCAAAGATGTGAAGCCTGAGAAAACCAGCTAGTCCTGTCTGTTAATAATCACTAAAAACTTGAATGATTGAGACCTGAAATGAACCAAATCTTGTAAAAATGAACTAGAACTACGTTTTGTATTAAAGTTTTACAGACAACAAATATAGCTTCTAGAGATTTTATGAAATAAATGATTTCGGGTGCCAAATGTCAGCTCCTGATGTAACATTTCAGCTTTTGCAATGAAAAGAGCCTACCTTTTGAAGATTTTCTTCAATTTTGTTCAAGTTTGCCTAAGGAGGGAACATTGTACCAATTCATTGCTTTTTTTATTTTATTTATGGCTAAAACATTAATGACCTCATTGATGTTCAGCTTGTTACATGTGGATCTCTTTAGAAATTACTGGCAAGTTTGCAGTGCATTATGAGGTTCAAAGGGAGTGTTTTACAGACGAGAAGTTGTACTGGGATAAATGGGGGTGTGGGGCGTGCAGGGAGTATAGACAAGTCCTGATCAAATCCATGAATCTTGTGTAGCGATCTTCCTGGATATAGCCTCTCTCTGTATGCAGAGAAACTGATAAGATTAAAATTGTACCAGACACACACACACACACACACACACCAATCCATGTAGCTTATAGGGCAGATTAGAGCAAAGCTTTCTCTCTACCTGCTTATTCTTTAAAAAAAATATTTTTATTGATTTTACTCTATTGTTAACCATTTTGGAGGAATGTGGTATATAAAACAATACATTAGCGATTCTGCTTCTGAGTTCTTGTGTCCCCCTCCTCTCAAATTTGGGTAATGCACAGATGCATACTACGTCTGATTCTGATTCTTCTACCATGAGAATAAGACAGGGTCTTATTTTCTTTTGACCCCCAAAATAAGCACTTTATTTTCAGGGGGGGTCTTATTATTTTTGAGGTGCCGGAGGCGGCAATCGTGGTCACTTCATGGCTGCTGCTCTGTTGCAATATTTTCGGGGAGGGCTTATTTTCAGGGGAGGGCTAATTGTAGCGCATGTGCTTAAATGCCCAATTGGGCTTATTATCCGGTGAAGTCTTATTTTCAGGGAAACAGGGTATTACCTGCTTTTTAAAGCTAGGTTTTGAAATTAAGCAGACTTGTGCAACACTTTGCTTTCCTTAATCTGATTTTATTTACTGCTTAATTTCTTAATATTTGAAGATTATATTGGATCTTTCATTAGGACTGTTTGAATTATCATTTGAAGTGTGGTATAGTGGCACTATAAGCTGCCTGGGGTATCAATTGGAGTGCTGTGAGGTTCAGTCTTGGCCTGATCTTTAATGTTTTTATTAATAGCTTGGATAAATGGGATACAATCTTTATCTGCTTTGCAGAAGTCAAAATAGATAAAGAAAATAGATTGAAAATGGAATGAAACTTAATAAAAAGGAAAACAAACTCAATTAGTGGGGAAAAGTCAAAATACACATATATAAAGAATGGGGATACCTAGTATAATAATAATACTTTTAGAAAAGAACAAGACAAATAGGTGAGAAAACCTGTGTATAATTAGGGTGACTTATGACAGATTTCTCCTGCATTGTACTAGATTTTGCAAAATTTTATTGGGATTGGAGCAACGGTGATTTATGAAGAACTATTGGCCTTACATATGTGAGGAAGTATAATCTGGGAATGGGGAGGGAGAGTAGATTGTAGGCTATGATGGGAGGGGTGACCTAATGAGAAATGTTAGGCTGATGATTATGGGGTGTCTGCAGTTTGGTTCTGCTCCACCTGCCATGACCTGTGATCCTGCTGGTCAGTTCACTGATGACCATGGCCTTAGTCAGTTCTTTGATCTTTTTGTAATAAGATAAACTCATTAACATTCATGGCTGGATGTGATATGCATTACTGAAGCTTGTCTGGGGATAGAGATTTTTCCCCCCCGAGAACTGGTGTCTGGGAACTAGATTCTAGAACAGTTGTGATTATATGGCCAGGTAGGGTAGCGATGATACTATTTATCTTGATGGTGACCAGAGATGTCCTTCGCCTGAAGTAATGGTGCTCAGTGGTATTCCTCACTGAGCATTCAGGTCGCAGCTCTGGATGAGTTTTGGAATTCCCAATGATTGTCATAGGGAGATTTTGATCATGCCATGAGATCAGTTTCTGGGAAGGGTGAGGAGTTCATGTACTGACTCTGATTGGTTTTGTAAAGCAAAACATAAGAGCAATTGGACAGTGGAACCAATTGCCAATGACAGTAGTGAATTCCTCTTCCTTGGATATCAACATCATATCTTGGTAGTGCTTTAATTTAGATTTCCATGTGGAGCATAGTGTCAAGTTTCTTGAAGTTGTTTGAAAAACACTGGCATAAATAGTCCCTTCTAACTTCATAGTGAGTTTTTCTTCTTCAGCCTATTAAGCAATTGCATACATTCTGTATACTACAAGTTGGTCAATGTATGGGGTGGAATCTTTGGATCCTATGTGATGATTCAGCCCCAGCCTACAATTATTTTTTTAAGTAGAAATGGTAGTTATTTCATGAAGTTTTTATATCTTCATCCATGAAATTTTGATATTTTTACCCAAATCTCATGAAATTTGGCATTATTACAAGTCTATATTATTTTCTTCATAATGTTGGTCCCCTTCGCACCATGTGAGTCTCCAGTTGCCAAATCCAAGATTATATATGGTGACCTTTTTTTTTTAAACTTTAACAATTAAATAATATGCCAATTATTCTGGCTAATTGTTTTTATGACCCAGATGTTATTTTTAGAACAATGAAAGTTCTAACTTGAGTTTCTTAATTTCATAATTTTTTGATATGAAATAAGAATCACTTTTAAGATTTTTGAAGAAAATATTGCTGTGCACAAATGTTATAGGCATAAAAAAAGTCAAGACGATTGATTTTGATATGTTTTTACTTGTTCTTCAGAGCTTAATAGACATTTCTTCTATCTCTTTTTAGGTCGGATGAAATTGAGATGATCATGACAGACCTTGAAAGAGCAAATCAAGTAAGATTTTAAAGTTGGATAGTATCTTCTTTTCAGCTTTGATGAGAAAGCTTTTCCCCCCCCCCACTGTCATCACCCTTGAAGATATAAAAATTACCAGGTCATAGTTAAAGACTTAAGAGCAGCCTGGACACTTGCCTCCATGCATTCTTGCTTTTGAAGTATAAATTGCCACTATTGGCTTTACCTTCAGTTTTGGTAACCTTGTTTGAAGTCTTGGTTAAGTGGGGATGACAGATAAAGCAGCAATTGATATTCTTCATGCCCAATTGTCAAATCATTGGCCTATTTTTTTTTCTTCTATTATCTTAGCTGTAAGGGGAATACAGAGGGGAGAAAGAAAAAATTAAAATGCACTTTTATCTTCTCTTTTTCATGTATTTTTATTGTATCACTTGTTTATATTTTAAAACTTTATTTAGAAAATAGATTTGATTATAGACATCATCAATTCAATTTTTTGATCAAAGTTAAACTGTGTGCACCAGATGGGAGAGAAGGATTGGATTCCCTATTCCATCAATACACCTGATCATGCAAAGATACCTTCTCTAATAAAAGCTATTTACTTGAAGAGCCAAGTAAAGAAACTCCTCAGGATTGTCTCAAAGGTGTTTTTCACTTCTCATCCAAGAAGCTTCATTGGTTGAACCAATGAAGCTTCTTGGATAACAAGTGAAACATCCTCAAGGAAAAACAAAGACAGTCCATTTGCCTTTTGAAAAAGCACCTTTGAGATAACTATGACCCAGATGACTGAGAATCACCATAGACAAACTCCTCAGGAAAAAAATTCTCTGCAAAATAGGAATGAAAGCTTGAAGACTAAGTTCTTCACTGAAGTATTCATTTTCTTTTTAGTGGTATCATTATGTTTAAACACCAAATGAATGAAAAAATGAAAGAAATGTGAAAGCCTTGAATGAGACTTAAAATGTAAGATTGGTGAAGGAACATGGCATTAAGACTATATCTCTTAAATCAATGTAACATATGGTGAGTTTCATATTTTGATAGGAATCCTTATCTCCTACCTGTAAACCTGTAAATCAAAAACTAAAGGTAGTCATTATTAGATCTAGTTTCCTGAGATAGGGTGATAGATCCCTGTGTCCGGGAGGAAAATTATGATTAAGGCTATGATTCAGGTCACCATCATCATCTTGAAAAACCCATGTCCTCAATTGCTCCTCCTGCATCAATCCTTGCATGTTGATTGAAAGCTCATTCATCTGATGCAAATATTCTAAGCAACATCCTTATAATTTCTATCAGATATATATGATCAAATATCAAGACTAACATGCAGTGATGAACTGGAAGCCAGCTCTTAGCAAGTTGAAAGGAAACTCTGGTATCCCTTCAATTGGAGAGATTGGGACAAGCATGGCTCTTTAAGTTTGCTTTTTTTCGTGTAGTCCTTTACATTCTGACCATCCTTTTGTAATTTAAAAAAGTCTTATGCCGGATGTGGAAAGGAAGCCCACCTCATGCCTCCCCATCCACTCCTGCAGAACATTTCTCCTTTAACTATAAACACATCCCTGAAGCAGCTTTGGAGGCTGATTATTGGGATAGGTTATCTGCACCAATGCTTCAGTGGGAGGTTAAATGCTCTTGTGTCAGTGGATGACACTCCTTCCACAGGGCTTGATGATGCATTGCAAAGGTAACTGCCTTATGGAAATGATCCCTGAAAAGAGGGAGGAGAGCAGGCCACAACCCCGCAGAAGTCTAATTAGTTGGACTTCCTCCTTCCTCTACCTCAGGCCACTGTGTAGGAAGCGGGGGGCAGTTAATGTTCCCAAGGGGCCACATGAGAAACTGGGACTGCTGTGGAGGGCTTACGCCCTGTTCTCTGTCACTGCCCCAGCCCCAATGACGTGGGCCAGATGAGACCCACGGACCATAAAATGCCCAGGTCTGCCCTAGAGGGAAGGGAAGAAGTCGGCAACAATGCTACAGAGACTTAGGTGACTGATCTCTTGCTTGCTTTTTCATTAATAACTTGAGTTTTTATTTGCAGATATTTATATAGATAATAAATTCATTCCCCTTACAGCCAATAGAAGAAAAAAATAGGCCAATGATTTGACAATTGGGCATGAAGGTAGTAAATAAATTACTTTAATCATTCCACTTAAAATATATCATGCTTCCAACTCTGAGACCATTTGGAGAGAGAGAGAGAGAGAGAGAGAGAGAGAGCTCTAGAGTCATGACTGGAAGCCCTGAAATTTGAGATGCTGAAGTATCTAGGCACCCAAAGTTGCAATTTTTCTGGAACTAGATTTGGAGAGACCTACAAGGCCTTTCTGCTTTGACCACTTTATGTCCCTGTTGAGTCTGTTTATCTTTGAAGCTAGTTTGGAAAGCTGTAGGAGGAGCAAACGCCATTCCTTCCCCCCCTCTCTCCAATAAACTATGGTCAGTAAGCACCATCTACAATGAATTATTCCTGCTTTAAGCCATCCAAAAGGGGATGCTTCTTCTACAGTAGCATGTACTTGCTCCAACAAGTACATTTATAATTTAAGGTTTTCATGTGCTTCTTTTCCCTCTAGAGCTACTGTTTGTGTGTGTGTGTGCTTGTCGTGTAATTCATTAAAAACAAATGTGGAACAGTTGATGTGTTAGATTTCGACTAAGGAGAACTTGATCCAGCACCTCTTCTCAAAGCCAGGAAGTTTTCTGGGCAGCCTTGACCCAGTCCTCAAGCTGTTTATAGGAACAGATCCCATAAATGTCATATCCACGCGGTGAGCTGCGTTTGTGCATAGAAGAGCCCAGTGCTTGTAAGCACTGTGCAAACACTTGGGATTTTGTAGATTGGGTGGCCTCTTCTATTTTCTTTCCATAGGTTTTGTAAGGACGGGAGGAACAGAGTGGGGAAAGGTGGCTCTCTAGATATTGCAATTACAATTCCCATCAGTTTGATAACGGGCTTTGGGCTGATGAGAAACATATTCAGCAATCTCTGGCATATCAGAGGTTATTGCCTCTTATGGGTTTTTTTTAAAGGCAGGATAAAAATGTAATGTGGATTAAGCTTGTAACCATTCTCCTTACCTTGTATACTTCACTGTGTGCGTGTATGCAAAGGGGAGACATGGTTATGGAAGAAAGAGACTCCACAAAAGGCCATTGTGATTATTTCAGGCAAAGCAGACTGAGGATCATTTAATTCAGCCTTTACTCATGAGAATTATTCCCACAAGGAATCGCGCAACTCTGCCTGCTTTGGCTCAGAATACAGAAGGCAATTGAATCAAAGGAATCCATTTCCACTCGCATTCATCCAGCCTGGGAAATTCAGTGGGCCGCAGCATTTGTGTCAGCAGGGGATTCCTTGCTCCTAGCGTTAAATTACTGTCATAATCGCTCAATTATTTCTTCCTTGTACTGTTTAAAATAAAAATCCATCACATTCAGAGGTTCTCCCCCCATCATTTATTAGGTTGAGTGTTTAGGAAAATCAATTATACTCAGTCGGGCATGAATTGATGAATGTTCGTGCAATAATTGCCAGTTGTTAAATCAAATGTACATTCTCTCCCTCTTCCCCCATCCTCACTTCCTGATTTCCTCCCCCTCCCTCCCTCTTTTTCAGAGGGCAGAGGTAGCTCAAAGAGAAGCAGAGTCCTTGAAGGAGCAACTCTCATCTGCAAACAAATCTCTCCAGCTGGCTAACCAGATTCAGAAAGCACCGGATGTGGTAAGAGGCAGCATTCTATTCCCCATAATCTTCTTGGAGCGCCTGCCGTCAAACTTCTTAAACTTTCCTCCTGTGTAAAGCTGAATTGTTTAGCCAGAATCTTCTACCCTGGAAGAACTGGACAGTTCAGGACTGAGGTGTTTGCAGGACCGCCTTAACAGCTTTATGGGCCCCGGCCAATGTACTGGGGCCCCTATGACAACTACTCACAGGAATAAAAATGTAAATGGTAGATTAAATTAAACATACATTTGCATGTCAGTATTAATTAAAAGTTCTTTGAACTGTGGTGCTGGAGAAGACTCCTGCGAGTCCCTTGGACTGCGATAAACAGTGAACATTTATATCATATATAGGCTTTAGAATAGATTCATTATTTTCATGGTTCCCAGATCTCATGATAATAGAGGGATGGGATGGGATGGGATGGGATAGGATAGGATAGGATAGGATAGGATAGAATAGAATAGAATAGAATAGCAGAGATGGAAGGGACCTTGGAGGTCTTCTAGTCCAACCCCCTGCTTAGGCAGGAAACCCTACACAACTTCAGACAAATGGTTGCCCAATCACTTCTTTAAAACTTCCAGTGTTGGAGAATTCACAACTTAATTCGTTGTTCTTCTTCTTTGCATATCCTAACACTTCTAGGTACAGGTAGTTTTTGATTTAACAACAGTTCTTTTAGTCACAACAGCATTGAAAATAAGTGACTTATGACCATTTTTCACACTTACGACTATGGCAACATCTCCATGGTCACATGATCAAAATTTGAACAGTTGGAAACTGGCATGAATTTTTGATGGCTGTAACGTCCCGGGGTCATGTGATCCCCTTTGACCTTCTGACAAGCAAAGTCAATGGGGAAGCCAGATTCACTTAACAGTGGTATTACTAACTTAACAACTGCAATGATTCACTTAATAACTGTGGCAGGAATGGTCGTAAAGTGTCTCACTTAAAAACAGAAATGTTGGGCTCAATTGTGGTTGAAAGTCGAGAATTGCGTGCATGTGTGTGTGTGTGTGTTCACACACATACATACACAAACATACACTGCGAGAAATCAGATGGATCTAGGCACTTAATTTGATTTGTCTTTATAGAAAGAGCCTTGCATGTGATATTCCCATGAAGGAAGAATACTTTACACTGGCCAAAATCATATGTAATCTTAACGTAGCATTTATCATTATTACACAAGCAAGATGTTGTAAGCCTGAGTAAAACCTTGGGTAAAGGCTTTGCAAATTTATGTAGTAATGGTTTCATTGTAATGTGTGCTTGTGGGTTGTGATTCTTCATAAACCCGGAGAAACATCAAGGCAATTTCTAATTTAAGGATTAAGTTCTAGTCAAAAGCTAAGCAAGCTATGGGACCTGGATTGCTTGGGTAGCTTATTTACCGAATTAGAGTTTGTCTTAAACATTGATTTCTAGTCTATATATAATTACAACCCAATCCTGAAAGTTCACATAAATTCCTAAATTGAATTAATGTATAGGGTACCTCTCTCTGTGAGGCTGGGGGATGGTCAAATGCTGCTTTAGTAAAAAGTTTCATGAGAACTATGGAAACAGTCTCCAGAAGGCTCAACAGTGTCTCTACCAAAACATGCAAGAATGTTTGTTATTCAAAATAATGGTGATTAATTAATAGAACATAGTGTATTGAAGTATGATTGAAGCAGATATTAGTTACAGCACAGACCTCAGCGGTCTCTTCCAGCCCTGTGATTCAATTAAATAAAATGTGCTAACAACAGCAGTACAAGATAGCTCCTAATCTGTATATTTTTTTAGAAGCCCAGCTTTCTCCCAATTTGCTGTCTTTAGGAGGAAGAGTAGGACACATTCAGCACATCAAGAAACAGCCAGGCTGAAGAAGCTTTATTAACTGTTGGCCTTGAAAGTAGATTTTCTGGGTAGATGTTCCGTTGCATAAAATAAGAAATTGTGTGGAAATAAAAATGAGTCTGCATAATCAATTCCGACTTAATCCAAAAGGGAGACTTATTTATCAAACTGGTAAACTAACTACGGGTAGTCCTCAACTTATGACCACAATTGAGCCCCAAGTTTGTGTTGCTAGAAATTTGTTGAGTGAGTTTTGCCTCATTTTACGACTTTTCTTTGCTGCATTTGTTAAGTGAATCGGTGCAGTTGTTAAATTAGTAACAAGGTTATTAAGTGAATCTGGTTTCCCCATTGACTTTGCTTGTCAGGAGATTGCAAAAGGGGATCGCATGACCCCGGGACACTGCAACCGTCATAAATGTGAGTCAGTTGTCAAGCATCCAAATGTAAATCACGTGGACCTTGGGGATGCTGCCATGGATGTAAGTGTGCAAAATGCTCAGGAGTCACTTTTTTCAGTGCTGTTGTAACTTCGAGCGGTCACTGAGTGAACTGTCATAAGTCGAGGACTACCTGTGCACTGATTAATAATACCGCCTGAAAAATCAGTTATGTTAATTGACTTTTATTCAAATTAAATATCCTTTTAAAAAGTTCTAAAAGATCAGATAGCAAATCTATATTTGTAAATACAAAATTACTTGTATTTTAAAATGCAAACAAGCAGGAGACATGACTTATCTCTCACTGAAAACTGGCACATATGCATTTTCTATTAAATCTGTTTCTTAATTTGACAAGAACGTCTTTTTTACATGTAGGTAGGTGTTATGAAGTGATCGGTGCTACATGTTTTCATGATGGACTTCCAATATATTTTATTCTTTGGCAGCTCTGTAAATTGTAATCACCTTAAGCGAGGTTTTGACATATTTTTTCTCTCTCACATGTTTCAACACCTCCCAAAAGAAAATCGTACATTTGAAAATAGTACAACGGGTTGACGTGTCCATTCTCTATAACCCAATACTAGCTTTTCATTTTTAATGCACTGCAGGTAATATTTGTCATGTTGCTTTGCCGCTGTGTGATCTCTTCTGCCTTCTCTCTCTCCAATTTCCTTGAACTCTTAGGAGCAGGCCATTGAAGTGTTGACACGGTCCAGCCTGGAAGTAGAACTGGCCTCCAAAGAACGAGAAATTGCTCAGCTGGTGGAAGATGTTCAGAGACTCCAAGGCAACCTTACCAAACTTCGGGAAAATTCCACCAGCCAGATCTCCCAGCTAGAGCAGCAGCTGACTGCCAAGAACAGCACTCTCAAAGTAAGCCAGCTGTTTGGTTTCCACCATTGCTTTAGATAGGATCTGGGAGGAAGGTAAATTGCATATTTAGCCTCTAATGCTATCTTAACAAATACACTGTCATGGTTCCAAGTAATAACCCCATAGCAAACTCCGAGGCTGGCAGATTCCTCAAAGAACAATTTTATTGGAGATACCATATTGGCACAAACTGGTGAAAACCAACTCTGAAAGTTCCCGTGGTTTTCACTGGATTAAAAAGTGAAAGTTCCCCCTTTCCTCAAACAATCAGTCACATTACTCCACTCCTCCTCTCTGCAGCCACCTGTTGGATTTCCTTGGTTCCCACAGGAAAATATTTTGTTTTGGCTACAAAACCCCCATCTAACTATGTTTCCCCTCCCTAAGCCTTCTTCGCATTGTGGCAATCCTGAAGCCTCCAAAATGGCCCCAGCTAGGTTCACTTCGGAGTTGACATACACACTATTCCTAGTGCTCTGGTAGATCCGTTCAATCAGTTAATCACATTTAGAATTCAGATTGGTTCTGATAGAAAAAAGCATCTAAGAGAAAGGTAAAAAGTTCCCATTTACCAGTCATAATTTAGGAGGCAGGGCTCCTCTCTATTTCCTAGCCGAGGGAGCCAACGTTGTCTGAAAATATTTCTGTGATCATGTGGCCAAAATGATAGACACAGAACACTGTTACTTTGCCACCGAAGTATCTACTCTCTACTCATATTTGTGTGCATTCAAACTGCTTAGATAGGCAGGAGTTAGGACAAGTAGCCTCCCACCGTCCAGTACGATCCCACAGAGTTGGCCTCCTCAGGGCGCCATCAGTCAGACAGTGTCGGCTGGCAACCCCCAGGGGGAGAGCCTTCTCTGTGGGAGCGCCTTTCCTTTGGAATGAGCTACCCCCGGAGCTTTGCATAATTCCTGATCTCCCATCCTTCCGGCACACCCTAAAAAGCTGGCTTTTCCAGCAAGCCTGAATAAAATAAATTGTTTTGTTTTGTTTTATTTTATTTTATTAATTTTAATTGTTAATTGTAATTTATTTTGAATTTAACTGTAAATTGTTAATTTATTGTTATTGGATTCTCTATTTAATCTAAACAGTAAACAAGTAATGGGAGCTCACCCTGTTGAGCAGTGCTCGGTTCTCAAACCTGGGCTGTCAGTAAGTAGGCAGATTCAGTCCATTTATTCTCCATCAGGAAATTTAGCTGCCACTCACAGGCCAAAATCTGAGACGCTCCCATTTGCCCAGCAAACAACCTGTCTACAAGAGTTTACAAGACTAGGAGAGCAGTGTCTTAGGGGAGTTTGCTGCTTGGGAAGCGGAGATTTTGAGTGATTACATATTTCACGAGAGCCAGCTTGGTGTAGCTCTTACAGCAGTGATGGCGAACCTTTTAGACACCGAGTACCCAAACTGTGCGTGCGCGCATACCCAAACTGAGAGGTGCGTGTGCGCAAACATGTGCATGTGCAGACATGCACAGGCACAGACAAACACAGACCTATGCATGCCTGGACATGCACATATGCACTGCAGAGACCCAAAGACCGGTGGGAGGCAGGGAATTCCAACACCGGCAGTGCGGCAAGAGGTAAGATCTTTTTCTTTCTTGAGCTTCTGTTACGGCGTTTGGAGGGAAGCAGAAGCTCACGAAAGAAACGCCACCAAGATCTGAGCTGGGACGACGGCATTCATGCCAGCAGTGAGGCCTCTGCATGCCACCTCTGGCACACGTGCGATAGGTTCACCATCATGGTCTTAAGGCATCAGGCTGGAAACCCAGAGATTAGGAGTTTTAGTCCTGCCTTAGGCACAAAACGCAAACTAAGTCACCTTGGCCAGTTGCTTTCTTTCAGCCCTAAGAAGGAAGCAGTGGCAAACCACTTCTGAAAAACCTTGCCAAGAAAATTGCAAAGACTTGTCCAGGGAGTCTGAGAATCAGACAGGGGTTGACCGGAAGTAAAAAGGAAAAAAAAAACATACTTCATAAGCTCTATTTCTTGATTTGAATTTGAGTGAAGTCTGGTTGCTGTATCCGTAGATGGGGAAAAGACAACACAACCTGATACTTTAACTCCATATTTTATCGGATATTATTAATATAAAATCCTGATTCAGAGCTGTGGGATTTCCTACCATCCCCCCACCCTGTGGGGGGAGGCTAAATTTGATTGAGTGATTAAATACGAGACTTAAACTAAAGTCTGAAAGACTTATTAAGTTGATCTTCCTCATTCATTTTTCTGTGCCCATTGTTTAGGTTAATACATTGGGATAGGCCTCTTGATAAACTTTTCTTAACTGCTGCATAGGAATTTCTCCCATTCTCTCCCCCATCTCTCCCCCCCCCCCCCCCATTAAAGCATCATCTGCTCGTGGAGGAGTATTTTTAGACCTTGCATAGCATTAGAAACATGCCTTTTATTTTGTCTGAAAAAGAACCAAGTTGATAGTTAGAGCCAGATATTTGTTCCTCCAGATTGTCTCACAGCTTGAACCTTTTGTTCCACTTTGCATTTCACTGGGTTCTTCCAGACAATTATTATGCTAATCTTTTTCCACAACTGTTGCAGGCCGGGTCTAAATGGCTGGAGTGCACAGTTTCACATTTGTCAAAGGCCTTACTAAGTCAGTTTTTCCGATTTCTCTTTGTCCAAGTAGGGGAACAATCTTCAGTCTTAGAAACGACCCTTGAGGAGAAGAAGGTGGCTGGAAGAGTTAAAAAGGTCAACAGATGTTCTGACCTAGGCTTCCCAAGAGCACGAAGCAAACTCCTTGTCCTGACAAAAAACCCTTGTATTAATTTACTGTGAATTCTGCCCATTCACATCCAGCAAAGTCTTTCAAGGGAGGAGTTACAGTCACAGACCTTATCTGGCTTGCAGAGCTGCCAGGCTGATACCTGCAAAACTTGGCAAGGAGTCTCAGAGAGTCACGAACGAATTAAGTGAACTAATTGTTTCCTGAAAATTCCACTCCCTTTTACTTCCTCTGGGAGGGGCTGTTCACCTGTAGCCTTACTCCCAAGTTGACCCCTGTACTTTAGCTGTTCCTTTCTTCTGGCAACTCTGTGCAACCGCATACTGGGAAGAGGCTCCAGCTCTTTCGTCTGCCTCACTGATATCTGACTATGAAGGCAGCTGATAACTGGCATATGGCTCTGGCCCCCTCTCTGCTTCCGACACAGAGCCCTCATCAGACCTTTCCCCAAACTCTGGAACTGGCCCATGTTACTCCCCAACCTCCTCACTGTTAGAATCTGCTGCCAGCTCTGCTGGCAGGCCAAAACAACAGATCAGACATTACAATATTGGGTTTTTTTTAAATAATAATAACCTCAACCCCTATTGATGAATCCAAGAAATGTCTTAACAGTGAAAGTTCCATATTGCTTAAAGCCTTGTAGGTTGAAAGCTGAACTTTAATTCTTGATATCTAATTGCAACCAGGCAGTTGCTTCAACAGAGATGTAATGTGTGCGTCACCAGGCACCCCATTCAGAAACTGGCTTTGTTCAAGATCATTCCACAGTTTTCAGATCAAACATAAATGTAGACATAACAATAATCCAGGGCTGATTCTACCCATTGTGTAAATAACATTTGTTAATCTGTACCTATCCAGAAAAGGGCATCACTGGTTTATTAATTAAATAAGAAAGTAGGCACTCCCGAACACAAGTGTCGTTTAGGCTGTAGGTATAAATTAGAACGCCTGACAAAATCTGCCTGTCTCTTCTAAGGCAGCACAGTCCTATTTAGAATAGGCAGGCTGTCCACATCCTATGTTTGGGAACTGTCCACACACCCAAAAGATATTCTTGTGGTCAGAATTTCTTAATCCTCATTGACTCCTTCATTTCATTCTCCCCAGTGACCAATAGGACTGAGTCTACAGCTGTGACATCACTGGTACCACTGGTGACTCCTCCCAGCTTTAGTCTCTCTTAATGATATACGGAAGTAGAGCCAATGTCATTGATATTGGGTGATAAGCCACAAGAAATCAATTTGTTTGTGGCAGTCTTTAAGTAAAAGCAGCAAAAACTATATTTATCTGTCTATGATAGTGGGTAGTAGAAAAGACATGTCCTTTCTCATTTTTTTGTGATTGAAAAAAAATTAACCTTAGCATTTTTTTCTTTTTATATTTTTTTTCTTAGCTGTGTAGGAAGGCCACATTGTAAAATAAAAAATCTAATCAAAATTATTTTTCATTTCTTTATTGCCTATAAGCAACTGGAAGAAAAGTTGAAGGTGCAAGCTGACTATGATGAGGTTAAGAAAGAATTAAAGTAAGTGTATCTACTACCATTGAGTTGCAGTGCTTTATATATATATATATATATATAAATTAAATAGTTTTCAGCTAAAAATCAACTTGTAGTCACCAAGCAAAAGAAGAAGAAAAAGAAATGAAATGTTTGTCATTTAAGGCTATCAATATATGATACTGAAGGGGTTTAGTACTACAGTACCCATACACATCACATATACGGAAATTCCCAATAAATTTTGGAAATGTGTCTTGAACATTGTCTATAGCAGTGGTAGTCAACCTGGTCCCTACTGCCCACTAGTGGGAATTCCAGCTTTCATGGTGGGCAGTAGGGGTTTTGTCCGATACTGAAGCACTTTCCTTTTTTTTAATTTAATTGACTTCCCTACTTTATAAATCATCATTGCTGTGGAACCGGTGGGCGGTTAGAAAATTTTACTACTAACAGAGATATAAAAGTGGGCAGTAGATATAAAAAGGTTGACTACCCATGGTCTGTAGCCTTCAATCGCTTAATGGAATAATTGTTTTTGTGAAAATATAAGAGAGCCTCTTTGAGTCTCCAGATACCAGTTAAGCAACTAAAATTTAATTTAATTTTAAATTTCAGATCTCTATTTGTTATTTTAATGTTTTATATCAGGGGTCTCCAACCTTTGCAACTTTAAGTCTGAAGCAAAGCTGTCTGGAGAAGTCTGGAAGCTAAAGTCCTTCAGACTTAAATTGCAAAGGTTGGGGACCCCTGTTTTATATGGTATTTTCATTGAATGATTGTGAACCACTTAGAATCCCTTTTAGCCAATGGAAGGCATATAAGTGTAATAAATAATAATAAAATATCACCATATCTGGACAAGATTTGTGGAATTTACGGACAGACTCCAAAATGGGGAAATTCTTAAAGCAGAAAGTAACTTCCCAAGTAATTGAATAAGGATTGGATATTCCCAGTTATCAGAAAACACTGACTGACGAATGAAGTTTTAAAGAGACGGTGAAGGGGAGCCAGACCAGACTGGGAAAACGGGGGGGGGGGGGGGGGACAAACCTGTCACCTGGCTAAAACCTCGATGAGAGCAACTTCCAGCTGCAATTTTTTTGCTGTAGATCTCATTAAAACTTACCAAGCTTCTCAGCTGCATTATGGGTTTGCTTAGACTTCACATAGGCACTGTAGAAAGGCCCATTAGAGTTGGACTGCCAAGCAGAAAAGGGAAGAGTAGATACTCTGGTAATTATAGGAATTCTACGACAGACAGAGAAAAGCAGAAATATTTCTTTTGGAAGGAAACAGTGTGAAATGAAGAATGAATCTTTCCTAGCAAGGAGGCCCAGATTTATTTACTGATTTTATTTATCGTAAATAAATATAAAATCCTACCATTTTACCCTTAGGGTACTCATACCATCTCTGTACTCCTACCTATTCTTTCATATTGTCCACTGGCAGTACCCTTTTCATATACTGTCTTATATTCCAGCGTGAAATAATGGCCATTTGTCAGCAGAAACCCTGTGCACCGAATGTATGACAGAAGTAGTCAGGCTACATTCAAAAATAATAATAAATGGATTCGTTTCTGATGTCAAAAATGAGCTATGTTCAAATACAAAGAAGGGAACACTTAAAACTCTCTGGGTTAATATCTCAAGACAGTTGTCCTCGAGAAAAGAAATGCCAAAGATTGATTTTATACGAAACAACTGAGTTGAAATTTATTCATTTGGAGATTTAGCACTATTTTTCAAGGATTACACGGAGGCCATTTTGCATCACACTGCATGTGTTAAATGGCTCACTGGTGCTAGAATGTGTCACACCTAATAACTGTTTTGTGAATGTCCATTGTCAAGAAAGTAATTATCACTGTCTATACTATCTACTTCGTGTTTTCCACTGACCATACTGCATACAGTTCCACCCACTTAATCTTTGTGTGTATTCATACACACACACACACACCGAGATTAAGTGGGTGGAACTGTACACAGTATGGAATAGTATATATTTATTAAGAATTTTAAACAGAAGACAAAAACTTAAGAACTAATACAAAGAGAAAGAAGAGGAACAAAGAAAAAGTCAAGAGTTCAAAAAGAAAAAAATAGAAGTTGCTTCCAATGTCCTTTACAGCAGGGGTGTCCAACCATGGCAATTCTAAGATTATGGACTTCAACTCCCAAAATTTCCCAGCCAACTGACTGGGGAATTCTGGGACTTGAGGTCCACAGGTCTTAAAGTTTCCAAGGTTGGACACCCTGCTTTACAATATAAATCACAATTATAAATACAATATTACCTCTTACTCCATGATTACAAAAACAATTTCTTCTTTTTCTATTATCTTTTCCCCCTAATTCAACATGTAGATCAAAAGTTCATTTTTTTCTGTTTCATGCAAAAAGTTCACAAGAATGAATGTACATAGTGGTGTGGTGTTTTTGTTTTGTTTTTTCAAATATTTTGTTCCTTAATTTAGCCATCTTTGACATCTCCATTTGAATATCATCTAAATCATCTTTAAATCTTTCTTTCTCAATCATCTTTCGCCTTCTGAATAGAATTCAGACAAAATCTCGGCTTTTTGAAAGTAAATATCACACCTTGTAGGTTGTCCTATTTAAATGAGATTTGTGTGTGTGTATTTAAACTTTCAATTTAAAAAATCCCCACTTCTTTCTGTTCAATAAAACTCTAATATCAATTTCTTTCTTCTAAAGAAATATCTGTATTATCCATTTTCAATCTTGTATTAAAATGCTGTTGCAAAATGTGATCTCTTGCTTTCTTCTTAACAAAGTTCACTAAACTTTTCTATGAGACATTTCTTGTTCTAGCAAATTTATTTTATAAACTTTATCAATCTCTGTCTCAGTCTTCTCCTCTTCTCAATCCAAAAAGTTTGCTAAAGCTTTAATAATCTTTTATCTAATACCTTCACCTGAGTTTTCTGGAATTGCTCTAAATCTCAAGCAGAATTCTTCCCTTCAAATTTCAATAGGGTCACATTATTCAATTCTCTTTCTAACTCTCTATACATTAACATCATCTTTAAAATTCCCATTGCCCATTAAACTTTTTTGTTTCGCCAAACATTTGTTTTGCAGAACTTTCCACTTTAACTTTTTCTTTAACCTCTTTTCTCATCATTGCACATTTTTCATGCTTTTTTTAAAAAAATGCTTCAACTTATTATTCACAGATTGTCCAACTTACTACATATTGTCTGAAGCAAATTTGGTGTCATGCTCTTCTCTGCTCTTCCAAACCTCTCCCATCCTTGAAGCTTTTCTCATTGTTGCCAATTTGATATTAGAGTCTAAAGATAGAAGTGACTCTGGCAGAGGAAAGAAACAAACTTCCACTCTTTTTTTCCCTCTTTCATCTGTTTATGCCTTTAACACCTTCATCTCTGATGACACGTTCCACAGCTTCAAACCACATCACATTCCACATCTCCATAGCAACAAAGTATCAGAGCCTGGGTCTTATTACCTTACACTTTTTGTTTGGTAAAATCCACCAATTTCTTGCATTATTTAGATGTGAAGAGAAAGCATTCCCACAAAGGTCTGACCCATTTGTCTAGTTTAATTCCAGTTTTGACAAAAGTACTTTCACCAGAAATAAAAATAGTGAAAGTAAAATGTTACCGTATGCTTTTGCCTGTTTCAAAATTTCTGCAATCATCGCATGGTTTTTTGCCCAAAAATCTTGAATTGTTAAAATCCTGTATTTTTTTTGTAATCCAGAAAAATGACACATTCACCAAGAAGGGTCTATCTTGCTGCAAAGGAAATTTCTCTTTATCTGTACATTAATTAAATCCAGGGGTGGGCTTCAAAAATTTCAGCAACGGGTTCCCTGCCCCATTGCTGGGTGGATGTGGCCATGGTGGGTGTAGCCTAGTTGGCCTCTTGCATCACCGGGGGGGGGCATTTTTGCCTTCCTTAGGCTCTGGAGGCTTTCCTTGAGCCTCTGGGAGGGCAAAAGCTGCTTCCCCCAGGCTCCAGAGGCCCTCTGAAGGCTGGAAACAGGCCTGTTATTGCCCCCTCTCCGTGCCTGCCCGTGGGCCCTGAACTTACCTCACATCCAAAATGGATCATGTGGAGATTCCGGGGAGGGGAGGGGTGGGCATTATTATTATTATTTATTAAATTTTTATACCGCCCTTCTCCCTTCCAGGACTCAGGGCGGTGTACAGGCACTAATAAAAGGCAATGATATAAAACATAAAATACAGTTTTAAAAACCCCTTAGTTTCCGCTTTGACCACCTCTCCTGGTTAACAAACCCCTCATCAAGGTGGGCCCTCGTTAGAGCTGAGGGCCAAACCTGCGAGAGGGTGGACTCCCGCAGGGCACGGAGGTCAGCCGCTGAGTTGACCAGGCTTCACTCCTCCACAAGCAGGCATGGCCATCCAGGGGAGAGATTTGGAGGTTCTCCAAACCAGCCATAATGTTAGCTACATGTTTTCCCGAACCTGGGCGAACCCGTAACAGCCCACTCCTGATTAAATCCAAAATAGCTGAAATGGGAATGGGTGGATCCATATAGGCTAGAGTGTAGTTGTGTGTGAAGATGAATTCCACAACCCCAGCCACTTGCTTTTGTATATATATTCATACAATGCACACAAAGGCGTTTATATATATATTCCTGTGTCACAAGATTGTTCACAAAAGCTTGTATGTAAGTGTGTCGAGTTCTTATGGTGCCACTTGGTTTTGCTGCATCCAAAATAATACAACTGCTATTCCAGATATGATTTTAATGTTTCTAGAAATGATTTTAATGTTTAATGACCCTTCTAGGTTTCATGAGAAATATCAAGCAATTATTTTGTCCTGTCGCCTTGGAGCCACTGGTTATTTAAATGGGGGAGAAATTCCTTTGAAAAGCCTACAGTGTGTTGGGCTATGCAAATAATTTGTGTGTACTGTAATTTTCTTGATAGGCGAGTTAGAGTATTTTACATATACTTCACATTTAACATGCATTTATGATGATATGATGGTGGTAGTGATTTGCTTGTTTGTGTTGGTTTTTTGCCATTTTATTATGACTGTGTTCCCTCTTTCCCTTCAAGCGACATACATATAAATTTATATTGTTTCTGACAGTTTAAAATGTTATTTCCTTATTAACCTTTAAATTTATTGTTATAAATGAGCCTGGAGGAATCTCACTGTGCAGTGATTTAGGGGACGTTTGAGAGGATGCTTTTCTCTGATAACTAGCATTAGTACTTATTCTGTATTCATTATCAGATTATATGATTCCAAAGAAAAGTTGTTAAAGTTATCACTTAGGGTGTTCCTGGAGAGCCGAAAATTACAGCGTTAATGCCCTTTAGTAAAGCTGTTAGGAAAGGACAGAGCGGAAAATAACTTCTCTTTTTCCACTTTGCAGCATCCTGAAGTCCATGGAGTTTGCGCCATCTGACGGCTCAAGCATCCAGGTAATTCATTCAATTTTCTGGTAGAGCAAAGCTGGAGATATAGATATATATATTAGATGTACCTGCCACGCGTTGCTGTGGCCAGGTTTGGTTAAATGAAAAAGTTTCCCCTCATAGACCCTCTCAGCGACCCCTTCCTTCTCTGCCTTGGTTTCCTTCCCTCCCCTCCCTCTCTTACTACCTACCTACCTATTGTATTTTCCTTCTCTCTCTCTATCCCCTACCTACCTACCTACCTACTGTATTTCTCCCTCTCTCTCTCTATCCCTCTACCTACCGTATTTCTTCCTCTCTACCTACCTACCTACTGTATTTTTCCTTCTCTCTCTCTATCCCCCTACCTACCTACCTACCTACCTACTGTATTTCTCCCTCTCTCTCTATATCCCTCTACCTACCTACCTACTGTATTTCTCCCTCTCCTTCTCTATCCCTCTACCTACCTACCTACCGTATTTCTTTCTCTCTCTACCTACCTACCTACCTAGTGTATTTTTCCCTCTGTCTCTGACTCGGCAGCAGCCTTGTGGAGGGGAGTTGGCGGCGGAGGCAGCGAGAGAGGCCGCTGACTCGGCAGTGGCCTTGGGGGGGGGAGTTGGCAGAGGGGGGGACGGAGGAGGAGAAAGAGGCCGCTGAGAAGGCAACCGTCACAGATATGACGCAGACCGCTCCACCGCACGTGCAAGTGACGTGAGCTGAAAAGCGGCCGGGTGGGAGGGGCTGCAAAGGGGAGGGGAGCGAGTGAGGGAAACACACAGAAGAGCTGCAGTTTTACATTTGTGTGGCGTGTACCTGGCGCCGATGTGCCATCCACACAATCTGTATGTATCATTGGTGCTGCACTTGTAAGGAACGATGTGTGAAAATTTGGTGGCGATTGATGCAGTAGTTTCGGAGATTAGCAGTTTTGAACAAACTCATAGTTAACTTTTTATTTATGTAGATATTTAATGTTAACTTGGATTGAGAACTTCCTCTTCAAATGTAGTAAGAGTTTGTAGGAATCGTAAGTGATCACAACTATTGGCTTTTTTTCCTGTTTATGGAAAAATCTTACTTTCTCTGTTAGCTGGCATTCACAGTATGGCTGCTGTTTTCTTTCTGGTATTGGGGATTGGTATATTTAAGATGACCAGAGTTGTTTTGAAATGAGATGGGCGGCAAATAAATTTAATAAATATTACAGAGGAAAATAATACAGAAACAAAAAAAAAAGAATTGGAAATTGGAACTTGTGGTCTAGAACTTCCTTAAATCACAAGCTCCTTCAACGACCATGGGTTTGTAAGATGGATCAGACCCAATAGTAGTTTGATTGTCATATGTGCTTTAACGTATGAAACCTTGGGCTCACTGGCTCCTCCATGCGTAGGACAGTAACACCTCAACTAGTGAGGATTTGATCATCATCACACATCATTTGTGGCAAGATTTCAACGGGCACCTTGCCTAACTAAGCCTAATTTATTGTGACCCAGCTAGCCATGCAAGATTTATGAAGATGGTTAGAATGATTAGAATTACCCAAATAGATAACTGTTTCGAAAGTTGTGATTAGCATGAACTTTCTGGAATCTTAAGGAGTTAATGCAGATGACCAAAGAGGCTGTATTTGTCTCCTTCGTCCACTAACACAATTATCTCCATTGTTGTATGAGCATTGAGCTGATTATATGAATAATAATTAACAAAGCCAAAGCATTTACAACATAAACATTGGGGACGGGGTTAGCTCCAGTTTCTCTTAATATCCGATTCAGAGAGAAATAGGGGTTTGGCCATTTGAAACATCTCCTTGATCTGAAAAGTAAACAGCTTTCCTGGTGTGGCATCTCTCAATCTGTTGGCATTACAACTGCCAGAATTATCTCACTACCGTATTTTTCAGACTATAAGACACACCATGATTTTGAAGAGGTAATTTTTTTTTTACAGTTTTTACACTCTGCAGTCCTCCCAAACCCTCTGCACCCCCTCGTTTTTTGCACACACATATAAAGGGCATGCAGAGCTTTGAGAGGCTTGTAGAGTGCTCCTGGGAGCTTGGAGGGGGGGTAAAAATGAGCAAAAAATGGCCTGTTTTTCGCAAAAAATTGCTGGGTTTTACAAAAGGGGGGGCATGCAGAGGCTTTGGGAGGCTTGTAGAGTGCTCCGGGTGGCTGGCGGGGGCAAAAACGCTCTCTTTTTTGCCCTCCCCAGCCCTCAGGAACAAGCCTCCCAAACCCCCTGCAGGTCAATTTTTGCAAAGGTGACAGGGTTTCAGGAGGCCAAAAGTGCTGTATTCAGTGTATAAGATGCACCCAGATCTTCACCCTCTTTTTTGAGGGAAAAAGGTGCACCTTATACTCCAAAAAATACGGTATATTGAAAATTCCACGAATTCATCTCAACACACTTCAAGGGGGTCAGATTTTCCACATTGACTTCATTCTCATTGCGTGCATGTTGTTCTAAAGACAGTTAACTAGAGCTCTTTTAAGTTGGAAGCCTAAATGCACAATTGAATTAAATCTTGTGCAAAAGGAAAGTGCCCCCAACTTTCCTTGCTGCACGTTACTTTCATGGGATCATAGGTTGCAAGCTGGATTCCCTCACCTTTAGTGGTTTTGATGTTTTTCTGCAAGGAAGGAGAAAGGAATGGCTTTGGCTTCTGCTCTCATTGATTTCTTCTTTTCATACAACTAGAAACATAATGTTGCAAGGAAGGTAACGGCTGATATTGCGGTATCTAAAGATAAGCAGATGCTTTAAAAAACATGATTTAGTGAAGCATTTAAACAGTCTCTACATCCACTAAGCAAAGTGGTGAAGTGCCATAGACTAGATTCTGCACTCTCTTGAATTCCCGTCCTATCGTCCCGAGACATCATCCTGAACCAGTTCTCATCCTTTCCCTTTGTTCTTTCTACTTCTCCATAGGATGCTTCATCAAAACCACTGGAGGTCTTACTGCTGGAGAAAAACCGCCTGCTGCAGTCGGAAAATGCCACGCTGCGGATCACAAACAGTGACCTGAGCGGTAAGTGGATGGGAGAAAAATAGGTAATTATTATTTTAGGTCGTGCTTGCTTCTCGGGAGAGGAGGATGTGGAAAGGGAAGGGGGTGTGTGAACCCAAGGCCACTGCATGACAGAAAGATGAATGGTCAGCAAGGATCTTGCCTTATCTTGGGAGTCCCCTCTTATACTATAGATAATAGACTAAGACTTTGGGGCCTTTAGAAAAAATGGTAAAGGTTAAGAGGGAGAAACGTTCTCATATATTGGGATGAGCAGCATTGGAGCCTGCCTTCCCATTTCAATTGTTTTGTCTGACCGTGACATTATTTCCTATGCACACCTTTCCCCAAAAAGTAGATTGGCGTTTCAAGGAGACCCTGCCTTGTTTTCATAGCTGATTCATTCACCCAAATCCTGACGGCCTTTATTTCTATTAGCGGTGAATTTTGGCTTCATTTGGCTGATTATGTGTTTTGTTTGGAAGGGATGCTTCGCATGCCGTAAATGAACAATACAAGCGGGGTCTCCAAATAAATAGAATTTCCTGGAGTTTGGGTTTGCTTTTTTTTTTTCCCTTTCAAGTAAAGTTTCTAGAGCTGGTGCCTAATATGTCAACGGGCAGTTGGGTGATTGCTGCCTTGTGTGCAGTTTCTGTGTTCTTCTTTGGCTTCCTTTGAGCAATGATTTCTATGCCTTCCGTGTCTTTCATGTAGCCTTGATCACTGTTTGCTGCATTCGGGCTCAAACAAGGTCTGTTCGTGCGTGCGTGCGTGCGTGCGTGCGTGCGTGCGTGCGTGTGTGTGTGTGTGTGTGTGTGTAGGGGTTTGGAACGACTCAAATGTGCCAGGAACCAAAGTAATTTTTATGTGTGCGTCCATGAATTTTAAACCAAAACAAAAGAATTACGTTAACTGCACTTCATGTCATTGTTCTGCTGCTAATATTTGGAAGGGGGAATTCTCCAGGCTGCAACATACAAGAAAGGTGCAAACATGAAATGCATGTTGTTTGTCTTGGGGGCCTTGTTTGGCATATTAAAATTAAAAGAAACAAACAAAAACAAAAACAAAACAAAAAAACCCAAACCACTTTCTTCATTGGCCCTTATTTCAAGAACAAAACAAAAACGCAACCTGCACTATTTTTCCCTTTTGTGGGGCAAGCTCTGCATTTTGGTCTTGGTTTCCCCCCTTCTTTTTGATCCCCCATAATGCATTATGTTTGACCTTCCTTGTAGGGTCAGCCAGGAGAAAAGGGAAAGACCAGCCTGAGAGTCAGCGTCCTGCAACCTTGCCGGCCTCCCCTCCTCCTCAGTTGCCCCGCAATGCAGGGGAGCAGGCTTCCAATACTAATGGTACACACCAGTTCTCACCAACGGGTTTAAGTCAAGACTTTTTCAGCTCATCCTTGGCAAGCTCCGGCTTACCCCTGGCTTCTACGGGAAAATTTGCACTAAACTCTCTCCTCCAGCGCCAACTTATGCAGTCCTTCTACACCAAGGCAATGCAGGAAGCGGGAAGCACAAGCATGATTTTTTCAGTAGGTCCCTACAGCACAAACTCCATATCTTCCCAAAGCCCCTTGCAACAAAGCCCGGACGTCAACGGCATGGCCCCGTCACCCAACCAATCAGAAAGCACCGGCAGCACCTCAGAAGGCGAGGAGATAGACACCGCCGAAATTGCACGTCAGGTCAAAGAGCAATTGATCAAGCACAATATCGGACAGCGGATCTTTGGACACTACGTCTTGGGACTTTCTCAAGGATCTGTGAGCGAGATTCTGGCTCGACCTAAACCATGGAACAAGCTGACCGTCAGAGGCAAGGAGCCATTCCACAAAATGAAGCAGTTCCTTTCGGATGAGCAGAACATCTTGGCTTTGCGCAGCATCCAAGGCAGGCAGAGAGGTGAGTCACGGGGCCCTGGCCTCCAGCTTCTCTTTTGCGCATCTATGTTTGCCTAGATAGGAGACGCTGTCAAAAGAGAAGGGTGTCTGTGTCCATGTGTGTGGTTAAGTTGTCTGCTTGGTGTTCAGTGTATAATGTGGAAAGAATAGAGAGCTCCTTGCTAGGAACCATGCTGAAATAGGAGAGTAAAAGATAGGTATCTAAGGACTGTGCTCCATCTCCATGGGAATGGATATGTCTTGGGGGTGGGGGTGCGGGTGGGGACCACTGGAGCAGCTTCATTTCTGTGGGGCTGACCCCGGAGATGGATTCCAGTGGGCTGCGACCTGTGTAAGCTGATTGAGAGTGTACATCTTAAACTCTCTCTCATGCATTGGGCAGCAGTGAAAGGAGAGTTGATTTTTTTAAAAACGAAATCTAACTTTGTAGGAAACTTTACGGATCTTACCTGATCAAACCACAACAGGCCAGGTTTTATCATTACATGATCCCTCTTGATTTGGGCTTGTTAAGCATACATTACAGGAGAGTTGTGGTTTTGTTTTTTTTTTAAAGTAAAAGTTGTACTAGGATCCCTTGTCATTCCTTTGGCCAATCTCATTTGATTGCCAATGGAAAAGCACTTATATACTTGAAATGAATTCTAATAGTGGAGGGCTGTTACATTTCATCCGTCTTTGCAGGGGAATCTCCTCAGCATTTGTAAATCTAGCCCTCTTACCTAGTAAGCCATGAAGTCCATTGGGCTGCTAGACTCAGAACAACTTACTATGGCTCCCCATATAGGCAGATTCCTATATGACAAAAGCATCTGGTGGGCAGTCTGGCTGGTTGGGGAGATGCCTATAACAGTACAAGGAAGAAGCAGGCCAGATAAAAAGTCTCATTGAGCGTTTTTAATGACTGGAGTTAGAAGATACAGAGATATGATATAGAGATGACATAGGCATGTATTCTGTCCAAGGGTTATTTCTCTTTAACCGCACCAGCCCTGTTCTCTTGAAAACCCATTGCAGAAACAAAACTTCTCCAAGTAATATATTTAATTGGCTTAAATGTCCTAGGATGGTAGGTGTTTTCTCTATTTTTAGCACCACCATCACTGAAAGCATGATCCATCAAAATCATAGACCATAGACTGCAAATTTTAACTTTATCTTTTTCACCAAAAATCAAATGACCAGATTGCAAACTCATTGTGAATGTAAAGCAAAGGGAGGCAGTCAGCAGAAGTGGCCTGCAGTACTGCATTCTAACCACTGCGCCACTGAGGCTCTCAATACATTTGGGAGGTGCACGATATTAGAATTATTTACCGTATGCTTTATTTAATTTCAAATATTAAATCTATGTCCTGGACCAGGGGTCTCCCACTTTGGCAACCTTAAGCCTGGTGGACTTCAACTCCCAGAATTCCCCAGCCAGCTGGGGAGTTCTGGGAATTGAAGTCCACCAGGTTTAAAGTTGCCAAAGTGAAAGACCCCAGTTCTGGACAGTTGTCAGTGTTGTCTGGCAATTTGCAGTAAAAGAAGGGGAGGGGGGATGATACCTCAAAAAGGTTCAAAATGCAAACTGTGAAATCAGTTTGATGAGCACAATGAAACCAACATTAACTGACAATAGAAGAAAAGCACACATAGGCAGTCCTTGTTGGAAGAAAAATGTATAGATAGTTCTTGTTTAGCGACTGCCTTGTACAGCAACCATATGTAGTTACAATGGTGATTAAAAAAAATAACCAATCCTCACATTTGCTACCTTTGCAGATCTGTAAAGAAAGCTTGAAGTAAGATCACAGTTACACTTAGCAGCCACTTCACTTAACAACTGAGCTGACTGCCCCAACTTGTATCTATAGTGTAAAGACTTTTAAAAAAGAAAAAAACCCAGTTTTTGAGATTCAGAAGCTTGGGAATATAAAGCGTATGCATAAACAGAAGAGATAGCACTGGGCCTTGAAACAGAGGCGTGATGTGAATGCAGGTCACATCATTTATTCACTGTATAATCATAGAAAGAGGTGAAAGAAGAGAGTGAGATGTCAGCTCCATCCCACTTGTAAAACTAGTGTTCCTTTACAGGAGAACTGCGTGTCTCAATCGTACCTTCATAAATATAGTCAGATCTTGTGGGTTTTCCTTGGATTCAGAAGTGTCCTCTTTAGTGGTAACCACTGTCCTCCTTATAGCGTGATTTTCACTCTTTGAGACTGAATTTGCACCCATGGGTTTGTTGTATTACCTCTGAGCCAGAGGTGTAAATATGTAGCCATGGGAGGCTTCTCATATGGCTCAGACATTGTGCCGTAAATGTTAAGCATTGGTCAGGTTTCACACCGTCTTATAAGGGAGCATTTATGATCAAATGATATAATACTGAAAGGTAAAAGAGTTCATAAGCAGGAATTGCCAGAGTTATACTATTCAAGGATGGGGGACAGAAATGAACTTAATGAATGCTGGTCTGTACATGCTGCAAACAGGAACATTCCTATTTTATTAAGGAATATAAAATGACTGTTTATTTTGTAACAATCCTTGAAGTTTGATATGGCATAAGAATTTTCCTCATCCCAGGATGGGAAATGCTGGAAATGCATTGCATGGAGAAAGTAGGAGAGCTGTTTCTTTCACCATTAAAAGTAAAATGCCCTCCTTGGTCCCTGTAGAGGCAAACAGGCAGACAACATTCAATTGCAGCTGTCGTTTTTTCTTTATAACTGTGAGAACTGAAAACATGAATTCTTAGCACATACATTGTCTCATACAGTGCCCCATTAATACAGTAGCCAATGAGAGCACAGCTACATCCACCTGAGCACACAAAGGTTATGCACAATTGTCTAGTGCTTACAATAATATGTGAGTGCTACGTGCAAAGGGCATTTCCTGTGTTCTCTATAGTCTCATTCTTCTATGGGGCCTGGAGGCCTGGAGTGAAGAGCCAATTATTCTCCGCTTAGCTCCCACTCAGGATAGGTGATATGTCCAATATTCTGCCACTCATCATTTAAAATAGGATAACAACAGTGGTGGATTCAAATAATTTTAACAACCGGTTTTCTGCCCTAATGGACTGGTTGGGTGGGCATGGCTAGGAGGTGTGACAGGCAGCACTCGGCCTCCTGCCCCCCCTGGGAACAAAAGAGGGCCGTGGGAGCACATCCCCATGTTCCGTTTTGGGCCTAGTAGGCCTCTCTGCAGCCTCCTGGGAACAAAAATGGGCCGCAGGGGAGGTAGATCGCAACCCTACCTCCGCGCACACCTCATTTTGGGCCTAGTAGGAGACAAAAGGGGACACGTGGGAGAGGCAGGGCCAGCCAGAAATTTAACAACCGGTTCACCCGAACCAGCTGAATCACACCACTGGATAACAATATATCACATTGTTGTTGTTGTTTTTAAATAAGTACAGTTCAGAATAAGGATCATCATCAACAACAATTTCCTGCTCACTTTTTATTTTCAGAAGAGGCTACCTGGTATGGTTGGCTTGTTCCTCGTCATTATTATATTACATGGAACTTTGGATATTCGTTTTGGAACAAACCTCCTTGCCGGTGTTTGTATGGAATAATATTAGCAGATGGGCATTTCCCCTTCCCAATTCCCAAAGTGAAATTGCTTGCCTTTCTAAGCAGTGGGATTTCATTTGGAAGGGAATCTTTAAAGAGAACGGGGATTTGAGGAGGTGTTGTGTGTTTTTCTGAAGCAGAGCTTCCCTAGATTTGCCAAGAAGTGTTTATAGCATCTTACAGTATGTTCCCTTCCTTGGGGTCATCTGCTCTTGGAAGAATTACTGACCCATCTCTGTCTTTTTGTACCTTTTAGATGTTTATTTATATCTTTCTAATCTCCTTTTGATGCGCAGCTATAATCTTTATTAACCAGTAGTCTGCCTTGCTTCCTTTTTCAAAGTAGCCAGGCCTAAAAGGTTTATGCTTGATTTCACTGCTGCCCTTGCTCACTGTCCACTCCCTCCCTCCCTCCCCCCTCCCTCTCCAACCCCCTATAAGTATTAGGCAGTTTTTGTTTCCTCTCACAAAGCCCACAGTTATAAGAAGAACCACCCCCTGATTGTTTTGTTCTTACCCGACTTGTTTTTCAACAGAGAATCCAGGCCAGAACCTGAGCAGGCTATTTCAGGAAGTACCGAAACGAAGAAATGGGTCAGAAGGTACGTCACAGGCAGGTGTTTCTCTTTGCGGTTGATCTTTGGAAAGTGAAGTGTGCTTAGTTGTGTGTCGTCTTAACTGTTGTTGGTGTAAACACAAAAGGGGCTGCAGTTTGATTCTGGCCTGGAATCTGAGAGGAAAAACAGACAGTGGGCCCTGTGCAGCCGTAACATGGACTCCATCCAAGCTACATTTGAAATTACTTCTTCCCCTCCTGTTCCTCTCCATATTAGTTCCATTGTTCCCTGCATTGGCAAGATTTCACGTTATAATTTGGTGTAACTTTGCTAACCAAAGTTATCCTGAGAATCAGTGCTTAGAGCAAGTATGAGTCTACAAACACTCTTTCTGAGGTCAACCCTGATTAGCATCCTACATAATGCCAGTGCGGGGATAATATAAAATCAGAATGATGCAGGATAAGGAAAAAAGGAAGAGGATTGGTAAATGATGCTTGGCAAAGAGTCCATGCTACATCTGTACTGGTGCAGTAAGTATAAAACAAACCAAAGATTAGCATCCAGATCAATCGTCCCCTCTTTTCTCTCTTTCTAAGTCTTTTGCTATACTAACCTGGCTCCTTCAAGTAAACTCTCTCACTCAGGCAAAGCTGGACTCCCCTACTCTCAATCCCATTAATTTTCTGTGCTTTCTTCAAGGAGCTCAGGTCAACAACCTTGGGAATCAACTTATCTTTGCTACTGGTTTGGGCGATGTGAGCGCACAGACGCTTGCTTCGCTCACATGCACCACCGCCGTGCAAGCTCAGGACCTTCGATTTCTAACTATCTGCTGTGATGCACAATTTAATTTAACTAGAAAGCAGGAAATCCGAAGATTCTAGCTAATATAAATCGTGCGTCCCAGCTGATCATCAGAAATACCGGTTCACCCAAACCAGTAGCATTTTTTTAATTAACATTTTGGGCAAACCAGTAGCAGTTTTACTACCGGTTTGACCGAACCAGTCGGAACCGGTAGCATTTCACCCCGATTGGGAACAATCCCATGTTATAAGACTATAAGTGACCCCATGGTAAATTTCATGGCAGAACCATTGGTTCAGGTCTGATGTGTAGCCCATCGTATCACACTGGCTCTTGTAGCCTTTGTGGCTTCTTGGTGTTTGAGATTCACAGTCAAAAGTGATGTTGGCATGAAAAGTTCAGCGTTTTGTGTGTTATGTGTGTAGAATGGATGCTGCTATGAATCTTAAACCAGGCAAGCCACATTTTTTTCTTCTATGGCTTGAATGGTGATAGAAGTGCTATCAGAAACATAGAGATGTAGAAGAGATGCATTTCAGCTACATATAACAGTATTTGATAGCAAATGTAATGCTAGAACACCATCAAGGGTTTGAGAACTTGAGGCAGTAAGAAAGAATGAGGTGGAACCACCTCTGCTGAATATAGTGCCTGCTCAAAAACCACATTAACAAAATAGGACCCAATTCAGCATTCAAACAATATAGCATAATATGGCTAGTAGGCAGAATGTGGCTAGTTTTGAACCAGGCATAGTTCATTTTGGTGGCTTTAAAAAAATTGTTTGTGCTCATAGATTTAGACCTCTTCTCGGAATGGCTTATAATCCAGTTGTGCATGGGTAGATTCACTGCACTATTACTCTAGAAACTTTTATTTGGTTGGTTGCAGGACAGATTATTTAAAATGGGGAAGTAATTCCATCTATTTTGCAAGATCAGTTAAACTTGTTTCTTAGCCCAGGATCTGGGCTAAGATGAATAGAATAGAAATAATTAGAATAGAGATTGAAACAGAAGTAGAGTACTCTAATTTGGCCAAGGGTGATTAGACACCCAAGGAATTTGTCCCTGATACAGAAGCTCTTAGTGTACCTGCAAATTAACAGAATAAAGATAGCAATAATACCAATAAGATATTACTATTATTGGTAATGGTAATAAACATAAATAATAATACTACAGCCATACTATATGGGTAAATACACATAGAATTAAGAAAATGGTGTGAGAATTAGGTGTTCAGCAGAGTGATGGCACAAGGTGTGTGTGTGGGGGGAGGGGGGGGACTGTTCCTGTATCTAGTTGTTTGGGCCTGAAATGCCTTCTAGTACCATCCCAAGAGGAGGAGTTGAAACAGTTGATGTCCAAGATGTGAGGGGCCTGCAGATATCTTCTTAGTCCTCCTTCTGAATCACGCGATCTATAGGTCTTGCATGGAGGGCAGGCTGGTTGCACTTGTTCTTTTTGCTATCTTAGCTATCCGTTGGAATTTGTACCTGTCTTATTCGGTTGCTGTACTAAACCAGACAGTTGTAGAAGTACAAATGACAGACTCAGTAATTCCTCTGTAAAATTGTACCAATAGCTCCTGGAGCAATCTAAACTTCCTGAGTTACACAGGAAGAACATTCTTTGTTTATGCCTTTTTATGATGGTTCTAATATTAGATGTCCATTTCAAGTCCTGGGAGATTATAGAACCAAAAAACTATTGCTGATAATTACTGTCAAATATAGTAGGAGGTGGTAAAATCCCATCTATATGTAGACTCATCACTGTCTTGAAAGAGGCCAGTGACCGTTGAATCATCTGCAAACTTCCCTTGAGGTGCATTCATTGATATATAGGGGTGCCTGTGCTAATTGCCTGGGTATTAGATAGTGATAGTGATAGTGATAGCAACAGCACTTAGACTTATATACCACTTCAGTGCTTTTACAGCCCTATCTAAGCGGTTTACAGAGTCAGTAATCTGGCAGGATGGAAGGCTGAGTCAACCTTGAGCCTGGTGAGATTTAATCAGCCAAATTGCAGGCAGCCGGCAGTCAGCAGAAGTAGCCTGCAGTACTGCATTCTAACCAGGGGTGAAATTCAGCAAGTTCAGCCAGGTTTTGGAGAACAGGTAGCAGAAATTTTGAGTAATTCGGAGAACCGGCAAATGCCGTCTCTGGCTGGCCCCAGAGTGGGGTGGGAATGGGGATTTTGCAATATCCTTCCCCCAGGAATCGGGACGGAATGGAGATTTTGCAGTAGCCTTCCCCTGCCACGCCCACCAAGCCACGCCGACAGAACCAATAGTAAGAAAAAATTGAATTTCACCACTGATCCTAACTGCTGCGCCACCACAGTGATGCAATTTTCCCTAGCTTTACCTGTTGCTTTCTATTTATCAAAAAGCCAATGATCCACCTACAAGTGGGAAATGAAATGAATTACTCCTCAAAAAAGTCCATTTTTTCAGATACGAATTTTAATGCTTGTCCTTCCTTAGGTCCTTAAAAAAGCTGCATTTATTATGGGGCTCACATGGTAGCCATCTAAGTTAAGGAGGCAGTAACAACACACGGTCACACTGTACCACTCTCTTCTTAATGCTTCCTTAATTCCTGTTAATGAGTTAACACATTAACACCAGTTTTCCTAAGAATGTGCTCCTACCGTGAATAGCCCACCCCTCAAAACAGCATGATTTTGAAATAAGGAGTCTTCTCTAGTTAAGTTGACCACACTACATCAGCTCCAAATGAGTGAAGCGTCTTTGCCACTTTGGATTGGAGTACTGCAAATATCTATTAATGACCCATCTGTGGATTTTTCAAACTAGATTCCTTTCTTGGCAAGAACCAAGAAAATATGCTACAGTTTTCTTCCTCTAGCTTGTTTCAAGACTGAACAAGGCTAAAAATCTGTATTTTGCACAGCACAGAGAGGTTTAGCTGAAGAAGCCATGGATACCGTGGTAAAATTCAATTTTTTTTACTACCGGTTCTGTGGGCATGGCTTGGCAGGGGAAGGATACTGCAAAATCTCCATTCTCCAGAACCTGCTGAATTTCATCCCTGCATAGATGGCCCATTAACAACCCCACCTGAATAGTCAGCAAATATTTACCAGTCAGGTTATCTATAGCTTGTTATTCAAACACAACCTGTATTTTATACACTCACTTTCTCCTGCATGAGTATTCAGACTAGGGACAAGGAATCTGAGACTCCCCAGATGTTATTCCCTTTTGTCTTTCATTTTCATTTTTCAGTTCAGCAGGTTTGACATTTGGATCTGCTGCTTTTAAATTCAGCGTTTAACAGAACTGCTTCCTGTGTTCAGAGTTTTGTTTTCTGGCTCTTTGATTTTCTGTAGTGAATACCTTATTTTATTGTATTCACTCATTTTATATATCAGAGGTCTCGCAACTTTAAGCCTCGCAAACTTCAACTCCCAGAATTCCCCAGCCATCATCAGAGCTCTGGCCACATAAAGTATGCACGTGCTGGCTTGGATGCATTGATGCATTTACTTTTAATTTGTGCTTTAAAACAAAAAGCCCAGTGTGTGTTGTATATTCTTGCAGAGGTCTGCATTCTGGAGATATAACTAGTCCAGTGATGGCTAACCTTTTTCTCCTCACATGCTTAAATTGCATGCATGCGTGTTTGTACCCATAATGCAATGCACCCTGCACATGCGCACACAGGGGCCTCCATGCTCCCCAAACACATGTGCATGACTACCCTGAGCATGCATACGGCACCTCTTGTGCCACAGTTTGGGCCTAGCAGGCCTCTTTGAAACCTGTTGGGACCAAAATCGGGCCGCAAGGGGCGCCACACACACACACACACTCCCCGTTTTGGGGCTATCAGGCCTCCCTGAAGCCTTCTGGGACCAAAAATGCCTGCTCCCCCCGTGCATGTGCATGTGAAGCCCCACGCATACACACCTATCTCCTGCATGTGCGACAGAGACCTGAAAATCAGCTGGCCAGTGGGAGGCATGCACGCATGCGCAATGGAACCGAGCTGGGCAATGGCTCACATGCCCGCAGAGAGAGCTCCGCGTGTCACCTGAGGCACGGGTGCCATAGGTTCATATCATGGAACTAGGCCAGCCATGGGCTGCTAATAGTAGAAGGGCAGCCTCAAGATCTCCCATTCTCCCCTGGTGGGGTTCTCAGTCTGTAAAGGTGAATTGGACAGGATACTCTTTCAGATGGAAGGTGCCTTCAATGGACTGTTATCAAACAGTCGTGAGATGGTGTTCTAAGGCCTGGAATGGGATTGTTCTCCTACCCTTCGCCGCCCCTTTTTCGCCGCTGTTAGGACCCTAACTGTTCAATGGGACCCTGCCCCTTTAGTCCCAGGCCCTTCCTTTTGGGAGAAACACTGTTCACCTTGGGCTTTGGGGCACTTTCTCCCTCCCCACCCCACCCTCTTTCTCCCTTCCCTTCCTCTGATTGGCTGGCAGTGAACTGTCACCTGAGCCCAAAAGCCCAGGGTGAACTGTGTTTCTCCCAAAAGCCCGTGAGGAAGGGCCTGGGACTAAAGAGGCAGGGTCCCATTGGCCGGCACGAACAGCTAGGGTCCTAACAGCGGAGGCGAGACGGCAGAGGTTAATGGCTGGAGGCGGAAACTTGGGGGCGAAAAAGGGGCGGCGAAGGGTAGGAGGAGAACAGTCCTAGGCCCTCTAAGGCCTGGTGAGAATGAAGCCGTTTAAATACTAAGGAAAATAGTTCTATAAATTCTTATGTTATTAACCAAAATAAAGCTAGCACTATTTCAGATTTCTTTTAAACTCAGGATAATTGCTTTAAATACTTAAAAACTGGGTAATGGAGGCACATAGGAATTTGGAACTTTTAAACACATTCCCTCTTTTATGTTCAGTGTCTTGTTTTAATTAAGAAATGATGAAACAAGGAGTTGACTAACTTCTGGAGGGAAATTAATTTCTCTGATGACTGCAAAGAGTGTTAGGATTGTCCTTCTGCCTCTTAAAGGCTGCACTAACAGAGGGATAGAATCAAGATCCCATGAAGTATTAATACCATTTTATAATGCCTTGGTAAGGCCACACTTGGAATATTGCATCCAGTTTTGGTCACCACAATGTAAAAAAGACGTTGAGACTCTAGAAAGACTGCAGAGAAGAGCAACAAAGATGATTAGGGGACTGGAGACTAAAACATATGAAGAATGGTTGCAGGAACTGGGTATGTCTAGTTCCATGAAAAGAAGGACTAGGGGAGGCATGATAGCAGTGTTCCAATATCTCAGGGGTTGCCACAAAGAAGAGGGAGTCAAGCTATTCTCCAAAGTACCTGAGGGTAAAACAAGAAGCAATGGGTGGAAACTAATCAAAGAGAGAAGCAACTTTGAACTGAGGAGAAATTTCCTGACAATTAAAACAATTAATCAGTGGAACAACTTTTCTTCAGAAGTTGTGAATGCTTCAACACTGGAAGTTTTTAAGAAGATATTAGATAAACATTTCTCTACAGTGGTGTAGGGTTTCCTGCCTAAGCAGGGGGTTGGACTATAAGACCTCTAAGATCCCTTCCAACTTTGTTAAATTATTAAGGGCCGCTATTTCAACAAACGTGAACTTGCAGTTGGATGCCTCCCAGGAGCAGTACTTAGAGGGGATATTCTGAAGGTTTTTCTGCAGCTGTTCAGAAAAACTGGGCTTCAGAAGTGTTTGCTCCTCTCCTGGTATATTTGATTATGTAGGAAGAGGCATTTTTGAACATGAGTTTTTAATAGTTTCAATCAATTGTTTATTCTTGCTGAGTAGCTGAATCCCAATGATTTTGCTCTACATGTATTGATCATATTTTGAACTCAGGGCCATAATAGAATTACACTAACCTACAAACATGTTCCTTTTGACGTGTTACTGTAGCTCACCGGACATGGACTTCTTACAGAAATGTCATTGTTTCATTCCTGGAAAAATGATTTTAAGGAAAATAAGGTTCTGGCATAGCTTTAGCATCTTTTGATAGTTGTTGTTGTTAGTTGCGAAGTCATGCCCGACCCATCGCTATCCCTTGGACAATATTCCTCTAGGCCTTCCTGTCCTCTACCATCCTCTGGAGTCCATTTAAACTCATGCCTATTGCTTCAATGACTCCATCCAGCCACCTCATTCTCTGTCGTCCCTTTCTTCTTTTGCCCTCAATCTTTCCCAGCATTAGGCTCTTCTCCAGGGAGTCCTTCCTTCTCATTAGGTGGCCAAAGTATTTGAGTTTCATCTTCAGGATCTGGCCTTCTCAAGAGCAGTCAGGGTTGATCTCCTCTAGGATTGACCGGTTTGATTGCCTTGCAGTCCAAGGGACTCGCAGTCACCATAGTTCAAATGCCTCCATTCTTTGGCGATCAGCCTTCCTTATGGTCCAATTTTCACAGCCATGCATTGCAACTGGGAAAACCATAGCCTTGACTATACACACTTTTGTTGGTAGGGTGATGTCTCTACTTTTTAGTATGCTGTCTAGATTTGTCATAGCTTTCCTCCCTAGGAGCAATTGATAGTAGAATTGGGAATTTTAATCTTCACTCACCTGCATCTTTGACTCATGTTACACACCAGTCATCCTAAATAGCCCACGTATTGTATGTAAAAGACCTGAATTCACAAATGGATGCTAGGACTTTCCAAGCCAGATAAATCTTGTTACTCTAATATTTCCATCCATTTCAGTGATGTGTGCAAAGCTGAACATCCTGATGAATGAATGATGCCTCTATTAATTGAGTGGGTGGATGCCTTTGGAAAATGGGAGGCACTTGGTAATTAAGGATTATAGGCAAGGCTCCCCATTAAAGTACATTTGGTCTGCCTCCATTGAACTTTTAGACTTTTAAAAGCAAGCACTGAGCTATATCTTGTTTAAAAGAAGATTTGAATGCTGCTTAGGCATATTGCCAATTTGGAAAATGACCAAAATAATTCAAATGCACTGCCCCCTCCAATACACACTCCTTATGTCTGTGTGGGTTTTTTTTAATCCCTGTCTACAAAACTTTGTTATATTTGGATATATTTCGCTTTTTTAATGTTTAGCAGATTTTCTTTTTAAAAAAAAACATGGAAAAGGAAAAAAAGTCTTGCACGTTATGTTCAGGAACTGTTTGTGCTTTGGATGGAACTGGTCCATTGACTTTCAAGAGCAGGCTATATAAAATATTGTTTGATACCCCTGTTGTAAGAGTTTGTTGCTGACAAATGTTGCCATGTTATCTTAAATTTGCAGTGAGTTTGATGAGGAAAACAGTGGAGTACTTAGAGCACCAGGTCCTGGCTCCCAGAAAATCTACAGAAAAGAAGCAGGGCAGGGGATCCAGAAAAAAACTGCTGCGTAGAGGAGATAAAATCAGTCTAGATAAGGCATCTCAATAATGCATGGCACTAACCTCTGAACCATGATTTACAAATCATGATACTTGGTTAATAGCAATGGCATTTAGACTTATATACTGCTTCACAGTACTTTTACAGCCCTCTCTAAGCAGTTTACAGAGTCAGCCTATTGCCCCCAACAATCTGGGTCCTCATTTTACCAACCTCGGAAGGCTGAGCCAACCTTGAGTCTGGTGAGATTCAATCTGCCAAGTTACAGACAGCCGGCAGTCAGCAGAAGTAGCCTGCAGTACTGCACTCTAACCACTGCGCCACCATGGCTCTCTAATGCTGTCCACATGGTACCAAATCTATACTTGGAGTTTGATCCCAAAATTGCTTTTTCAAAAGGCAACTGGATTTTGGTTTTCCTTGAAGATGTTTTGCTTTTCCGATGTTTTGCTCTGAAGAAATTTCTAAAATAAGAAGTGAAACGTCATCAAGGAAAAGCAAAGAAATCCAGTTGCCTTTGGGACAATTAGGACCCAGATGACTGACAATCTCTATAGACCCTTAGATTTTAGGCTCAATATATGAAAGCAATGTATCAGTCAGATGTATGGTCTCTTTGTTGGTCCAGTATCCAGACAAGAATTCACTTCTCTTTTGCATTCTTTTTGAAATAATTGTGATTGTGAAGGATTGCGAGGCGTGACTTGAGGACAGAAGCAGAAACAAACTAAAAGGGCAGATGTGTGAAATTCTAAATAGCTGCAAAACTAGTAGAAGGCAGGTAAAATAGAGCTGCAGCTGTTGATTTTATTCTTTGATTCATCTTGTTGTAGTTTTCAATGGAGTAATTCACTGACTCAAGCCACCAATTTGTTGCTTAGAAAATCAATGCTCAGAAGGTTGCTCAACAATTGATCATTTCTCCTCTCTTCAGGTAACATTACCACAAGAATCCGAGCTACAGAAGTTGGCTCTGATGAAGCTATCAAATCCATTCTGGAGCAAGCAAAAAGGGAGCTGCAGGTACAGAAAACAGGTAGGAGAACTTTGCTGTGCTGGCCTTTGAAGTTCAGGTTAACATGGAAACAGTAGTAAGTGCTTATGAGAAATCAAGTGACCTTGGGGTGTGGTTTACTTTAGTGCATTCCATTGCTAAAGGCTTACGGCTTGAAGACTGTTGAGTCTTCCTTTATCTCAAGAAAACGTGGTGTGTTATGATACCTCAAACAGGATGAATTTAAGGATGAAATGTATTAATAAAAAAACAGACGAATTTTGTGGATATTTTTAAAGTGTGAAGTTCTCCCCAAATCATTTTCCTTCTAAGCAGGGGGGGGGGGCATTCTTAATTGGGAAGTTTGCACAACCCCCCCAAGATTTGGGCAGGGTAGATGCTACAATAAGTAAGAATATGTGGACCTTTAAACTCAAAACGTACTATTATCCCATATAGCAGAGATGGCTAACCTTTTTGTTGTCACGTGACAAAAGCCCACACCCATAATGCAGCGTGCATGTGACACCCACCCACCCGTGTGCACCCCACCCCCTGCGCATGCACAGATCACAATCCCCCGCGCCCCATTTTGGATCTAGTAGGCCTCCCTGCAGCCTCCTGGGACAAAAAATGAGCCGCGGCACACAACCCGTCCTCCCCTCCACCCCACATGCGTACACATGCTACTCCCCATCCCCCACGTGTGCATACACGTCTCCAGCATGCACCCCTCCCCCCCCTCGGTACAGACCTGGAAATCAGCTGACCGGCGGGAGGCGGTGGAGCTGAGCTGGTGCGATGGCTTGTGTGCCGGCAGAGAGGGCTCTGTGTGCCATCGGTGGCATGTGTGCCACAGGTTCACCATCATAGCCATATAGAAAAGCCTGGCAAGGGTGTCTAAAATGGTCCTAAATATACAGGGAAATGAAGTAGGATAGAAAATTGCCATCACGGTGGGCAGGAGAAAAGATAACCATAATAAAATTAATGTAGCCCAGACACAGATCCAGTGAGCAGAAGAGTTGGAGTGAAACAGATTGGTCCAGATTAGAAATGTGCAATAAAGAGAAAGATGTATCCTAGTGTGCTGAAAGCATTTCTATACCGAATGGATGTGCTTGAAATGTCAGTTTATTGAGCATTTTTCCTTTTTTCTTTGTGGCCTACATCTGACTCATGAATATTCTCCTGATTTTATAGCTTGTGATGTGGATGACATCACAATAAGTATCCAAGTATACACCTACTTACTGACTTAGTAACAAACTGCTTCAGAATCAAGGAATGCTTTTTTCCCTATTTTATATAAATTGGCACAATTGCAAGTAAGAAATGAATTTGTTCATCGGCAGTTGATTAACCATACCCCATTCTCTTAAGGAGGCAGCGGTTTTGGGATAGCTTGGAATGTGTGCTTTGTTTTCTGTTTCACTTTGTTTTAGTATTGTAGTGCTTTTTTTCATTTTCTTGGACAGTAGATATTTACATTTAATAATATTTGACGTTTGTTGAGGCATAAAAATGTAAGAAAACGTGCTTTCCCTGGTAAATTTCAGGATTCTAATAAAGATTTGGATGCGGAGGAGTTTTCACCCTTGTTATTTTTTCAGGATCTTTATAAGCCGCCTCATAAATGTCATTTTCTTTTGTATTTTTTAAACAAATTTCTGAACCAGTAAGCTTTATTAGTAAAGAATACATCTGGCATAGATCTCTCTTGAAGCATGAGGAGTGAGGGAAAGAAGAGCTTATAACTGAGAAATGAATGAAGTGATCTATTGAATAGAAGATGTCGGATAACCATTTGTCTGAAGTGCCGTAGGGTTTCCTGCCTGAGCAGAGGGTTGGACTAGATAACAGGGGTCTACAAAGTTGGCTCTTTTAAGACTGGTGGACTTCAACTCTCAGAATTCCCCAGCCAGCCAGCCAGGCTGGCTGGGGAATTCTGGGAGTTGAAGTTCACCAGTCTTAAAAGAGTCAACTTTGCAGACCCCTGGACTAGAAGACTTCCAACTCTGTTATTCTATTCTATTCTACTCTATTGTGTTTCGTCAGCCATTGTTTTCTTATTCTTGCAGCTGAGCCGGCTCAGCCACCTTCCACATCAACCAGCAGCAGTTCCGACGATGCTATTCGCTCCATTTTGCAACAGGCTCGGCGAGAGATGGAAGCCCAGCAGGCGGTCCTGGAACCTGCCTTAAAAGCCACCCCTCTGTCCCAAGCCGAAATGTCCATCTTGTCCTCAAAACTGATCCCCACGCCTGCCATTTCTTCGGTTTCCAGTTACTCCCCCCTGGCTCTGTCCTTGAAGAAGCACTCGACCTCTGTGGATTCCGCTGTGTCTTCCCTACCGACTGTCCCCGGTCTCAAGAAGGAAGCCCAAGAGGCCTCCCTTCTGGACCACCACGGGATGCCTGACTCAGCACAAGGTGTACTGAGGCATGTTAAAAACGAACTGGGACGCAGTGGGGTATGGAAGGACCACTGGTGGAATACTGTGCAGCCCGACCGAAGGAACACAGCTCCTCCGGAAGAGCCCAAAATGGAGGAAAGCACCAGTGGGAAAGAGAAGGCCGGCAGCCAAGCTCGTTCAGACCGTAACCAGCAACTCCAAGGGCCCTCTTCCTCCTCGGAATATTGGAAAGAGTGGCCCAACGCAGAATCTCCCTATTCTCAGAGCTCCGAACTGAGTGTGACAGGGGCGAGTCGCAGTGAGACGCCCCAAAACAGCCCCCTCCCTTCTTCCCCCATTGTTCCTTTGTCGAAGCCATCGAAGCCTTCCGTTCCTCCACTGACCCCCGAGCAGTATGAGATTTACATGTACCAAGAAGTGGATACGATAGATCTAACCCGTCAGGTCAAAGAGAAGCTAGCAAAAAACGGCATCTGCCAAAGGATATTTGGGGAAAAGGTAAGGCTCTCAGGTGGAATATTTCGGTGGTTTTTGCATCGGTCATCAACCTATGTCAGCAGTGGGTTAAGATTGACATAAAAAGGGAAATGGCTAATATATACAGGCAGTCCTTGAGTTACAACCATAATTGAGCCCAATATTTCTGTGGCTAAATGACACGTTTATTGAGTTTTGCCCCCATTTTACAACCTTTTGTGCCATACTTGTTAAGTGAACCACTGTAGTTGTCAACTTACTAAAACAGTTGTTAAGTGAATCTGGCCTCCCCCTTGACCTTGCTTGTCAGAAGGTTGTAAAAAGGGATGGCATGATCCCAGGACATGAATATGAATCAATTACCAAGCGCCTTAATATTGTTCATGTAACACAGTGCTCATACAGCGCTTTTTTCAGTGCTGTTGTAACTTTCGATGGTCACTAAATGAGCTGCTGCAAGTCAAGGATTACCTGCATTTCTTAATTAGAATAATTCAGTCATCACCCTTCAAGACCTGGGGAAGCCTGGAGGTTGTTGTTTTATTTAAAGAAGAGAACTAAAAGCAGATAATGATGTTTTAGGTATCCAGATTCAAGACTAAGTTATTAGCATTATTCTTCCCACCACCACTCAAGCAGTACCCACGATTCCATATGCTTACATGCCTGTAGATCAGAATAGACAAATACAGAAATAGATGGGGCTATCACATCTTGAATGTCCCCTTAGAAGAAAGAGTTTGTTACACATCTTGCATTTTTGCACAAGAAGCAAAACCTGCTGAGATTCCTTCTGCAGAGCTATGAAAGATGGGGGAGTCCTACCACTTAAGCATATGGCCACTCTGATGAGCAGGCTAGTATGGATTGGCAGGGATTATCACAGGATAGAACAGTGTTTCTCAACCTCATGAACTTTAAGGTGTGTGGACATCAACTCCCAGAATTCTTCAGCCAGGCTGGTTGGAGGAATTCAGGGGGGTTGAAACCTACACAAATTAAAATTTCTGACATTGAGAAACACTGTCATTGTTCCTGTAATGGTGTGTCGCCACCTTGAGTGATTGCAGAACTAGAATATCAATGCAAACCTACCCTGTTTCCCTGAAAATAAGACGTCCCTGAATAATAAACCCAGTCAGGCTTTTGACCGTATGGGCTAAAATAAGCCCTCCCTGAAAGTATTGCACCACAACAGCAGCCCCAAGGTGACCATGCTTGCCACCTCTTGCACCCCAAAAATAATAAGGCCTCCCCGAAAATAAGGCCAAGTGCTTATTTCGGGGATCAAAAGAAAATAAGACCCTGTCTTATTTTCGGGGAAACACGGTAGGTAACTCTGAATGATATCATCTGGCAGTTTGAGATGATAGATGTGTCTGTTGCTTTTAAAACAGCAATGAGAGATACAGCAAGAAACTCAGCCTGTTAAATTGGTGTTATCTAACCTAAGATGGTACTGGAGATGATGATTTAATGTGTGAGGCTTCTTTCACTGTCCACCTGTTTGCATCATACCAAAGTTAACTCCTTGACATTCCCCCTGTCCTTTTTAGAATGCTTCCTTTCTTTGGTATTCTTGTACATGGAATGAATGAAGTAAAAATCACATGAGTGAATATATCATGGAGATAGTCTGAGTGTCATGGAAAAGCCATTTCATCCCATTTCCAGCTTTTCCTCTTTCCAGTAAAAAAAAGGGCTCAGAGAAACTCAAAAGTAAAAAGTTTTAGTTAAAAAAAATTAAAATGCACCAATAAAGAAACATAAGCAAGCCATCTCCACTATCCTGTCAGATGCTAAAACAAAAGTCAACAGAAATGAGCTGTAATGATCTGCACTAGACTCACCTCTTTCTTCAGATCATTCAACAGTAGGAAATATTAAAATGCTTTTTGGAAAAATAATTGGAAAAGAAAACTTGGGCGAGGAGATCTGAGCATGATTTTCTTGAGGAAAGAAGCTATGAAGGCTCTAGGACTGAGAAGGCACACGGTTGCCAATTCAGTGGATCTAGAATTCCAGGCCTGAATAAATCCTTATAGATCTTTTTCTTGTTGCTGCTGTTTAATGTCTGTGCTAAAGAGTCAAAGCATAAGAACTATCATGAAATTGAGTAAAGACCGGTGTACTCGAACAACTGACTTTGCCATTGTAGTGAGGCTAATTCTGCTTCTTCCGTGGTCGTTTCCTGCTAGGTGCTGGGTCTTTCCCAGGGCAGCGTCAGCGACATGCTGTCTCGGCCAAAGCCATGGAGCAAGTTGACACAGAAGGGGCGTGAGCCATTCATTCGTATGCAGCTGTGGCTAAATGGCGAACTCGGACAGGGAGTCCTGCCATCTCAAGGGCAACCCCAAGGCCAAGGTAAAGGAACAAACTGTACTGGGCTTCAGATCGCACCATGTTCTCCTTGATTATTTTTTAACCTTTCATTTTAGGGTACTGTTTCTCAACTATTTTAAGGTGTGTGGACTTCAACTGACTGAGGAATTGTGGGAGTTCATCCATCTCAAACTTCATTTAGAGCAGTGATGGCGAACCTTTTTAGGCTCACGTGCCATAAGGGGGGAGTGCAGGGGGTTCATGCGCCGGCATGCTGCACCCATAATACAATGCACCTCCCAGTGCGCATGCGTGCATGACAGGTACTTCCCCCCATTTTTTACATGCTTTTTTCACCCTCCCCAGGCTCCAGAGGCTTTATAAGTCTGGTATGCTCGTAGCGTCATTTTTAGTCCTCCGCAGGCTTCAGGGACCTTCAGGAGGCTTCCCTAAAGGCTCCGGAGGACTAAAAACGAGGCTGTGAGCAAACCGGAAATGATTTCTGGATTGCTCATAGCGTCGTTTTTAGTCCTCTGGAGGACCGCCGGAGGGGGGCTGTTTTTGCCCTCCCTAGGCTCATATAAAGTCTGGGGAGGGTGAAAAATTGCTTTAAAAATGGCTAAATCAGCTGGCCAGCGCATATGCGCTGGCCAGCTGACAGGGCAACGCCTCGCGCGCCCTGCCAAATGGCTCCGCATGCCACAGGTTCGCCATCAATGATTTAGAGGATCAATTTGCCCCCGGCCTGTACTTTAAAGTCCTAGACTTCTCAATTCCTTACACAGAGAAGGCAATTCTTTATTTTCCCGAGGGGAATGGGGACAAGGGTCTATGGAACGCGTTTTATCATTGATTTATTATTGATTTATTTAATTTATATCTCTCCAATAAGTACTCATGAATCAAGCCCACTAAGGTAACACAAACTATTGCTGTTGTTGTAAAGCACCGACACAGCTACCGCACTGGGAATTTGGGATATCAGTTGCATCAGACATTGGAAAGGGCTCTGATTATCCCAGCTGTTCTTTATTTGAATCCATTATATCACAAAACAGACAAAAGTTGATGTGCCTCTAGTAACTACATTAAGGCAGGAGGTGTTTCCCCTTAAAATACTTAAAAATACAAACCAGATTTCTTGGGGAAATTCTGAAAAATTTCTGGACAGATGAAAGTAGCTTACATTCAGAAAACGCTTAAGGTTGCATTCTTCTTTATCGTGCTTTTCAATGCTGGGACTTCTTGGGAACCTTAAAGCTTGCTGGGAGCTCAGATCACAACACTCCCCCCACCCTTAATCCTATCCCTTTTTTTCAACCTGCAAAGTGAATCTTTGGTGTTATAATAATAATAATAATAATAATAATAATAATAATAATAATAATAATAATAATAATAATAATAATGAATTGGGCTGTGGGAGGCCTTTCTTTTAATAGCAATAGCAATAGCACTTAGACTTATGATACTGCTTCATAGTGCTTTTACAGCCCTTTCTAAGCAGTTTACAGTCAGCCTATTGCCCCCAACAATCTGGGTCCTCATTTCACTCACCTCGGAAGGATGGAAGGCTGAGTCAAACTTGAGCCTGGTGAGATTTGAACTGCCAAATTACAGGCAGCAGAAGTAGCCTGCAGTACTGCACTCTTAACCATTGCGCCACCTCAGCTCTAATGAAGAAAGTTCTTCATTTAAGAACTAACGTAATTCTCCTTCCTCCCCAAACAGACCCCTGTATATCTGTATAAGAAGATTTTTGTCAAGCGCTCAAAATTGATGTGATTTTAATTTGGATCTGATTTAATTTGGATCTCTTCTAATTAAGTCAGAAATCTACTGTCACATTTCCAGTAACATTGTGAAGAATAAATAGATAAGACCTAGAGATTATTTTGCAAACCAAAGCCACATTCTCTCTCTTTTGCCAAAATTGGGGAATCTGTATTTGTGTGTGTGTGCTTAAAGAGGCCTTGAGGTAACCATTAGTGTAAAGCAGGGGTTCCCAAACTTGGCAACTTGAAGACTTGTGGACTTCAACTCCCAGAATTCTCCAGCCAGCTATGCTGGCTGGAGAATTCTGGGAGTTGAAGTCCACAAGTCTTCAAGTTGCCAAGTTTGGGAACCCCTGGTGTAAAGTATTCAGTTGCCTAAAATCCATACATTTGTACATGAAACTAAGAAACCTACATTCTATGTATGCTATTACATAGCATCCAGAGACATGAGAGTTTACATAGTGAGAGTGTGAGAAATTGGGCAACTAGGACAAAAACAAAGAAACAAACAAGCAAGGGTGTTGGGGCTACCTAGAGTTCTTAGTCATAGTTTGTCCATGACTGTCATGGGTATATCCAAACCTTGGAAAAATCAGCAGAGAGCTCTGCATAGACTCAATCCTACCTCTTTGCTTCAATGTAAAGAGGAAGTACAGAAAGTTATCCCCTGGACTAATAAGATAAGAAATCTGGATAGATCCAAATTTAATATTTGGTTGGGAATTAACTAGATTTCCATTGTTACCAAAATCCCATCAGTCACGGCCATTTTGGCCAACAATCAGGGGGTATGAGAACTTGCAGTCTGGCTAATCTGCAACACCAGAGATTTGCCACTTCTGATATTTTAAAAAAAATGGAGACCAGGTGGTTTTACTTTTCTGCTTTGCTTTGATCAGCCATTTACTGGGACTTGCTTTGCTTTCAAATTGTATCTTCTCTCATATTTCTTTCTTACCATCCTCCTTTTCTTTCTCCAGTCCTTCACTCTGTGTCATCACTGCAAGACTCTCTTCAGCAGGGATGTGCAAGCTCAGGTAAATCAGCTGCTTCATTATGAAATCTGTTGCTTTGTTGTGCTACCTGTTTCTCTTTCTAACGGCACAGGTGTGTACCTGTGATGGTGGTGGGTAAACTTCTATTTATTTCTGATGTGTTAGAAAGCTGCTTCCCCGTTCCTGGAATTATTTGTACTTATTTAAATCACCAGGTTTAACTTTTTGCCCTTTTCGTGTTGTATAGCTTGTTTCCCAATGTCTAAATCTTAGAAAAGACCAATAGATGACTTGCCACAATATCTAAAACTTCGCAAAACATTTTTATAAATTAACATTCTGTAGACAGTCTCTAGAACACGTGTGTCAAATTCATGATATCATGTTGTCATATGATGTAGCGTGACTTCCCCCCCCCCCCCTTTGCTAAACCAATGGTGGGCTTGGCCAGCACATGACGCAACCAGCCCATGGGCCGCAGGTTTGACACCCCTGCTCTAAAATAACACTTTAAGACTCTTAAGGGTATTTTGAGGCATTTAGGGCACTAAATAAATAGTTGTGTAGCCAGAAGAAAGAAAAATTTGATTGTTTAAAATTTCCTCCTCGTTTTTGATATTTTATGAAGTTTACATATTGATTCCTTTCTGATTTCTTACTCTTCTTTAGCCTCCAAATTATTGGAATTCAGCTTTCTGGTTTTATCATAGATTCATTAAACTGAGTTTGTGAGGTTTCCAGCAACATTAACTGGAAGAGTCATTGTAACAAAAGAAAGTTTTTATAGATGTGTGCTCAACGGCATTTATTTAACACATTGATGAGTTCCTCTTCAATTCAAAAACTTCCAAAATGATATATAGCAACCAGAAAAGGATATCGATTGTAGGCTGCAATTGTGTTCATATATTCCTATCTAATCTAGATTTTGCTACCTTTCACATTGCTGTGGAAAATAAATGGGAGCACGGGGCAGTGTTGGAAGCCCTAAGTTCTGAGTTTTAGTCCCTCTTTTCAAACAAATATCCCACTAACTTGCATGAACTAAAAAAAAAAAAAATCCCACAAAAAACCTGAGGTTTTCATAGTAAAAAGACAAAAGGCTGAAGGACAGTGGTACAAAGGGGAAGGGAAAAAGCAAGAAACCAATTTGTGAAGATCAGAACGAGACATTTAGTAGAAAAGTGGCTTTGCTTCTTACGATCAGCTGAACTTTGCTGGTGGCCTTGCTGGGGTAGAGTTGCAATTGAGGAAAATTCTCTGCCGCATCCAACTACCAGAGTCTCCTTGCCAAGATGTTCTACTGGGAGGCAAAAAGAGCAGCCGCCTCCAGACTCGGAGATGAGTGCAAAATCTGCTTCTCCACAGGCTCAAGACAACTGTTGATTGGAAACAAGTGTTCCCTTTGATAGGGAGGGAAGAAGCAGCCTCTTGGCAATTGCTGTTACACATCCTTTGATGAATGCAGCCAAAGCTGCCTGTCTCTCCCATAGTGTTCCAAAAGATGAGAGAAGGTATGCCGCCATCTTTTGATTAGAAGCCCTCAAAGGCACCTGGGTGGCCACTGTGAGAACAGGGTTTCCTGGACTGTCCGTTAACTCAACTGAATACTGTAATGAGATTTCGTTTTAAAGCATGTTTTAAGACTTGTTTATTTAACAAGCCATAGAGCAGTGATGGCTAACCTTTTTGGCCTCATGTGCCCACACCCATAATGCAATGTGTGCGCGGCACCACCAGCACCCTGTGAGCCCCGCCTCCTGCGCATGCGCACACGACACCCCTACACTCCCCTCTGCGGCCCATTTTATAATACAATACAATAGCAGAGTTGGAAGGGATCTTGGAGGCCTTCTAGTCCAACCCCCTTCCTAGGCAAGAAACCCTTATACCAGGGGTCTGCAAAGTTGGCTCTTTTAAGACTGGTGGACTTCAACTCCCAGAGTTCCCCAGCCAGAATAGCTGGGAGTTGAAGTCTGGGAGTTGAAGTCCACCAGTCTTAAAAGAGCCAACTTTGCAGACCCCTGCCTTATGCCATTTCAGACAAATGGCTATCCAACATCTTCTTAAAGACTTCCAGTGTTGGGGCATGCCTCCCTGAAGCCTCCTGGGACAAAAAATGGGGCACAGGGAGGCGCCCCCTCCTGCACTCCCCCCGCGCATGCACACACGTTTCCCACATGTGCAACAGATCCGAAAATCAGCTGCCAGGCAGGGAGGCGTGCGTGCATGCTCTACCCAAACAAATAACATCCTGTGGCTTAACGCTCTGGCCTGCTTCAATGACATATAAGATGGCCATTGGATTCTCACTGTATGCTGAACCACAGACTGCCCACGTTGTACCTAGTCTAGACTAGCCCGATTGATGTACTCAGTCATCAAAAGTAATCTTTAATGTAGTAGTTCCCTCTCATATTTTAGCAAGCTTAGTGCAAAAGAGGCTGACAGTAGAGTAGACCTGTTCTGACCTAGGCTTCCCCAGCAGCACGAAGTCAAGTCCTCATCCCAATAAACCCCTTTTTATTTAATTTACAGTGAATTTCTCTCCAGCAAAGTCTTTCCTCTCCCACAGTCTTTCAAGATAGTTCACAATTACCAACCTTTATCAGGCTTGGAGAGTGGATCTTTCAGACACTGCAATACTTGGCAAGAATGCAGGAATGAACTAATTGTCTCCTGCCAACACAACACCCCCCTTTCATTGCTCTTTTATTCCTGGTGGGAGGGGCCATTCACCGTCTACCTGTGGCCTTACTCCCAAGTTGACCCTTAGCTGTTCCCTTCGTCTGGCAACTGTGCATGCGCACATTGGGAACAGGCTCCAGCTGTTCATCTGCCTCACTGATGTCTAACTCCAAAGGCAGCTGATAACTGTCAGACAGCCCTGGCCCCATCTCTAACTCCGACACAGAGCGCTCATCAGAGCCTTCCCCAGACTCCAGGACTGGCCCATGTTCCTCCCCAACCTCCTCACTGAATCTGCTGCCAGCTCTGCTGGCCGCTGGAGAGCCACAAGACCAATGCATGCCTGAAAATTGAAATCACCAGCTACATCTGATAGAGGGTGGCCTGGCCTACAAAGTCAATGAACACCTCAAATACTTCTTATTTTTACTTCACAATTATGTTTCACTCTGTGGGATGGAGGGAATACCTGATTTGATTTCATGGGGAGGAGGGAGAGATGGATAGAGAGCGAGATTTTATTATGCCTGTGGGCTTCAACAGCTGAAAGTAGCCTAGCCCTCTCCTTTCTGCTGTTTCTGATGGGGTGTGGGTGCGAATCCATTGTCTAGGAGTGTTACCAATAAGGGTTTCCCTGGGAATTCTTCATCCGTGGATATGGTTCGGGGCATCTCACGAGACTTGCAAATGCTTACAATTTTTCCTGGGTATCATTTATCACTCCAGGCTTTGTGGTGCTTAGAATTGGTGTAATTGTCAAGGGAAGGGGTTGGGGAATCTAATTAAAGAGATTTAAAAATTAAAATCACCTGTGAGATCACTTATTCTGCACAATTGGACATGGCCTCTTCTGGTGATTAATTGAACTCCTCTAATATCACAGGGAAGAGGGTCGGGTGGCAAAGTCATTGGCTGCCACGGGCTGGATTGCTCAGTTTCTGGCAAAGGACTAAAGGGAAAAGAAATGCCCGGCTCAGGAAGCAGACAGCTGGAGAGATGGAGAGGAATTTGGGAGAGCAAATAGTGCAGATCCATGCAGGAAAGCGAATGGAGAGGAGAAGGCAGAAAGATACGATTAGGTCAGAAAGAAAGAGGAGGCACAGGGCCAAGACCTCTAAAAGCAAGAAACCACAGATTTGATTTTAAGTAACTGGCTAAATTACTGGCTGCAAGCTTGTAGTCACTTCATATAATGCATTTAAGCCACAAATGTTGTAAAGAAAAAGTTCTTACTCCAAAAAAAACATTTATTTGGGGAACGGTAGTTCATCCAACAGTTATTCTGTTAACTCTGGGCCCAGGAGGCCCATCTTCCCTTTCCCACACAGCCTGGTGGAGGCCTTTGCTTCTCCACTGGTTGTTTTGTAGACCAAAAGCTGTGAAATCCTTTCCCACAAGACTTGTATAAGGCACAGGATGTAAAAAACCCTTCGCCTATGAAACGTCTGTCTTATGCATGAAGGTGGACGTATGATTGGTCCTAGCCAATGCATGATTTACGATAGGGGCATACGATCTTTTGGGGCCTGAAGGCCATACTTGGCCTTCTATTGGCATGCTGGGGCTGTACTACAGAAACTGGGAAGGACCAGAACAAAAACTAAATTAAATTAAATGGACATTATAATTAATCCAACTAAAATACGTAGTTAATACTTGTGTGTTTAATCATTGCCCTTTTTGTTACATTAAAATTATAAGTTGGCACAAATTTCTGAAGGGCTCCCAGAACTACAGACAGATCTTGGGTGGGGACACAAATTGAATACTCTGCTTTAAAGCTCCTGTGAATAGTAAAGCTAAGTGTTGGGAAAGTGTTCCACTGAGATTGTTGTGGAATTCTGAGTAAACAAAGATCATACTTGAAAGTCTTTGAAATGAATCTAGCAACTAAATTATGACTCAGAGAATGGCCTATGATGCAAACTATTGCAGTGTTGTAGCTTGGCCCAGAAACAAACTGCCCTTAGAGCAGACCTGGGCATTTTATGTCCCACAGGCCACATCTGGCCCATGAGTAGTCCCTGTCCAGCCCATGGTGGTGTGGGGGAAGTGGCGGCGCTCCACAGGAGTCCCAGTTCCTCCTGTGGCCCCTTGGGAAAATTAATTGCTCACCCCTGCCTTAGAGAATCTTGGTTCTAGCAATAGCATTTAGCAATAGCACTTATATACTGCTTCACAGTACTTTAAAGCCCTCTCTAAGTAGTTAACAGGATCAGCATATATTGCCCATCAAAACTTTGGGTCCTCATTTTACCGACCCTGGAAGGATGGAAGGCTGAATCAACCTTGAACCTGGTGAGATTCGCAGCCAGTGATCAGTAGAAGTAGCCTGCAGTACTCCACTCTAACCATTGCACCACTACAGCTCATTCTAGGCTTGAAATGTGAAATCCAGCTAGATATACTGTTTTTTTCGGAGTATAACTTCCCACCCACCCCCTAAAAAAGAGGGTGAAAATCTGGGTGCGTCTCATACACTAAATACAGAATTTTTGGCCTACTGACACCCTGCCCCCTTCGCAAAAATGGACGGTTTGGAAAAAAAAAATTTAAGTGTTTTTTCATTTTGCAGGCCTCCCAAACCCTCTGGGTTTGGGAGGCCTGCAAAATGAAAAAACACTTTTAAAAAAAATTTACCTCTTCAAAACGTCTTATAGTACGAAAAATACGGTACCTTTTGTTTCGTGCCTCTAATTTGCTCCCTCAACCACCTTTGCATTCTTTTCCTATGGTCCGTAATTCTTGCAACCTAAGACAGCCATTCCAAAAAACTGCCTACAGTTCACATGTTCTATGCATGTTCTATGCATCTCACATGTTCAAATGTACATAATTTTCCAAGCATATGTAAACACCAATGCATGATGTAGTCAATTTTTGCCAAGAGAACAAGGTTCAAGTTCCTTTCCTTTGGTGATTTTGATCAAGTCTACCTCTTAGCCAGAGGTGGTATTCAGCCGGTTCAGACCAGTTCATCCAAACCGATAGTGGAAATCGTGGGTGGGCCTGCCCCCCCCCCTCCCGCCCTGGCTCTATGCTGTCCTATTTAAGCACATTTTCAAGCCGTGTGCATGAGTGCAAGCCGCACGCATGATCAAAGCACATGCGTGGAAGCCCATGCTCATGCTGGACAGGGTGTGTGCATGCTCACATTTGCAAACCAGTAGGGAAATTAAGTGAATCCCCCCCCCCCCCACTCTTAGTCCAGTGTCACATGAGGATTGCAAGTAGAAAAGCTAAATGGTGAGCTTTAGTCCAGCTAAAACACATAAAAAGACCATCTTTTCGGCACTCTGGCTAGAAATAACTCCAGTGTCTAAAGTAGATGAATTGATATTTTTGGTGCATTCCTACTGGTCAGCACTGATTTGAGAAAAGCAGAAAGGGAGATGAGCTAGATTGTGAGCCATTGGGAAGTGGAAATGGTATGGAAATGGCCTTACGCTCTCAGTTGACTAGTAATAATCAAGTCCCTTCAATATATAAACATCGCACATGGATGTATACATAATAAAGAAAGATATGTTTAAATCCCACTGTTTCAGAGCACTAATGTAACCCAGGGTCAGGAATTCAGTTTTGTTACAAATTTGCTTTGAGCGTCCCTCACCACAAAGCAATTTTATGTCTATGTCTTGGAAAGTAAAGGATTTAGAGACCGAGCCATATACAGCTCCCATCAGAGTAATCCATCAAAGTTGGTGGCTGTTGAAATGAAATGAGGAAGTGAATAGAGTTAGCCATGTGGATGACTAAGGGGGCGGGGAGGGGGGGGGAGAGAACCAGAAGCATTTCAGCATTAGGCCCTTCAGAACTACTTAGCGTATTATTACAGTGAAGAGGGACAATCAGAGCTGCACCATTTCAAAGCAGAAACTATAGAGCTGTTGGTCCAAAAAGGTAAAGGTTCCCCTCGCACATATGTGCTAGTCGTTCCCGACTCTAGGGGCAGTGCTTATCTCCGTTTCAAAGCCGAAGACCCAGTGCTGTCCAAAGATGTCTTCGTGGTCATCTGGCCGGCATGACTAAACGCCGAAGGCGCACGGAACACTATTACCTTCCCACCAAAGGTGGTTCCTATTTTTCTACTTGCATTTTTTACATGCTTTTGAACTGCTAGGTTGGCAGAAGCTGGGACAAGTAATGGGAGCTCACTCGATTAGGGATTCACCGAACTGCCGACCTTTCTGATCGACAAGCTCAGTGTCTTAGCCGCTGAGCCACCACATCCTTCAACAAAGTAGAGCAGACTAAAAAAACAGTGTCATTTAAATGAGGACTATTTTCATTGTAACATCTATAGTAGCAGAACCTTACAAGTCTAAATATACTTCCCTGCACTTCCCTTCCTCTTAGTGTGCAGTAGGGAAGAGTCTCTCTCTGAGATGTTTACTCAAACTAATTTTTTGGCCCAGGCTCAAGCCCCTCTTATCTGATAGTTGCCTTCAAGGCAATTCCCTATTTCCTCTGCTTGAATTTGGAAGCATGCAAGAATTCACAATATTGTTTCACTCAGTTTCCCTACATAACTATACAACTATCAGTTTCAATGCCTTCACTTGTGCCTCCATGTAAAAAGGTTATGGATTGTTGTACGCAGAGTAAGTGGACGTACTAAACTAAACCTTTCTTGCTGTGACTTGAAGGGAATGAGATGCAAAGAAGCAGCATAAAATCTAGAATCTAAAATCTACAGCTTTCTTCTGCCCCATTTATATATAGCAGAATCATACAAGATTTCCGTTTGAAAAATCAGACAATAAAAACTTTATTTTATTTATTTTATTTTTATTTTTCGAATTTATACCCCGCCCTTCTCCTTGTTAGGACCCAGGGCGGCGCACTTACCATATTTTCAACATATTTGAATGTTCCACTTACGGCAGGGGTCTCCAACCTTTGCAACTTTAAGTCTGAAGGACTTCAGCTCTCAGAATTCTCCAGCCAGCTTTGCTGGCTGGAGAATTCTGGGAGCTGAAGTCCTTCAGACTTAAAGTTGCAAAGGTTAGAGACCCCTGACTTACGGGACTCATTGTACAGGAAGAAAGACTCTGAGTCAACCTTTTATTTGGCCCTGCAGGGGGCGTCAATTTCCAGAGCAATACATAGTCCTTGACTTATGACCATGATAGAGCCCAAAATTTATGTTGTTAAGTGAGACATTTGTTAAGTGAATGTTATCCAATTTTATAACCTTTCTTGCCATAGTTGTTAAGTGAATTACTGCAGTTGATATGTTAGTAAACCCAGTTGTTAAATGAATCTGGCTTCCCCATTGACTTTACTTGTCAGAAAATACAAAAGGGGGTCACATGACCTTGGGACACTGCAACCATCATAAATACATGCCGCTTGCCAGACACCTGGATTTTGATCACATGATCCTAAAGAAGCTACAAAGGCTGTAACTGAGAAAAACAGAAGTAACTTTTCCCAGTGCCATTGTAACTTTGAACGGTTACTAAATGAACTGTTGTAAGTAGAGGACTACCTGTACTGTATTTAGGAGGTCTTTCTCTCTCCCTCCCCCCCTCCCTCCTTCTCTCACACACACACAGACATAAAGGCAGAACAAAGCAGAGCACCTTGGAAAGGAAATACAGTGGAACCTCGGGTCACGAATGCTTCTGACCACAACCAAATCGGGGTGCCGACCGAAAACTCCGCTAAATGTTTCACTTTGTTCACGTGAACACATCCTCGGGTAGCGATCAATCACAGCTGCAGCGATTTCCCCTGCCGCGCCTTTTTTTTGTGCATGCATGCGCAGTCAGTCTTGCTTCCAGTCACGATCAAATCGGGTGCTGACCGAAGTCTTGGAACGGATTATGGTCATGACTGGAGGTTCCACTGTACATGCTAACAACATAACCATTTATTTTATTGAAAATAATCTACCCTTACGGAAGAGATTTCACTGATATCATCACTCTAAACCAATATTTCTCCAGCTCAGCAACTTTGCGAGGACTTCATTTGTCAGAATTCCCCAGATGTGCTGAAGTTGAGAAACGCTGGTCTAGACTATGACACATCTTACATGCTGGATTCTTGACACTGGTGGCATCTTAGTACGTGCTGTTCCTGTGATGTGGAAAACTAGCAAGTTAAGGGGAAAAGATTCCCCTACTGTCCTCCCTCCTAGTTTCTGATGCAGGGAAATTGGGCTTCTTTCAGGGATCTGAAGAAGTACAGCTGAGATATACATTTATATTTGTACCCTACCTTGCTTATTCCCCTGTAATAACATCTTAAAAGGTAAAAGGTTCCCTTCGCACATATGTGCTAGTCGTTCTCGACTCTAGGGGGTGGTGCTCATCTCCGTTTCAAAGCCGAAGAACTAGCGCTGTCCGAAGATGCCTCCGTGGTCATGTGGCCAGCATGAGTAAACACCAGAGGCGCACAGAATGCTGTTACCTTCCCACCAAAGGTGGTCCCCATTTTTCTACTTGCATTTTTTGACATGCTTTCGAACTGCTAGGTTGGCAGAAGCTGGGACAAGTAATGGGAGCTTACTCTGTTATCCGGTGCTAGGGATTCGAACTGCCTACCTTCTGATCGACAAGCTCATCATCTTATCCACTGAGCCTCTGCGTCCAATAGCATCTACCTTCAGAAAAATAATGATAACATCTACCTTCAAAAAAAAAAATCATATTAAAAAAAGACAAGAAATAAAATGTCGTATTAAGAACAAGAGGCAAAGTTATCATTCCTTTTCTCTTCATCTCCTACCATTGTTCTTCCCGGTGTAATTCATTATAGATTGCTTCCCCCCCCCCCCCCCATATCTGATTCTCTTCCCCTTCCCTTCCTCCTCCTTCCCCCACATCTTCCTATTTGGAACTTGGATCCTAAAAATAGTGCCAATCAACTGGCAGATGTTGCATTTGCCCTTTTGCTGAAGGGACAAGAAATTAGTCTGTCAGTGGGTACCTAAATAAAGCAGTGAAAACTGCCTTTTGCACGAAAACTTTGCAATTACTATTCTCAGAGCTTGCAGTGTTTTACTTTATGAGAGACAGAAAAGCAAATGTAGGGAGACAGAGAATGATCCGATATCAAACGTCCAGTAGCGGATCATCACTGATTTCATTGAGATTGTAGATAAGAACATCCTGACATGTTATCTGTTGCCAGGACCTGCTAATGCAATCCATTCATATAAGTTATGAAGTATGTTATTGTGTCAATTTGTCTCCACCAAGCCATCGCGTAAATGAAAGAGGGATTAAAAATTAGCATCAGTTAGGACTAGCCTTGCTCATCCTGATAACGCTGAAAAGCGCTGGACTAAATCTCTCATAATTCCCAATCAACCTGCCTGCACAACACTCAAACAGAATGAATTATTTATTTCTGGGTTTTTACACTTCTAGGAAAACAAACAGCAAATCACCCAATTTCATGGATGAAAAAGTTTTTCTCTGTTTACAGGACTGTCACATCTGTCCTGCAGAAATTTGGATGACCATTAGATGGCAGCAAAGATACAGAGAACTCCAGTTGTTTGCTGCCATCTAATGATGTTTTTTTTTTTAATTTTGCGCATTAGGTATGGTATCTCTAATCAGTTCCCTTAGGATTAGTGATTGTCTCAGAAGTTTAAATGGTTTATTGTCAAAACAAGTACTGTATTATACAAGCCTTATTGTCTGTCTCTCATTATATCAAAAACCCAATGAAAGGATTCTTTTTTCCAAAACAGTGATAAATGGTGGAGTTTCCTGATGTGACATGTTTTGATGGTCCATAATCAGATGCACTGAAAGAGCATTTTTCATCCATTCATAAAGCTATCAGGGTCATAAAGCCATCAGCTTCATAAATAATACAATAACTTACATTATAATCATGTATATTATAATTTAATGATTTATATTACAATAATATAAATGATAGGTCATAAAGCTGTCAGCAAAATTGTTACATTTTTAAGGTCTATTGTCTACTCTATTTATTTAAAAATAGATTCCCCCCCCCCCCAAATTAAAATGAGAAGGTTGTATTAAAGTTAATAAGAATATATAGTAAGGTAAAGAGGTGAGGAATTCTGTTTATTTTTTCCTTTGGGGTGTATGGCCTTGTCTTAAATTCAGGGTTGGATACCTTTGGGCTAAACACTTTCCCATAGAACATATATAGGAACCAGGAATCTAGACTAAAAATGCCCGCCTATATTAATCCTGTTCTATAGTCTATACTAGGGACATGGTGGCTCAGTGGATGAGACACTGAGCGTGTTGATCAGAAAGTTTGACGGTTCAAATCCCTAGCACTGCATAACAGAGTGAGCTCCCGTTACTTGTCCCAGCTTCTGCCAACCGAAAACATGTAAAGATGCAAGTAGAAAAATAGGAACCACCTTTGGTGAGAAGGTAACAGTGTTCCATGTGCCTTTGGCGTTTAGTCATGCTGGCAACATGACCATGGAGATGTCTTTGGACAGCGCTGGCTCTTCGGCTTTGAAACAGAGATGAACACCGTCCCCTAGAGTCGGGAACGACTAGCACAAGGAACCTTTACCTTATAGTCTATACTATTGTCTTGCTCCTCCCCTTCCTTTCAAAACCTGTAATTAGATTTTAGAATTGTCAGCATGGGCCTACTTAAAAAAAAAAAGCACTGTGTACGATGCTTTTGGAAACCTTAGGTGCTATGTAAATAATAAATAGTAGTTTTAACAATGATTTACCAGTCAGTTATCCGATGTAAGCGGGCTTGCCTGGCCTCCCATTTGTTTCAGTGCAATTTGCGCAGATCTTCCATAGAGAATTTCTCATTATGTTTTGATAATCTGTTCTGAGAGAATTAATTTTCTGCCACCCTCTCAACCTTTATTTATTTAAAAGAAAGTTTAAAATGTGCACTAATTACCGTGTGTGTTGGGGAGGGGGCCCATGGAGAGGCAAGGGGAAAGCAAAAGAAGACAATTTTCTTTCTAATTCTTAGCAGGAAAGGGGGAGGGAGAGAGAGAGAGAGAGAAAGAGAGGGAGGGGGTGGGAGAGAGAGAGAGAGAGAGAGAGAGAGAGAGAAGGAATATTCATGTAGAAATTTGGGCCCTGAGCTAGGCTAGCACCGGGGCTCCCCAGGGACAACTGAAAGATGTTATAATCAATTACCACATCATAACACTGATCTATGATAATTACTGAGCCTTCCTCCTGAGACAGTGCAGCAGTTGGTTGGGATGCTGTTCATTCATGGTCCACTGCCTGATTAATATGCAAATAATAGGGTGATTGCATGATGAATGTGGAAAGAGAGTTGGCTGGTAGTATGCCTACCGATGCAGGGAAATGATAAATTACTTTTTACTGACTGTCCTACATATAAGTACCCTCTCTCAACAGATTTCTTTTTTAATGTTTTACAAATTTTACCTTTTCAGGGGAAGCAAGGCTAGTGTGTCTTTAAGGATGTGTAAAATAATGTGTCTTAATATATCTGTTAGGCTATTGGCAAGGCTGTAGAGCTAACACTTTTTTTTCAGAAGCTGGAAGGCGAGTTTTATAACATTGAATGTTATAAAAGACAGTTAACGCCACTGTCCTGCGGTGAAGTGTTGGAAGTTCAGCTAAAATGGGTATGAAGCCAGAAGTGAGAGGAACGATATCTGTGCCGGCTGAACATTTGTTTTGAATGCAGCAGATTCCCAGTTCAATCCCCAACATCTCCAGTTAAGCTATTTGCAGGATCGGATCCTGCCGCACACATCCTCACGGCCGATTCGCTCCCACAGAGAGGGACTTCTCCGGGTGCCGTCCACTAGACTTTGTCAGCGGGCGACGCCCAGGGGAAGGGCTCTCTCTGTGGCGGGCCCAGCCCTCTGGAACGACCTTCCCCCCGACATTAGAACTACCACGGACCTCCGCTCCTTCCGTCTAAAACTAAAAACATATCTGTTCTGCTTGGCCGGCCTAGGATAGTCTCTCTTAGATGGGGTTGCCAGAAATTTTAGATGGGGATTTTAGTTTTTTAATTGGAATTTTTAGCGCAGGGAAATATTTAATTTGTTTTTAACTATATGTATGTATTTATTGTTTTATTAGCCCTGTGCACCGCTCCGAGTCCCTTCGGGGAGAGGGAGCGGTCAACAAGTTTAATAAATTATTATTATTAATTATTATTATTATTATTAATTCATCTCAGATTGCAGGACTGGATAAAGTAGCGGTCTCCAAACTTTCTGGCTCGGTGGTTTGGCAGAGGTGGCGGCAGCAGTGGGAGGCTTAGAGGGGATGGTTTCATGCATGCACACACTGCTTTCACAAATGAAGCTTCGTGCACTGATGTGCATGCACTCGCCCACCACCTCTGTGGCCTCAGTTTCAAATGGGGTGCAGCCCAGCAGTGGGCTGTGCACCAGGGGTTGGGGACACGTCGTGGGATAAAGGATTCTGCTTTAACAACTTGGAAGCATTTTTTTTTAAAATGAAATAAAGCATGCTAGACTCTACACCAGGGATGTCAAACTCATGGCCCATGGGGCCGCCCTGGAAACAGCGAAGGGCCGGCCCGCGGTGCCTCTGCCAGCAAAAATTGAGCCCGCGAGGGCTGCTGGCAGACCAGTGGTGGATTTCAAAAATTTTTAGAACCTCTTCTGTAGGTGTGTCCTGCTTTGTGGGAGTGGCTTGTCAGCCATGTGACCCCCCCGGTGGGAGTGGCTTGCCGACCATGTGACCGGGTGGGAGTGGCTTGCTGACCATGTGACCGGGTGGGAGTGGCTTGCCGACCATGTGACTGGGTGGGTGTGGCCAACTTGTAAAATGTGGTGAAACTCATTTAACAACGCTCTTGCTTAGCAACCAAAATGTTGGCTCAGAAACTCTGGCATTTGAAGCACGCAAATCTTAAGGCTGTCAAGTTACAAGACCCTTGCACCCCTAACCCTTTAGGAAAAAAAAAACCCAGGGGTGTTCAAATTTGACAGTTTTAAGACTTGTGGATTTCAACTCCCAGAATTCCTCCTCTCGCTCTTCATCTTGATGATGTGTGCACGGGCAATGGGAGGGAGCTGGAACCGGTTCTAAACGGCACTGTAGATTTGTGGAACCTCTTCTATAGAACAGGTTAGAACTGGCAGGAACCCACCCTTGAGGCAGACCTCCCTAGCTCTGTTTTCGTTGGCAGAGGGTTGCAATAGGCAGTCTCAGGTGAAAATGTAGCTCGGGAGCCTGGCAGAGCACTCAAGCCACCACAGGCGCCCCCGGCACAAGTGATGTTGTGATGGCCACGCCCCACTCTCCGGCTCCCCCGAGGTCAAACACAGTCCTGATGTCGCCCTCAATGAAATCGAGTTTGACACTCCTGCTCTACACTATGCAGTTTAAACAGTTCTCACTCCATTTAAGTAGAGTGAATCTGCTTTATATTTTTTTCTTTGAGAAAAGAAGAGAATTCGGGGAGAATTCTCAAGGGAAAATTCCCATGCCATATTCTGCACTGATTTGGTTTTGACGTGACCAAGAGGTTTATGAGAATGCCTTTCATTATAAAATCACTTCTCTGATGGATAGGTAACAGAGAATTTGGCATTACTTTATACTAGATAAATCAATAGTTATAAAGAAGTTAGTAATGGGATTTTAGCAGAATAGAAGTCTGAAGTCTTCAGAAATACCTTGGTTGGTATTAATGCCCTTAGAAAAAAAGTAGAGAAATCTATGGTTAGAGGAAGCCATCAATGTTATTGGGCGATCCTATGTCTGAAGATTGAACTGTATAGGAGAAGCCACACTTAACCACTCATAGACTCCTCCCCTAAAGGAGCCATAATCCTGTTCTTACTTATTCTAGAGAAGGACTGTATCAAGAATATTTAGATGCAGAAACTTTCAGAAAATAGCCAAACATCTATGAATGGAACAGATCCTAATAGCTATAATAGCTCTCAGTTCTACTGGAGAGAAGAACAGTTGTATTAAACAATTCTTAAGACCATAACATGGTGGTACAGGCCTGGATTCTTCCCCATAGATCATCTCTCCACTCCATACATATAAACAGATTTACAACAGCATCTCCCCCCCCCCCCCGCCCACCATCTTCTCTCATCTCCCACACCTTGTCTCATTTGACTTTCCAAAACAACGGCAGAAACCTTCTTTCTTGCCTGCCACTGGTGCCTTTTTCCTTACCACACACATCCACATTGGATACATTTAGGACTGCAGCATTTTATAGGACAGTAATAAGCCTGGATTCTGAAATGCATATGCAACTTAGGATATGCCGCCCACATGTTTGCAAACCCAGTGGGGTTCCATGGTGAGGCTTCTTGACAGGCGATTTCTAGACGGAAATCGGAAAACATCAGCAAAGCATTGCTATGCTGGTTAGATTTCTCCCCTTCCTTTAAAATATTGCAATGGGCAGAAGAAGTAACATTAAGGAACAGAAGGAAAAGCCACTTCCTGATCAGATAAAAGGAGTCTGAATCGGGAGTAGAATTGTAACCTGAGAAAGCATCTCATACAAGACACACACACACACACACACTCCAGTTCTTCCAAAGTTGAGGGAGAGGGGAAACATTCAGATTTGCAAAATTCAGTTAAAGGTAAAGGTTCCACTCATACATATGACCAACCGCACTCAACGTGTAGTCCTCAATGGAACTGCATCTACATGGAAGGAAGTATGCAGTGGAGTCCCCCAAGGCTCTGTTTTAGGCCCAGTACTCTTTAACATCTTCATCAACGATTTGGATGAGGGGATAAATGGGGAACTCATCAAATTCGCAGACGACACCAAGCTGGCAGGAATAGCCAACACTCCAGAAGATAGGCTTAAGATACAGAAGGATCTAGACAAACTTGAACATTGGGCACTGTCTAATAAAATGAAATTCAATTGTGAAAAAAGTAAGGTCCTACATATAGGCAAGAAAAACCAAATGCACAAGTACAGTATAGGTGGTACCTTGCTCAATAGTAGCAACTGTGAGAGGGATCTCGGAATCCTAGTGGACAACCATTTAAATATGAGCCAGCAGTGTGCAGCAGCTGCCAAAAAAGCCAACACAGTTCTAGGCTGCATCAACAGAGGGATAGAATCTAGATCGTGTGAAGTGTTAATGCCACTGTATAGTGCCTTGGTAAGGCCACACTTGGAATACTGCATACAGTTTTGGTCGCCACGATGTAGAAAAGACGTGGAGACTCTGGAAAGAGTGCAAAGAAGAGCAACCAAGATGATTAGAGGACTGGAGACTAAGACATATGAAGAACGGCTGCAGGAGCTGGGTATGTCTAGTTTGATGAAGAGAAGGACCAGGGGAGACATGATAGCAGTGTTCCGATATCTCAGAGGGTGCCACAAAGAAGAGGGAGTCAAACTTTTCTCCAAGGCACCTGGGGGCAGGACAAGGAGCAATGGGTGGAAACTAACCAAGGAGAGAAGCAACTTAGAACTAAGGAGAAATTTCCTAACAGTAAGAACAATTAACCTCTGGAACAGCTTGCCTCCAGCAGTTGTGAATGCCCCAACCCTGGAAGTCTTTAAAAAGATGTTAGACAGCCATTTGCCTGAAATGGTATAAGGTTCCTGCCCATGCAGGGGGTTGGACTAGAAGACCTACAAGGTCCCTTCCAACTCTGCTATTGTATTGTATTCCCGATTCTAGGGGGCGGTGCTCATCTCCGTTTCAAAGCTGAAGAGCCAGCTCTGCCTACAGACTCCATGGTCATGTGGCCGGAATGACTAAATGCCGAAGGCACACAGAATGCTGTTAGCTTCCCACCAAAGATGGTTCCTATTTTTCTACTTGCATTTTCACATGCTTTCAAACTGCTAGATTGGCAGAAGCTGGGACAAGTAACAGGAGCTCACTCCGTTACACAGCGCTAGGGATTCGAACCGCCGACCTTTCTGATCGACAAGCTCAGTGTCTTAGCCACTGAGTCACCGCGTCCCTGTAAGATTCGATTACCATAACCTTATTATATTAAAGGTAGTATTGGCCTACATGATTTTGGTTTCTTAGTTTGGTCTACCTTGAAGGGCTGAGAGCAATGGTGGGTTGCAGGAAGTACGCCCCGGTACAGGCATACCGGAGCCTGCCCAGAGCACTGGGTACAGCTCTGGTACGGTGCTCCACAGGGCCCAGCTGCCCGCCCATGCTCCTTACTGGTCTTTAAAGTCTTCTGCGCACACGCACGGTGCATACAGCGCCTGCGCGACGCTCTGCCAAGCAGCTGGAGCATCGCAAACGCTAGCACAGGCATCCCTGGATAGTAAGTACGTGCTCTGTACACATCCATGTGGACGCCGCTGCACCCATTCCAACCATACCAATTGGAACGGGATCCGGAACCCACCACTGACTGACAGATGCCAGGTCAGCTTGTGTTTCTGAGACAAGGACATCCATGAGTCAATCAAACCCAAGATGACTACAACTGCCCAATTCTAAATGTCTATTTATTTATATATTTCGAAAGCAATAACCAGGGTATAGAACCTTTCTGGTACAGTTCTGAACAGCTGCTTGTCCTCTCCAGTCGGTCCTTTCCCAGCTCCCAGTATTAATTTATACATTATTTTTGGATTTGACTAGTTTGGCATGAACCTGAAGCCTAGACCCTGGACTTAATGAGAAGTGGTCCATCAAACCCAACCGCCAGAAAAATACTGTCTGGGGCTTTGCGGGAATGTCATGGCCCAGCCTGTCATTTTGCTTCAGCAAGTTGTCCTTCCGAATGCATGTCTCGCCTTATGGCACGCCAGCAGTAAAAATGTCACTCCTGATAATTACTTTTTGGTGAAAATGCTTGCTGACTTCCTACCTTCAAGCTATTTTTTACACAGTGGGAAGATAATAAGAAATGACTTTATCCTGACTGCTCAAATGAACACTAAATGGAATTTAGGTTATTATTACTACTGGAAATCGAGTGTTGTTCAGTAGAATTTAAATAGTGGCTCATATCAGCTGTAGATGGTTTGGGATAAATTGCCCAATAGCTCTGCTTTTTATTCCTTTAGTTGACAGTGAATATGGCAGTTATCTACTTTGGAAAGAAGAATGAGGAAGTATGAGGTTTTGTAGACTGGTTTTGTCTCTCAACGTTTTATATTTGACATACTTAGAAGGAGAGAATATTATTCTAATATTTTTCATTCTTTTTTATGCTTGCACCCTTCTGAGATGTTAAGCATGTAACACTCCAGATTCCCAACAGATTACGTCTCCAGGGATCTGAAAAAAGTAAAGAGTGAGGAAATATTATTTTAATAACCTTAAAAAAAGCTTTTTCCATTTACAGATACTCCTTGTCTTATGACTACAGTTGAGCCCCAAATTTCCATTGCTAAGCGAGACAGTTGTTGAATGACTTGGGCCCAGTTTTTACAATCTTTTTGCCACAGTTAAGTGAATCATTCCCTTTGTTAAGTGAATCATTCCCTTTATTAAATGTCAATGGAGATTCTCAGTCATCCAGGTCCTGGTTCTCACGAGGTGTTTTTTTCAATGGGCAATTGGAATTTCCTTGAAGATGTTTTGCTTCCCATCGAAGAAGCCTCTTCAGTTCTAACTTCCCTTTTGATAAAGCACCTTGGGACAACCGGTTGTTAAGCAAATCTGGATTCCTCATTGACTTCGCATGTCAAAAGTCGGCTGGGAAAGTTACAAAGGGTGATCACAAGACCCTGGGACACTGTAACTGTCATAAATACATGCCAGTTGCCAAACTCTCAGATTTTGATCATGTGACCACAAGGGGGCTACAATGGTCATAAGTGTGAAAAACTGACATATATTACTTTTTCAGTGTTGTGGTACCTTTGAATAGCTACTAAACCAGGGGTGTCAAACTTGGTGGCCCACAGGCCAGATAGGTCATGCACAGGCCACGCCCACCCCAGGTCTGCAAAGGGGGAAACGTGACATGACGGCAACGTGACATGGCGAGTTTGACACCCATGCACAAAACTATTGTTGCTGTTGTAAGTTGAAAACTACCTGCATTGTATTCTACACTAGGGGTTAACTGTTACTGGGGAGAAAAACTGTCTCCTATTAGTAGTAAGGCATGTATGGCTACTGACATGCATATGCATTATACCAGTGGTGAAATTCAATTTTTTTTTACTAACGGTTCTGTGGGTGTGGCTTGGTGGGCATGGCAGGAGAAGGATACTGCAAAATCCCCACTCCAGGGAAAGGATACTGCAAAATCTCCTTTTCCGCCCCACTCCTGGGGGAAAGATACTGTAAAATCTCCTTTTCCGTCCCACTCTGGGGCCAGCCAGAGGTGGCATTTGCTAGTTTTCCGAACTACTCAAAATTTCCGCTACCGGTTCTCCAGAACGTGTCAGAACCTGCTGAATTTCACCTCTGCGCTAAAGGGCATGCTACTGTTTGGGCTTTAAAGCTAGAATTGTTCTATAGCACCTTTATATTTAGGTGCGGAATTTCTTGACATCCTCGTTATTGCAGGCATGTTTCCTTTATATGTATATATAATTTTAATTTTTGAACCAAGAACCGGATTTGAGACAGGGATAAAAAGCTCCAAAGATCATTACTGTATGTCCTAATTTTCATATAGTCAGCAAAATGTTGCTTAATTGTCTTCACTTACAAAGATAGACGAAACAAAATTCTCAGGCATCCCTGCTTAGAAAGGAAATACATTTTGCCTATAAACTGCAGCACAATTTGACTGCCATTGCCTGAAATTGTTTCTGTTGTTGTTGTTTTTAAAAATCCACATTTATGAATGTTTACAGCTTTGCTTCATTGGAGCACAATGGGGAAATAACTCCAGTAAATACATAATAAAACACATCTCTACTTTCTTGGCTACAGATCCCTTCCCAAGGACAGTTTAGAGCAGAACATTTGTCTCCTTGGCAACTCTTTAAAATTAAGCCTTAATATCACCTTTCTCACTGAGTGGGGGAATATCTCCTCTCAGCCATACTCTTCCACTGCCTTCACCGCTGGTGGAACTACTACTGATCTAGTTCATGCTCTATTCCCATGACTATCCATGTAGCCGGACTTGGGATCATCTGACAAATAGGGAAGGTAATACAATAAATCAAAGCATACAATTCTCAGCAGCTCACAAAAGCTAGTTTCCAAAAGAGCCTTCCTTAAAATTACTCTTGGAGAAAAGGGAATATTTAAGAAAATAACCCCAAGAAGATAATTTAGGGATGCTGTTGAGTACCTCAAGAGTGAACGAGATATCACAGCACCAAACCTTTATATAGATATCCCCCTAATTCTTTTTTTAATTGGTAATGGCTTGAATTGAATGAGAGTTCCTGCCTACTTATCATGTCCTCAACTACTGAGATACTACAGTATAAAGACAGGAAGAAAATGACACACGCATTAGTAATTGAAACGGGTGGTATATACTTACTTTCCCTACCGGTTCGTAAATGTGAGCGTGCTCACATACACACACATGTCCATGCGTGTGCTCAGCCTTCCATGAATGCACTTTGATTGCTTGTGCGGCTTGAAAACGTGCCTAGGATAGCATAGAGTCGGGTGGGGGGCACAATTTCCTGCTGGATTTCACCCCTGCTTCTCAGGGTACATTTGAAAAGGCTCTGTCACGGATGGACTCTACTTTTTTTCCCAAGTTTTATTTATTTTATTTATTTAACATTCAAATTCCATCAAATAGTGTGTGATCTGGATTCAGTTATTTTTGAACAATCATAATCCACATATTTATTGTTGTATTCATCATAATACTATTAAAATATAATAATATAATAGCAAAACCACTTAACATCTTTCATAACTTCACATTACTATTTCTTTTTTTTTATATCTCCTCCTTTCTGACTCTATTGTCTAGCCATTGATAAAATACATCCCATATCAAAAAATATTCAGTTTCTTTATCCTTAATAGTGTTAATCTAGCCATTTCTGCGCATTCTAATATTTTCTTACTTTCTTAACTGACGGAATCTAATTGTTTTTCCATTGCTGTGCAAATACAATTCTAGTTGTGGTTAGTATAGGTAAAACCAGATATATAGTCTTTTTATCAAATTTTTCCAGTATAATGCCCAACAAGAATAACTGTGGTTTCAAGTCTGTGTGTTGCTTTATCATTTTTTCCAACCAAGTACCGTATTTTTCGGAGTATAAGATGCAGCTTTTTTCCTCTAAAAAGAGGCTGAAAATCTGGGTGTGTCTTATACATCGAATACAGCATTTTTTTGCCTCCTGGAACCCCGCCCCCTTCACCAAACTGGCTGTGCCTAGTCTTATGGAGGCTTCCAGAGAGCTCCTGGGGGCTGGGGAGGGCAGAAATTAGCCTCAAATGGGCCGTTTCCCCCTCCCCCAGCCCCCAGCAGCACTCTATAAGCCTCCATAGGACTAGGCATGCAATTTATTTGACACAAAAATGGCCTGTTTTCGCAATAAATGGGGTGGGTTTTTTGCTCATTCCCCCCCCCCCTCACTCCACTGCAAGTCCCCCCAAGGCTAGTTATGCTTTTTATTTGAAAAAAAACGGCCCCATTTTCACAGAGAAATGGGCTGTTTTGGAGAGGTTTCAAGTCTGTGTGTTGCTTTAAAGGCTCCCCCCCCCCCTTTTCAGAAGGCTCTTTAACTGTTTCTGTGCCAGCAGAAACAAAGTCTTAAGGTTTGTCAGCGATTTCCTTCTGCAGGACATGGATAAATACACCTGGAAACATCAACCTTCCTACCTAATCTCTCTCTCTCTCTCTCTCTCTCTCTCTCTCTCTCTCTCTCTCTCTCTCTCTCTCTCTCTCTCTCTCTCTCTCTCCCTACTTACCTACTGTATTTCTCTCTCTCTTTCTATTTCTCTCTCTCTCTCCTTCTACCTACCTACACACACACATTCTCACAACTGTAAAAAATTTCATCTTTCAGGCTTCACTATTTTGGTGGTGTTTGTCAGTAAAGCCTGTGGATATTTCTACTTTGTATCTTACAAATTATTATAAGAGCAAATGTATTCTGGAGGAAAGATTAATGGATGTTTAAGAAAATCTTCATATTTTTTTTAGTATTAATAGAATCCTTAACAGAGGCGTGTAATAGCAAATATAAAAAATGAAATCACAAAGGACTTCCAAAAAGCGACCTAAATTACCCATTAGTCTCTCCATAATTCCCTGGAATTGGGGAATGAGGCAAATGTTGAGGTGGTTTAAAAATAAATTACATATGGAAAGTCTAAAATTCCCCCAAATTTGTATTAACAAAATACGAAAATAGAATAAAGATATTTATTTATGTATTTATAGTCGAATTTATATAACCGCACCCTCTCCCCGAAGGAACCCGGGGCGGTGCACAGGAAGTTAAAACAAACAATATAAAATATAAATAATTAATATCAAATTAGATAGGTTATCCCTGTGCTAAAATTTAAAAAGTTAAAACATAATCCATTAAAAACCCAATTAAAACAATTTATGATACAGACTGAAGGCTAGGTAAATAACTTAGGACAAACCGGCCTGATGGAACAGGAGTGTCTTTAATTTCTGGCGGAAGGCGCGGAGGTCCGTGGTTGTTCTGAGGCCGGGGGGTAGGTCGTTCCAGAGGGTTGGGCCCACCACAGAGAAGGCCCTTCCCCTGGGCGTCGCCCGCTGGCATTGCCTGGTGGACGGCACCCGGAGAAGTCCCTCTCTGTGGGAGTGGATCGGCCGCAGGGATGTATGAGGTAGGATGCGGTCTCGCAGGTAGCTTGGTCCCGTGCCATGGAGCGCTTTAAAGATGGTGATCAACCCCCGAAAGACCACAGGTAACCAGTGCAGCTCACGCAGGAGCGGTGTTACATGGGAATATCTAGACGTTCCCAAGATCGCCCGCGCGGCCGCATTCTGGACCAGCTGTAGTCTTCGGGTGCACCCAAAGGGGAGCCCCATGTAGAGAGCATTACAGTAGTCTAGCTGGGATGTCACAAGCGCGTAAGTGACTGTGCGAAGGGCGTCCCGGTCCAATAAGGGACGTAACTGCCGCACCAGGCGTATATATCGTGAAACAGCTGTATGTTAAGCAAAAGTGTGGACGTAGGAGTAAGCTAACCTATTATTAACAGTACAATTTAAGTGAAGAAGGTAGTGAGCCCTCTTCATCAAGCAATTATTGATTGCTTTAAAACTAGAGAGTAGACACTGCCTCCAGATGGTTTTGTGTCACAGAATACTTGAAAAATGTCAGAGGGATACAACAATATCCAGTATCTATTCTATTAGAGAATTTTAATTCAGCATTCAAGTACTACAGCATTCAAGTCTTAAAGATCGACCCGCAGAGCTACTCTATCTTGCATCCGATGGGCAGATTAGGAAATGCTTCAAAGGACAAGAAATAATTTTTCTAGGTGGAAGGAAAGAGAAACGTAGAGCCAGGATGGCAGGATTGAGATGCTAGAAAACCTTTTCTCTCAGGGCTCTGATTCTGGGAGAACACCTTGCCATGAAGTAGTAAGGACAGAATTCACATATAGGTAGTCCTCGACTTACAACAGTTCATTTAGTGACTGTACAAAATTACAACTGCACTGAAAAAAAGTGGCTTACAACTGTTTTTCACATGACCGTTGCACATGATCCAAATTCAGCTGCTTGGCAACTGGTTCATATATATGATGGTTGCAGGGTCCTGGAGTCATGTGATCAGCTCTTGCGACCTTCTGACAAGCAACATCAATGGGGAAGCCAGATTCACTTAACAACTGCATTACTAACTTAACAATTGTGGTGATAATTCATTTAACCCAGTGGTGGGTTGCAGGCCTTGCGGGCGTACCGGAGCATGCCTGGAGCACCAGATACCGTTCCACTAGGGCGCTCTGGAGGACCCGCCGTCCGCCCTTGTTTCTTACCATACTTTTACGTCTTCAGCGCTTACGCGCACAGCGCATACAGCACCTGCGCAACGCTCCCCTGAGCAGCTGGAACGTCGCAAAGGCTCGCAGAAGCGCCAAGACGCATGCGTGCGCTGCGCGCATCCATGTGGGCACTGCTGGGCTTGTTCCAATCGTACCGGTCGGAACGGAATCCAGAATCCACCACTGACTTAACCACAGTGACAAGAAAAGTTGTAAAATGGGGCAAACGCCAACAAATGAGCAGCATAAATTTTGGGCTCAATTGTGGTCGTAAGTGGAGGACTACCTGTAGTCTTTCAAGTGAACCGGTCAAGTCTTTAATATCCAAGGTTTTTCCCCCCTCTGCTCTGCCTTGTTTGATTTATAGTTTATCATTTCATGCACTGCCTTTTTTTTGTAGCAGCCTTTAACCTGAACAAATAAGTATTGATCATTTCACTAAGCAATCTTACTTATGACCCTGACAGGGCAAACCGGACTGATTCAGGTCATCTAATGCAGAGCAGCTGATTTGGTGTGTTTTTTTAATGTAATTAACCATAGCAGAACACAGATAAGCAAGACGTCTGTAAAATATGTACTTAGAATTGTTGGGACAATGGTGGCATCTCTTGGCGCCATTCAAATTATAGAAAATAGGCAGCAAAGAGTTTCATTTGATTTGGGTGTGGAGAGAATATGGCAAGAATGTGGGAGCATGCAGTGGCAGCAAATCATTTCTTACTACTCTTTGGCTTTTTAAGAATATTCGACCTCTATCATACCTCCAGAAGGGGACCAGGGATTCTGCAAATCTCACTATAGAGTAGATAGATTTTGCAAGGAAACAAAATATCTCTTAGAATTTTCCAAATATAATAATATAAAAGGTTGCCTTCTTGTTTGAATAATCCTTTTAGGAACCCTGCTACTAAAGAGGCAGAACCGGTTTATCCAAACATCACCGTAAACATTGTGGCACCATTTGGGTGGGAATTTGCTTTTGGCTCAATCTTAGTTCTGATCTGTTAGCTACATATTTGCCGTGAAGTCTTCACCAAGTTCTTTCTAGATAATGAAAAAGAACTCAACATCTGTTGAACTTCAGAGGAGCCCACCTTCCACAGTGACTTCTGTGGTTGATCAAATACCACATTTTCCAGTCAGACCTTTATGGTTGCTGCACTCTAGTAACCATCCCTTTGTTGGTAGAAACTGGATTATATCAAAACAGAGCTTCTCAAATATAGCAATAGCTCTTAGACCGCTTCATAATGCTTTATAGCCCTCTCTAAGCGGTATACAGAGTCAGCACATTGCCCCTAACAATCTGGGTCCTCATTTTACCGACCTCAGAAGGATGGAAGGCTGAGTCAACCTTGAGCCGGTCAGGATCAAACTGCTGGCAGCAGAACGCAGAGTTAGCCTGCTTTACTGCACTATAACCACTGCGCCCCCACAGCTCAAGACTACATCTTCGGCGAACCCCTGGCCATATCAAAAACCATTAAGAAACATTGCCACTCAGGTTTGAGATTCAATGCACCATTTATTAGTATAATTATTACTGTGTGAAATGAGCATGGAATGTGTTAACGTTTTTGCGGGCCTGAGCTTTGGCATCTCATTGACTGGGACTTACAAGCTGCGTCATCTTCTTTCTTTGATGTTATTTCAGCACCGCTTAGAGGTATTGTTTTTTTTTAATCCCAGTAGACTTTGCACGCCTAGGTTTGAACTCTGCCACCTTGTCTTTTTCTCTGTTTGCCCCGAGACTTTTCTCAGCTTCCAGTCGTTCCCCTCCCTTCTTCGCAACTCACAATCCTTCTCTTCCCCCAGAGGATAAAGTCCATAAGTCTTTACCCAAAGAGATAATGAATGCAAAGAATATTTATATTCTTTGGGTGGGGAGGTGCTTTTATGTAGAAATCCCATCCTAATCCAGGGACTTAATGAAATATAGCCGAGTAATGTAAAAACAAATAAATAAATCGGCAATAGGCAGATAGTTGGATTGCCTGTGGATGTTACAAACCCAAGCTGAAAAGTGGCAATTATGCTGGATGCTTTCTTTGTGATCTGCCTTAGCTGTCTCTCCTCCAGGTCCCAATCCTCCTCCTCGTATTTCCGTAGCATCACTGGCACTATTGTTTTGCTCCTTGGGTTTTTTACCGTAATGGCAAGAGTAGGGAAGATTCGTAGCAGCTGTGTTTGTGTGTATGTGTATAAAATAACCACGAAGAGAGGATGGGACTATGAGGAACATCTGAACCAGAACCAGGGAGTTTTATTTACCAGGCAGCCGTCGTTTTGACCTTGCAGTGGGTTAAAGGACAAGGTTCTGAGGGGAAAATCTGTTTATCATGTATGGAATTCATGCCGTCCCTGACAGTGTACAGTGAACAAGATGGATGATCTGCCAAGTTGGTCCTTCGCATGGGTGCATCAAGGCAAATTTACAGTACCACTGGTTCACTGCTTCCAATGCGGAAATAACATTTGTTGGGCTTTGGATGCAGCTGCACTGAAGCTAAGCAGACAAAAGAAATTAGATCTGTAGCTTTCTTATTGTCTTGCAGTATGGACTTTAGTGACTTTGAGAGGGGGAAAAAGGGGGCGTCTCTTTTGCATCTTCCATAAACTATTTAAAGTAGGGGGAGGGAAATTAAGAAGAATAACCTTTATGGGAATGTCAGGACATCTTTTCTAAATATAATTTTCTATTTTCAAACAGTAGGGCAAATGTTTTAGTAGCTGTAATTTATTACCATATTTCTCAGCCCTCTTCACCTACCACAGTCTTAATCCCACTATTTGCAAAGAACCTTGCCCTCTTAGAAACAAAAAATAAAATAAAATTGGGCCTTGGTATACATGCTAGACAAAAATGGTTAAAGAGGAGTAACCGTGTGTGTGTGTGTGTGTCCCGCCCCCATGCTCAACTGCTCTTTCTCATAATACTAGCAAAACATGATGATGTTTTAGCAGGAGGTCCACCGGAGATACATGAAGATTCTTCACTCAACATACAGTCTAAATAGTCGATAGTCAACCATTTGTCTGAAATAATACAGGGAGTTCGGCTAGAAGATCTCCAAGGTCCCTTCCAACTCTATTATTCTGTTGAGTCCCCTTTCTCTTGAAGGTCTCCAAATGTGTGTTACGGTTGTGCTATCTAAGACAAAAAAAATACAAGCAAGATATGCTGCTTATAGTTGGGGATTGGAATGCCGAAATTGGAAATAACAATAACACTTAGACTTATATATTGCTTCCTAGTGCTTTTTCAGCCCTCTCTAAGCGGTTTACAGAGTCAGCCTATTGCCCCCAACAATCTGGGTCCTCATTTTACCCACCATGGGAGAATGGAAGGGTGAGTCAATCTTGAGCCTGGTGAGATTCCAACTGCCAAACTGGAGGCAGCTGACAGTCAGAAGAAGTAGCCTGCAGTAATGCACTCTAACCACTGCGCCACCGAGGCTCATAGTAATAGAATAGTAAAGAGGAAAACACAGATTAACTATATGACCTAGGAAACAGAAATGAAGCAGAAAAATTCCTAACAGTTTCTGACAAAGAGGTATTTTCTTCATTACTAACACATTATTCAAACACCCTGACAAAACCTGCATCTATGTGAACATCAGATAAAACTAGTAGGAATGCATAGAAAATCATATTTGCCTTTTTTATTAGTGCAAGGAGGTGGAAGATGTCACAGATGTGGCCAGAGACCAATTTTGAAACATATCATGAAGTATTTATATGCAAGTTCTAAGATAACCTAAACTAGAAGATGTCTGCTCAAAACATGTTCCATTTTGAAGGAGAATATCAGGTATAACTTTGAAAACCTTGTTGATACAGTCATTGCACAGAGGCCATAGGAGCGTCTCACTTAACAACCATTTCACTCAACAACCAAGAGTCTGGTTATAGTTGCATAATTATAATTGTACAATTACAGTTTTAAGTCAAGAATTGCTGTATTTCCTTCAGGTTACTTGCCATGGATCTTTTGGGCTCAGGGGCAGTTTTATAAATATTCCTCATCAAATATCATTAGATGGTAGGATTCCTGAAAGTTGAAAATTCAGGTAGTTTGCTGGGCTTCGTGCAAGTCAGCCTGGTAATAGAGTCAAGAATAACATACCTGCCTTTTGTTTTTGCCAATATAAGTGTTCCGTCCGTAAAATATTGAACACATCCTATCTGTTATGTACATTTCATTCTCTTAAGTTCAGTTTATACATGACATTCCTAAAGAAGGGATGCGGTACATGAATTTGGTGGGGAATAATACAGGGAGAGGAAAGGAGCAGGTTTCCTGCACTTGACTTAGTTTGCTGTTATATGTTTTATATTGGTTGATATTTTTCCCCGTTGCAAGTACTGTTATGTAATGTAAATTTGGCAGTAGCAGAAATATACAGTATAAATTATCAGCGTTAGCAGAGGACAGCTTTTTGGCAAAACAAAATGTCTTTAGGTTTCTCAAGGCAAGAGCAGATCTGGCCTTGTTGGTCTCCCAGTTTTGAGGCTGGCCTGATCACCTGCAATTACCTGGAAAGTGTAATGTTTTTTTCAGAGAGAGCATTGCACTGTGGTATCCATCCTGTGGAAAGAATTGTAAGGATGCCAGGACCAAAACAATGTATGTTCCCAGGATAAAAATTAAATTGGACTCAGTTTAAATTAAATGTCGATACAATTGTATTAAAGGGATTAAATGCAATTGCCTTCTGCCTATTTAATAATAACGTACAGACTTTCTGTGCTCTGCCCAATCAGCGCACAGAACAGCCAAGTTATGCATGCCATGCACCCAGAACAAAACATTGTGTTTAATCCAAACCGTACATTTTGTCCAAACATGACCGAGAGCGTGTACATTCCAGATGGGAAACAATAAAGAAGAGGCTGTGCTGATAGTTTGGAGTTTGGGGGAGAAAAACAAATGTGGGCCCGTTTTGTTATGCCAGTGTTTGAATTGGAAAGGAAAGGAAAGGAAAAGAAGGGATTGAGCAAAAAACGTATCTATGCTGAAACTAGAACAATCCAGTGCTTCCAGTTTGATTAACTATGATCTGCCCAGAACCAATCCAACCAAATTTCTATGGAACAATGTTTTTTTTTTCTATGCACAAAACATGTTTTAAGAATATTTCTGACTTTTAATTGTTTTCCCCTTCAGTCACATTAAAAATTAGTTTGGAGATAGTTTGGGGAGGGTTTTTAGCAAAGGTGTAAGCTGAATTCTCTAGGCGCGAAAGGAAAACTCTGAGCTGGACCTCCAGCCCAACATTATTTGACATGTGTGGCTACAATTGAGAGAACAAAAGTTGTTCTGTTTCCATGGAATGCACATTTAAGCTGCTTTTGAGAAGAAGGATATCAAACCAGAGGGAAGTTCTTAAGTACTAGTTCTAGGAGATTTGGGCTGGAAGACTCAGTTAACTACTAGATGTCAGCAAAGAGTTGAAATGTTCTGGGTTTTTTTCTGTCATCTAATCGTCATCCTAGTCTGCCATGCTCACCCACAGCCCATTTTTGCCTCCTGTTCCATCTCCTACTGTTAACGCCATTCTAGAGCAGATGACTAGGTTCCCCCATAAGAACATGTCTGTCAGGGTTCCAATTAAGACACACACATCCCCAACAAAAGAAGACTCCGAGGTTCCTCAAAGTTCCATTTTATTAAAGATGTCATATTGGCACAGCTGGGAAAACCCGAATCTGAAAGTTTCCAGGTTTTCCCCATCCAAGTGAAAGTTCAAGACCCTGTTGTGCACCCACATGATCCAAGCAAGTATCATCCAAGCCAGGAGTTACCTCCCAGTCACCTCATTGCAGCTGCACGGCCAGTTGACCTTGACTTTCTGAGAAAGAATGTTGTTATGGCTACACATCACCCAGACTCTGTATAATCCCCCTCCCATTTTCCCACAGTAGAAAATGTGGCACGTCTGAAATCCAAAAGGTAAAAGATGGCTTCCAGGTCTGACAATGTCGGCCCTCAACCAGACCACAATCAAGTTTGTTTGGTTAAAAAAAAAAATTGAAGGTAACGGAATGACAGAGTTGGAAGGGACCTGTTATTCTGTTACCTTCAATCTTTTTTTTTTTAAAGACCCAGGTGGGATCCCAAGTTGTCTGCTACTCCTGCCTTGATTATACTTATGCCCCTGAACTCTTAAAGCTGCAGCCAACATATCCATTTCTGCTCAGGATGTATCCCACCCTTCCACAGACTGTAGCTGCCTAATGTACTGAGTTCACAACAGTGGTGGGTTCCTAGCGGTTCGGACAGGTTCGGCTGAACTGATAATAGTTTGGCGACCTGGGTTGCTGGAACCAGCAGTGACCCAGGCCTGCCACACCCCCGAACCGGTTCTCCCAGCTTGTTTTTTGCTTCTGTGCATGCACAGAGAAATTTTTATTGCATTTATGGTTACATGTGTGTCTGGCGCGTGCACGAGCATGAGCAACGGTACACAAAATTGCACGCACACTGAACCAGCAGTAATGCCAGCAGCAACCCACCTCTGCTTCACAAATCTCAGAACCGGTCAGGTGCTTCTGATACATGAGGACGTTGCCAAATGGGAGGAAAGTTCTGTTGATTGTCTGCTGTATTAAAAATTATTGCTGCACCTACAATTCCAAGAATGGGGAGGGGGGAGCCATCTGTCTCATGCAGCCACTATTTTTAGACAGTTTTAAAAATAATAGGAGGTTCAGCCATATTCCTTGCTGGAAAAGTAACATATGGGCACGCTTTCTAAGGGCCAGCTCATGCAACACATTTTAAAGGCACAAGTTTTACAAGTTCATCCTGTGATTGAAGTTCCATGGAGCTCAATAACTAGAGTGTAATTCACAAGTCAGTTGCCACATGTGGAGGTCCAGAATATATGCATGTGTACACACATGGTTCTATTTTGGAGTTCCACATCTACAAGTCTCAAAAATAGAACGTGAAAATTCTAGTTTCGATTTTTAATTCCAGCAGTGAGTGCAAAGCTAGCTTGTCGGTGTTTAGTTGCCAATACTTTGCTTGGCGTGTGCATCAATTTCCCGAAGTTTACATCTGGAGTTTCTGCTCCATTCACATTTATTTCCCCCCAAAATAAATATTATTCCACATGTTGGGTAAAGAATGGAAAGAAAACCCTAGCAAAATGACTCTTTATGTCTTTTGGCACCATTAGGAGAAGTACTTATTTAAGCAAACACTTGACTGAGGATGAGCAGAGGGTTAGTCGTTTATTGCGGTACATTATATTTTGTTACTTACCTGTTGTGGCCCAGCCGGCTCCGGATGAGCTGCTGACGGACTCTTCTAGTGAGGAACCCTATGAGTCTGCTCTGGAAGATGAGGGAGACCTTGGGGAGTGCTCAGAGTCAGAGCAGGAACCAGAGAGGCTGGTTGGCCACCAGGGGGTGCCTGGGTCATGGAGCAGTGGGGAGGATCAAGGGCAATTTGTCCATGATGCAGGAGTGAGCAGGGCTGAGAGGCGGAGGCAACAATTACATCGTAGGCAGGCTCACAGACAATGATTAAGAGCCAGGTGGTTGCTGAGTGGCCCCTCCCAAGAGAGTTTATAGGTGAGACGTTGGGAGGGGACATTTGCAGGAAGCAACAGTTTGAGATTGAGTATTCAAGAAAGTTTGTACCTTCTAGTCGTGTTTGGGATTACGTGAGTTGTCCGGGTTCTTAGCCAAAGCATTCGCTTATCTCGTAATTAAGCTGTGGCAAGCAGCCAAGCCTGTGTGTGCTGGGTTATTCAGGCCATGGGACATAACACCTGCCCACATCCCATCCCAGGCTGCTGAGAATAGATAAGGTGGAGCGCCACCTCTGCTATTGAAGCTCCTTCGTTCCAATAAGAGGGATAACTAACCAGAGCAAACGTGAAGGAAATCTCTAGTTCTTCTCCACACTCCACTCGTATCAGCTTTACTTACAATCTGCAACAACAAGGAATCAAAATCCACTCAGAAATTATATCCTCAGCCCTGTAAGCACAATAGGAAAAGGAGGGGATGGGCATGCTGTTCTTCTTTTTTCTTTTTTTTTTCCAGTAAAGATGCAGCCAGAAACGTTTGGGCACCTTTCCTGTCAATCTTTAGATCTTAGGCAGGGATCCTTAACCAAAATCTTCAGAAATTTGTGGCCAGAGACCGTGATGTCTGGAACTGATGAGAATTACAGTCCATGACATTTGACATGGTCTATGCAGAAGAAAAAGGTGGCTCTGTGACGCTGAGCTTGTCAATCAGAAAGGTCGGCAGTTCGGCGGTTCGAATCCCTAGCGCCACATAACAGAGTGAGCTCCCGTTATTTATCCCAGCTTCTGCCAACCTAGCAGTTCGAAAGCATGTAAAAATGCAAGTAGAAAAATAGGAACCACCATTGGTGGGAAGGTAACAGTGTTCGTGAGCCTTTGGCGCTTAGTCATGCCAGCCACATGACCACAGAGACATCTTCAGACAATGCTGGCTCTTCGGCTTTGAAACTGAGATGAGCACCACCCCCCTAGAGTCAGTAACGACTAGCACATATGTGCGAGGAGAACCTTTACCTTTATGCAGTAGAAGATTGCTTCAGGGAAAGGCATGTATTTATTACTTCTTGAGATAGCCAGCTCTTCTTTGTGTTGAAATGCAAAATTTAAAAGTGGCAATAACAATACAGTGTTACAGATGCATTATTTTTTCTTCTAGATTGATTGATTGATTACGTGTTGTAAAATTGTTTTTCAAGTCCTAGCAGCTGTATAGATATTCACCATTATGATCTATCCCTAACCCTAATCCCTAACTCAATGGGGACTCACTTCTATTTAAGATACTACTTTGTGATTTGTAAAAAGATATAGACTACCATACTCTTTTTTTTTTGTTTACACATTCAGTGGGCTTGCTGAAAAATGGAATTTTCCAGAAACTAACAATCTTAGGGTACCTTAATCAATTAAATATTATTTTATTTTTATTTATTCCATATTATTAATTAATACAGTAATTGCTCCAAAACGCTAACCAATTTTTTCTTTTGGAATTTAAAAAATACGTTTTTGCTGCAGTTGAGATGACTTATATCTCAATAAATAAATCAGTGAATATAGGCCTTTTTAATCATCACCTTAAATTACATCCAGTTTTGGTCGCCACGATGTAGAAAAGATGTGGAAATTCTAGAAAGAGTGCAGAGAAGAGCAACACAGATGATTAGGGGACTGGAGGCTAAAACATATGAGGAACAGTTGCAGGAACTGGGTATGTCTAGTTTAATAAAAAGAAGGACTAGGGGAGACATGATAGCAGTCTTCCAATATCTCAGGGGTTGCCACAAAGAAGCGGGAGTCAAACTATTCTCCAAAGCACCTGAGGGCAGAACAAGAAGCAATGGGTGGAAACTATTCAAGGAGGGAAGAAACTCAGAACTACGGAGAAATTTCCTGACAGTTAGAACAATTAATCAGTGGAACAGCTTGCCTCCAGAAGTTGTGAATGCCCCAACACTGCAAGTCTTTAAGAAGATGTTGGATAGCCATTTGTCTAAAACGGTATAGGGCTTCCTGCCTAGGCAGGGAGTTGGAGTCCCTTCCAACTCTGCTATTTTATTGTATTGTATTGTACATTTCTGACAAGAGGGAAAGAGGTTAAGAGTGTATTTCGATATACTCTCAGCAATTCGATGTACTATACTCAGCAATTTGATATACTATCAGCAATTCTGGGGTTTGACATAAATAACAAGGAGTTTTAGGAGCGAGACCTAGATGTGGGACTATTTTGTTAAAAATAAGTTTCTCCTTTCCCTCTGCTGATTTTTCAGAAAGCACCCCAAAGACCTCTGCCAGTTGCAGTCCTGCTCCGGACTCCCCAATGAGTTCCAGCGACTCTGTGAAAAGCTTGACGGAACTGGTCCAGCAGCCCTGCCCGGCCATTGAAACCAGTAAGGAAGGCAAACTGCAGGAGTCGAGCGAGGCCTCGACTTCGGATTCACACTGCACAACCCCGTTGCCTCTCTCCGGCCATTCATCCCTCAGCATTCAGGAACTGGTCGCCATGTCCCCAGAACTCGATACCTATGGCATCACCAAGCGGGTTAAAGAGGTGCTCACGGACAACAACCTTGGTAAAAAAAAAAAAAGTGTTTGTGTATGTATGAGTATGCGTGTGTGTATTTTTGATTGTTGTTACAGTAGTGTTTTTCAACCTTGGCAACTTGAAGAGGTCTGGACTTCAACTCCCAGAATTCCCCAGCCAGCGAATGCTGGCTGGGGAATTCTGGGAGTTGAAGTCCGGACCTCTTCAAGTTGCCAAGGTTGAGAAACACTGCAGTAAAGGGTTTTTAAATGTTCATTATTTAAATGTTGCGTTGCTAATAGGAACAGGTCGGATACCTAATTATAAACAAGTCAACAATCGTAATTATTTGGTGACTCAGAGAAGGCTTTGCACGTGGATAATTAGTAGGGCTTGTGCAAAATTTGTGCAGGGACCCAGCTCTTTGTACAATGCACCATAGCATTCCTCATATGACAATTGCCTTTCTTGCAGCAGATACTAATTCCAAGTGTTCATCATTTTAGGAACTTTAATGTAGCTGCTTTTTCAAGGGATCACATGGCTAAAGATTAAGTTAACTGCAAGTTTATTTAGTGCCCAGGTTAAAAAAAAAAGGACGGAAAGAGAGAGTTTTGGGACATAGCAAACTTGCAGAGGTGCTATTTTTTTAAAGTTTTTATTTGTTTTGTGTCTTCATCAGTTTTGGCTCCTGGCAACTGCCTACACTAGTCCCTGCAGTTTTCAAGCTAAGACTTTTCAGAAGTTTGTTAGCCCATTGCCTTAAGAGCTGATAGCGTTTGACTTGCCCAGGTCACCCAGCTAGCTTTGTGCCTAAGACAAGACTAGGACACACAACAGCAAACTGGCTCTGGAGGCAGACAGACAGACAAATCAGAAGACCGAAGCCCATCTATCATTTTTATCACATTTCCCTCTAGTCAATGAACCCACTAATTAGATTTTTCTCATTCCCCACCCATTAACCTCTTCATGCATTGTCAAAGAAGATTCTCAGTCATCCAGGTCATGGTTGTCCCAAAGGTGCTTTTTCAAAAGGCAACTGGACTTTCTTAGTTTTTCCTTGAAGATGTTTCACTTCTCATTCAAGAATATTTTTCAGAACCGGGGGATGAGAAGCAAAACATCGTTAATGTCCTTAAGGAAAAGTAAAGTCCAATTGCCTTTGCATAAACCTGAGAGAACTGCCTTCCAAAGATCACACACACACACTCTTTTCTCTCTTTTGATTGTGATGGATCGGAAACACCAAAAATGAGTCAATCATCCTATGGATTGTACCTGCATTACTATCACCTGCTTTGGAATTTTGCTTTTTAGAAAGACAGAAAAATAGATGTACACATCACACGCAAACATTTAGCAACTGAGCTCAAGTTTTAGTTGATTAAATAAATGAGTTGTTTTTAGACATGAAAAAAAAGGATGCTGTTTGAGAACATTTCATTGGCCATGGAAGTCGAGAGACAGAGAGAGAGAGAGAGAGACACACACACACACAGAGAGAGAGAGAGAGAGAGAGAGAGAGAGAGAGTTTTCAACTTACAACCACAGTTGAGAATTTCTGCTGCTGAGCAAGACTGTTAAGTCAAGCAAACCCAATTTCAGGACCTCCTTTGCCACAATTGTTAAGCAAATCCAACTCCCCCAATTGACTACTGGTTGGAAGGCAGCTGGAAAGGTTGCAAGTGGCAATTACATGAGCCATGGGGTGGGCTTCAAAAATTTTAGCAAGGGGTTCTCTGCCTGGTTGCTAGGTAGGCATGGCCTAATTGGCCTCCTGCACTCTCTCTCTGGAGACCAGAAATGGGCCCATTTCCGGCCTCCCCAAACTTCGGGTAGGCCTGTTTTTCATCCTCCCTGCATGCCCTGCACTTCCCTGCATCCAAAATGGGCTGCGTGGGGGCTCCTGGGGGGATGGGGAGGTAGGGCCAGCCAGGAGTGGGATTTGGGGGTTCTCCGAACTGCACAGAATCTTAGCTAAAGGTTCTCCCGAACCCCCAGCAGCCCACCCCTGCATGAGCCTGTGGTGTTGCAAAACATTGTAAATTCATGCCAGTGGCCAAGTAGCCAAATTTTGATCACAGGATTGTGAGGATGCTGCAACAGTCATAAGTGTGAGGACTGTTGTAAGTCATTTTTAGTAGTACTGTTGTAACTTCATATGGCCACTGAATAAATGCTTCTTTGTCAAGGACTACCTTTGGATGGATGGTCGGACAGACGGACGGACAGACAGTAATAATGAGTAATAATTTGTGCCATTCTAGTAATATAAAATTATAAAATGTTCAAGAGTAAAATCAGTAGCCTACAGTTGAGCCCAAAATTTTCATTGCTAAGTAAGACAGTTGTTGAGTTATGCCTCATTTTATTATCTTTCTTGCCACAGTTGTTAAGTGAATCATTGCAATTGTTAAGTTAGTAACAGTTAGTAATTGCATTAAAAATGATGATGTAGCTTCTCAGAGCTTCATTGCTCCTGCTTCCAGTGCAGTATTGACTGGCACAGTATGTGTATGGCAGGCCTTCGTATGCTACAAATTCTTACAGTAAGAATTGTATGTTGTTGAGTTATCCATATTTTATTAGAATAGCCTTATATTAGGTTACTGTGCAGAATGAACAAATAGCATTCAAAATTCATTAGACTTCTCTAGTCCTGAGGATAATTTACTTATTAATGGATTGCTTGAGAACTGGCCATAATCTAGAAAAAGACCATATTGTCCCAAAAATGGAATATTAGGTGTTAGGGAAATACCTAATATTCCTTGACACAATCATTATTTATCATGATTAATTCATAGTAGTTAAACCTACCTCAGTGTTGGGGGTCATTATGATGAAAAGAAAAACAGTAACAGTTAGGGACCTGTAACATTTTCCCATTGTTTATTAAGAAGAATAAAACATGAATAAAACATCTTGAAGGCAGATAAACCTGAATGTGGGGATTTCCCAATTATCGTTATCTCCCCCAAGATTCTTACAGTTCCTGAGATCAAAGAGTCAGAAACAAACCTGGTATCAATTATTTCAAAGTAAATTTATTTTTATTAAATTCATTACATTTTTTTCTTTCCACAAATTGTGTTTAAGTGTTTCTGAATATATCAGGCTCTGTTTAACCAACCCACATTACTTATAGAAATTCTGTTAACGTAAGTGTGGTTGGTGAGAGAGTGCCAAATGCAGGTGTAAATTGGGTCCAATGAATTCATTATCATCCACAATCGTTCCAGATTGGATGCAGAAATTGGCCTCTTCTTTTTAGGTATCTTTTTTTTCTGTTAGGTTATTTTAGAAGCTTGCCTTCTCCTCCGCAAATGAAATGCTTTTATGGTTTGCCTCCAAAGATTTGACTTTCTGACTTCCAGATTACATTCTTTAATATAATTGTGGGCATGTGCAAATATGCATGCAACCAGGAAAGCTACTAGTATGGTACAACGGCTACTGTTTGCATGGTTGAGCTTCCCATGATGTTGGAGGCAAAATTGTGTGTTGATGCTGTGACCTAGTCTGATAACGAAACATTTAGAAACTAAATGGAGACAGGTTTGGAGAGCAAATCACTGCCAAAATTGTGTGGTCCCTAGTTAAAAAGTGTTCTTATAGACAAAAAAGTTTTCCTTGCATTGTCACTTCGTGAACAATCACAGTTTATTGTATATTATTCTGTGATCAGAAAAGCCAAAAGTCACAGCAGAGTCAACTATACAAATACAGATAGTCCTTGAGTTATAACTACAAAATGCCCAAAATGTATGTTGCTAAGCAAAACATTTGTCTCAGTGGGTTTACCCCATTTTATAACGTTTCTTGCCAGAAAAGTTGCTAAGTGAATCATTGCATTTGTTAGGTTAGAAACATGGTTGTTAAGTGAATCTGGCTTCCTCATTATCAGAAGGTGATCACATGACCCCAGGACTCTGTAACCGTCATAAACATGAACCAAGCAGCTGAATTTTGATCATGTGACCACAGAGATGCTGCAGCAATCTTAATTGTGAATGATCATAAGTCACTTTTTTCAATGCCATTGTAACTTGGACAGTAAGTAAACTTGTAAGTCGAGGATTACCCATACATCCAATTGATTGAAACTGAACAATTAAAGGGTGTAGCCATTAAAATATTTGGTGGTATGTTAGCAATTTAAGACAGTGCCACCTACAGTAGAAGAGATACAGTACTCCAAATTGCAAAATACAAGAAATGAAATTTGCAAAAGGGAACTCTTAAGTGGCCAACATCTGGCCAACATTATCTGGCCAACAGATAATACCTGGGAGTTGTAAAACAGGTCATTTCTGCCCTGCCCCATTCACTGTCCAGAATCTTTCTAATTGTAGTCATGCTTTCTTTTTTTAGTTTTATTTACTTTCTGTCCATGTAGGCTAGAAATGTTCAAATTAGATTTTGTAAAAAAAAAAGTTACAATAGTTTCTTGTAATGAAAATTAATCTTTGGCATTTCCAAAATCTCCACAGAAACCACATTTCTCTGTGTGTTTCAGAGCATACAGAAAACCAAGATCCCTGGTTCTTTTTTTCCAACTGTATGTACTTCAAGAAGACCATGAATAGGTGCTTTGATTGACACTTGTTCTTAATGTCACTTTACATAAACCTTTAATGCCCCTGCCATTATTTTTGTTTTTACATGGCTGACATCACATTACATTAATTAGGTATAAATATATATCAGTGTTTCCTTTGTGCCCTCTGTTTGCAACATCTCTAGATTTTCTAGATGTGGAATTAACTTGTTTTGTGGCTTCTGGCTGTCTCCATTTTAGCCAACGTCACTAGCATTTCGAATTTTAGCATGAAAATAATTGCAAACTTATCACATGCTACGTGACACTGTGAGTAGCAAAATCCTCTTTCCCCTCATTCCTCTAGCCTTCATTTGGCATTTACATCCTGTTTTCCCATCAATAATCAGATCCCCCTCTCCAATAATAATTGTTCCATTGCGGTGTGCATAGTACAAATTTGGCCCATGCTGAGATTCCTGCAGAATATAAAATCTTAAATAATCTCAGAGGTTCCAGATCAAAGTCGGCCGATGATAGAAAAGGCTGCTGCAATCTTGCTAAATCCCTACCAGTCTTTTTGCCATTCATGGAGCTGGTGGACCAATGGGCCTGCTCAAGATAAAATGCTTTCTTATATTCATGCCTGTGTGCATGAAGGGGGATTAATGCGCTACTCAATTTCTTTTCCTCATTATTTTTTTGTTGCTTCCTGAAATAAGTGTAGTGGTTCATAAATTTCTATGCCGTTTTATTCACCTTTACTATATTTTATAAGTAACTCAAGGTGGTAAACATACCTAATACTCCTTCCTCCTCCTATTTTCCCCATAGTAACAACCCTGTGTGGTTATTTTGGACTGAGAGAGAGTGACTGGCTTAAATCACCCGGTTGGCTTCCATGCCTAAGGCAGAACTAGAATTCAGAGTCTCAAAGTGTCTAGCCTGGTGCCTTAACCAGCTGCCCCTCCCATTTCTCTGTTTAGGATTATGCTAATAATCATTTTAAATCTACAGTGTTCACTGGCAAACATATAATTATTAAAAATAGGGTAGATATACAAGATGTAGCGAAGATGATTAATAAATCCAAGCAAGCCAAATTCAGTCCTACATATAAAAGGCTGTGATGTTGGTTTCAAAAGAATACATGTCTTTATTAAAACTACAAAAATATAGTAATAGTCAAACTTGTACAGTATAGTTGTTTTATAAAATCTGGTACACAGGTTGGCTAATACCAGCAACACATTAAAATTTCCTCTCAAAATTGTAAGCTACATTTCATGTTTTTCATAAGTATCCTATATAGCAAAGTGATTAAATAATTCCAGTATTAACAACTCAATATCTTTTAGTAACAATACAGTCTTGAAACGAGATGAGTTCCCATTTTCTTTTTGGCTGCTTTCTGGCCAGAAGTCTCCCTTCTGTAATATAAGTCCTCAGAAATTTTCCATCAGCTTGAATTGAAGGGAGAAAAGATTCTTGTTGAGGATCAGCTGGAGGGAGAACTACTTCCAGAAGGAGTCCTGAAGTAATAGATTTTTGGAGGAGGAGGAAGGTGTTCCTTTCCTGTATGGAAATCAGAAGAAATATCACTCTCGTGAGGAGAACATTACACAGTGATTGCCAAATATTTAAACTGAATGGCTCACCGGCATCTTCAGAACCTGTGTCGCTGACCTCCATGTTTCCCCGAAAATAAGGCAGGATCTTATTTTCTTTTGCACCTCCAAAATAAGCCTTTGGCCTTATTTTCGGGGAGACCTTATTATTTTTGAGGTGCAGGAGGCAGTGAGTGTGGTCACCTCATGGCTGTATTGCAATATTTTCAGGAAGGGCTTATTTTAGCGCATGTGCTCAAAAGCCCGATTGGGTTTATTATCTGGGGAGGTCTTATTTTCAGGGAAACAGGGTAGAATAAAGTATTCTGACAAGACAAAAAAGAGAAGACATGGTTTTAGATAACTGCAGCCACCAATGTGATTTTCAGATCTATAAATGTTGCTAATCACGGTCCCTTTGAATTGTGTATGTTGGGTAGATGACTGAACACAAGCAGTTATCCATGGTGAAATATTCACATCCAGATCCTGGTTTTGCATGAAATTTGGGGGGGAGGGAGGGGGGGGGCGCGTTGTCAAGTTCTCGATTTCATGTATAGATATGTGGCAATAGTAATCATTGAGATGTAATTCGTCTGCTTGACTGTAAAGCCTTTTGCCACCGCGCTTCTTTTTCCTTCACTGAGACAATTTTCCTCCTCTGTGCTTCAGTTACAGCTAGAGAAAACTCCACTGAATCCCCCTCTGTATTCATTCCACTGCCCAGATGTAGAAGAAAAAAATACCGTAAGCTCCATAGGAATAAACAGAAAGTTTCCTCTCACACCCTCCATCCTCATCCATCTTCTTCGTACGGGGACCTTTTCATCCAAGAATAGTCCAATATGTTGAAGGTTGCCTAGAAAGCTCAGAAAGCTCTTGAAAACGAAGAGGAATGTTTGATGTAATCCCAATCCCCCACTTTTCTGTTCAGTATATCATATCGTAAGTTTAACTGCGGCATAAAAGAGTTCAGTCTCAAGAACAAGACTGAATACATCAAAATGCTGCACAATTTTTTTTTTTAAAAAAATACTGCTATAATAAGCAGAATTAGCCAGAATAAGCAGTCTATCTGAAGGTTTAGCAAAATGGAAATATCTGTGTCAGGTGGGAAAAAAATGTCTGAAGAGATGTCAGTCCCCTTGGAGACTGTTTGAAAGATTCCGATGAAAACTCCTTTGCTCCATATCCAAGATGGGAAAACCCATAAAAAGGACCTCCCAAGTAAAAGGTTCTTGAACCATCATGGCTTCTCCCCACAATAAATAGTGCTTAATTCTATCAATCTCTTGATATAATCCTCTTTATTAATGAATATATTTAGGAATATTTTTAAGTGTTCCCCATCCACAGAAACAAAGACAATCAATATGATTATCATCTAGATCAGGGATCTCCAACTTTTCCAACTTTAAGTCTGAAGGACTTCAGCTCCCAGAATTCTCCAGGCAGCAAAGCTGGCTGGAAAAGTCTGGGAGCTGAAGTCCTTCAGACTTAAAGTTGCAAAGGTTGGAGACCCCTGATCTAGATAATAAAACTTTTAAACAAGAAACTGAGAGCCTCTGTTAAACAGTAGGAAGCAAAAGCATATTGGATGTTTTAGTCAATATAAATTAATGATTAAATAATAAGTAAATTGATAAATACATAAATATAAATCCAATATAAAATATTGAAACTAACCAATGCAATGGCAGATAACACCTTTTAAAATCAGGAGCCATAGTCATATAAAGGAAACTGTAGTAGGTGTGGGGGTGAGAAGATACTGCTGACAGTTTTCAATATGATGGCTTGAAAAAGACTGCAGATGGAAGAGGGAAGGGCAGATGAATACTGGTTGCAGAGATCCAGTAGCAAGAAAGGTTTTTGATTACTGTATTACTGGTCTAGAATGTGATAGCCACCTCACCAGATTGGGCATCAATCATGCACATATTACTTTGTTGCTAATGAAGCATCCCATCACTCTTTGAGCCAAATTCAGAAGTTGGCTTTTGGCATGTAAATGTTTTGTGTCAGTGGCTAGACACCAGGATTACGCCTTATTAGCCAAGCAGGGCCTTCTTCATTGGTAGCACCTACACTAGGAACCTTTCTGAAATTATTGTGATGTTATTATATCCTTTATAGCAAGGGTCTCCAACCTTTGCAACTTTAAGTCTGAAGGACTTCAGCTCCCAGAATTCTGGGAGCTGAAGTCCTTCAGACTTAACGTTGCAAAGGTTGGAGACTCCTGCTTTATAGTTTGGGGGAGACTTATTGTTCCACCTGGGACAGACCTTCTCTGTTATAAATGCTGTACGGAAGGGTCTTTTGCTTCTATTTTCTTCTCCGCCAGGACATTTTCAGTTCGTTCTATTTTGTACCGTTTTCGTTTCTTGTTTCATGATTGCATTTTATAATTTGGAAAATGATTTGGGATTGGTTTTGATAGGAGATAGTTTTAAATGTGACCGATAATAAATAAGTGGAGCCAATGGCCCACAGATGGTAGGTTCCTCTTTCTTGAATGTGTTCAAGCAGAGGACAGCCAGGTTATTTATTAAATTTATGTGCCACCAATCCCACCATCAGGCCATCTTATTGGAGATAGTTTGATTTGGATCCCTACAGATAGCAGAAGGTTGGACTTGCTGGCTTAAATCCTTCCAGAGTTTGTTTTGTGTCTGTGACTGAATCTTTGTAACTACATGGACTCATTTTGGAAGCGGTTTCCCATTGTCTCCTTCATTAGAGTTGAGAGAGAGCGAATGGCCTTAAGTGAGTCAGTCTCCTGGCTAAAGAAGTGGTTAACACCTAAAACCTTTAACCTCTTCTTTTAGTTCTGTGTTTCTGTTGTTCTAATGGAGCTTTGGTGAGTAGGTTGCATTGCCTTCACATTTTGGCACCTTCCACAAGGATAAGACGTACCAGAATGCTTACCCAATTATAATCTCAAAATATTCTGAGATTGGAGGGCGGAGCGGAGCCGCGCTGACACAACGCAGGTTCTCGGCTCTCAGAGACCTGCGTTGACCTTTTGCCGCTCCTCGGTCTGTAGGTTTCCAGCAAGGCTAAAACAAAATCAGTCTAAAGGAAATTATTTCCTATTTCCAAAAAAAAAAAAGTTGCTGCATAAATGACATGTATGGGGTGAAAGAACAACAGGGAAGAGAGACATATATTTGCACCTGTCCTTTCAGCCACTGCTGCAAAGATAAACCAGAGCGTCCTAGGAATTGGGAGCCTTCAAATTTGTATAATTGACATCAAGTTGGAAGGAGAAGCACGGGAGTTTTTTTTTAAGTTTCCACAGATTCAGGTGTGCATGTGAACTGTGCATTAGGCTTGGAGCAGACTCACTCACCAGGAAAGTTTCTGTGAAGGCAAAAATAGATAAAATGAAAACTTTCCATCCTGATAGTTAAGGTTCATTTGGTCTTGGAATTTTAAAAAAAACAACGTACAGTTTGCCCTCCAGAAGGCTTTGGCATGCCAGCAGCTGAGCAGGGAGCAAGGGTGTGCCAGGTTGATTGTTTGAATGGTTTCGATTAGCTTAATGGAATGGCTGTCTCCTGAAGCCTGACCACAGTACGGTTTGAGCATCTGGTGCCCTGAATGGCAGGCGCTGACTTAAAGAAATACAGGTTGGAAATCGTTTCAGTCTGCTGCTAGTCTTTTGTTTCCATTATCTCCCTTGTAAGGTCCTCAACCTTGAACAGCAGGAAGTTGTTCCCAGCTAGGAGAATCAGTCTTGTCCTCCTGCCCATGAAAACAGCAACCCTGGGGGAAGGACAAAGTTATCTAGATAATTAGACCTTCAGAGAAATTAAGGGGTTGGGGGGAGAGGGCATACTTGTACATTCGCTCATGGGCCTACATTTGGGTGTAATTCATTTGGTTTGAAGTTGCAGTCTTGAAGTCTTGCGGCTGTCATAACCATAATCGATGGGTTGGGATTTGTGTGAGGAGATGCCCTGCTTTGGTCACAGCACATGTGCTTCATCGGCTCCGGTGACTGACAGGCAATATGAATATGTTTTTATCTCCTTACAAGATTGATATCCCACTTTTCATTCAGTGACGGCAGCAAACACAGCACTCTTTGAGGGAGGCTGGGCAGAAAGAGAGAGAAGCTGGCCCCATGTCATTACAGGAGCTTCCAGGAGTAAAATCTGGGACTCTGTGGTTCCAGTCCAGGCCTTAACTATTAGAACACAGTCATAAATTCTTGTAGAATAGGCCTTTCTACCCTCAAAAGGCATTATGCATTTCTTCCCTCAGCTTCATTTTCCATAAATCATTTCAGGAACTCCAGAATCAAAAGGATTTTTTTTTTAAATTTCCATTGTGGATTTATATCCCACTTCACTGCTGGAGTCTTTAAAGCACGTCGTTAATTCTGATTTTAATCATATCTAATTTGGATTACAGTATAATGTTATCCTATCCCACTTTTCTTTTTACTATTATTTGCATGTCTGCTTTCATGAGATCACTTTTCAAGCCTTTACTCTTTAATGAAAAGCATTAATCATCGTTTGACTTTTATTAAATAAGAAAGGTTTTAGGGGAAAATGTATGAAAGTATATGTTTGCTACTAGATCAATGTTGGATTTGGTTCTGTTTGCTTTTTAGTTTGTTGTTTGTTTGTTTGTTTGTTTGTTTGTTTGTTTGTTTATCAGGTTTAGAAACTGCCCATCTTTAGAAAGGGACTTTTTTTAATGCTTTCAAGTGATTGCCTGGACATTTCCCCACAGTTCCTTGGAAAGATTTCAGATGTAGCTTGCCACTGCCTGCTTCCTTGGGCTGAGAGAGAGTGACTGGCCCAAAGTCAACCAGCTGGTTTTATATCTAACAACCCAAAATCTCCAGGTCTCTACCCTGGTACCTTAACCACAATACCAGACTGGCTCTCCCATTCTGTACAGAATTTCAAACACCAGAAGGCTGATAGTGAAAGTAGAAAAGTTTGAGCTGGCTACCTGCTTTAGTGAATACCCTGTTGGAGTTATAGCTCTGTGACAATCTTGGTTGTTGACCATTCAGATACCCTTTGCTAAAGTGTCCCTTTTTTGTTACAGAACCCAAAATGATTTAAGAGCTTCTGAATCAAAAAGGTCCTTGTATCATGACCTAAGGAGCAAGCTAGGTTTTTTTTCACAGCTACTGCACAAAACAGAAGCATTTTATTGTAACACCACTCTGTGAATGAATTGGTGTGCCAAATTCCAGGCCTCTGAAATGAAAAGCCCTTAAAGACTGGTTGTGATCAGTCTTCCTCTTCAGTACAGATATCAGGTAGCTCTCTAGTGGTCAAAAGAATTAGTCATCTCCCTATAAACTGCTTGCCGGACCTTAGGGATTGTATCCTCCTTGTTCAGAAAAGCCCAAACAATCGAACATCTTTTGATTTTCAAGTATATTGTTTTTTCCTTCATTTGCATCCAGATCTATAAAAGTCTCGTTTCTCTTGTGCTTGGTATTTTTCTCTCTTTTTAGCATCAATAACGTAATGTTTGCATTTCTTTTGCAGGTCAGCGTTTGTTTGGGGAAACAATCCTGGGGCTGACCCAAGGCTCAGTCTCAGACCTACTTGCTCGCCCAAAGCCCTGGCACAAACTGAGCTTGAAAGGCCGAGAGCCATTTGTGCGCATGCAGCTGTGGCTCAATGACCCAAACAATGTGGAGAAGCTGATGGACATGAAGCGCATGGAGAAGAAAGGTAACTTCTGTGGCCGAAGGGGGAGGGGAATTGATGTCCAGCCCAGGATGACTCTCGTTTAATTGAAAAATGTTTTCAATATGTTTCAAATATCACTGGCCAAGAGAATAACCTTCTGAGTCATGCAGTTCCCACAGCTTGTGGGCCACCCAGAGTTTGTGTTTTCAATTGGGTTGCCTTAGATATCCAAATAAATAAATAAATAAAAACATCGGAAAGGTTCGTGTGTGGGAAGAAGCGTTTAATACGATCCAGGAAGGTTAAAATTAGTCAAAAGAATGCCGGCAGTCAGGGATACAGTAGAAACATCTAAGCTCCAGTTAGTTGTCCCATTTTATCCAATAATTTTCCAAGAAAAGCAGTTTGAGAAAAAGAATGTCTGAAAAGTTCCACATCACAAAACACAGGAACTCCAGAGTAAATGGTGGGTTATGTATCCAATAAATACATAAATAATGTTTGTTTATTCAGTGTATGCTTAATGCAGTCAGCTAGACTTTTTACAACAAATATATACAATTGCAGAATATAAAAAACATCTAAGGTAACTGCCTTAAATAAGTCATATTTATGCACCGCTTCAAGCTCCTGAGCAAAAGATGGGATATAACTTTGATAATTAAATGAAAAAATAAGTAACCCTTTGTAGACATCATCTCAATGACCGTAAGCCTTCTGAATCAATTTAGCAGTTTCCACAAACTAGTTAGATAGGATCTGTTAGGATGCTATTAGAATAAAGCCCAGAGTTGGCCACTAAAAAGCCAAGCTTGCAAGACTTATCTCGCTTTTCAAATTGTTTGGAGAAGTACAAGCATTTTTACCAAGGATCCGTGAAGTGGATATTTCAATTCCAGTTGGATACTTCAGATGTATATAGAGGTTTTTCAGATTAAACCTGCCATTTGACTTGCACCTAGAAGGCAGTAGGAAATGACTACAGGTCCTGGACCACGGATATAAAGTACTTATGGCAAGTAAGGCACATATTCTTTACTAGCTGGCTCAAAATTGTCTTAACTGTAGTCCGACATAGAACACATGCAGTAGTCCAAGCAGATACACATAGTCCTCAGCTTACAATCATAGTTGGGACCAGGACATCTATCACTAAGCCATATGGTCATTAAGTGAGTTATGCCTGATTTTGTGATATTTTTGCTGTGGTTGTTAAGCAAATCACATAGTCATTAAGTGAATCCAGTTTCCTCCGTTAATTTTGGTGGTGACATGATACCAGTATTCCAATATTTGAGAGCTGCCACAAAAAAGAGGGGAGTCACGTTATTTTCCAATGCACCAGAGGTCAGGAAAGGAAACAATGGATGGAAACTAACCAAGGAGAGAAACAACCTGGAATTAAGGAGAAATTTCCTAACAGTGAGAACAATTAACCCGTGGAACAGCTTGCCTTCAGAGGTTGTGGGTTTTAAGAAGAGACTGAACAGCCATTTGTCTGAAATGATATAGGGCAGGGGTTTCAAACTCATGGCCTGCAGGGCGGATGTGTTACGTGCTGGCCCCACCCAGTTTAGTGAAGGGGGGGAGTCCCAATGCATCACCTGACACCACCATGACGGATGCAAGTTTGACACCCCTGATATAGGGTCTCCTGCTTGAGCAGGAGACTAGTAAACTCCAAGGTCCCTTCCAGCTGTATTCTGAATTTGAATTTGTAGCCCAAATTGTCCTCTGCCCAATATTGCTTCTGATTCAGAAGAGAGAAAACAGCTATCAAGACAAATAGCCACCAATAACCCAATCACTTTGAATTAGTTCACTCCCCTCTTAATTAAAGCTTTCTGGCCACCATATCTGAACTGTCATCTTTTATTGTCTTCATTTTGTAATATTTTATTTCCATAGAAGACCATAATAGAGCAGTAGAAAAACTATTATTGCTTTTCATGACTATCCTGTCTCCAGTATCAGGAGGATACTAGATTAGGTCAGGCTGTAATAGATGGTCATCAGGTTTTCAAAAATTATTTCACCACATACACAGATTATAGGACAAGGACTCTGTGTAAGGCTGACCCAATCGGTGTGCTCTCTAGGAGATGCTTCAATCATTATGAGACAGCCCAGGTCACATTTGGTAAACATTAATCGCTGGGATACAAAACCTGTGGACTTCCACATATTTCTAAGATAGAAACCTGCCCCAGCTGACACTGCTGGAAATTAATAACAGCTACAGGAGTATTAAGTTTCCTATCATTGTTGTAAGTCATCAAAACAGTCATCTTCCAACAGGAAAGCAGAATCACAAATTCCACAGGTTCCAAGCGCCCTCTTGTGATCTTCAATGTTGATAGCTCTTCAAACCATTTGTTCAATCAAAACATTTAACAAGCAGAACAACCAGGGTAGTGTGGAATAATCTGATCCATCAAAGATCAATTAATCAAATTAGTCTATTACAATCATAGACCTGTATGGCAGAGGTCTTCAAACTTGGCAACTTTAAGACTTGTGGACTTCAAATCCCAGAATTCTCCAGCCAGCTATGCTTAGGTAGTATTAGTGTAGTTAAATATGCCATGAAAGAAGCAGAGTATCTTATAGATTCACTGGCAAGAAAGTTTGGATTCTGGGCAAAGTCCAACTAAATAGCCTGGGTCTGGTATGAATTGTTTAATAAGTGTTTTGATCGGTTCTTCCCCATGCTGAGTAGAAGACCTGGAGGGAAATCCAAGAATAAGATTTTAGTTGCCACTGCTTCCTTGAAAATAGTGGTTTACTGGGACAAGACCAACAAGTGAAGAAAAATAGCCTAATGAGTAGGGTCATTCACACCCTAGCCACCAACTTCATGCAGCTTTCATGAAGTACGTATGTGATATAGTATAGCAATAGCACTTAGACTTATATACCGCTTTATAGTGCTTTTACAGCCCTCTCTAAGCGGTTTACAGTCAGCTTATTGCCCCCAACAATCTAGGTCCTCATTTTACCCACCTCAGAAGGATGGAAAGCTGAGTCAACTGTACAGAGTTTGTAGTCATCCTTAGTAAAGCTAACAAATGTTAAATTATTTCTTTCATTAGCTTATTTGATTTAACTTTTTAATTAATTTAGGAAATATAAAATTACTTGAGGCATAGTTATGTAGGACATGACTGCTACTGTAAAAGGACTTTTTAGTCTTTAACTATAAACATAAATGAAATGCAGACCCACAGTTCTTTCTCTAGAGAAAGGAGGTAGCTAGCTTGAGGTTAGCAGAAATGACAGTTCAAGGATACTCATGTTTACAGGAGGACCTATAATGAAGAAATAGATGCTTTGCCAGCAGAAATCCTCTAATATGACCTCTAGCATTTCAGGTAGGATAAATGGGTCCTTGGGCTAGCTGCAGGACAATAAACACCACCTGAGATGGGCTGCAAATCAGGCATCTGAATCAGCAGGCAAAGATCCAGGAGCCAGCCCCAAATTTACATCGGGTGAAGGCTGCGTTCCAAAGTAACAAAACAGGACAGAAAGAGGTAGGAGCAGACATAAAGCTAGAAGCATCACTAAGAATTGCAAGCTGAAGCATCAATCAGGGAACAGAAACATTAGGTAGATAAGTCTGGTTCAGTTGCAAAGATTTTCATGGAGGCTGATGTATCCAGATTTCTGTTAAGACATGCCAGATGACCAGATGGCTAACTGGAATCCCAGTATAGAAATCATCTTTTTTTTCTTAAGGCAGTAGTCAAGACATTAATTGTCATAGGTCAACTTGCCTGGCCTCCTGTGGAGGTAAGCCAGAAATAGGCAGACTTCAAAAATGGTAGAATTTGTATTGTAGTTCATTGTACAGTTGTTTAGACTGGATTTGGCATTTTTATCCACCTGTCCATTCCTGGAATAGGCAGGCATTGTTTGATGGCGTTAAAGATATTGTCAGAGGATACCGGCTTTCCCAAGTAAAGCTGCCTTTTGAAATTGTCTGATGGTGATTTTGTAGATGCTGATCATGTTCAGGTGGCACTCCAGATATTCTGGAATTGTACCAGAGGCACCTATTACTATTGGCACTCTTTGCTTTCTTTTGCCACAGTCATTCTACTTCTGTTTTCAGGTCTTTGTATTTGGAATTTTCTCCAGTTCTTTCTCTTCTCTTCTGCTATCTTCAGTACACTGGTGTCTACTCTCCAGATTTTTTCTGTCTCTCTTTTCAACAATTTTTAAGTCTGGGGTGTTAGTGGCAGGTATTTGCTTGAATACTGAAGATTAGAAGCTGCCCAGAGCTGGTTAGAAGACAGGGAGATAGTGTATAAATGTTTTAAATAAGTAAATAAGTAAAATCACAGATAACTTTTAACTCTTCATTTTCTAATATTTTATCTATTTTGTGATCCCACCAGTTCTTATTTGCAGACAAGTGGTCTTTCTTGCAGATATTCCATCGTACTATTGTTGCTACTTTGTCGTACTATTGTTTGTAGTCAGTCTGTGCAATCTTCTTTCAGCAGTTAACTAGGTGGCTCACCGATTGTTAATAATAATATTATTATTGTTGTTGTTGTTGTTGTTATCATTATTATTATTATTGAATCTGAAATACCTCCCTGCTGAAACCTTAGGCAAAAGATAAGCACTTACCAAATTCTAAACTAAGGAATTTATTTTATAAGTTTTATAATTAAACAAAAATCAAACAAAGCCCCTGTTTATGGGTTAATTAAGCCAAGCATTGTTTCAATAGTTTAATATAGAAAGAGAGGAGTATTACTGCAAATGGTAAATTGTTAGGGGACAGCTGTCTTTTGCCATTCACTGAAAGATTTCCCAGGAGATATTGATCTAATGTCTGATTTGATCTACTATGAGATACAATCCCATTTATCAGCTTCTAAGCAGGGGGGAAATCCAGCAGGTTCTGACAGGTTCTGGAGAACCAGTAGAGGAAATTTGGAGTAGTTCAGAGAACTGTCAAATACCACCTATGGCTGGCCCCAGAGTGGGGTGGGAATGGGGATTTTGCAGTATCCTTCCCCTGCCATGCCCACCAAGCCATGGCCATAGAACCGGTAGTAAAAAAATTTAATTTCACCACTGTTCTAAGTGCATTTCAGATTCGACACAGTACCCTACAGCAGGGGTCTCCAATCTGGGCAACTCTAAGACTTGTGGACTTCAACTTCCAGAATTCCTCAGCCAGCTTTCTGGCTGAGGAACTCTGGGAGTTCAAGTCCACAGGTCTTAAAGTTGCCAAGGTTGGAGACTCCTGCCCTACAGGATGACTAGAAACATCTTGGGCATGAAACGTGGGAAGAGATTGTCAGTCTTAATAGATGTGCCTTAGCTATGTTTTAAGTAGTTCTCATATGCCCCCATAGAGTTGCAAAACCTTTTCGTTCTGAACCAGCTTTCCCCATTCATTGGTTCTGTCTCCGGCTGACAGCGTGGCTTCCTTTGTCTTCCAGCATACATGAAACGGCGGCACAGCTCCGTCAGTGACAGCCAGCCTTCAGAATCATCTTCCACTGGAATCGATTACAGCCAGGGGGCCAGCCCACAACCACAGCATCAGCTCAAGAAGCCACGGGTTGTCTTGGCTCCGGAAGAGAAAGAGGCTCTGAAACGAGCCTATCAGCAAAAGCCATACCCATCACCAAAAACAATCGAGGAACTTGCCACACAGCTCAACTTGAAGACCAGCACCGTCATTAATTGGTTCCACAATTATAGGTAGGTAGCCCCGAGTTTTTTTTCCTGTTTTACTGCAGAACCAGCAGTCCTTTCGCCCTCACCATTTCCTCTCTGAATGAGATGGCCTTTTTTCTCATGTGCCATTTATGAATTATATGGAATATATATGAGAAAATACAATTTGAATCTCAACATGCTTACTTTAGCTGTAGAACCCAGGTCATTTGGAAGCTTCTGCAATCAGAAGGAGAGCAAGATTGGACTTTGGAGGGGAATATGTTTTGTGATCATCTTTTGTGATCTTCGGACAAGCAGAGTCAAAGGGGGAGCCAGATTCACTTAACTATGTTACTAACTTAACATCTGCAGTGAGCCCCTTAATAACTGTGGTAAGCAAAGTTGTAAAATGGGGCAACGCTCATTTAGAAACGTCTCGCTTAGCAACGGAAATGTTTAGCTCAGTTATGGTCGTAATTCGAGGACTACCTGTACAACCTTGTCGTCCTCCAGATTGCATGGGTAGCCCCTGTTGAACGGTAAACAGTCATATGGCAGAATCAGGGAATTACTAAACACGTGGAGAAGATACAATATTAGCTGTATTAAATAAAGTCGATTCCAATTCCAATTCAGTTAATTCCAGTTTAGCTTTTATGCTGATTTTATCCCAAAAGCCTAGTGTTACCCTCAGACTTAAAGGTTGCCTGTCTTCCTCTCAGCCTAAGTAACTTCTATAACAAGGCGTCAAATTCGATTTCATTGAGAGCCGCTTCAGGGTTGTGTTTGACCTCGGGGGGGGGGGGGTGGCCAGCTTGACATCACTCATGTCGGGGGTACCTGTGGTCTGAGTGCCAGCAAAAATGGAGCTTGGGCCAGGGAAGCTGCGCGTGGTCGTTGCCAGCTCCACTTTTGGCCGGGATGGCCTCCTGCAGCCCTCTGCAGCAAAAATGGAGACCCCCCCCCCCCCCCGCGCCTCCAAGTTCATTTTTAGCTAACAAAGGGATGCATGACACATTGTGGCTGAAAACAGAGCTCGGGAGGGCCGTGTGTGGCCCTCCCGAGCTCTGTTTTCTCTGGCAGGGGGACTTTGGGCTGGAATTTTGCTGTTTTCCTGAGGGCCAGCTCTAAGCACCCCATGGGTCAGATCCGGTGTTGAGTTTGATACCCTCCCAGCTCTGTAATGATGATAGACTCATCCCAGATTCGTCCATGTGATGTCCTTGGAGGAAGGGCCAGGCGCAACTACCATTAGCATCTCAGCTGCAACCAGTGATGACACTCCTTTCTTGCATTGTTTCTTTCAGGTCACGTATTCGTCGGGAGCTGTTTATTGAAGAAATCCAAGCTGGAGGCCAGAGCCAGGCTGGGTCGAGTGACTCTCCTTCAGCTAGAAGCAACCGGGCAGTTCACAGCTCCGAAGGAGACAGTTGTGATGGGGTGGACACGGAAGGCCCATCATCGGATACAAAACAAGGCAGCCTGGACGCAGACGAGTACAGCAATGCAACCATGAAGTCTCAGGGAGGGCGAGCAGCGTCAGCTTTCGAAGCAGGGGAAGAGGCACTGCGAGACGCCGGATCTTCGGAGAAAACGGAGACATTCCAGTTGGGAATGGAGAGCTTGGAAGACACAGACGACGAGGGAAGGCTCAAAGCACCGCGTCAGGGTTCTCCACTGAGCTCTCAACATTCAGGAGAAACTCTGGAGGCCAGGCCCAACTGTGCTCCAGAAGAGGATGCCTCTACCTCAGTCCTTGCAGGGCAGAGCTCCTGCAAGCCCAGGGGAGAAAGTGTGGAGAAAGTGCCCATTGTGCCAAGTACCAGTTCCACGCTGGCCATCACCAGCTCTCAGAAATCCAACTCACTCAAGAGCTTTTTCAGCTTTTCTGAGGCGGCGTGCTCCAAGAACACACGGGACAACACCTTGAGGAAAAAGAAGGCAGCAAATTTGAACAGTATAATCCACCGTTTGGAGAAGGCTGCGAGTCGAGAGGAGCCCGTTGAATGGGAGTTTTGAGATTAAGCTCACCCAGCTCCGCAGGGCTGGGGAAGTTAAAACTTGGACCTCTGTTGGTTTCTATTGTGTCCCGCACTTACCGCCCTGCAGGCCACGGGGCAAAAAATGCCATAGGCCAAGGTGCATATAGAGAACAAAAGGAGTGTTTTAAGCCCAGTTTTATGTTTGTGTTTTCAAGGAAGAAAACTGAAACTTGTCCAGCTTTTTGTACCCTGAAGTGTTTCTATTAATTGCCCTAAAGTGATTTCCACAGTTTCTGGGGAAGAAAAAAAAAACTCATACAGCTTTTGCCTTCTGCCCTCCTCTTTGGTGTGGGCTTTAAAACAAAATATATATATACAAACAAGAAAAAAGATTAAACCCACATATTTAAAAGGGGGGCTTTTTATCAGCCATCTAATGGCTAAACAGAGCGATAATAATACACTATTATCTTCTTTAACCAGGAAAACAAAAAGATGGGAGGGGAGATTTTTTGAGATTAAAATAAAAAGTTGTTTTGTAGCTCTTCAGTTGCCACTAAGAGATTGCACAGTCAACCTGACTCTAAACACACTAGTTTGAATTCCTAAATATTTTCAAGAAAGAGTATTGTTTGAAACTTGGGGTTTAAAAAGAAAACGCATTTACTCCATGTATTTTTTAAACAGACAAAAAAAAAAAGACACATCAGGAAAACATCTTAATTTGTGGTAGCTGACTTCAGCGTTTTTCTTGTAAAGTGGAATAGAAAATTGACTTGTAGTGCACATTGTTTCATAGCTTTAACTGATTCTAGTCTCTTTGTTGGCTGGAATTTGTTTAATACACTCCATTTTAGGCCAAATCAGGACAGGAAAAAAAAAAAAGAAAAATTCTGAAATCTAGGTATTTTATAATCTGCTTTTTAACCTCTAACCACAAAGCACGCGGATCAGACCTCATTCTGGGAGGTGTGGGAGACAGCTTGGAAGAGGGATGTACTTGATCGGTTCATATTAAATTGCATTTATGCCAGCCTTGCCAACACGTCCATATAAGTTACTAGTCCTCAACACCACCTGATTGCACATGCCGCATTAATCATTGACCCATGTGACCTGTAAGGAAAAAAAACACACCAGCTTTGAAAGAAAAAAAAAATTACATAAACACCTGGAAACACTCCTTAACACACGCCAGGCAATCAGGCGGGTGGCATAATGGTAATATGCTACACAAATTACAGTGTGTGGTTTTGTTTTGTTTTTACGGAGAACGGTTAGTTGGCAAGAAAGATGAACCTGGCATCAGTTTCAAAAAGAGTGTTGTGGTACAGTGAGAAGCCATACCCAACAAGATACCGCCCTGAGTCCCGGAAGGGAGAAGGGCGGTATAGAAATTTAAATATTAAATTAAATTAAATATTAAGATGAGTTTCCATCATTCATAGCTGGCAATAGTTCGTAGGACAATTTGACTCGGGCCTATTATTTTAATAAGACCTTGGGCTTAACAATCTGGTCTCACCTACTCCAGAGAATAAGGGCAACCGTTTCAGCCTCTTTGGAGTATGGTTAAGCACCCCTAAACGATCACCCATGGCCCCATGGCATATACTGGTTACGAAAAGGGAGTGGGGCCAAGAAGAAGAGTACCCTTGATTATCACAGTGTCAAACCGCAGAATGGCTAACCAAAGCACACGGCAGGAACTGTTCTCCTCTCCCAAAATAATTCAGCTCTTCCTGTTATTTTTATGACAGCCGCAGGGCCGATCAAAGTACAGAATCGATTTTCCAAATTGTCTCTAGCTCCTCCTGTTGTCTATGTGTATATGCGCGAGCATAGAAGTGTATGGAGAAATGAGTGCGCGTATGTGTGTGTGCATGTGTGCAATTTTATACGTTGGTATTTTCTTACGTACTTGTGCACGCTTAGAGTGCATTACTGCCACCTTTTTTCAATAAGCTGTTTTATCAGTTATGGCTTCTACAGATTCGCTGGTTTAGATTCCTTTATTGCCATATCTTTAAAACTAACAATAGATAATTTTGGTGTGTATGTATGGGTATGAATGTGTTTGTGCGTGCATATATATATATATATATATATATATACACACACACACATATATACACACACATACATGGATATAATTATTATTATTATTTTGGCTTATTTATAGGTGCTGTATTTTATTATCTGATTACTAGGAAAGGACGAAAGGGGCAAATATTCTTTAGAGGGATAGACTGCCGGCAGTATTGGGTTTAATTTACAAGATGTAGTTGTCAAACTGTATATTATTGACAGATATTTTTTTTTTTGGAGGGCCGTATTGTGTATCATGGAAAACTGCTTAGGTCAACATCTTTTGATGACACTTTAATGGTGCATTCATGACTTATGTTTTAATTAATATTTACTTTATGATATGGTGGGAGGGGAGGGGGAAGAGACATTCTGACTTTAAAAGATATATTCCCAATATTACACCTCAATGTAGTTGTACTAATTGGTCACTAAGTCTGTTTTGGGGAGGGGACAGTACTGTAAAATGTGAAATTACCTTCCCTGTGTATTCTTTTTCTTTATTTAAAAAAAAACAGAAATTAGGTTTTTATCATGTCTTCAATATGCAACAGCAGCACTTAATTCAAGTCTTCACAAAATTAAGAGTTCAGTAGCTTTAACAACAGCAGCAACAACAACAAAAATGCCTTTTCATGGTCCAGAACAAAAGCTCTAGGAGGCTGGAAGGCAGGTTTGCTTTTCCCACTTTTTTTCTGTTCATTTTATAGTTTCTTGGCTGTTTGGGGGATATGAAATGTTATCTTTCAGATGCACAAAGAGCTCTTATTCTGACTTGAAGGTGCAAACCTGCACATATACAGTATAAGCAAAATTAGGGACAGATTCTAGCTTGAGAATCAATAATGGGACAGCTACACTTTCCCTTTAGAACAGCTTTTCTAGAGCTTGGCAACTTGAAAGTATGTGGACTTCAGCTCCCAGAATTCTCCATTCAGCCTATTGGCTGGGGAATTATGGGAGATGAAGTCTACATGTCTGCAAGTGGCCAAGCTTGAGAAACGCTGTTTTAGAGCATCTTGAGATCTTAAGGCCTGCTGCTGAAGGCGTTTCTTTTTGGCTTGGGCAGGATCTTTCTAGAAAATTGACTTTAGAATTCTTATGAGAGCTGCCATCCCTGGACAGTTACAGCATGTGACATGTCTTCAAACGAAAGGCCTGCCTTCCCCATACAATGAGAAATCCCCACTTCCTTTGCAAAACCGGAAGCAGCTCTTCATTCTCTGACAAGATTTCAAAAACACTTGCGTTGCTTCACTTCCATTAGGTTTTAGCTTCCCAGCAAGCACAGGATTTGTTTTAGCCTTCCAGTGTCTGCATATTTCTTTAGGCAACAGAGCAATATCCTAGTTCTGGTTTATTTCTCTTCCTCTTAAATACTTTCCAGTGTGTTCAGTTCAGTTAGCCATTGAAGTTAAGACCTCCCTCGTCCCTCTGTTTCATTCTATCAACATCCTGGGTGCCTCTTCTCCATAACGCATGGAGAGATATCACTAATGTGACACAGGGCAGCCCAACACTTGGGGTTCTGCCATTTGCCCTAATAAGCAATATTTAAGTGCCTTGGGAAAAAAATAATATTCTCCTGTCTTTCATGTGTTTTCCCATCCAGATATGCTTGGATTTTAGCAAAGAAATTTGCAAATGCAGATTGACCCTTTCTTTTCAAGTTGCGCAGTGCTTCCTGCCAAAGCAAAGTGGTATTTGATTCATTCTTCCCCGAAGGGAAAGCCTGCTGAAGAACTTAATAATGGTTGCAGAGTTTAAGCCAGCTAGATCGAACGAAAGGTGGTACTGCTCTGCCCATAGCTGCACATTCAATTCAGGAAGTTTCTGGAGATTTAATTAATTTGGCACTTTAATCATATTTGGGCTCTCTTGATCATTTCTGTTTGAAAAGAGAGGTTGTGATTGAGAGAACTAGGGTGGCCAACATTTCTCAAAAATCTATATCTAATAAACAAGGATGGCCATTATTTATCCCAATGTTGGTCTTCCTGGTTTGACTACCATCTTGGCCTAGCATGGTAGAACACTACTTCCTATGGTTAGATTTAGCTCTGTTGGAGATTTCTGCCATACAGAGTTGATGACCAGTTTTAGTAGCTTGCCTGATGCTGTGTTTTCTGACAGGTTCAGGAGATTTTGGAGGAGGGGGCCATTTGAGAGTGTTTCCTTTGTGTCTCTCTGAAAAGATTTTGCTCCTGATCCTGATGTTCTTCAGCTATTGATTGGCAGTGACTATGAGTTGTAGTCCCAATACTTCTTGAAGTTTGACTGGATGGTGGGAGGCTATTTGATGCCTCGCACAAAAGAACTATAATTAAGAAGGAAGCAACATTCTGTAATTGTATATTTTCTGACTCTGTCCCTTAAATTGTAGAAGTACATCACCCAGTTAAAATAATTGGCTGAAGATTTACTCTCCTTAAAGCAATCACTCAGACCTTCTCAATCTTCTCTTGTTAGCAGTTGAGGAAGGATTTGTGCTTAGGTACCTGCTCTGTTGCCCGCTGTAGTCTCACTGCCCATTTGGTCCACTGTCCACTGGTGAAGATTGACACTTTAGTGCGCTTGCAGCTTAAGTCACTCCTCCCTTCCACATATATACAACACTTTTCAAACTAGTGGATAGAATGGACTGCATTTCTAACTAGACTTTCTGCCTCCTGGTTCACAAGTTAAGTTATGATGTTGATTGGATAGATGGGACAGGATTGCCTTATTTTGTGCAGACCCAGCCAGTGGTGGTTGATTAAGTAGACCAGTTTGGAACAACACACTGCGTGGCATAATGTGCAATCTCTTTCTGTATTTTTGAAGACTCTTGGTGTGTATCCATCTATCTTCCAGACACTCAAGAAATAGGGTTTTTTTAATAGATTCGTCCAGAAAACGCTTCTTTTACCAAGGACTCTTGATGAGAATATCTGTAACGCTAGTCAGTTTTCCTTGAAAAAGCAGCCATGCCATCTACCTATCCTGCAGTGCGTATACACTCCATTCAGTGAAAGCTGCCTAGCACCCCAGCTTAAACCAATCCTCTGTCCCAGAAAATACCCCGAATCCTCAGTAGCATGCTGCCTACAATTCCATGGCTGGCACGTAGTTGTATTTCTGCCATAGATAATGTGGAGACTGCTGATCTTTTCCCATCTGGTTTCTACTAGAGATTTATATTAATTTCACAGCCCTCCTTTGAAGCCCCGTTTAGCCACAAAGTTTCAGTCGCTTGGCCTACAAGGGGCAGAGCAGACACCAGTTGGAGTAGCCAAGGAGTAGCCCCAGTTTTCCTGTTCCAATTGAGACTTTTTTGTCAGCTAACTTCAGCCTTCAAGCAACAAGGAGAATGACTGAGCAACCTTCCTCTCAACACTGTCACCGAGAGAGGTCTTGTGGAAAGTAACTCCTTTATTTCCATATTGCTCTGTTTCCCTCTGAGGTTGGATTATTGTAATGCAGCATTCAGCCAGCCTTGAGTAGAGGCAATAACAGGAGTTTTGGATTTCTTAAGAGTTTATTTGAAATAGGAAAATTACAAGCTGCATTGAATTGAACTTACAATTAAATTGGCACAGGAGCATCAGCGCCCCTCTGGGGATAATTTGAGTTCTTCCTATACTCTCTGGTGCCAGAAAGTATTTGACATAAATGCATTTATCTGAAGAGGGAAGGAAATTAGCTGGCAGTCTTGAGAGGCCAAGCTGACTTACTGACTCATAAGGAGACACTTCAGCTTGTTCTTTCAATCATTAAGCTTAGCAGAGGAGAACAATTATGTACAATGACTTTGCTTTCATGGTACTTGCCAACCACATTTTGCTCTAGCATATTGTATGAAAACACTCCATGGATTTTATTTATAGTTCTGTGTGTTATGCAATCCTCCAATATGGAGTTAATTCTGTAAAACACACTTTATGGCAAATGTTGGGCAGGTATAGGCTTATATTTTGATTTTGGAGAACTAGAAGGATGGTGTTGGAAAGCTGGAGTCATATTTGTACAGAATTATCCAGATCAAATTGAATTTAGTTGGGAATTCTCACTTACAAGCTATGACTATTAAACCTGGCTGCAAAATCTCCAGACAACCAACAAAGGCAGTTCAGAATCACTTGGTTGAGTTGGGTGGCTATAGTAAATAAATAAGAACTTTTGTATCTCTGCTGCCATCTCGAAATCATCTGGATTTTTGTAGTCGGTGTCTGGGAGCCTTAGTACCAATGTCTAGTTAACTGTGCTTTTCTAGTCTGTGACTGAAAAGCCAGTGTGGTGCCAGTGTATTCCAAACTAAAGAACCTTTACAAAAGAAACTACTGATATTACATTTCAGTTTGCTATTTCAGTATGTAGAAATGCTGCCAATTAAAATAAAGCAATAATTTGTGGTTTTGACAGGTAGCAGAGCACTGTTATTTTAAGCATTGTGATGTGTTTGGATGTAAGAATAGTTTAAAATAAATCCTTAAATATGCAGCTCCAAATAAGAACTGAGAAAGCCACATTAAAAAAAAAACCCCAGTTCTAGGACATTGGTTGAGCAGAAATTCAGATACCATAGTTAAAGTGCCTCGGCTACTCAAGATCATCAGCATTTCCCCAATCTTGGTGTCTTCCAGATGTAGGAAGGACTGATAACTGCAATTCCAACATATCTAGAAGATGCCATTTTGGAGAAGGCTGTTTAAAATGAGGTGTTTTTTTTTAATTTCCTTATGTACCAGTCATTTCCAAAATCAGAGAGATGAGTCTTAAAGATCTAGTGAAGCTTTGATGTGTATCCTTTTGGTGAAAGTCAGCATGCCTTAGAAAATTGCAGTTGGCTACTGCTGTGTTTTCAAGGGGATTCCCAAGTTCCATTTCCTGATATATATATTTTTTATACAGACTTTTAAAAGTAACCAAGTGAACCAATAAATCCTACTTTTGTGAAAGCACATTTGAAGGCAAATGTTTAGTGTTAATTCAGCTAGGTGAAGAGACCATCACCAAAAAGTTAGCAAAATTATACAGGCACTCTCTTTAGTTCCCAGATGGCTAATTCTGCTGATCAGTTAATTTGCTGAGATCCTTGCAGAAATTCTTGAAGTTGTTCAATTTTTTTTAACAAAACTTATTTTAAACATTTGGCTCCTGCTGTGGGCAATGATGAGTACTGTTAGATTACAATCTGGAGTCAGTTCTGAGTATGTGTGGCCAAAGAGGGGCCAGATTCATTCAGGATTGGACTGTTTGTGTTCAGGTTCTTTATGAAACATTGCCAAGGAGTAGGAGTGGGCTTCAAAAAATTTAGCAAGGGGTTCTCTGCCCAGTTGCTGGGTGGGCGTGGCCATGGTGGGTGTGGCCTAGTCGGCCTCCTGCACCACGGTGGGGGGTGTTCCCCTCCCCCCAGGCTCCAGAGGGTTTTTTCAAGCCTCCGGGAGGGCGAAAATGGCCTCCCCAGGCTCTGGAGACCGGAAACGTTTGGGTAAGCCCATTTTTCACCTTCCCCGAGCCTCTGCGCGCGCCCTGCACTTATCTGCATCCAAAATGGGCCGTGTGGAGACTCCTGGATGGGGTGGGGCAGGCAGGGCCAGCCAGGAGTAGGATTTGGGGGTTCTCTGAACTGCACAGAATCTTAGCTAGAGGTTCTCCCGAACCCCCAGCAGCCCACCCCTGCCATGGAGACATCTTTTTTTCCAAAATGGGATTTCCACACATACAGTGGTACCTCGTACTCATCATTAATTGGTTCTGAGAGGTGCGATGAGTACCAAAAATGATGAGTACCAAACAGATTTTTCCCATAAGGAGTAATATATAGTGAGTCACAAGGCAGCCGACAGGTTCTAGCTTGTGCATTGAGTACCAAGCTAACAATGAGTATCGGGACAAAATGTTCACATCAAAATACATTTGAGTATCAAATTTGCTGAATTTCAAAGCGGTTGAGCACCAAGGTACCACTGTGCATGCAATGCTTGTTTTTATCTGAATCCGCCTTCCTCAATTGTACACTCCCAGGTATGATGAGAATTGTAACCCAAAATCTGAAGGATCCTAAGTTGGGCCCAGGCTTTTTGAAGTGTGCATTTAGACTTGGAGGTACCATAGTTTCTGGGGGCAAGGAAACATAAGATAAATTTAACTTGTCAAAGGGTTTTCTTTCTACTGAAGAGCGTGTGTGTTATTTTCCATTATAATGGTGTTAGCATAGTGAAAAGTGAATATAGATAGCAATAAAATACCCAAGGATGGCTTTTATATCCCAAGAACCAATCTCCCTATTGACTGGATAAAATATCCATTAATGGCAGTGTGGTGGTCTCCATCAAGGGTGTCTAAAGTTATAACTTTAAAGACTTGCAGACTTCAACTCCCAAAATTCCCCAGCGAGCTTGAAGTCCAACAGTCTTAAAGTTGCCACGGTTGAGCACCCCTGGTTTACGGTAATATCTTTTAAACTAGAATCAATGTCAATCCAATCCCAGATAGCAACGCCAACCATATTGAGTTGGAATCATGCAGAACGGTGTCTTCCATTAACAAAACAGGTATTCTGTATTGTATAACCGAGCACTATAAAGATAAAAACCCAAAAGTGAAAATGTTTATAGAAGCAACCTCCAACAAGCAAGGACGTGAAATCTGTTACAACCCCTGAATTGCTGAAGTGTAAGGCATTCATAGATAGATGCTATCCTTTTTCTTCCTCTTCACTTTCTCAGACTGTGAAATGAGCCCGCCGGTCCATTAGGCTTTATTGAATACTCCATCGGCATTTTCCCACTTGCCATTCCGGCAGCAGTTGCCTGGTGCGGGAGGACTACAATTCCCAAAATGCTAAGCACCAGGCGGGATCATCCCAGCACAGGTTTTAGGGCAGTGTTTCTCAACCGTGGCGAGTTTAAGACGCGTGGACTTCAACTCCCAGAATGGCTGGCTGGGGAATTCTGAGAGTTGAAGTCCACTCGTCTTAAACTCGCCACGGTTGAGAAACACTGTTTTAGGGGCTTCAGGATTTAGCAGAGGCTGCCCACGCTCAGGTGCGCTGAATATCTGACAGAGCTAGATTGTAGCAATTGTCCCCATCAGGGAGCAGAGACTGCTTCCTCGGACTACCTCTCTATCTGCTGTACTAGCAGAGTAGTGTAACTCTTTTTAACTTCTGCTCTTCGTTTTTTCTCTTTTCTTTTTTCACCATTTCCTGTTTTCTGCTGCTTTGTAGTGCATCCATCACTAATCTCCTTGTTCTTTTATTATTATTATTATTATTATTATTATTATTACTTTTTAAAAGATGCGTGGAACAATCTTCTGAAGTAAGGCAGAGTGAAAATCTCACCCACTATTTTTAATGATAAAAAGCTTCCCGAGACAATTCCCGGGTATCTTGTCTCTTTTGTGCAGTTAATTGGTGATTAATTAATAAACCATCTGAGAAAAATTGCCTCTCTTCTGAGGACCCGCAATTCTTTGTCACGAGCAAAATGCAGGGAAGGCCCAAGGAAAATAAGATCCCCAACATAGATTGTCTGGGAGGGAGGGGGCATCTACAACATCGGGAAGCCACTCTGTAAATAGGCTGCAAATCAGCTTCAAACAATTTTGCTATAGCTTGATTTTCACTCCAGTGGAAATAAATCACTTTGGTTTATGATGACACAATATAGAAAGGCTTGGGGTGGGTGTCTTAATACAGCAATTTATTTCTGGTTGTTTTGTTTGCATCATTGATGATTTTTGTACATTACTTGTTTGCATGACATCTTTCCTTTATTGGCCTTGCTCTGCTGTAAAGATACATCGTTTGTCTTAGTTAAATTCCAACCGCAGGTCCATTTAGCAGGTGGATAGATACACACACCTGGTTGTCCAGGGTAAGGGCACCTAAAGGGTACCAACGCTGTGTCACTTATCCAAAAGTAAGCCCCATTAAAATCAGAAGGGCTAAGTAAGAAATCAACATGAATAAGACAGCAATATCAACCTTAGGACCGCAAAATTGTTCATTTGAAAGTTTGTGATCAGACCGCCTGGAAAAGCATTGATTTTTCAGCCCTCAGTCAACCTAGTAACCTCAAAAGTGTTCTGGAATCTTAAAAAAAGAAATAGGCTCCCCAAATGCACTGAACATAGGCAATACTTTAGACAGAATGTGATAAACTGATACCTTGTGCTAAGTAATAAATTAATATATTGACTAAATCAAAAGAAATTATACTACTCTTCCTTTATCTTTAGGGGGGCGGAGACTAAGTTCAACAATGATGATCTTTAATGTTCTTTTTGACTGCGCAGCTCTTGGATTCAAAAGCAGAACTGTATTCCGGGCTCAATACAGGACAACTCTGCAATCCCTTGAAATAGCCACATGTTTTTGTGAGATTGTCTCGCTGCTTTCCTACACCAGCCTCTCTTACGTGAGCAGCCTGTTGCTCTGCTGAACCCCCACAGTCTTCAACCAGAAAGATATTCTAGACAGTTCTAATTACAGTTACAACTTGTTGGTGATAAGATACACTAGATCAGGGGTCTCCAACCTTTGCAACTTTAAGTCTGAAGGACTTCAGCTCCCAGAATTCTCCAGCCAGCTTTGCTGGCTGGAGAATTCTGGGAGTTGAAGTCCTTCAGACTTAAAGTTGCAAAGGTTGGAGACCCCTGCACTAGATAACCAATAGAAAAACTGCAGGAATATTAATTGGACCTTTTTCGTACCTCACTGCCCATCGTCATTGAGCATTGCATCTATTGAGTCATGCTTGATGGAGATTGGAGTCCCAAAAGCTTTCGAAGGGCTCCTGTTATCCTCAAATCGATCATCTATCCTTTTATTGCTTGTAAAAGATTACAGTAATGGAACCAGGTGCCTAGATCATCCCTTTTTTTCTCTCAAAAGGGAAGAATCTGATTTCCAGAGATCAAAGGTTCGCTTTAGCTAATTTGAGCATTAGATCCAAGATGCATCCTACTTCCTCTGTGTAACTCTAGGCGAGCTGAGCTGGAATCAGCAGCCCTTGTTTTCATACCTGCATAACTTTAAATGATAGAATTGCTTATAAAATGAATAAATGTTAATTGAATGAACTTGTCCCCTTGTTCTTCAAAAGTAAGGGAGGATCGCTGTTAATTCTGGGCATGCTCTGTTGTTGGGCACATGGCGGCCAAAAGAAGAATCATGCCACAACCACTTAGCATTGGTTTCCTTGAGAGAAAACGATGCGCTCATAACATGGGTCTTTGCTTTAGACTTTCTTCCCCAGGCATGGTGCATTTATGTCCATCAGAATGCAATGTGGCCCTTTAATAATAATAATAATCTTTATTGTCATTGTAAAAATTACAATGAAATTGGTTACATTTAAAACAAAACATGGGTCTGGGCACATGCCCACCTCTGAGGCAAGAAGTTTGGCTTTACAATTGTCGCAAAGTTTGTCTCTTATACTCTTCTCCTTTTGTCCCTTCAGCTTGTCGCATCTTCCTCAAGTTTCATTCTGTTCCATACTTTCAGGCAAACTTTTTGTAGACGTTCTTGACAAAACCGGAAGGGTCTTCTGCTTGCTTACTTGCCCATCCTAACTTCATTTCCACTCCCTAAATCATCTTTATCCATTCTCTTTCGCTTCTAAACTAGACGCTCTTCACAGAGCTCCAATCAATAAACAGAGAGGCACTTAAGAGTGATGGTGGTCAAATTATAATTTGCTAGCCCTCCTCCACTCACACAGACACTTTGGGGTCCCGCCGCTGCCATTGCAGAATTCCTTTTCCTGATAATTCTGCAATCGTATTGCTAGATAAACACCATGGCAGCAACCTAATCATCATCCACAGCCAGAGAATGGCCTCTTGCCTACCAAAGCATTCCTGGGTCTTTCAAATGGGAGCACTTCAAGAGAAGCTCATTCCAGTTTAACTGGGACTTCTTCAAACAGAACAACAAATGCCTCGGCTTCCCTGTCCCATTTAGCACTTACAAGGGATTTGCTTTTTATTCAACTGTCTCTCAAGCGTGTGTTTATGGTAAAGCATAGTGACCCTTATACATAGTTGTTCTTTTGCCCCCAATAGTCTTGGCTGCAGACTGTCTGCGGACGCTCTCTTCCGACTGCGTTCGTCTGCATAAATGGCAAATGAACTGCGGACACGAGCTTCAGTCAAGACCCCCATAGACTCTTGTATATCTGGGTGGTTTGTAAATATGTATTTTTTAAAAACAAAACAAAAAATATTATTTAAAGATATTTTGAGCTGAAGAGTTTCAAAGGATAGAAAAAATGGGAGCACGGATGCAGAATCATGAGATGCTGGAAGGGCTCTCAGCCTCCTTGAGCCTAGGGAGTGAATCCATGAAGAGGCATTTTTTTTCCCCTTTCCCAAAACGTATCAAGATTGCAAACAAAACAAAACAAAAAACCCTTCCCTCTGAAAGACGGCTTTCCTCTACCAAGATTGCTCTTAAGCCTCTGTGTGGTTTCTACCCTGAGTTTGCAAGTTGTCTTTTTTTTTTTTTTTTTTGGCATGACTTTTGAAAATCCCCATGATTCTAGCCCTGAGATTGCCTGGCAGCATGGACCCAAACTACAGTACGTTAGCGGCGTTCATTGAGTGACATCTCCTCCTAGTTTTCTCCTCTTCGTCTTAAGAGGTCTGCATTCACTGCTTGTTGACTCTCAGCTAGACTCTATGGTGCAGCAATGGCAAGCCACCCACGATAGCTTGCCATTGCTTGTGCATGGCAATGTTCAACTAGTTTCCCAAGGTGACCTGAGGTGCAGACAGACAGTTCTCCAAGGCTGCAGCTCAATCTCTTTTGGGATTTGTTAGTAAATTATCTTTTGGAAAGGGACAGTGAAAGTGGGTAGCGGGACTTAAACCTTAGAACCGTGATGGTGAACCTATGGCACACATGCCAGAGGTGGCACACAGAGCCCTTTCTGTGGGCCTGTGCGCCATCACCAGTTGCTCTTCTGGTTTCCGGCACTGGTCTTCGCGAGCACCGGAAAATGGCCTGAAAAACAGCCCATTTTTGGGGCCGTTTGCCAGACCATTTTTAGGGGCTAAAAATGGCTCAAAAAACAGCCTGAAAACACCCCCCAAAACAGCCAAAAAACAGGCATGCGTGCACCAGCCAACTGGTCTTTGGGTTTCCGGCACGCCAGCGCACGCACATACCATATGCGTTCTAGTTTGGGCACGGTGCCAAAAAGGTTTGCCATCACTGCCTTAGAAGCAAAAATAACTCAGAAATAATATAGATCTCAAAGCAACCATTTGTATGTCTGTCTTCCCACCATGGTACTTTCACGTTTTATCCTTTGATGGTGTTATGTACACCCCTCTGCCTAATGATTAGCTTGCCCCCTAAAGGTTCTTTGCACACTTAACAGTGATGGGTGCAGGGAAGGTGAGAACTTTTAGGAAGGAAAAGAGATTGAAACGTTTATCAGCCTATGGGGAGAAGGAAAGGTACAGTGTGGAATTCTTCTGCGTGAGGGTACTACAGGTAGTCCTCAACTTACAACAGTTCGTTTTGTGACTGAAGTTACAACAGCACTGAAAAAAGTGACTTATAACCATTTTTCACACTTAACGACCATTGCAGCATTCACCTGATCAAAATTAAGATGCTTGGCAACAGACTCACGTTTGTGACGGTTGCAGTGACCCCTGGAGGATCATGTGGATCATTTATTTACTCCAACCTTCTGACAAGCAAAGTCAGTAGGGGAGCCAGATTCACTTAGCAACTGCTGCGATTCGCTTAACAACTGCGGCTGGAAAAGTGGTAAAGTGGGTCAAAATTCACTTAGCCAATGTCTCACTCAGCAAGAGAAATGTTGACTGTGGTCGTAACTCGAGGACTACCTGTATTGAAGAGAGGCAACAGCTTATGGATAGAACAAAATTGAAAAGTCCTTTTTTTTTTTTTTTGTAAAGCAAATAATAAAAGATCCCTTTATATGACACCTTACGTATAAAGAAGCCCCCAAGCCCTGAGAGGGGACATGGCAGGGCCCTGGAAGTGAGAAGTCAAATGGTTTTTGGGGGCAAGATGGCCTTGCTGGAGGCATCCATTTCTGGCATGGGGCTGCTCCCAATTTTCTAACAGGAAAACTAGCCCGCTAGTCACCCATCATCCCCATCCCCCATCCGGTCAGGCAGTTGGAACCAGGAGAAAACAATGAGGGGTGGAGGAAAGCAGCTTTTCGCAAAAGCAAGATTTTATTGTGAAAGTTTTTTTTTTTATTTCTCTCTGAATAGTCTATGCATTTCCAATTTTAAAAGCCGTTTTCTGCTGATCTTCCCGCCCCCCCCTCCGCCCCAGTCTCTCTCTCTCTCTCCCCCCCTTCCCCCCCCCCCAAATCAGGCACTGTGTAATCTTATACTGAAGAAACCTCTGAGGAATGTCATACCTGCAAATTTGGACTCTGAACTCCAAAGTAAATGGCAGCCTTTGCTTTGTTTTTCTTTCTCCTTTTTGACACGCAGATACACAGTCACACAATCCAGTTGGACGGTCTTGCATATTCCAACCCTATGGAATTGGGGGAGGGCGGTGCCTAAGATTTTGCCATTTAGATTATGCTCTGAAGAATTTGTTTTTGTTTTTATTTTATTTGTATTTTTTATTATTATTATTATTTTTGCATTTGTGCAATAACTACTTGCCATTTTACTGGGCTGCTCTTTGGACTTGCCCTGACTACTAACACAGCACAAAAAAATGAACTCGAAACACACAAAAAAAAGGTGTATTTTTTTTCCTGAGAATATTTTCTTTTAAAAAAAAAAAAAATATTGATAAGCTCCATTTTATCCCCGTGTACTTGTGGTGTCCAACATTTTTAGCAGTATTTTATAAATATATATATAAATATATAAATAGATATATATATTATTTTTTTCCTGTAACGCACTAAGTCTTAGGTGTTTTTAGAAGCTCGTTTCTTATATTCCGAATCACCAATTTTAATGAAATACCCTCACAAAGACCCAGTTGACCAAAAAAAAAGCCTTTTCTTTCTTTCTTTCTTTCTTTTTTTGTACACGTAGCTTTGAAAGAAGCTGCCCTGTTGTGTTGCTGTGATTTCATCTTTTGTAACATTTTATTTCTTATTCAAAAGTTTATTAAAAAAAAAAGAGAGAGAAAAGATTTATATGGCTGGCAGTGACAGAGCAGGAGAAGACTTCTTCCCTTGGTGGGAAGTGGTATTTTCTTCCCAACCTAGGTTAGCCAATGTATGTTCTCAGCACTGTACAACAGTCCCTATATGATATGGAGAAGCAATATCACTGTACGAAACTCACATGATGTATTATTATTATAATTATTATTATTATTATTATTATTATTCACTAGCACCCTAGGTGTGATAATTGAAGTAAATATCTTTTATACAAACACAGTGATGTCTAGGTTGTCTTCCTTGGGAGAGGCTGAACTCAAAAGCAGCAAACATTTCCTCAACCGACTGGCTTTCATTGTAATTCCATGGCTTAAATATTTTGTGGAGTTTTGCAGTCTAATTCAGATATCTGATGCCGCACACTGTCTTAATGATCTTCATAGGAACTTTGGCGTGCAATACTTGGAATGCCAACACATTCAGATGTTAAATTAATTGGCTTTATTTTATATGCGAAGATATTTCTTTATTTTCATTTTTTTTAATGTTTCTAATGTATTATGTCGACATACTAACACACAATTCGCAAAAACACCTGTAAAGGAAGAAAAAAATCCTGAAGATTAGAAAAGAGACAACCCCAAACCAACTAAAAATACAAAACAAGAAAGGAAAAAAAGGAAAGAAAATCTATCTTGCATTTTATCTTTATCAGTAGTTGTGGTTGACTAATAAATGCACCACTGTAATATAATTACAGTACCAAATATTACTGGAAAATGTCACATAATCTCTGCCACAATACCACATGATGTTGTATCTGCATTCTGGATTTTTGCAGCAGTAGAAAATGCTCCCTTTCCCAAAACAGATCACACATTTCCAGCAACCGTTTCTTTACCTCTGGAATAATCTCAATATTATTATTTCTCAACATTATTTTTTTAGCCATCGTGCATATTCAATAGTCATAATGTCTGGAAGGCAGATTCAAAAGCGATAGTATATAGTTTAAAATTGCATTAGCATCTTCATTATTTAAGGGTTTTCCTGTTAATCCGCTGCTATAGATACTCCTCAATTTACAACTATTCATTTAGCCATTGTTCACCAATCTTCACACTTAACTGTTGCACCATCCCCATAGTTACATGATCAAAATTCAGTCACTTTGCAACTGGCATGGATTTACAACAGTTGGAGCATGATGGGGGTCATGTGATGGCCATTTGACTTCCCGCTGGCTTCCAACAAGCAAGGACAATGAGAGAAGCCAGATTCACTTAATGACTGCATGATTCACTTAACAACTGCAGTGATTCACTTAATTTTGGCAAAAAAGGTTATAAAAATGTATTAACAACCACTTTGCTAAGCAATGGAAATTCTGGTCCCAATTATCATAAATCAAGGACTACCTGTATACATTAATAAAGTATCCAAAAAAAACCCACTAGAGAGCCAGGATAGTCTAGATCAGGGGTGTCAAACTCAAGATCCAGGGACTAGATCCTGACCGCACGGTGCTTAGATCTGGCCCGTGGGGCTGCACTGGAAACAGTGAAAGACTGGCCCATGGTGCCTCTGCTGTGGTACCTCTGCCACAGGCAGCCTGCCTGAGCGCTATTTTCGCTGGCAGAGGGTTGCAGGAAGCCATCGCAGCCTAAAATGGAACTCGGGAGCCCGTTTTCTCTGGCAGAGCACTGGGACTGCCACAGGCACCCCTGACAAGTGAGGTCAAGCTGGCCATGCCGCCTGGTGCCCCCAAGGTCAAGCACAACCCTGATGCGGTCCTCGATGAAATCAAATTTGACACCCCTGACCTAGGGGTTAAGGCCCCAGGCTAGAAACATAGAGACTATGAGTTCTAGTCCCGCATAAGTTATGAAAGCTGGCTGGATGACTTTGAGCCAACCCAACCCACCTCACAGGTGAAGGGGGAAAAAGAGGAGGAAAGAGTATTAAATATGTTCTCTGCCATTATAAAAATAATAAAGGCAAGATATAAATTAATAAAATATTCATCTGACCATATCTCATGGATCAGTGAATCCTTTTTGTCATCCTCAATATAAAAAGTCCATCTTTTAGATATCTGATTTGGGAGTTTGGTACATCCTAGATAGAATTTTAATTTATAAATTAAGTTTAATTTTCAAGAATCATCTTTAACTTTGGGTCCATTGAAGAGGTGGGTTGCTGTCGGTTCTGCCCGGATAAGCTGAACCGAGAGTGGTGGCGGTGGGAACTCTGCCCACCTGCCTGGACACCTCTGCGCATGTGGAAGCATGCCCGAACTGGTAGTAAAAAAATTAGCAACCCGCCTCTGGTCCATTGATATCATTTTAGTATTGTTAAGGACGTGAACCATTGATGAAGCTTCATTGGAATGCTTTAGTCCAGTGTTTCTCAACCGTGTCAACTTGAAGGTGTCTGGACTTCAACTCCCAGAATTCCCCAGCCAGCAAATGCTGGTGGGGGAATTCTGGGAGTTGAAGTCCAGACATCTTCAAGTTGACAAGGTTGAGAAACACTGCTTTAGTCCTTGTTTGAAATATCCCAGAAATGTCTACTTTAAAAATATCCTGATGATAGTTTGATAAAGATATTTTATGTTTTAATTCTGCCTTAGATTCCATCAGGTAAGAAAGCAACTCGGATGTCTGAGGCAACCAAAATCATGTTTTCCATGATATATTGCCACATGCTGAAACGGAAGCTTCCTTGTAGAGGCTAAATTCCTTTGGAAATCGGGAGCAATCCTAAAAGCAGCCGTGACATAACACTTGATTTAAAAGTCACGATGTCAACTTCCACCCAAAATAGAACAATTCACTGCCAATTCTTAAAGAAGAATTTTTCCAAAGAATTAAACATTTATCAGTTTCGTTATCAAAATGTCCCACTAAGTCCCAAAGATTTCTCACTGCATGCATTCCACTTTTTCTACTAGTTTTTCCCAAGGATTTGCCATGATTGCAGAGAAAATATTGCAGTATAATGACTTCCAAAAATAGCCCACAAAAGGTAGCATCTGAGTGTAATTTCATTACCTATGTAGGTGCCTGATAAAATATTGGCTCTATTACAAGTAGCTGTCTACTTAGGACAGTGTTTCTCAACCTTGGCGACTTGAAGTCCTGTGGACTTCAAGTCGCCAAGGTTGAGAAACACTGACTTAGGACCACAATTGGGGACCAGAATTTCTGTGGCTAAGCAAAGATTAGTTAAGTGAGCTGCTATTTTTATGACCTGTTTTGCCACAGTTGTTAAGCGAATCACTGCTGCTGTGAATCGTGGTCGTTGAGTGAATCCAGTTTCCCCCACTGACTTTGCGTGGCTGGGGAGGATGCAAATGATGGTTGCATGACTCTGGGACCAGAGGTGGTATTGAGCAGATTCTGACCAGTTCTGGAGAATTGGTAGCGGAAATTTTGAGTAGTTCGGAGAACTGGCAAATACCACCTCTGGCTGGCCCCGCCCCCGTCTATTCTCTGCCTCCCGGGTCCCAGCTGATCGGGAGGGAATGGAGATATTGCAGTAACTTTCCCCCGGAATGGGGAGGGAATGGAGATTTTACAGAATCCTTCCCCTGTCAAGCCATGCCATGCCACACCCACCAAGCCACGCCCACAGTATTTATTCATAGGGATCATAACCAGAGCTATAGCTGAGAAAAGTTACTCTACATCCTACCTGCTCAAAAGATCTTGTTAAATTTAACAAGTTTTTTGGATGCAGATGATTTTTGCAATATTACATGTAGATTAAAACCAGGTTCCATTTTATTCATTCTTCTGTACTGGGCCACAGCTTCCAAATATCTCCATTAGATCACAAGAAGGCTGTGAAAACAATAGTTTTCCTTTGCTGCTTGTCTAAAGCAGCTGTTATTTTTCATTACAAGGATTGGCCAGCGTTATCATGTCTAAGTCGTTCAGGAAAGGCTAACTCATCAAAGAACAGAATTAAATATACAGACCAGGATAGGAAATACAAGATGTACATACTTTTTAAAACACCTTTGTTTTCCAACTCCTAAGAACTGCAAAACTGCAACCGTCTCTTTAAGTGGCATCTTTCCATTTTTCAAAATATGTTTGGAAACACCTTTATGTTACAGTGCTACCTGTGTAACCATCAAATTTAATAGAATAACAGCTGCAAGAGACCTTGAAGGTGTTTTAGTCCAACCCTTTGCTCAAGCAGGAGACCCTATATCAGTATTGGAGAACCGTAGGCACATGTGCCGGAAACTAGAAGGGCAGTCATCCATTGCATGCATTGATGCCAGGAAGATGATCTTCTGGTTTCCGGCATGCGCACTGGCCAGCTGCTCTTCATGCGCGCATGCACACCAGATACCAGAAGACCAGGGGGCCAGTGAGCATGTGCGTGCTGGAACCCGGATGATTATCTTCCTGGTGCACACATGTGCACTGGGCGGCTTCTGGTTTCCGGCACTCCTGCACGCATGAAGACCAGCACGCTGGAACCCAGAAGAGCAACAGGTGATGGTTCCCGTGCCCAGAGAGATGGCTCTGCATGCCACTTTTGGCACACATGCCATAGGTTTGCCATCACGACCCTATACCATTCCAGTCTCTTCCAAATGGCATAATTCAAAATATGACACACCTAAAAAGATTTAAAAATAACAGGTTGAAAAGTAGGTGAGAATGCAGCCGGATCTTGTAAAACCTTAACAAATTAAAATTAATATTCAGGGATGCCTTAAAAGCAAACGGAAAAGATGTTTGCAAGGCCATTGGAAGGCCACTTCTCTTTTTGGCATCACATCCAAGACCCTGCCTTGAAACGCATGCCCTGCCTACACATCTGTTATCTGGAAGAGAAACAGAGAAGCTGCACTGCGTAGCTAAACATCTGGCAGTTTGATCAGACTAGAGGAAGCCCCCCCTCCCTTCAGACTTGATAGGAGGGAGTTTCAGGAAGGGGTGGGCAACTTGACTCTCAAAGTCCCAAACCTCTTTTGCTGTTCATGACACCATTCTTACTATAATTATTGAACATTGAGAGCTTAGGTACCTGCCATTTTGAGTAGGAAACCGAAAAGTCATAAGAAATGGCCAACATCATACATATCTAACTTGGGAAAATGGAGAATATCCCAGCTTTGGCCCAGAATCTGATAACCTCCCTCCACCACCACACCACCACCACTTTAGCATTATCACCGTACTGCCATGTTCATACATTGTTGTGGTGGAATGCAGTCTGGATTCCCAGGAGGGAGGAGTTGCTTTCCAGAGGCAAAGAGGTAGCAAAGCTTGGAAATTCTGGTCAGCAGAAAGAGGATTAAAATAAAACTCCTCCCTAGCAGTTCCCAGAGTATTTCTATAGTTATGCAAATTAGCAATAGCACTTAAACATATATGTTTTACAGCCCTCTATAAACTTTACAGAGTCTGTCTATTGCCCCCAACTATCTGGGTCCTCATTTTACTGATTCAGAAAGATGGAAGGCTGAGTCAACCATGAGCCATTCAGAATCGAACTCCTGGGGTACGCAGTGAATTAGCCTGCAGTACTGCATTATAGCTACCCTGTTTCCCTGAAAATAAGACCTCCACAGATAATAAACCCTCCCCTTATTTTAGCATGCAGTAAAATAAACCCTCCCCCCCAAAATATTGCAACACAGCAGCAGCCATGAGGTGACCACACTCGCCACCTCCTGCACCTCAAAAATAATAAGACCTCTCCCAAAATAAGGCCAAACGCTTCTTTCGGGGGTCAAAAGAAAATAAGACTCTGTCTTATTTTCGGGAAAACACAGTACTGCGCCATCATGGCTCATGGTGCTTTATTGTTTAATCTGGCAAGATTCTGTCTGTACACGAAGAACAATAAAGGAAACTACCTACAGTAGGAGTAAGTTATTTCTTAGTTCTTGGGGCCTGACACACGTTAAGGGCAGTTGCTTGCCTGTAAAATGTTGAAACGTGGTAGACGATAGGATGGATGTCCAAGTTAATCAAGAAAAAAAAACCAAATGCAACACTTAGCAGATGCTATGTTGACAGGATGGTCCCCTGCACCTGGAGGCCAGTCACTCTCCCAAATTATAAAGTTGGGTATCTACTTGGACAATTGAAACAAAACACAATGTTCGCTTCCTAGGCTATAAAAGATTAATAGTAGCACATTAAATTGTCCTTTTGCAAAACCTCACATCTGTTGCTAAATGCTGACAGTAGGGCTGACTTTATAGCTGCTCCGTTGTTGTTGAAAAGACAATTTGCCTAGAAGTTGCAATTTAGGTGCACATATACAAATGAAGGCTACAATTTAAATGGAATGATAATACATGTCATCCTTGTAGAAAATGTCAGCCAGGTATCCATGTCCCAACAGATAACTAATGATCTTCATTGCTTCGCTTCTTATGGATGAGTTTTGTTTTTTAATCAGGTTTGGACCAAACTGTTCTTCAAATAGAATGGGTCACGTAGCAAAAGGAGAGGAAAATGGTGGGATTGGGTTAAGCAAGCTGTGGGTGACACATGGCTTCCTGGCCTTATTTTTGCGGTCCAGAATATTTCCAGACTATGTCATTAAAATCTAGTTGCAAAAGGCCATGAATTCTTACAGAAGAGCAAAACGGGTGCATTAAATTGCTTTCCAAAATTGGAAGCATATTTAAAAGAAAACCAAACCAAAAAGTTTGACCCTTCCACTGTGGTGACAACCTCATATCACTAGTCATGTATCCAAAAGCTATGCATCCCAATAAAAGGTGAAGTGAGCTCCCCCCCCCCCCCACTGCCCAGTCCCATCCCCATTCCCACCAGTATGGTTAACACACACACACACCTTCAGTAGTGGGATTCAAATAATTTAACAACCGGTTCTCTGCCCTAATGACCAGCTGGGTAGGCGGGGCTCAGTGGTCATGTGACTGGATGGGCATGACCAGCTCAACTTCACTCACGTCAATGGACGCTTTGCCTGAGCTGCTACAATGTAATAAGGGCTAACAGGAGAGGCAGTTTCTGTAAGCAGGGCAATCAAGATTAGACTAGAAACAACACCAGAATGTTTCCTTCTTGCCTTCCTTAACAGGATTAGCCCTGTAAAGTGGAAAAAAACAAAAGGAGATTTCCTCCAACAACCGGTTCTCCGAATTGCTTAGAAAGTTAACAGCCGGTTCTCCCGAATAGGTGGGAACTGGCTGAATCCCACTACTTCTCCCCTCTCCATATTGAGCAATTTCCAGCATTTCAGGGCTGAAGAATCTCCAGGCAACAAAGAGAAAGCATTGGGTGGCATTGGATTCCCATTTGGGTCTTTTCCTGGCGCCCCTGATTTCAAGGGCCATCTCAAAAGAATTTACTGCTGCTTGAAGCTGCTCAGAAATGTCTCCATGGGATGGATCCAAGTATCGTAGGCCTCAGGCTAAACTATAATTTCTTCTATGGGTCCCTGCTTGTCCTCTTGCTTTCTTCCTCTAACATAGGACTGTGTGTTTTCCTGGCTGAGACCTACACTCCTCCATTCGTAGCATGTCACATAAGGTGTGCTTCAAAGCAGGGCGGGGACAAAAAAAACCATGACTGATTTGACTTCTATTATATTTTAAATTTAATTCAAATATAAAGCATTGAATGCCATGCATTAACATGGAATGCTTTGATCATGCATTTAATTATTTCTCTTCATGTTAAATACAACCATTTTAATCGTAACACCTTTGGAGTTTCCTACAGGCCATTTTTAGGAGCTTCAGGTGGCCTTGGAGTCTCCAGTTGAGTAGACCTTCTGCTATAAGCCCAACTGGTCCTTGGAGGGGCTGTGCAGGGCAAAGGCAAGGCACTGCTTCTGCGTCTCTCTCTTTGGTCCCTGCTTGCAAACCGGAGCATCATAGAATCCTAGAGATAGAAAGGGCTGCCTAGACCAGGGTGTCAAACTCAAGGTCTGGGGGCAGATCTGGCCTGTGGGGTGCTTAGATCTGGCCCACCGGGCTGCCCTGGAAATAGCTACGGACAGGCCCATGGTGCCTCTGCCAGCGAAAATGGAGCTCAGGAGTAGCCCTCCTGGGCTCCATTTTTGCTGGTAGAGGGTTGCAGGAGGCCATCGCAGCTAAAAATGGAGCTCGCGAGGACCACGTACGGCACTCCTGAGCTCCGTTTTCACTGGCAGAGGGTTACAGGAAGCCATCACTGCTGAAAATGGAGCTTGCAAGGGCCACATGTGGAACTCCAGAGCTCCGTTTTTGCTGGCAGAGGGTTGCAGGAGGCCACCACAGCAGAAAACGGAGCTCAGGAGCCTGTTTTCGCTAGTAGAGTGCTCAGGCCATGACAGGCATCCCTGACACAAGTGATGTTGAGCTGGCCACACCCACTCTGGCCACAACCACCCCAGCCCCCCAAGGTTAAACACAACCCTAATGCCCCTCAATGAAATCAAGTTTGACACCCCTGACCTAGACCACGAAGAGAAGAGCAAGAATCCAAATTAAAGCATCTGCGAAAGATGGATGACAAATGCAGCTGTGAAAACATTCCAGGAAACTCACCTCCCTCTGTTCTTACTTTCATTTAATGCCTTCCTAACGTTCAGTTTAAATCTGCCTTCCTGTAAAGAGAAGAATATTCTTTATTACTATGCTGTCTAGGACCAGAGAGAAACACGCCTTTACTCTTTTCTTTGTGACATCCCTTCCAATACTTGAAAACTACCATCGGATTCCTCCATGGTTGTTTTCTCTTCATGGTAAATATGAAACATTGTGGTGGAATGTCCTCTGGTGTCACAGGAGGAGAGGCTCCCTCCCAGAGAGCAAAGAGACAGGATGTCTGGTAGGCAGGAAGATAGCAAAGTCGGACCCTCCTTAACAATTCACAGAGGATACCTACGGTATATTATTTCAAATAATTGCTTTAGTCTGGCAAGATTCTGTTTGTAGGCAAGTAACAATAAAGGTACTACTCAAATGTAACTCCATGTTGTCCTTGTTTCTTTGGGTCTGACGATAGGCAGTTTTTTCTCTCATGAGAGTTAGATTCCAGTTCTCTGTCCGTTGCCCTTGCACTTCTTTTGATCTGTCCCACCTTCACGCGTCACCTTCACGCATGCACAGATCCTTTCGCGCATGTGCTTTTGGTGAAAAAATGGCCTAAATGGGATGCCATAGAGCTGGGTGTGGGTGGGCATAGTCACCCGTGATTTCTGCTACCAGCTTGAGCAATCCAGTCCGAATCGGTAGAACACCACCTCTGGTTAAGATGCTCTAGAACAGTGTTTCTCAACCTTGTCAACTTGAAGATGTCTGGACTTCAACTCCCAGAATTCTACAGACAAACTACAGACAAACCACTTTCTCGTGCCAGCTGGAACATGGCACACTGAAGTTTCCAATCTCACCCGGACTTCTCTTGGCTTAAATAGATTCTCACAAGTGAAGGAAGGTGATCTAATTTAACATCTGGAAAGGCCTGCTCAGAACATTCCAGGGGGAGGTGTCTTTTTTTTTTGGCCTCTGTCCACTCATCCTCCCTTTCGACAGTTACACATCTGTCTGTTACACCAATAAGGTTGAGATAAACAATGTAAGTCTAGGACACCAGGTTGATGAGCCTCAAGGTCAGTAGAAGACAAGGCTATTAGAAGGTAATAAAAAGAAATACGGAGTGCAGAGCCAAGCAAATAATACAATATGGAGTGGTATGGAAGAAAACTTTTTAAAGTACCTGAGAAAAGCAGATCACGCCACTATATCTCATTTCCATTTCTTCCACACGAACACTCAGATTATGTCTTGGATTCTCAGGGGGAGGAACAGAAGCGCGCGCGTAACAAACCAGTACGAACCAGTCAGGGGTGGGTTCTGGCAATCACTATGCTGGTTTGCCCGTGGGTGTATGTGTGCACACTTGATGCGTGCAGTGCATGCATGCACAGTGCAATAAAAATTGCTCTACGCATGCACGTTTTTGGCGGTGCCATCGGGGGCGTGGCAGGCCTGGGTCACTGCCGGTTCCAGCGACCTAGGCCACCATACCACTATCGGTTCGACTGAACCGATCCGAATAGGTAGGAACCCACCACTGCAACCAGTACAGGAACCCACCCCTGGCGCACGCACACACACACACACACACACACACAAATCTAATAGCACTGATATAAGAGTAGACAATTCCTAGATAACACCAGTTTCTGCTCCAGTGAGGAATTATGTGTTGTAATGCTCTCTCCTAATTTTAAAACAAGTTTATATTGCAGAGAGTCTGTTTTGAAAGGAGTTCCCTCCCCTTCCCTTGCATTCTTACTGTACGGTATGTTTATATATACCAAACAAATAGTTTATTGATCGGGTTATTCGGCACTTATGTACATACAATAGCAGAGTTGGAAGGGACCTTGGGGGTCATCTAGTCCAACTCCCTGCCTAGGCAGGAAGCCCTATACTATTTCAGACAAATGGCTATCCAACATCTTCTTAAAGACTTCCAGGGTTGGGGCATTCACAACTTCTGGAAGCAAGCTGTTCCACTGATTAATTGTTCTAACTGTCCGGAAATTTCTCCTCAGTTCTAAATTGCTTCTCTCCTTGATTAGTTTCCACCCATTGCTTCTTGTTCTGCCCTCAGGTGCTTTGGAGAATAGTTTGACTCCCTCTTTGTGGCAGCCCCTGAGATACTGGAACACTGCTATCGTGTCTCCCCTGGTCCTTCTCTTCATCAAACTAGACATACCCAGTTCCTGCAACCGTTCTTCATATGTTTTAGTCTCCAGTCCCCTAATCATCTTGGTTGCTCTTCTCTGCACTCTTTCCAGAGTCTCCACGTCTTTTCTACATCGTGGTGACCAAAATTGAATGCAGTATTCCAAGTGTGGCCTTACTAAGGCATTATAAAGCGGTATTAACACTTCACGTGATCTAGATTCTATCCCTCTGTTTATGCAGCCTAGAACTGTGTTGGCTTTTTTGGCAGCTGCTGCACACTGCTGGCTCCTATTTAAATGGTTGTCCACTAGGACTCCAAGATCCCTTTCACAGTTACTGCTATTGAGCAGTTTCTCTGCCCATTTGGCGGGGGGAGCAAGGTAACGTCTGAAGAGGTCAATTTGATCAGGATTGTTTAACGTTTCTTCCTCTTCTTGCCTAATCTGCTTTTGCCTCCTGGAAATGCCAAGAGAAGGTGGGGTGTTCTCAATATTGGGGTGATTTGCCAAGAGAAGGTGGGGTGATTTGCAACAATCAAAAAGCATCTTGTTCTTCCCCAACAGGCCGCTGTACTGATTTACAGATCCAGTTCACTGAAGCTGTCTCTGCAGTGGCCGACCAGAAAGATCTGATTGCGAAACTGGAGCATGATCTCAGCACCATGCAGTCACTGTCTGCCATGCATCGCCCAGATGCTGAGGTGAGTCCCTGAAGAAGACAGCAAAGACAGTCAGCGAGGGACCAGGTAGATCAGGGGTGTCAAACTCAAGGGCCGGGGGCTGGAGCTGGCCTGTGGGGTGTTTAGATTCCTGTTTGCCTGGAAACAGCAAAAGAGCTCCATTTTTGCTGGCAGGGGGCTGCAGGAGGCTGTCGTGGCCCGCTGCACCCAGTTTTCGCTGGCAGAGGGCTATCAAAACAAATTTAAAACAAAAACAAAAGGAGAAATGTTTCCCCTTTTGCATTTGAGCATGTAGGAAAGGAGAAAGGGAAAGAGGAAAGAAAAAGAAAAAGAAGGGAAGATGGGAAGAGAGCAAGGAAGGAAAAAAGGAAAGGAAAGAAGGGAGAGAGGGAGGGAGGAAGGGAGGAAGGAAGGAAGGAAGGAAGGAAGGAAGGAAGGAAGGAAGGAAGGAAGGAAGGAAGGAAGGAAGGAAGGGCACCACCACAGGTGCCCCCGACACGAGTCCTGTGCTACACCTGCCAATCACAACCATGCCCATGCCCAACCCCACCCCACTCCCCGGCCCTCCGAGGTCAAACACAAGCCTGATGCGACTCTCAATGAAATCGAGTTTGACACCCCTGATGTAGTTGAGATGCCAGCTGTAAAATTAGTGCAGGTTTTTTCCCCCCAAAAAATAATCTATAATGACTTTGCTGCTTGGCATGCCCCATTTTTTATCAGAATACCTATCATTTTTGTTTTGAGGGGGAAATACTCTGATTAGCAAGAACATCAGCCTTTCCTTTGAAGGACACAGCAGGTGGCCATGCCCACTTCAAAGCCAGAGGAGAAAAAAAAGCTTAGTGGAGGAGCCAGGAGCGAAAAAGATAACTAGCTCCAACTTCTCATCACCAATGCAGGGATGAAAACATACCTCAAAGAAGGAATTCTTTACCTGTCCACTCGTTCATTTTCTTCTTCTTCTTCTGTTTCCCAAAGGGGGCTGCCATTCAGAACATGGAGACTGTTCCTGAGCCCATTAAAGAAGCAACGGCACTTTTCTATGGTAAATGTCTCGTTTGGATATTGCTCAAGCACATTGTTGGAAAACATTTAACCGATTAATCATGAATTTAGTTCAACTCCCTTCCTGTGTATCTCTAGCCCTTTCCCTGCTTTTCTCATGAAATGTGAGGAAGAGACAGTGAATCTGCCCATGACGTATTTCTCTTTCTGTGAAGAGGCCCACAGAGATTGCGGCATCTTTAATTCATGGTCCTCCAGATAGATTTCTGGCCTGCTTGGTTAGGCCTCGGTCATCATTCTCTTTCCGGCCTGGCTTGCCGAGGAAGCACAGCTCATTTTAAAGAATAGATTTTCTCCATGCAGGAGATGAAATCAAGGTCTTCATAGAGCAGCTGAAAGAAGAAGCTGTTTCTTCAGCAGTTGTTAGAGGAACACTATCAGAGGTTGGGATTCAGCCGGTTCAGGCCGGTTTGTGGAAACCGGTAGTGGAAATTGAAGTAGGCCAACCCACCCACCTCAGCTTTATGCCAGAGGTGAGATTCAGCCGGTTCTCTCAGGTTCAGGCGAACCGGTAGCAGCAGCTGAGGGAGGCTCGGCCCACTCACCCCAATCAGTGGAACAGAAGTGGCCTCCAGAAGTTGTGAATGCTCCAACCCTGGAAGTCTTTAAGAAGATGTTGGATAGCCATTTGTCTGAAGTGGTGTAGGGTTGCTTGCCTAAGCATGGGGATAGACTAGATGACCTCTGAGGTCACTTCCAACTCTGTTATTCTAACACAGGATCATTCCTTTAGAAGCAACCGGGAATTAAGGAGAAGCTAATCAAGGAGAGAAGCAACTTAGAACTGAGGAGAAATTTCCTGATAGTGAGAACAATTAATCAGTGGAACAGAAGTTGCCTCCAGAAGTTGTGAATGCCCCAACACTGGAAGTCATTAAGAAGAGGTTGGATAGCCATTTGTCTGAAATGGTAGAGGGTTTCCTGCCTAGGCAGGGGGTTGGACTAGAAGACCTCCAAGGTCCCTTCCAACTCTGCTATTGTATTGTATTAATCAGCAAAGAGAAGTGGCAGAATCCATCTTCACTGACCACAAGTCAATGGTGGGTTCTGGAACCTGGTGGGGCAATGGGGCCCACTGTCCACCACATGAACAGGTGGAGCACGCGAGCACATACATGCAGCATGCACATGCGTCCTTACTTCCTGCGATGCTCCGCGATGCCTCCGTGATGCTCCAGCTGCTCGGCGGAGTGTCTCGCAGGCATTGTACGATCCATGCGCGGAAGCGCCGAAGAGGTCAAATAAAAGTAAGGAGGGCAGGCAGGCGAGTAGGCCCTCTGCAGCACTGTACCAGAACGATACCCGGTGCTCCCGGCAGAGACCAGGACACCCATACCGGGGCGTACCTCCTGCAACCCATCACTGCCACAAGTCCTTCTCTGAACCCCACCGGGTTTTGTAAAACATCTTGCAGGCAGAATATTTTTTCAGTACTCCATGGGTCTGGCCTTCATCTTGTCCATCTTCTCCATCTCTAACCCGCAGTCTGTTTTCCAGGCCAGCCATCGTCAGCAAACACCCAGATTCCAGAAGGTCAAGTCGATTCTCTGCTCTCGATCATCTCTAGCCAGAGGGAGCGTTTCCGGGCCCGGAACCATGAGCTGGAAGCGGTAAGAGACAGTGGAGTTTTCTCACACCTAAATCTGGATGGGGAGATTTGATAAGATGCCCATCCAACAGCCAGAGGCCAGAATCAACACGCCCATTCTTTTTTTATATATATGTCATTTTTCATGCAAACACACCAGCCTGTTCATTCATTGGACTAAGTTATAGTATTTAGCTGTAGTTAAATTCTTCCTAATAAACCTCAGATGTCAATTGTGATACATTAAACTATTAACCAGGGGAGAAATGCTACCGGTTCGGGCTGGTTCGCCCAGACCAGTAGTAAAAAATGCTACTGGTTCTCAGAACCGATTGTAAAAAATATTTTAAAGTAGGGGTCCCCAACCTTTGCAACTTTAAGTCTGAAGTCCTTCAGACTTAAAGTTGCAAAGGTTGGGGACCCCTGCTTTAAAAAGTAAAGAAAAAAAAACAATTTCCGACGATCACACGTCGCAGAGCTGATCTTTTACTACTAGTTCTCCGGAAACATGGGGGTGGGGAAGTCCATTTTTGCTCCCTGGGCTGGAAGGGACCTAAAGGTCATCTAGTCCAACCCTGCTCCAGCAGGACATTGTTAAAGTGCGTTTCTTCCTTTTGATCCCCCAGTTATATGACTACATAACCACGCCCACCCAGTCACATGACCCCACCAAGCCACGCCCACCAAACCACAGCCACAGAACCAAAAAAATTAGATTTCACCACTGCTATTAACATTAAGATGGTCAAAGACTCAATTTTATTAGATACCATGTGCAAGTAGCAACTTGTCATAAGCTAGGAATCCCTCTTGTATTTTCCTTGATATAAGCCGGTCCCAGGTCTTCTTTTAATTTTGCCTTCATCCTGGATTCTACTCATCTATAAAAATGAATAAAAGAGGCTCTCTTAACATGAGTTAATGCTGGTTTATCGATTAGAAGCAACTCTTACTCCTGCTACTTATCATATCTGTTCCATCAGGCCGGCCTGGCCTAATCTTTGTTCCTCGTCCCAGTCTGTAGCTTAAATTGTTTTAATTAGGTTTTAATTGGGATACAGTTTTAATGTTTTATAAATTTTAGTACAGGTTTAATTATTTAATTTGGTTTTAATTATGTATTTATTGTAATGTTTTTAGATGCTCTTAATTTTCCTGTACACCGCCCCAAGTCCCTTCGAGGAGAGGGGGCGGTTTAGAAATTTAATATATTATTATTATTATTATTATTATTATTATTATTATTATTATTATTATTATTATTATTATTATTATTATTATTATTATTACTTTCCATCCCTTTAAAATGGAAAGGCCATGAATCAAGTTTATAGGCTGAAATAGCTAAAGTTCAGGGAACTTGTCTATGGAGAGTCTCAGTCATCCAGATCACAGTTGTCCTATAGATGTTTTTTTCAAGAGACAACTGGACTTTCTGTTTTTTCTTTGAAGACGTTTTGCTTCTCATCAAAGAAGCTTCTTCAGCTCTGACTCATTCCCCGCCATCCAGTCAGAGCTGAAGAAGCTTCTTGGATGAGAAGCGAAACGTCTTCAAAGAAAAACCAGAGAGTCCAGTTGCCACTTGGAAAAAAAAACTTCAGGGAACTTCTTCGTTCAAATCTAAACATTATTATGACCTTGCCAAATGGCTTCAAAGTAGAGTGAACTTTGAGAAACCTTATGTCAATTGTCATTCTTGTTGTGGTTGTTAGCATTTCTTTTCTTCCGTAAGAGTATGCTTGAATAATCTTTAAGCATAGGGCTTAAAGATTATTAATCCATGGCATAGGGCCTCATTATCTGCAGGACTGTCTCCTACCACATACTTCCCTTCGACCGCTCCGCTCCCACAGGGAGGGCCTCCTTAGGGTGCCATCAGCCGGTCAATGCCGACTGGCGACACCCAGAGGAAGGGCCTTCTCTGTGGCGGGTCCAGCCCTCTGGAATGGCCTACCCCCTGAACTTCGCACCATCATGGATCTTCGCCTTTGTCGCCGATCACTAAAAACGCACTTTTTCCACCTAGCTGGCCTAGCTTAGAGTTAGATTTTAGTCTATATTTTAGCTTAGATTTTAGATTTGAGGATATTTTTAATGGATTGGTAGAGATTTTAATATTTTTAGTTCAACTTTTTAGCACAGGCTATCTAATTTAATCGTATTTTATCATTGTATTGTATTCATTGTTGTTGTCGCGGTATTTTAATTCCCTGTGCACCGCCCTGAGTCCATTCGGAGATAGGAGCGGTATACAAATCCAATAAACTTCTCAGGGTGGGCCTTCTCAGGGTGCCATCAGCCGGTCAATGCCGGCTGGCGGCTCCCAGGGGAAGAGCCTTCTCTGTGGCGAGTCCAGCAGTCTGGAATGACCTGCCCCCCGATATCCGTACCATCACGGACCTACGACTCTTCCGTCGAATGTTAAAAGCACATTTCTTTCATCTAGCCGGCCTGACATAGACTAGGGAATAATTTTAAACTTTGATATTTATTGGTTTTAAATTTATTTATCCAAATTTTAGCACAGATTTAATAATTTAATTGTCTTTTATATTTTGTATTGTATTGTTGGGTTTTTATCTTTCTGTGCACCGCCCTGAGTCCCTTTTAGGTGAAATAGGGCGGTATATAAATCGAATAAACTAAACTAAACTAAACTAAACTGCAACTGTAAACTGTAAACTGAATGCCTGTGTTTTGATTAGGAGCTCTGCCTCAGTCCCATTTTGAACATCCAGGTTTAATTTTGTCCCTTTATCTTCTTTGAATGTCAGGAGAACCGTCTGATGCAGCACACAATGCAGGCGCTGCAGAGCGAGCTGGACAACCTGCGAGCTGACAACATCAAACTTTATGAAAAAATTAAGTTCCTGCAAAGCTACCCAGGCCGGGTGAGTCTGCAAAGTGGAAGGACAGCACAGCAGGCTGCCCGATTCGAGACCCAGTAGCAGAAACCTGGGTCTGTGTTTGCAAAACGATCCTCTCCATCTTCATTTTTTACCATGTTCAGGTAGTCCTCGACTTACAAGCATAACTGAGTCCGGAATTATAGTTATAAATAGTGTCGGTCATTAAGCAGGTCGTCACACACGACCAACTCAATTTTACATTTTTCGCAGCAGTCATTAAGTGGATCTCTGGTCATTAAACAAATCCATTGTCTGCCAGGTATAGTATATCGCAGTCATGTGACAGTGGGATGCTGCAAATGGCTGTAAAAGCGGACTGCTCGCCATGCACCCGAAATGCAATCACGTGACTATGGGGTTGGCGACCATCAGCACTTCAAATCTGAGTCATAAGTACCTTTTGGAAGGGTCCGTCATAAGTGGAGGACTACCTGTAGAGCTCTGTGCATCATTCCATGAGCTACAAAACGTGATACGTTTAGTCCACTTTAGTCAGTTTGAGCTTCTATTTTGGTTTGCCTCTCTGTCCCCATGATCTGTTGTGATGGAATAAGGAAGATTAGCTCCTGTTGATTAGGGGATAGGAGGTTAAAACATATGAAGAACGGTTGCAGGAACTGGGTATGTCTAGTTTAATGAAAAGGACTAGGGGAGAAATGATAGCAGTCTTCCGATATCTCAGGGGTTGCCACAAAGAAGAGGGAGTCAAACTATTCTCCAAAGCACCTGAAGGTAGAACAAGAAGCAATGGGTGGAAACTAATCAAGGAGAGAAGCAACTTAGAACTGAGGAGAAATTTCCTGACAGTTAGAACAATGAATCAGTGGAACAGCTTGCATCCAGAAGTTGTGAATGCCCCAACCCTGGAAGTCTTTAAGAAGATGTTGGATAGCCATTTGTCTGAAACGGTATAGGGTTTCCTGCCTAGGCAGGGGGTTGGACTAGATGACCTCCAAGGTCCCTTCCAACTCTGCTATTGTATTGTATTATTTTCTATGGAAGCAGGTCTTATAGCATGCAATCCTCGCTTGCTCGGAGTCTCAGTAGTGCAGTGGTTAGAGTGCAGTACTGCATGCTACTTCTGCTGACTGTTGGCTGCCTGCAATTTGACAGTTCAAATCTCACCAGGCTGAAGGTTGACTCAGCCTTCCATCCTTCCAAAGTGGGTAAAATAAGGACCCAGATTGTTGGGGGCCATAGGCTGACTCTGTAAACCGCTTAGAGAGGGCTGTAACAAAGCACTGTAAAGTGGTGTATAAGTCTATGTGCTATTGCTATTGCTGAACAATGTCGGCTGGCGACCCCCAGGGGGAAAAGCCTTCTCTGTGGCAGCCCCCGTCCTCTGGAATGACCTACCCCCTGACCTACAGACAATCACAGACCTATGCCTCTTCCGTCGGGCTTTGAAGACACACTTATTTCAAGCGGCCGGCCTGGCATAGTTTTTAATCTGGCATAGTTTTAAACGTTTTAGTTTTATATGGTTTTAGTAGGGATTTTAATAGGCTTTAGACAGGCTACTCATTATCTAATGTATTTTAATAGGTTTTTAATTGTTTTCTATGTTTTATTCATGATTTTACTGCTGCCTGTACACCGCCCTGAGTCCCGGAAGGGAGAAGGGCGGTATAGAAATTTAAATATTAAATTAAATTATTAAATATTAAATTATTGAAGCAGGAAAAGCCAGGCTGTCCTTCATCTGTTCCTTTTGGCATAGGAAAGCCTAACGGGGAGTGACCAGAATGCTTGTTGAGCCACTTTTGTTGTTATTGATGTGATACCAGGGTGGACGTGTTCCTGTTCCAGGGTTGGCACAGTGCCCTCTGTTGATTAGCAATGGGGAGGCCTTCTCTGGGGTGGAAGCAGAGGTGGGTTGCTCCTGATTTGGCCCAGATCGGGCAAACTGGTAGTAGCAGCAGCGGGAGGTCTCAAGTGATGGAGCCCCCACAACTTCCGAAGGCAACTTCTGCTCCATTGGTTGATTGCTCTCACTGTCAGAAAAATTCTCCTTATTTCTAGGTTGAATCTCTCCTTGGTCAGCTTCCATCCATTCTTCCTTGTCTGACCTTCAGGTGCCTTGGAAAATAGGTTGACCCCTTCCACTCTATGGCAGCCCCTCAAATATTGGAACGCTGCTCTCATGCCTCTCCTTCTTTGCTTCTGATTTCATTATTGATCTAGTTCAGGGGTCTGCAAAGTTGGCTCTTTTAAGACGGGTGGACTTCAACTCCCAGAATTCCCCAGCCAGCTGGCTGGGGGATTCTGGGAGTTGAAGTCCACCCGTCTTAAAAGAGCCAACTTTGCAGACCCCTGATCTAGTTATTTCATCCTGGACCTCTGAGAGAAGAGGCTGTGCTAAGTTAGACTCAAAATCATTTATTGGTCTCAAAAAGCAAGCTACATTTCCCATAAAGACTGATTCGAATGCCTGCTGCGTCTTTGCCCTCCCTTCTCTCCTGTATGTCCCCCTTGCCTCCAGAAGAGAGCGCTCTGCTCCTTCTCAAGGATCTCTGGTGGTGGGCTGTAAAAATCCAAGAATCTCTTGTCAAGAGAGCAGCTGAGGAAAGAGCAAAATGCTTTCCTCGGGAATACCCGCATGGCAACAACCGCTGGCGATCTGCTTTTATCCCAAGGTTCTTTGAAGAGACGTATCTTTTGAATGACATTCTGGGAGAGTTGGTTTCAGGCATGAGTCAAAGGAATGGAGGGGCACCGCATGGCCTACAGGCTGCTCCCAGTTTTCATGCCCCTTGGAAGAGAAGACGGGAAAAACATTGGGACCCTTTTGTGCAATCTCTACGGTGCAAAATTGGCTGTTTTTCCCCCTCTAGGAGAAAGATTGATAAGACAAATTGAGTACCTTCAGCCTGCAAAAGGTTTGACCCACTAGCACTAGTCTGATCCTATTCAGTCCACTTATATCACTTCTCTTTAAACCAATTACATTAAAAATGGTTAACATTATTGTGTAATCATACCTGTACATGTATATATTATTTCGCTTCTATGTTTACACACCTTTATACACAAACATACACACACACACACAGTTTTTTGGCTTAATTAATTTTATTCTTGTTTTGCAACCGTTTGTACCAAATGTTCCAAATTCCATAGCATTGGGCAAATGCTATTCTAACTGTGGTTAGCAGATAAGTATATATGTAATACGTACTTGATTTTCTTTGTATTATTTGATTATTCCCAGCAGAAAGATTTTGGGTTTGTATTTTATTTGTTCTCCTGTAATTTCTTGCACCCTTGTCCAAATTTTTGTCCAATATTTTTGTGTTTCCGGACAGGTCCACCATATGTGATAGAAAGTCCCTTGTATTTTTTTACACTTCCAGCAGGTTGGATTCATATTTGGGTACATTTTAACCAATCTCACACTTTTTACTTGTCCAGCCACCCACTTAGAACTCCCACCGGGGTTTTCCTTGTGACAATCTGACTTTTCTCCCCTGCAATAGGCCAGCATAGTGATAGAGCCCATCCTGCTGGGAGGGAGAGGGGGTGCTTCCTGAGATACATTCAGTGGTGCAGCTAATTGTCTATAGAGGCGAGGGACTTCACTGGCTGTGTCCAAACAGAGCCTAAATAGGCCATTTTTGAGGGATGCTTAATTTGGATTCCTGTAATGCAAAAGAGGAGGGATGCGGTGGCTCAGTGGCTAAGAGGCTGAGTTTGTCGACCAGAAGGTTGGCAGTTCAGCGGTTTGAATCCCTAGCACCACGTAACGGAGTGAGCTCCCGTTATTTGTCCCAGCTTCTGCCAATCTAGCAGTTCGAAAGCATGTAAAAATGCAAGTAGAAAAATAGGAGCCAACTTTGGTGGGAAGGTAACAGCATTCCATGGGCCTTTGGCATTTAGTCATGCTGGCCACATGACCACGGAGACATCTTCGGACAGGGCTGGCTCTTCGGCTTTGAAATGGAGATGAGCACTGCCCCCTAGAGACAGGAACAACCAATACATATGTGCAAGGAGAACCCTAACCTTTGCCTAATGCTAAAGTTCTTAGACTCAATAACCAAAAGGAGTTCTATGGATTCCATTGTGGATTCTCTTGCTTCTATGGATTCTCTTGCTTCAACTCATCGTCCATTGAGTCCATTTTGGCTACATCAGCTAGCCCACTTCTCTCATGCTGAACCTTCATGTTTGAAAGGGGGCAATCGCTTTGGTGTTACTTCCGAACGGACCATTTTCATCCGTGCAAGTCACCAGGGACTAAGCATCACTTACAAACCCAACGGTCTCTCTTTCAGGGATCTGGCAGTGATGACACAGAGCAGCGTTACTCTTCCCAATATGAGGAACGCCTGGATCCATTCACCTCTTTCAGTCGAAAGGTAGGGATCTCTGGAGATCGTTGCAAACGGGGAGGGAGAGACACCTTTTTAATAAGATGGAGACTGCAGAAATCCTAATAACAATTCTTCAGCATTATACAGTAGCAAAGATTTATCTTTGTTCTCAAATGCTTCTGCCTGGTTCAACCAGAATTTGCCAAACATGGCTTCTAGCAGGCTTACATAAACATAATTTTAGCATTTTTCATGGCACTTTGAGCTGTTTCCTCAGTGGGACTTGGTGCCTTTGATAAAATAATCTTCATTGTCTTGACTTACAACCCTGTGAAAGAAGGTAACAGCAGTCTCATTTTACTGTTGGCAAACTGAGGCTATATAGGATACGATCTATTGCCACTAAGTACAAAGAGGCTTTAAAATTTAAAAATGAAATATTACCTAGATGGATTGTTTTAGGCTGATATCCTTCATTTCATTACAACTAGATGGAGTCTCTTTTAATTTAATTTAATTAATTTAAAGAAATAAGGCCTGCTAGGGAATTGAACCGGGATCTTTTTGCATTAGAGCACCAAAGAGATTAAAACTGGAATTAATTCACTGGCTGGGGTTGTTGATTTTTCTGCTCTCTCTTGGAAGAACCAGTGGTCTCATCTCAGCTGTTTGACTTTTTTATTTGCAGGAACGTCAGAGGAAGTACCAAAGTCTCAGCCCATGGGATAAAGCCACCCTTAGCCTGGTAAAGTCAACTGCTGAAATCTACCATATTTTTCTGACTATAAGATGCACCGGACTATAAGACGCACCTAAATTTACAGAAGAAAACAAGAAAAAATAGTTTTTGGCCTCCACATGTCACATTATTGTCCTCCCCAGCCCCCAGAAGAACTCTGCAGTGCTCCACATGGCCCGTTTTCACCAAAAACGGGTCTGTTTTTGGCTTGCAGAGTGCTTCTGGAGCCTTGGGAGAGCGAAAATGCGACATGTGAAGAAGGGCTTGGGAGCCGAAAAACGGGCCATGCGGAGCATTGCAGGGCTTCTGGGGGGTGGGGAGGGCGAAAACGTAACACATGGAGGGTTCAAGAGGTCAAAAACGCCTATATTTGGTCTATAAGACACACCTACATTTTCACCCACTTTTAGAGGGGACAAGGTGCATCTTATACTCCAAAAAATATGGTACTTGCTGCAATTAGTCGGTCTTCACAATGGAATGAGCAATCACCTTGCTGGGAATAATGCATGTATTACAACAACATCTTTAGCTTTGCTAGATCCTTGGGAAGAATCCAGTGGTCAAAAATACCAAATCCATTGAGAACTATTTAGTACAGGGGTGTCCAAACTTAGGAACTTTAAGACTTGTGGACTTTTAACTCCCAGAATTCCCCAGCCAGCATGGCTGGCTGGGGAATTCTGGGAGTTGAAGTCCACAAGTCTTAAAGTTCCCAAGTTTGAACACCCCTGATCTAGTAGAACACAGTTAAACAGCAATGATAATTTGCCATTGTGTGTACTCTCAGTTCAATCTTTTCCATAGGGAAAGTTTTCTCTACTTGGTGGTTGGGTGAATCCTGTCTCCAGACTCTCCTCCAGCCAAGAAGACAACAAGATATGACCCACTTTAGTCTCACCTATATGGATGCATATAAGGGCATCCCATAATGACTGCAGGCAACTATACATTTGTCACACCAAAGGGAAAAGCTGCCCAGTCTCCTCCAGTCAAGATTGGCCAGCCCTGATTAGCATCTTAGCAGCTGCGGTGCTCACAGGCATGATCTGTAATGTGAAGAGAACATATGCGCACAGTGTAGGACTCCAGCAGGTCAAAGCCTCATAGCTTCCCAAATCAGGATCCCTTTCTGAGCAAGAAAGATGAAGGAAAGGGAGAAAGCGATGCTCCAGGAAGTTTGGATTAAGTGCCAGCGAATAAATCTTTTTTACGGCTGTATTTGCTGGAATCAGGTGCCTAGTCTTTCAGCCAGATCATCCTGCATCCAATTCGCCCTAGTTTTGCGTGTGCTGCTTCATTCATTCACTCAGGCCACTTTGCACATCAGACTTCCATTTCCTAAGTTGTAGCCTTGTCTCTTTTTCTTTCCCTCTGTCATGTTGTCCCTTTGTCTTGTGCGGTTTTTGTGTTTTCTGTATTGTTCTCTGGTTTTTTTTTACAGATAACCCAGCATTTGCCAGGGTATTTATTTTTTCATAATCCTTTATTAGACAGGAAAAGAAATGAATGATATGTATAGTGTCGCACTCCTCCCTCCCCCAGCACATGCACGCACGCTGCACAACACCCTCCCCATGCCCCATTTTGGGCCTAGTAGGCCTTCCTGCAGCCTCCTGGGAGCAAAAGTGGGTTGCGGGGGACGGGGGCTCGCACTATACCACCCCCTGCGCTTCCCCCACTCTCTGTGCATGCGACCCAAAAATCAGCTGGCCGACGGGAGGCACATGCGCATGCGCTGTGGAGTTAATCTGGGCTCTGCGTGCCACCTGTGTGCCAGGACACACACACACACACACACACACACAAACACACACAGAGGGGTATTAGGGGTGTTTTACCCCCACAGTATTTTTCTCCAGAGAGTAAGTCATCTGTATTCCAAATTTGGTTGAAATTGCTCAAGGCGTTCCAGAGTTATGCTGGAATACACACACACACACACTCACACAGAGCCATTTAGATAGATAGATAGATAGATAGATAGATAGATAGATAGATAGATAGATAGATAGATAGATAGATAGATAGACAGACAGACAGACAGACAGACAGACAGACAGACAGACAGACAGACAGACAGACAGACAACTGCTATAGGTGCTGGGAGTTGAATGGCATATAAATTTAAATTATTATTATTATGGATGACCAGAGTCAGCCGGATGTTAGACTGGATTTGGCATTTTTGTTCACCTATCAAGTACCGTATTTCCCAAACACCTGTTTGATGGTGTTAGAGGTATCATTGCCAAGAGATAAGCTTTCTAAGCAAAACTGCCTTTTGCAATTGACGGAGAGTGCTTTTGTCAAAGCCCAGCATGTTCAAGGTGTGATCGAGATGTTGTTGTTGTTATGAAGTATTTTAGCTTTCATGTCTCCAGAAATCTCAGAAGGGTTAGAGAATGGATTTTCCCCCAACAGCTGGCAGTCAACATTCAGGACTTCTCACCATTAGCAAACTTAGAAGAAATCCCAGGTTTAGGAAAATAATCTTAAATTGACAGGGAAGTGAACTGCTTCAGAATGTGTGGGTTTTTCCCAAAATCTCAGACATTCATAACCTTAAAATCTCCTTTCACGTTTTTTATTGTCCCTGCAGGGAAGACTTGTCCTCTCCAACAAGATGGCTCGTACTATTGCTTTCTTCTACACACTCTTTTTGCATTGCCTTGTTTTCCTGGTAAGTGTGTCCCTTCCTCCAGTGATCGGTTTTAACAAAACACACATATTAACAGTGCCTTTTTGTGGTACACGTACTCTTTGATTCATAATGGAGCTTGGCAATTATGATCCTAAGTCTTGACAGTTGTAAAATGGGTCTTCATGCGACCTGACCCGATGTTACAACCTTTTTTGCAGCAGTTGTTAGGCAAACCAATTGTTGATTATGGGGTATTTCCTTCCCCCAGAGATCAGATATAAATGATTGGGGGGGGACTTAGGGGGGGGATGGTAAATTGGGATCATGGGACCACAGGATATTTGAAACAGCCATAAATGTAGTCAAGTGTCAAAAATGCAATCATATGAGCTCAGAAGTAACTTCAGAACTGTGATGAATAGTTACTAAGTAAGTGGTTGTAAGTTGAGGATTACCTGTAGTGGCTACCATCACCATAGCTGATGCTGTTTCTGCTGCTAAGGGCACCATATTTAATAATAGGAAAGGAGCTAATGCTGGAGTTTACTCAGGGGTGGGCTTCAAAAATTTTAGCAAGGGATTCTCTGCCCAGTTGCTGGGCAGACATGGCCATGGTAGGTGTGGCCTAGTCAGCCTCCTGCACCACTGGGGGGGAGGCATTTTGCCCTCCCTGGGCTCTGGAGCAGAGGTGGCTTCCTACCAGTTTGGACTGGTTCGGCTGCATAGGTAGTAACTTGGCCTGCCATGCCCTCGAACCACTTCTATCGGCGGTACCATAGGTACTGCCATCTTTTTTTTTTGCTTCTGTGCATGCGCAGAAGCAATTTTTTCAGTACTGTGCATACGCACATAGCACGCCCGCGGCACATCCCCGAGTGAACCAGCTGTGGCAGCAGCTGGAACCCACCCCTGCTCTGGAGGCTTTCCTTGAGCCTCCAGGAGGGTGAAAACGGCCCATTTCTGGCCTTCCCGAACTTCCAGTAGGCCCGTTTTTCACCCTTCCTTGAGCATTCATACATGCCCTGCACTTACCGGCATCCAAATTGGGCCATGTGGCAGTGGTGGGTTTCAAATGTTTTAGAGTCTACTCTGTAGGTGTGGCCTATTTTGTGGGCGTGGCTTGGCAGTCATGTGACAGGGTGGGAGTGGCCACCTTTTAAAATGTGGTGAAACTCATTTAACAATGCTCTTGCTTAGCAACCAAAATTTTGGACTCAATTGTGATGATAAATTCTTTCTTTCTTTCTTTCTTTCTTTCTTTCTTTCTTTCTTTCTTTCTTTCTTTCTTTCTTTCTTTCTTTCCCTCTTGCTCCCTCCCTCCCTTTTCTTTCTTTCTTTCGTTCTTTCTTTCCTTCCATCCTTCCTTCCTTCTTTCCTTTCCTTTCCTTTCATTCCCATTGGGTTACTGGCAGCGGCGGGCCAGATTTACTTCCAGGTACACCAGTGGAACCCCCTCTCACCGGTTCTCTAAATTTCACCAACCGGCTCTCGGGAGTAGGTGCGAGCCTGCAGAAACCCACCACTGCCGTGTGGGGACTCCTGGGAGGGGAGGGGTGGGCAGGGACAGCTAGGAGTAGGATTTGAGAGTTCTCCAAACTGCACAGAATCTTAGCTAGAGGTTCTCCCGAACCCCTGCGAACCCCCAGCAGCCCCACCCCTGGATTTAAAGGAAATACCTGGTCCTCTAAACCAGTATACCTGAACAACAACAACATTAACATCTGTGGATTTCAACTCCCAGAATTCCTCAAGCAACTGGTTGGGTTGGGGAAGATATCTAGGTTTTTGTTCCACCCACCCAAAGAAGATCTGTCTGCTGGCATGATTGATGGCGGGGACTGGGAGCTTGCCTGTTCTGTCAGATCTGGAAAAGGAGGCAGAATTAGAGGAACCAGACAGTTCTGCAAATCACCTGGCCCTAGGCCACCAAGGGCGGTATTGTCCAATGTTTCAACTTTGGCAACTTTAAGATTTGTGGGTTTCAACTTCCAGAATTCCCCAGCCAGCATGCTAGCTGCCAAATTCTGGGGGTTGAAGCCCCCAGAAATCTTGAAATGACTGAGGTTGAAAAATGTTGCTGTAAACTCCCAGGCTTTAGGTTTGCACAGTATCAATCCCTGCGATTGCCAAAGTGGGGACTTGCCAAATTGGTAACTTGATAAAAATATCAGACCCTGTCTGTCCCGAGCTGTTCTATTTTGGGCTGCTTAACAAAATACAATTGTCTCCACCAGCTTCCCTTGAGTTCCCTTCTCCAGTTCCAATTGCAGACACAAGCAGCATTATTCCATTTGTTTTTAGAAGTGTATTTGTTTTGCAACAGCTTTTGTCTTAGAAGTGGAGGAATACAATACAATACAATAGCAGAGTTGGAAGGGACCTTGTAGGTCTTCTAGTCCAACCCCCTGCGTGGGCAGGAACCTTATACCATTTCAGACAAATGGCTATCCAACATCTTTTTAAAGACTTCCAGGGTTGGGGCATTCACAACTTCTGGAGGCAAGCTGTTCCAGAGGTTAATTGTTCTAACTGTCAGGAAATTTCTCCTTAGTTCTAAGTTGCTTCTCTCCTTGATTAGTTTCCACCCATTGCTTCTTGTCCTACCCCCAGGTGCCTTGGAGAATAGTTTGACTCCCTCTTCTTTGTGGCACCCTCTGAGATATCGGAACACTGCTATCATGTCTCCCCTGGTCCTTCTCTTCATCAAACTAGACATACCCAGCTCCTGCAGCCGTTCTTCATATGTTTTAGTCTCCAGTTCCCTAATCATCTTGGTTGCTCTTCTCTGCACTCTTTCCAGAGTCTCCACGTCTTTTCTACATCGTGGCGACCAAAACTGTATGCAGTATTCCAAGTGTGGCCTTACCAAGGCACACAGAATACATCTTTTGAGACAGGGGTCTCCAACCTTTGCAACTTTAAGTCTGAAGGACGTCAGCTTCCAGAATTCTCCAGCCAGCAGAGCTGGCTGGAGAAGTCTGGGAGCTGACGTCCTTCAGACTTAAAGTTGCAAAGGTTGGAGACCCCTGTTTTAAGAGACTGCATAGAGACAGTCGTTTGTGGTCATGCCTGATTTAGTGATGACTACCGACCTTTTTCTTGTGGTGGTGGATTCACAGCAGGTCCTGTTCAACCAAATAAGGATTAACATAGTCCTAAAAATGAAGGAACAAACACTGTAACCAGAGAATAATTGCAGATATTAAGATCTTCTTCATCGCCACTTGTTGCCCGTACTGAATGAGGATTGTCCCAAATAGTTGGGGTCGGGTAGGCTGAGAGTACTTGATCTACAAGAAAAATCAGCCACAAGTAGAGCAAGTTAAAGAGAAAATGATCTTTACTTTTCCTAGCCTAGCTCTTCTCTCTACCATAAAAATAAGTTATTAAGCTTAATAAGTTAAGATTTCTTCTTCAAAAAATGCAAGGCTAACAATATGTGTTATACGCAGGTAGTCCTTGACTTATGGGCACAAATGAACCCAGAATTTCTGTTTCTAAATGATGTGGTTGCTAAGTGAGATTTGCCCCAATTTACAAATAGTTTGCCCCATTTTACAAATTTATAGTCATCTATTTCAGAGTAAAATCTGAGCAAATCCTTCCAAAAGGCTTGAAGTAATTTGGTTAGTAGATAAAAGAAGTGCTGTCCAGAACCTCCTATATTCAAAACCAAAAATAATAGTTAGATCTGTAAATCATTATATTGGCTAAATATAATTGAAGAATATATATCTGTGAAGATATATGTTTAAAAATATCAGGGTTTTTTTGAGCAGGTCTTCAAGCCCATGTTGCAATTATGACATTTACGTGGTGACACTGTTCATAAGAAAGAATAAGTAGGATTTACACTTTCCTTAGCCTCTTCTGAAAAGTATTCTCACTGCTTGTTTAATATCCCCTTAGCTCTTGGAAATCCTGAGAGACAGCGAAAGGGGGGGGGGAGAGAAAGATACATTGTGTGTGAGAGGAAGAGAGAGAGACAGAGAGAGTGAGACACACAGAGAGAGAGAGAAAGTGTGTGTGTGAGAAAGAGAGAGAAAGGAAGAGAAAGTGTGTGTGAGAGAGAGAGTGAGACACAGAGAGAACGTGTGTGTGTGTGTGAGATAGAGAGAGAGAGAGAGAAAGTGTATGTGTGTGAGAGAGGGGGAGAAAGAGAGAGAGAGAGAGAAAGTGTGTGTGTGAGAAAGAGAGAGAAAGGAACAGAAAGTGTGTGATAGAGAGTGAGACACACAGAGAGAACGTGTGTATGTGTGTGTGAGATAGAGAGAGAGAGAATGTGTGTGTGTGTGTGTGTGTGTGTGTGTGTGTGTGTGAGAGAGAGAGAGAGAGAGAGAGAGAGAGAGAGAGAGAGAGAGAGAGAGAGAGAGAGAGAGAAAGTGTATGTGTGTGTGAGAGAGGGGGGGGGAAAGAGAGAGAGAGAGAGAGAACGCTAAATGCTGCAAAGGATGGGTGATGGGTGCCTGACAGAAAGATTTAGGCCTAAAGATGGGGCCTACTCTCAGTCCTAGAAGGGATTGAGAGTAGGCCCCTTCTCCCTCTTTTGCAGTCCAGAAAAGGCGGATTATGGCTGAGCTTCCCTACAAGATAGAAACATTCCTTGAGGCTAAATAACAGGAACCAGACTGTTCAGCGAAAACGACTGAACGGTTGAATAGATCACTTCCCATGCGCAGGTGGGCAGCTGGCCAGCTTCAGAGTTCAGTTCAAAGAGCTGGCTCTCTACCACTTGCAGTGGCTTTGGACCGAGTCAGCTTCAGCCACGCGGTGGATGTCCCTGAATATTACAGTTTTCTTAAATGATCCAGACAGTTTTATGGGCCAGAGCCCAAAGTGCACAAGGATCGTGAAATCTTAGCAGAATAACAAAATAACAGAGTTGGAAGGGACGTTGGAGGTCTTCTAGCCCAAACCCCTGCTCGAGCAGGAAACCCTATACCATTTCAGACATATGGTTGTCCAATCTCTTCTTAAAAACCTCCAGTGTTGGAGCACCCACAACTTCTGAAGGCAAGCTCTGCCATTGATTTATTGTTCTGTTAAGACATTTCTCTTTAGTTCTAGGCTGATTCTCTCCTTAATTATTTTCCATCCATTGCTTCTTGTCCTGCCTTCAGGTGCTCTGGAGAATAGGTTGACTCCTACTACCTGTTCGCTCAATGCAGGCCGAACCCGGAGCAAACCACCTCTGCCTACCTATCACATGATGGGCACAAGTCAGAGGAAAGCTCTTCTACCTTAATTCACCCCATGGGCTGTCTAGAGGGGTTGACGTGGGACATGAACTGCCGTTTTCAAAAATATGAGCCTAGAAGATCTATTGCTAATGGTGTTTCTTTTTAATGTGGGGCATTAAACTGGAGACATTCCTGTTTTCCCATTTATAGATGATCAGTTACAGCAGCATGCTGCATTGATGAAATGCTTGGGTCCGCCCTTATCTAGGCAGGTTCTCAACCCTACCTCACAATATCTAGTTTAATGGAAAGAAGGACTAGGGGAGACATGATAGCAGTGTTCCAGTATCTCAGGGGTTGCCACAAAGAAGAGGGAGTCAAACTTGCTAGCCTCCCGAAGTTGTGAATGCCCCAACACTGGAAGTCTTTAAGAAGATGTTGGATAGCCATCTGTCTGAAATGATATAAGGTTCCTGCCTAGGCAGGGGGTTGGACTAGATGACCTCCAAGGTCCCTTCCAACTCAGGTATTGTATTATATTGCATTGCATTGCATTGTATTGTATTGTATCTTTACTGAGAGAGGTCTACAGGTGACTTATGACCGCACTTGGAACCAGAATTTCCATTGCTAAGCAAGGCAGTTGTTAGACGCGTCACATGTCATTTTTAAATGAATCACTACAGTTGTTGTGAACCGTGCAGTCATTAAGCCAGTCTGGTTCCCCCATTCACTTTGCTTGTTGGAAACTGGCTGGGAAGTTTGCAAATAATGGCAATCGCATGACCCAGGGATGCAGCAACCGTCATAAATGCATGGCGAGCTGCCAAGCACCCAAATTTTGATCACGCGACTGCGGGGAATGGTGTGACAGTTGTTAAGTGCAATGACCAGTTATAAGTGCAATGTTGCAAGTTGTAAGTGCAATCACTCTGCTCACCTAATCCTGAATTCTAAACACAAAGTTAGTTTTTTCAGTGCTACTGTACCTGCGAATTACAATTGCATTATAAGTTGAGGTCTACCTGCAGAGGAGAAAGTGTTTCAAAGGAAAGGTCGATTATATATTTAACAAATGTAGACAGATGTGCAATCTGCAATAGCCAAGTTGGTTTGTTTTCTAAAATGCTGCTGTCCAAGTGTGCATGCCAAGTCTTTATTCTTGATTATTTTACTTTTATTTTTTCTTAATCCGAGTATAGAAGTACAAGGGGAAAGGTTCTCTGCAGCAACCAGGAAAGGCAGCTGACGATGCAAAGGGCATATTTCTCCAACATGGCAATGCAGACCCAGTGAATTCAGCATTTAAATTAGAACCAGTCAAAAAAACCCAGTAAGACCACCACAAACCTCTCAGTCGCCACAAAACAATTAATGGACTGTCTTTCTTTGGTTCTCCAGGTTCTCTACAAGACAGCTTGGAGCGAGAGCGTGGAAAGAGACTGTTCGGCCTATTGTGCTAAAAAGTAGGTGCCAGAAGAATCAACCCAGGCAAACTGGAACCTGGGCACAGCGGGCATTTTTAAAGGGAGTTGCTTTGACCAAAAGCTGCCTTCTCTTTTGAAAAAAGGGGGTGCAGCATTTTAACTGGGCACTTTGCAAAGAGCAGCTTCCCCAATGGCTTTTCTCTACTCCCCACAATCTTGCACCTCACTGAGTCGGCCAACCACACAGGTTGCTGAAGGGGCTCAAGGTTGACTCATCCTTCCGTTGATAAAATGAGGACCTAAATTGTTGGGGGAAATATGCTTACTCTATAAACTGTTTAGAGAGAGGCTGCAAAGCACTATGAAGCAGTATATACAGTAATCCTTAAGTGCTATTCCTATTGCTCTTTTCCTACTCAGCCTTGACCCCATGATCATGCCTCCAAAAATGAAGATGTTTAATTTATTTATTCTTATGCTTCCTCCTTTTTGATACGCAGCCTAAATAGCAAAAGCTAAGACTGCTTTATCCTTGGATTCTGCTTTGGGTCTATAGGAGCTCAGGGTATACCTCCTGGGAGCAACCCTGAACCTATTTCAGCCTCATTTTCACTGACTTCTCCCCGGGTGTACTTAGTTGGGTCAATTCATTGCCTTCCATCCATGAAAACATGCTGTAAATCATAGTGACATGAAATACTCAGAGGTGGTATTCTACCAGTTCGGACCGGATCAGCTGAACTGGTAGCAGAAATCGCAGGTGGCTCTGCCCACCCGCGCCCGGCTCTATGGCATGCCATTTAGGCCCTTTTTTCACCAAAAGTGCATGCGTGGAAGGATCGGCGCATGTGCGGAGGTGGCCCATGTGAGCGAAGCAAGCATGTGTGCACACTCGCTCACATTTGCGAACCGTTAGGAAAGGTAAGTGTATAACACCCCTGGATATATTAAATGTGCTGATGCAAACTTTAACCTGTTCCTTCCAGGTATGCCGACCACCTGCACAAGTTCCATGAGAATGGAGAGAATGGGAACATCTGGAAGTGAAGGTGGAGCCACGCACGAGTGGACTAAGCCTGTTCCCCACCCCAGAGCTCCCCTGCTTTCACCTTGTCCTACTCTTCTTCTCCTACAAAAATGTTGATGGTCCAAAAACGATCGAATAACTAGAGCTCAACACTTTGCATCCCATGGCCCCTAAATCCATGTGCCCCCTCCCTCCAAGTATTCCTCCAAGCAACTACCAGCAATATTGGACAGAAAATTGCTCAGTTCAGTAGTCACAGGTTTTGTTCTCTAGGCCAGTGTTTCTCAGCCTTGGTGACTTTAAGATCTGGGGACTTCAACTCCCAGAATTCCCCAGCCAGCTCAGCTTCTGGGAATTGAATTGTGGGAGTTGAAGTCCACAGATCTTAAAGTCACCAAAGCTGAGAAACACTGGCCTAGGCAAAATAGCATTAAATAGCTGGCCAACTGAACATATATATTTGAATGAAAAAAATATAAACATACACAATTTTAGCAATGTTGCCCCCACATTCCCTGCAGTTCTCTAGCAATTGGGTGGATAGTTATGTTTGGCTGATAAAGTTGCCCCACTCGTAATTTAGAGAAAGGGGAGGTCCTTGAATTTCACTCAATGGTCTCTAGCTGTGACAGATTCACACATCCTGGTAGATTTTTAGCTCTGCCTTGGAGACACATTTGTTTCACACGGCAATCAAAACTGTGAACATTCCAGATTGCCCGCATGAACAGCTGCAGGCATTCCTTGGGGAAATTGGTATCGAGGTAGCCTGGGAGACTTATTATATTTACGTGTAAGCGTGACCAATTGAAGTAAAACCAGGAGTTAGGAGTTTGGCTTGTCTCAAATGGGGAAGTTGAATTATATCTTAAAACTTGTCCATGGGGGATTTTTCTAAGATCCTGAAAAGAATCAAATATCCTTCAATGTCGTTGATTTAACTTGATTTCTAATTCTTTAAGTCAGTGTTCCTCACCCTTCCCAGATTTTAGACGGGTGGATTTTAACTCCCAGAATTCTGGAAATTGAAGTCCACTCGTCTTAAAGTTGCCCAAGGTTGAGCAACACTGCTTTAAATCATTATTTAAAGGATAGGAACAAATTGTATCTGTGACTATTATCTTCTCCCTGATCTGCTCAGTTGACAGAAAAGGTTTTTAATTTCTAAAATCCCATCCCTGCAATGCCCAAATAGATCGTGGTTTGCTTGACTTCTCTGAACCAGGCAAGCTTCTAGAGTAAACTGCTTCGCGCTTCTTTTGCAAATCATCCTGCCTGGCTTTTAAATATATATATATATATATTATTCAGCAAGGAAATCTTATAATCATCCAGACATGGGAGAGAAATTGTGTGTGTGTGTGTTGTGCAGACGGCTCCAGGGATGTGTCAAAAACAGTCAAGACGACCTGATCAAACGCCATCTCAGGACTTTGATCCCGAGGCCACACAGCCGCCATCTTGGCTTCTTTGACCCCCTGTGGATGCCTCATCAAAGCTTTTTTCCCTTCGCTTCTCACGATGGCACAGGCAGATCAGAAAACCCAGAGCCACTGTTGTGTGTTGAAGTTTCTTCAATAGATTTCAGAGCTCCCTCCCAGGTTGAACCCCCGGTGTAAATTTCTGCCATTCTGAAATAAAATATCCTTACCAGGATGGCATTGCTAAAGAAAGGAATCCCTTCTCAGGAAAGGAGCTAATGGTATCTGCTAACAGGGGAGATGCTTTCTGTTTAACCAGAGAAGAAAACGCTCTCCAGAAAAGTGTGGGCAACCTTCATGCCAAATCTTTGTTAGTTCTGTTGTGATTTATAGGTTCCCCGCATTGTGAACATACTGGGGGAAGCCTCAGCCAGCCTCTTTGGCCGTTTTTTTTGGGATTGAATAATGCAACCATGAATCACACGCAGAAAAAGGAAGGGGCTAAGCTGGGTGACTCCACCGCAGGCTACTGGCGGCGTCTGTAAAACAACAACTCGTTTTGTTTAAGGCTCCGGTTGAAGTGGAAAAACAAACATTGAGAAAAGATGCCTTATCGGCTTTGGAAGTGGCATAGTCAATATTCTTCCTTTTGCGTGGAGTCAGGAAATTTCTGTTGCAGAACGCTTTTCCTCTTCCTTACTCTGTAGGGTGGGGCAATGTAGCAATGCACTGGGCAGAAATAAGAGACGGGTCGTGTCCTGGGAAGGTTACTCAGGAAGATGCCCTCTTCTTCCAGATGTGCCGAGTGTTCGGTCTTTTAAAATATCCAGGGACTTCTGAATGCCCACAGTTAGTGTTTAATAATTTTGCAATGGGGTGGGGTGGGGGTTAATGCTGATTGAAAAAGACTCTTGATTTTTCTCTTCTCTTCCAACGATGAATAAATTGCTTTACCTGCATTTAATGCAATGTGTTTGCTTTTTCTTTTCTCCGGAGCAAATCTCTTCTCACTCCCCCCCCCAAAAAAGAAAAAAAAACCTGAAGGAAAAATGGAATTATTATTATTTTTGCCCATGTTTTGTAATATCTGAATCATTTATGAATGCCAGGCAGTGAACGGATAGGTAAGCCTGTGGCTGGAGTGGTTAGATTGTTTTTAGCCCCAAGTCAAGTCAAGTAGGTTTTATTGTCATTTCAACAATATATAGTACAGAACACAGTGGAACGAAACAATGTTTCCCCAGGACCAAGGTACTACATCAGACAGCATAGATAAAAAGAAAAAGAGCAGAACACAGAACTACATTAGATTCAAATGAGTGGTGCAAATCCAGCCACATTTCTGTCAAGAGTTGAAACAAAACATTTGCAGGACTCTTTTAACCAACTTGGCATGGTGTTATTTTTCTCTCTCCAGTAAGTGATGCCTCTGGAACAATTTTTCTAAATCTCAGCAACTTTAAGATGGACTTCAACTCCCAGAATTTCTTCCCTGCCTGGTTGGGGAATTCTGGGAGTTGAAGGCCATTCAGCTTAAAGTTGCTAAAGCTGAGAAACACCACTCCAGAAGATGGCAGGAATGAGCGGCTAATATTTTGACATCTTTACTGCCATCTATCAGGCATCTGAAGACTTGCAGCTTGGATTTGTATCTCATTCCATTCATATATCTTGGTAGATATTATTTGCCGCTGGGGAAATTACTTTGAAGTAAAAGAAAATGCTTCTTCATGGCAATAGAAAAAGAGATATAAAAGCTGGGTTGTAATACTGACTCAGCAGTGCTTCAGCTTGTCGATGACAAGATAATGGGTCCTGCTTGGCTCTCCTTAATCTTTCAGCAGCTTTTAATACCTCTAGTTATGATGTCCTTCTGGGCTAGGACCAGACAATGCAGACAATGGATTTGCTTGGCAAGTGCCACAAAAAAAGGTCATAAAATCAGGTGTGGTCATATAGTGATGCATTTAATGACCAGCACAACTTACCTCAACTCCATATACAATTATGGTCATAGGGCAAGGACCAGGAGTGAAGTTTGCTATGGGTTTGCTTCGGGCGCACAAGCAGGATTTCCTGCTTTCTAGTGAATATACATTGCAAGGCACAGCTGATTATTGCACAGTTGATCATCGGAACTTTTAAAAAACTTTTCTGAAGCTTTTTTTTTTACTACTGCTCAGAATTCCACGGATTACAAAAGTGGCAATGTAGATTGGGTGGGAGAGCGAAACAGACACGGAGGCCCATTTAAGTGTTAAATGAAAGGTGCTCCAATTTACAGCCTGTTGTTAAGCGAATCACTGCTGTTGTTAGGTGAATCATGCAATTATTGAATCTAGCTTCTCCCATGGACTCATTGGAAGCCAGCTGGGAAGGCTAGAAAGGATGATCACATGACCCTGGGCCAATGCAACTGTCATAAAGGTCATGTGACCTTCGCGATGCTCCAACTGTCAAAACTGGTCATAAGTCACTTTTTTCAGTCTCACTGTAACTTTGAAGGGTCACTCAATGACTGGTGCCTTCCTCCTCCTGCAGAATCAAACTTTTGGCCAGACTCCAAAATAAACTTAAAAAAAAATAAATGACAGGGAATTCTCTGTTCCTCTTCCCCTGCAAGCCAAACGTTAGTTGGAAGAGCCGCTCGAAATGGAATTACGTATTTCAGCAATGCTGACGCAAAACAGTCGCGGGAATGGAGTTGATGTCTGCAAGACTGGAAACTTGATGATGCCAGAGCAGACGGCAGGCAGGGATGATCTTCCTCTTAACTGAAACATCTTATCCTCCCATTTCCTCTTTCTGCATAATCTTTCAACAAGTGTCTCAGCCGTTAGATGACTATCGGAAATCAGCGTCTGGGCTGTGGCTTTCTGTTTTTATTAACTTGTTATTATATTTATTGTGTTTATAGCCTGGGTTTATTTTTTTTTTCTGTCTTGAGAGCCCAAGGCAGCTTCTAGGGAGGGTCTCCCCTAATTTTGTCCTCCCAAAAATAACCCTGAAAGTAAGGTAGGCTACAGAGTGACTTGCCTAAAGTCAGATTGTGAGCTCCAAATCTATGTGGGGGCCTGAGCTCCGCTACCCTGATCCAAATCCAATCCCTTAACCATGAGCCAAGAGGGATTCTCCAAGCCTTTAAGCATTACAGAATACAGGCTAACATCATTGAAAGGGACCTTGGAGGTCCTCTAGACCAATTCCCCGCTCGAGAATGGAGACTCTATGCCCGTGATGGCAAACCTGTGGCACGCCCTCCCTACAGGCATGCCAGCCGTCACCCCAGCCCAGGTTTACCGTGCATGCGCGCGCACCACCCACCAGCCAGCTGGTCTTCGGGTCTCTGGCGGGCATGCACAGGGGGCGGGGCGCATGCCTACATGTGCGGGGGTTTGGCTGCATGCGTGGAGGGGTCGTTTGCGTTGCATTTTGGGGCCTTCCATAGCCCCCTCGTGTCCCATTTTGGCTGCGAAGGTGGTGCAGTAGGCCTTCCAGGCCCAAAACAGGGTGCAGGAGGTTGATACGACCTATTTTGGGCCTGGAAGACATCCTGCAACAACCTGGAAGCCAAAAAAGGGCTGAGGCAGGGGGCCCATGCACAGGGAGCAGGGGGTCTTGTGCACATGCATGGGGGGGTGTCACACGTGCATGCACGGGGTGAGGCGCTTGCATGGGAGTGCGTGGGGGAGTCACACACATTGCATTATGGATGCGGGCAAGGGGGCGCACTATCACACGTGCGCATGTGCTTTCAGCACACTACAACAAATGGTTAACTATCACTGCCCTATGCCATTCCGGACAAATGGTTTAGGTTTAGGTTTTAGTGGACTTATATGCTGCCCTTCTCCCAAAGGACTCAGGGCGGCGTACAACATAAAAACACATATTACAAAAGTTAAAAAAAGATTAAATTGAAAGATCCAATAACCAATTTTCAATGACAATTGACAATTAAATTAACAATTAAAATTAATAATTTATTCTATTCATTTTTATTCAGGCCAGGCTAGTTAGCTGAAAAAGCCAACTTTTTAGTGCGCCCTGGAAGACCAGAGGACAGGAATTATGCAAAGCTCCAGGGGAAGCTCATTCCAAAAGGAAGGCGCTCTCACAGAGAAGGCTCTCCCCCTGGGGGTCGCCAGCCTACACTGCCTGGCTGATGGCACCCTGAGAAGGCCGACTCTGTGGGATCATACGGGACGGTGGGAGGCTACCGGTGGCAGTAGGTGGTCTCCCAAGAACCCTGGGCCTGACTGTCCCATCACTTCTTAAACACCTTCAGTGATTTTAAACTTCCCCAAAAACTGCTACAAGGTTTTGGAGGACAATGAAATGTCCTTTAGCAAACTGGGCTTTCTGATAGTGGCCAGCTAGAGGGAACCCAATGGCATATATAAAGTTTGCTACTATAAAATGAATTTTACGAAGCTGACCTCCGACTGCCTCCCACTGTAACTCATTTCTGTGGCTTTTCTCCAACAGCTGGAAGCTAAATTCCAACTGCTCCAAATTGTCCAGCCACTGTTATTGTAGATCTGCTCAGTACTGTAAAAGGCAGCCTTTCGAGGATTTCTTTTTTAATCCTATTTTGCAAGTCTGGTATTGTAATCTTGATGATTCTTCCTGGAAGCTGATTTGTTTGTGGCTTTCCATGCCTGTATTTTTCCCCCCAGGCATTTTTAAAACAACAATATGTAGGGGATTCTCTACTCAAGATAAGAAGGAATTAATACAATTGATGTGCTGGTAATTAGTCTCCATCTGAGGGTTTGTAGAGGCCTATCTTGCCCCTCAAATGGAACATAGAACAGACAGAGACTAAGCAAAACACAAGTAAGATACAAGGAAATGATGGGCGAAATATTTCTGATACCCTCTTCTTTCCTCCTTCCCTCTCTCCCTCACTCCCTCCCTCTTTCTCTCTCTCTCTTTCTCCCTCTCTCTTTCTCTCTCTCTCTCTTTCTCTGTGTCTCGTACTTTCTCTCTCTCTCTCTTTCTCTCTCTTTCTCATACTTTTTCTTTCTCTCTCTCTCTCTCTCTTTCTCTCTCTCTTTCTCTTTCTCATACTTTTTCTTTCTCTCTCTCGCACTTTCTCGCTCTCTTGCTCTTTCTGTCTCTCGTACTTTCTCTCTCTCTCTCTGTCTCTCTCTCTCTGTCTCGTACTTTCTCTCTCTCTCTCTCTCTCTCTCTCTCTTTCTCTTTTGATTCTTCCAACAAATCCTCCCACTCCCACATGTCTCCCAAAGTGGGATCACATTTAATAAAATATATGTGTGTATCTCCTCAACTTACATTTGTTTAGTGACTGTTCAAAGTTACAGCAGCACTGGAAAAAAAGTGACTTATGACCAATCCTCATGTGACTGTCATAAGTCCACTCACCACTGTGGACCATCTTCACAAACACATGATCAAAATTTGGGCCCTTGGGAACCAGCCTGTCTTTACAATGGCTGCAGGGTCATCTGATCGCCAGCTGGGTTCTGACAAGCAAAGTCAGTGAGTGAAGCCAGATTTGCTTAACAGCCACACAATTAACTCAACCACTGAAGTGACTCGCTTAACAACTTTGGAAGAAAAAAAAAGCTGTGAAATCAAGGACTTAACCACCATTTTGCTTAGCAATGGAAATTCTGGTCCCAATTGTGGTCGTACATCAAGGACTAGATAGAATCATTTTGCAACATCATCAACAAGTGAATGACTAAAGAAGAGCCAGCTCAAGAGCTGCATACTTTCTACTCTAGCCCAGCCTAAAACGAAATGAACAATTCTATGGAAGAACAGAGAGGATGGATAGATCCTGTTTTCATCATTAGCTGACCTATCATTTTATTCTTCCAAATAATCAACTTGTCAAAATTTGGGGGAAATCCGACATGCTGTGTGCACAATTTATTTGGAGAAGTTACAACTGTAACGTTTCCATTAGAAGTTCAACTCAGAGAGAGTTCAGCATTGGAGACCAAATCTGGGATCCTATCAGAGGATGTCAGCTGTCTATGCAGAAGCTTCTTTTTGTAATCTTCAGGAAGGGGCTAGTCTTATAAGATAAACATGGAAGCTAATTTTAGTCCTCCTTTGGGTTCCCCCATAGTCTGATGCCAGGCACAAAACCTTCCGCTGTTTCAGAAGCAACATTTTTGTGCCAGCCAGGAAATCAGATGGATGGGATCTCTGAAAAATACTTGAAGAGGAGAGGAAATTATGCAAGTCATATCATTTGCAACTTCTGGCATCTCCTGCATTCTAGTAATGCTTATGAAATTTCCATACATTTACCTGAACCCTAAATTATGTAGACCAGACTTTGTTTTTTTCCAATCTAGGGCCTTCCAAGTGTTGGCCTTCACCCTCAGAATGCCCGGCCATCCTATACGTAAGACTAGGAGCCCATCTCCAAATTCTCTGACAAAATGCATTTTTTGCATTCTTGGTATTATAGTTGATTTTTTATTACAGAGGGTCCTATCTAAAACTTTCATCGTACTAAGCCAGGGGGTCAAACTCAAAGCCTGGGGGATGGATCCGGCCTGCGTGGTGGTTAGATCTGGCCCACGGTGCCGCCCTGGAAACAGTGAAGGACCGACTTGCAGTGCCTTTGCCAACGAAAATGGTGGTTGGGAGGGTTGAGTTTTCGCCAGGCAGAGAGTTGCAGGAGGTGATCGCACCAAAACAGAGCTTGGGAACCCGTTTTTGCTGGAAGAGTGCTTGGGCCGCCACAGGCACCCCAAACACGAGTAACGTCCAGCTGGCCACGCCCACCCCAGCCACCGGAGATCAAACGCAACCTCATTGAAATCGAGTTTGACACCCTTGTATTAAGCAAATCCTCTGATACCAAATCAGAGGTGGGTTGCTCCCGGTTTGGCCCAGATTGGGTTAACTGGTAGTGGAGGTTGTGGGAGGCTCCACCCACTTGCCCGGATGCTTCTGCACATGCACAGAAGCATTGTGTGGGTGCACAAGTACACATGTGAGCATGAGCGAACCGGTAGCGCCGGGATTTGCAACCCACCTCTGTACCAAATGCAACCTCATCTGGAACCAGCCTTTTAGGTAGACCCAGTGGTGGGTTCCTTATTGGACTGTGTATGCATGATACGCCCACGAGAGAACCGGCAGTAGAATCCACCCCTGGGTAGACTCCTGAAACTGGAACTCCTATTTCCTAAGTACATGTTACAATCACGGAACCTACACTGCAAATACCATAATCTTATTATGATATCTCCAGATGACTGTGATGAATCAGCAGATCCGGAGGTTTTTTGGATCAATTTATGTGACAGAGCGGGATATATGGTTTCTCCAGCCCTCACTATTTATCTCCTGCTACCAGAGCCTGTGACAGTTCCAGAAACCACACACTACTTGTTAGACCAGTGTTTCTCAACCTTGGCAACTTTAAGATGTGTGGATTTCAATTTCCAGCCCACACATCTTAAAGTTGCCAAAGTTAAGGAAAACTGTGTTAAGCTAATTTCCTAGTCAGCCATGTTTATCTCTTTACACCACATTCTATCTGAATCTACATTCGAAGCTGATATTCCAGTGGCTCCATTTTATGATGGGAGAATCAGCAAGATATTGGCTGGTCAGTTTGGATGTTCCTTCTTGGAACCCACTCATCTTTTGTGAACCTGCTTTGTCTTCAAAAAGGATACAAAGAGTAAAGCTATGAGCATGCTGGGCAGCCCCAAGGAAACCTCAGGAAGGACAAATAAAAAATTAAAGTTCTGATGAGTTTAGCTAGTAGGGTTGTTACGCTTTAGTTAGGTGTTTTGTCATTGATTGGGAACTTGGAGCTGACTTTCCATTTTTTCCAAGCAAAAATAGCAATAGCACTTAGACTTATATACTGCTTCATAGTGCTTTTACAGCCCCCTCTAAGCAGTTTACAGAATCAGCCTATTGCCCCCAGCAATCTGGGTCCTCATTTTACTCGCCTCAGAAGGATGGAGGGCTGAGTCAACTGTGAGCCTGGTGAAATTCGAACTAGGAAACTGCTGGCAGCCGGCAGTCAGCAGAAGTAGCCTGCAGTACTGCACTCTAACCACTGTGCCATCGCAGCTCTTCAAATGATCTTTTATATAAGTGATCTTATTCCTGTGCAGGTGATTATGATGTTGACGATTATTTAGTCCTTAAGAACAGAAAAACACAATTCTGGAAAAGGGATTTCTCCTTCTCAAAGGATGGAACTTGCATCCTTGGACTGTCCTGCGTTCAGCTGCAGGTTTAATAATTCTGTTTTCTAATAAGGCTGCAAAACCAGGAAACCATATAAAATAAATTGCTGGTGCAAAGACAAGTAGTAAAACCAGCAGAATTAAAGCACACAAGCATTAGTCTTAAAAACAAAGGACAGTCAGCTGTGGCAGAAGACCAAAATGAACTCTGTAAATAAATAAATAAGTTTGCTTCCCGTCTTCCATTTTAAGAAATTGTCCACAGCAATTAAAACTATAAAACTGATGGAGACTCCTGATCCTGAAGGTTTCCTAATGGTTTAATATCAAACATCTATTGCTTGTCTCCTGTTTTACTTGAAGACTACAATGAAACTGTTTCTGATCACTCCCTGCCTTTTTATTTTTACCTAGGCAGTCCCTGCCCCACTGGGTCAGCCAGTGGCGGGATTCAAAAGTTTTGACTACTGGTTCTGTGGGCGTGGCTTGGTGGGTGAGGCATGGCTTGGTGTGTGTGGCTTGGTGGGCATGGTAGGGGAAGGTTACTGCAAAATCCCCATTCCCGGGATTCAGGAGGCAGAGAATAGATGGGGGGGGGGGCAGTCAGAGGTGGTATTTACTGGTTCTCCGAACTACTCAAAATTTCCGCTACCGGTTCTCTAGAACTGGTCAAAACCTGCTGAATACCACCTCTGGGGTCAGCATTTCAGAGATATTTCTTTACCTGAACAGAGAAACAAAATGTTTGTCGGTGGGCAAGAAAGCAGTGGAACTTCCCATTAAGTTTCCTTATGGGAAGCTGGCATGGAGCATCAGAAAACTTCCTTCCTTCCTTCCTTCCTTCCTTCCTTCCTTCCTTCCTTCCTTCCTTTCTTCCTATCTCATGTTGAAGTGTACCCATTCTCAATTCTATGCTGTCTTGGTAAATGTGAATAAATGCATCCTCCTGATTGGGGTTCTGACATCAAATGTCAAAGTAATCACGGATTTACCTCAAATAATCACAGAAGGTTTCCATCTGTTCCTCATTGGAAGGAGTTCGTATTTATCAGAGGACGTCATTGGAAGAAGACATTGTATAGGAAGTCCTCAAGCTACAACCATAATTGAGCCTGCAATTGCAGTTGCAAGTCATGACAGTTGTAAGGCGAGTCACTCTGTGATTGGACCTGATTTTGTGCCAATTGTGAGGCAAACACAGTCATCTTCAGCGCAGCAACAGTCAAATAAGACACATTCCTGCCTAAGCAGAGGGTTGGACTAGAGGGCCTCCAAGGTCCCTTCCAACTCTGTTATAATATTCTATTCTGTTCTATTCTAATTGTTATTCTATTCTATTATTATTCTGTGGTTAATCTTTGATGAGATTCACAGAGTTTGGGGCTGGTTGGTAGCTCAACAGCTTGAGTCTTAACCAAGGACCTAGGAACTGTTAAGGTAACGTCGGAGGACATAAGCTGTTCCAATAGGGTGGTTTTTTGTAGAATCAGAATGTTCAAGTCAGGTAAATTTAGAATCCCCAAATAGCGAGGTAGCCCTTTAGGCATTGCTCCAAGGGCTCCAATTACAATTGGGACAACACACTATTATTATTATTATTATTATTATTATTATTATTATTATTATTATTATTATTATTATTATTATTATTATTATTATTATTATTATTATTATTATTATTCTATTCACCAGCCCATAGAAGGCATAGGATATGTAAACATCTCTGGCTTCAATAACTATAAAGCAAGCGCAGATCAAGGATTAACATGATTGCCATTTCCAGCTGCATCCCAGCCTCAGGTACTTCAGCATCTTGCATAGCAGCAAAATCAATGTTAGTGCACCTGCATTCCAGGTCCATGCAGGTGGTTTGAATATGAATGCACCTGTTCCTCCTGTCAGGGAGCCAGAAACTCCAAAGCAGCACAATCAGTATCAGGACTGGTTACAGCCAGACATTTTCCAGTCAGGCTTGAACAAATAGACCAACCAAAATTTCAGCAAAAACAGCTGCTTCGGACGGATTAACACTTACCATGATTCCCCAGATTAGTCCCATCAACTGGAAAGGGGGTATGCTAGCTACCATCCTTCATTGTCCAATGCTCAAAATCAATGTCTCAGCATGCTGGCTGGGGAATTCTGGGAGTTGAAGTCCACATATGTTAAAGCTGCCAAGGTTGAGAAATACTGCTTCACATAGCAGTCATACCCAGGAGCAATTTAATGCTCTGCGGGACTATTCCAACTACCCACAGGATGGCTATCAACCAAATTTCAAATGTGGACTCTGGACAAAGTGGTCCTCAGAGAGCGACTTGAAGTCATAGAGGGCCTCCATGACCCAACAGAGCAATGCTTCAAATGAACCTGTCAACCCTGAAGCTGGCCTGGCCGAAGCCATCTTGGAGCTCCAGTGTTGCTGGAGCTGAGGCAGAGGGTGGTGGTGGTGGTGGTATTAGAGATAGCTGGGGTTATGTAGCCAAAATAAAATATTTTCTCTTGGGAACCAAGGACATTCTACCACCTGGTCAGAAGAAGGAGGAGTGATGTTACCAGGCAACCAGACAGCACCTTGATTGGCCCATGTGACTGATTCTTTGGAGTTTGAGGGAAACCTTTTACTTTTAATTAGGTGGAAACCAGGGAAACCTTCAGTGTCGGTTTTCACCAGATCTGTGGTGATATAGGATATATCCAATAAAGCTATTCTTTGATGAATCTACCTGCCTTGGAGTTTTACATGGAACCCTGACAGAACCCTCAGCAACTGAATTAATCTAATTCACAGGGTTAATTTTAAATGCCCAAAACATTGGCCAGGGCACTATATACCTTTTACCAGAAGAGTTACCTCTCTTCTCCTGTTTGGAAGCTCAGTGAGGCACCGTTTTCATTGACCATAAAGACAAGACGGCAGGTGTCAGCTCATATTACCTGGATAGGGGGGGAAATGCCATTTGTGCTGCATGCTCTATTCTGAGTGTCACCTTGAGTGTGCATGTAAGATCCAAAGCCTTGCTTTGTGTTGTGTGTTGCAGCCCTTGTCCTGGGGCAAAGCTTCCCCCGAGATCCAGATGGCCTTCATCCTGCTGAAGTGCTAAAGACCTACATGGGCATTTTGGTCAAGGAAGGGAGGGGAGGGGAGAGATGTGTTGGTTGATTTGTCTATTTGGTGTTCATTATTGATTGTAAAATGGGAGGATTAATCTGGATCTTGGCACGTGTCATATCGATTGCTGTTGCCATTTCTTCTTCTTTTTAATTAATTTGATTTGTTTTGCTGTTCCTCGGTTTTAATTCAGTGTTAGCTACCAGAGTGAGTTGCCAATAAAATAAAAAGTTCCGTCTTTTTCTACTGCCGGTTTGCTGAGGGATTCACTTCGGGCGCACGCGTGCTTCGGGCATGTGCACGCTTGAGGTGCGCTACGCGTGCATGCACAGTAGATTAAAAATTCATCTGCGCAGGGACAGAAGCAAAAAACAGGATGAAGCAAAAAACTAGAACCGGTTCGGGGGCGTGGCCAGCCGAATTACTGTGTAGTCAGCCGAACCAGTCCAAACCGGTAGGAACCCACCTCTGGGGAAAGATGACAGGGTGGAAAAACAGCCTCTCCAATGCTTCAGGTTTGCAGAAATATATATAACCTGCAAACGAGCAAACCAGAGGCAACCTGATGCTCCAAATAAATCTCTTAAAGAGGTGGATTTTTGTTTCCTCTTGGCAACTGGGATGTTGCTATTTATGTCGAGAGTCTTTCCGGGCAAGTGCCAGCAGTGTGGAAGTGACTTTGCCCTCCTCTTTTTAAGTGCTTCTCCTAGTATCATTCAGCTATATTTGAATGCCATTGATCGCTCCATCTCCCTGGACTGGCGGGTGAATCCATTTGCGGCTTTAGGAGCCCATTTCCAACTCTGAATTGTGCTGCATTTTTCAGGTGAGGCAGGAGTGGGGAGAGGAAGCCCATACAATTCAGCCAGCCGTGGGGCTATTTTAATCACAACACCACTCCGGTGCTAGGTGTAGGTTGAGGGAGGGGAGAGTTCCTTCAAAATCCCCCAGGGGCAATGAACCGTATTTTTTTTGTCCTCTGTCTTTTGTCACCAAACTCTGAGGTTCTTCTGATGAGTCTGGAACAGCATAATTCACACTTTCCAAGCTTCCCAAATGAAGGAAGGCTGCATTGTCTAACCCAGGGGTGATCAATTAATTTTCCCAAGGTGCCACGTGAGAAACTGGGAAAACCAGAGATGGTTTTCTGACCAGTTCTGGAGAATCGGTAGCAGAAATTTTAAGTAGTTTGGAGAACAGGTAAATACCACCTCTGACCCCATCTATTCTCTGCCTTCCCAGTCTTAGCTGATTGGGAAGAAATGGGGATTTTGCAGTATCTTTCCTCTGCCACGCCCACCAAGCCATGCCACACCCACCATGCCACGCCCACTGAACCAGCAAAAAAAACAGTAAAAAAATTTGAATCTCACTACTGCTCCCCATCTATCACCACTCTCTGCCACCACCACTGCTGCTTACTGGATAGGGACAATCAAAAGGCCACATGTGCCTGTGGGCTGCAAAATTCCCAGGTCTGGTCTAACTCTAAGATCATTCTTCTTCACATTCTTTAAAAATCATCATCATCATCATTTTATAGTAAAGATAGTCCTCAACTTGCAACAACCATTCAAAGTTATGACAGATTCACCAAAAAGCTATTTATGATCTGGTTTTGAAGTTATTATAGCCACGGGCACACATACCTGCAGTCACGTGATTGTATCTGACTATAGCTCATCTGCCTGGAATCCACAGTGTATAACGGGCATTAATACAATAGAGCGAGTCCAGAAGTATTTCACGAGAAGAGAACTCCACTCCTCTGCTTGCAATAGAATACATTATGCCACTAAGCTTGAATTTTTGGACCTGGATGACCTAGAACAGGGATGTCCAAACTTGGGAACTTTAAGACTTGTGGACTTCAAGTCCCAGAATTCCCCAGCCAGCAAAGCTGGCTGGGGAATTCTGGGAGTTGAAGTCCACAAGTCTTAAAGTTCCCAAGTTTGGACATCCCTGACCTAGAACTACGCCACCTATGGTCTGACCTAAGTTTAGTACACAAAATTGTCTGCTACAATGTCCTACCTGTCAACGGCTATTTCAGCTTCAACCACAATAATACACAGGCAAACAATAGATACAAACTCAAAATAAACCGCTTCAAACTCAATTGCAGAAAATATGACTTCAGCAAGAGAGTGATCAATGCCTGGAATGTTTATAGGTTATATTCATACTTATGCTTGTTTTCTCATGCATGCTTGACAAACCAAAATAAATAAATAGTACTTGGCAACTAGCTCATCTTTAGGGTCATTTGCAGTAACAAGATTGCGAATTTTGAGTTTTTTGTGGAATTCCGGTGTTTACTTTTGTTTTCAAGCAAAAATGTCCATTGGGTAAAATTGGTTCAATTACTGATTGCAGCATTTGCTTAACAACGGCAGCAAGAAATGCGGAAAAATTGGGTTCGGTCATGTGAACTTATGAAGGCATGATGTATTATAGAAACTTAAACTGCAATTTGTACATTATTATTTAGATTTATTTTAAATCATGTAATATTTATAAATCATTACAAATCATGATTCAGAGCTTAGTATGTTGTAGCGTGTTTTAGCAAACTGTCTAAATATGGAAGGGCAGGCTGTAGGAGAGAGTGGTCCTTCTGGACAGACACATAGAAACAAAGTGCTAAATAAAATTGCTCTCCAATCAGACCTGATAGGATCGTCTAATATTTTTTTCCAAGAATGTGACATCACAATACACATTCAACACATCCTATTAAGACATCATTTTGTTCTCATAACCAGCCCCCCAAAAGTTATATTTATTTGACTCCAAAGTAGCCTACTAGGGGAGAATGGAACTTGGGTTACATCAGATAATAAATTGTAATTTGCTTAATCATGGTTTAAGACAGAGGTGGATTGCTGCTGGTTCGGCCCGGATTGGCCGAACCGGTAGTAGCAGTGGCGGGAGGCTCCGCCCACCTGCCCGGACGCTTCTGCACATGCGCAGAAGTGTCACGCAGGAACGGGCAGGAGCGCACCCAAACCGGTAGTAAAGAAATTGGCAACTCACCTCTGGTTTAAGACCAAAAACTATAACTAGCTAGTTTTTCAAGTTTTTCTACTCATGGGTGGGATTTAGACAATATTTTATTAAAGCCCAGGGCATCATATTATAATTTCATGTGTTGGGTGAACTATATCTGAGTATATAGCATATACTTTTTGGTTTCCAGAAATCCATCAGTGGTAGGCTCAGAAATAAATTCTTTAATGGCTGGTTTTTTTTTTCTTTTCCATTCCCCTGCTTTTTACCCATAACTGAGCACAACATATGTTTCTTCCACTGACATCACATCTACGGTAATAATTTATTCCCATTGAATGGACTTAGCTTGCCTCTGGCTTCCTTGGTTCCAGAAACGCCACGGCTGAATGATGACTTAACAGTTCCATGGTTCATCTCTTGCTTATAAAAGCTTGGAATGGTTGTAATTTCTTTGAACGCCAGGATCTCATTCTTTTTCTATTTTCTAAGGCCACATACTGCTACGTCCAAGAGAAGCATCAAAAGGGTCATAGAAGTCCCCAAGATTTGCAGAAGGTTTTCCCCAGCTTTAAAGAATGGGGTGCCCAAGGCCTCCCAGTTTCGGAAGGATGCAGGGGTGGGGCTGCTGGGGGGTTCACAGGGGTTCGGGAGAACCTCTAGCAAAGATTCTGTGGAGTTTGGAGAACCCCCAAATCCCACTCCTGGCTGGCCCTGCCTACCCCACCCCACCCCACCCCTCCCAGGAGTCCCCACGCGGCTCCAGGCAAACGCAGGGTGTGTTTTGAGGCTCGGGAGGAGAAAAAACAGGCCTACTGGAAGGTCGAGAAAGCCAGAAATGGGCCCATTTTTGGCCTCCAGGGGGCATCTAGAGCCTGGAAAGGTCATTTTTGCCCTCCAGGAGGCTCGAGGAAAGCCTCCGGAGCCTGGGGAGGGCAAAAATGCCCCCCCCCATGGTGCAGGAGGCTGATTAGGCCATGCCGACCCAGCAACCAAGCAGAGAACCCCTTGCTTTTTTGAAGCCCACCCTTGGAAGGATGGCCTTGTTCACCTGTTGCTGCTGTAAAAACAAATTAGGCTGAACTTACAACCAATGGATTTTTACACAATTGTATGATCACCTGACTAATGGTGAGTGAGAGGGGCAGGAGAAGACAAGCAAATGGAAAGAATACCTTGGCTGGTTCCAGGACCTTCTGCGGTGCAATAGTTTATCACAAGCGTGTGCGTACCACTGGCCCGTAACGGAATATATCAAGTGGGAATTTTGCTCAGCTACTTCAAATTGTAGGCCTTCTGGGCCGCTTCTCAACTGTGAAGGGGAAAAAATAGAAGCCTGGAACAATTCCCTGACGACAAATTGTATTTGGCCTGCAATTGGAAGGATGTGCTACTGTCCTGGAAAGCACCCATTGGCATTCCCTGCGTAAAAATAACATCTTCCCTGTTGGATTTGACATTGGATGGCAAGCAGAAAGTCAAAGCTGCCTGGCCATATGGAACCGTTTTTCCCTGCCTGTTATTTACTAGGTTTCCCTGGAGATGGATCTGGCAGGTTTTCCAACTTGGCGAGGGCTGAAGAGTTCTCCCGCCTCCCTCGCTGCTCCCAAAAATCTGTTCTCGCGAAGGCGGTTAAGAGTAAACGAACCGCATAGTGTGGAAACTGGAGCTCTTCCGTTCCCATAAACACACTCCTGCCAGTCAGAAAGAACCACACAGGCCTCAGAAAGATGGCGGCCTGACAACAGGAGTCCTCAGCGCAACTGTGGCAAGGAGGAGCCGGTGCTCGCAGGTGCTCGACAACCAGCCCCCAACTAGAGCCAGGGAAAGTCTGCATAAACTGTAACTTGGTGAAGAGTTCCCTTTTTGCTTGAGGTAGCTGTGCAGAGAGCAAGTTTGACGTAGTAGTTAAGGCGTCAGGCTAGAAGCTGGGAGGCTGGGAGTTCTAGTTCTGCCTTGGGCCCAAAGGTAGCTGGCTGAACTACGGCCAGTCATTTTCTCTCAGTCCTAGGAAGGAAGCAAATGGCCGACCACTTCTAAAAAGTCTTGCCACCAAAAAAAACTGCAGCCAGTCACTGGGAATCAGAAACAACTCAAAGCTGACCCATCACAACACTTGACACACCTGAAGCCCTTATAAACAGAAAAACACTGACATCCCTAAACCAGGGGTCCCCAACCTTTGCAACTTTAAGTCTGGAGGACTTCATCTCCCAGACTTCTCCAGCCAGCAAAACTGGCTGGAGAAGTCTGGGAGATGAAGTCCTTCAGACTTAAAGTTGCAAAGGTTGGGGACCCCTGCCCTAAACTCCACTGAAGATGTTACCCAGCCTGGTAACGAAACGTTCGGAAACCAACCAGAGGTGGGTTGCTCCTATTTCAACCTGGTTCAGCTTAACCAGTAGTGGAATTCAGGCCTGGTTCGCAGAATCGGCAGCGACCCAGGCTTGCCATGCCCCTGAACCAGTTCCCTCAGGAACCTCTAGCCTGCTGCCATTTTGTTTTTTGCACATGTGCAAAGAGCAATTTACAGTGAACAGCACACACATGCACAGTGTGTGTCTAGTGCACACACGAGTTGTGAACCAGTAGTAAAACTGGTGGCAACCCATCCGTGAAATCAACCTATAAACTTGGAGAACAAACCTTCACCCACAACTGAATGGATTTTTTGTTTAAAGCTGCACAGTATGGCTTAGATGCTCCTCCAGTTATTGGATGTTAGAGGTAGATCCTTCTCTGCCTTTCTGAGCAGGGTGTCCAGAGATGTTATTCAGCCGGTTCGGACTGGTTCAGGAGAGCCACTAACTCCGATGATCACTCTTGCCCTATCCTATCCTTTATTTCCTGTTTTCTAGCTCATCTCAATCACATGGTACAACTGATCCCCCCTTCTATTCTACTTACTGTTGCTGAAGATAAGCAGCTTAGCTTCTAAATGCTCCATTTTCAGTGCTGCGCACGCTCACCAACCCAATTGTTAAACCAGCCTCATCCCACCGCTGAGGGTGTCCCTTGAAGATGGGAGGCACAGAAAGACAAAATGACCATGTGGCTGAGATCCTGTCCCTTTTAAGAGCAATTTAGTCTCCTTTAGATGGCAAGAAGAATTATAAAAGTGCCTTTTCTCAACTGTTTATTATCATGTGATTGCTGTCTTGACCTTCTGACACTCCCCACGAATGCCCCTAGGCTTGAGCTTCTCAAAAGCTGCTCTCTGACAGATAGATAGAACAGGGATGGTAGCTTTGGGGCAGGGGAAATCATTTTGTGCTACTTTAAAGTGTGGAGTGACAAGGCGCACTACTGTACATTTTCTGTCTCACATCCCCTTTGCATCTGGGAGAGCACAGGAGGATTAACCAATGAAGCCACACCATTGCCAAGGCGGGCAGGGCCAACCTGCTCAATTGTTCATTTTTTCTTGTTCATATTAAGGAGGGAAGGGGATCATTAGAGATAAAGGTAAAGGTTCTCCTCGCACATATGTGCTACTCATTCCCGACACTAGGGGTGATGCTCATCTCTGTTTCAAAGCCGAAGAGCCAGTGCTGACCGAAGATGTCTCTATGGTCATGTAGCCAGCATGACTTAATACCGAAGCCGTACAGAATGCTGTTACCTTCCCACCAAAGGTGGTCCCTTTTTTGATGCCAGGGAGCTGCAGGGATGCCTACTAGACCCAAAATGGGGCATGGTATGTGTGTGCATGCATGCGCAGGGGTGGGGGGAATGCGAGGGGTGGGAGAGCGTAGGGGAGTGTCTTGTGCACATGCGCAGGGGGCGGGGCACAGGGGTGTCATGCATGCATTGCATTATGGGTGCGGGTGGGCGCATGCTGTGGCATGTGACACGATGACAAAAAGGTTAGCCATCGCTGGTATAGGGTCTCCTGCTTGAGCAAGGAGTTGGACTAGAAGTTCTCTTCTTCCATTATTGATATATGTGATGGTCATGAATCCCTTTTTTTCAGTGCTGTTGTAACACTTTATGATGCCTTGGTAAGGCCACATTTGGAATACTGCATTCAGTTTTGGTCACCACGATGTAAAAAAGATGTTGAGACTCTAAAAAGAGTGCAGAGAAGAGCAACAAAGATGATTAGGGGACTGAAGACTAAAACATATGAGGAACGGTTGCAGGAACTGGGTATGTCTAGTTTAATAAAAAGAAGGACCAGGGGAGACATGATAGCAGTGTTCCAATATCTCAGGGGTTGCCACAAAGAAGAGGGAGTCAAGCTATTCTCCAAAGCACCTGAAGGCAGAACAAGAAGCAATGGGTGGAAACTAATCAAGGAGAGAAGCAACTTAGAACTGAGGAGAAATTTCCCTACACTTAGAACAATTAGTCAGTGGAACAGCATGCCTCCAGAAGTTGTGAATTCTCCAACACTGGAAGTCTTTAAGAAGATGTTGGATAGCCATTTGTCTGAAGTGGTGTAGGGTTTCCTGCCTAGGCAGGGGGTTGGACTAGAAGACCTCCAAGGTCCCTTCCAACTCTGCTATTGCATTGTATTGTAAATGATTCTACATCGAAGACTGCCTCTTCCCAAACAAAAGTTGCATCCAGAAAGACAATGCAAGAAGAGATGTAAACTTAGGTAAGGATATGGAGGTTTTGAAAGATGTCAGATGTTTACCGGGTGCTACAGCCAGCAGAGACAAGAGGCGTATTCTTAAGATAGTCAAGAATGCAAGTAAGGACTGTGAAGTTGATGCTATTATACATCTTGGCACAAATGATCTGTCCCAAAAAGATGTAGCTTCTGTGCAGAATGATTTCCAGAGTTTGGGGTACGAACTTAGTAGTACAGGTTGTAGGCTTATCTTCTCAGAGATCATACCAGTATACAAGGAACAAAAAGGAAAGGGCCAGCGCATAGCAGAGTTTAATGTGTGGCTAAAGGAGTGGTGTAAAAAGGAAGGCTTTGGTCTTATTAGTCATGATGCCTGCAGCTGGTCCAATGATAAACTGTACAAAAGAGATGGTTTGCACCCATCCAAGAAAGGGACTGAGTTACTTGGCACTAAATTCACAGATTTCCTGGCTAAACATTTAAACTGAATAGTGGGGACAGAGAATCAATAGATAAAGAATATTTCTGTCCCCAGCAAACTAAAATTCATAGGGTTATCAGTGCATGTAACATAGATATTGGTGCGGGTAATATTACCAACACTGCTGTCAAGCAAAACCAAACAATTAACAGTGAGTGCCATACCATGTACATGAACCATACAAGTGGCATAGAAATAGGGGCAAAGAGAACCATAGTCAGGCATAACACAGGTTTCGTAGACAGAAAACACAGGGTCAATCAAAATGGACTCAAATGTCTATACAGCAATGCACAGAGTATGAGGAATAAACAGGGTGAATTAGAAATTCAAGTAAATGAGGGCAGATACGATATTGTTGCCATTACAGAAACTTGGTGGGATGAAACCCACAAATGGAACATACAGCTAGAAGGATTTAAATTATTTAAAAGAAATAGACAAAATAAAAGAGGAGGTGGAGTTCCACGATATAAAAGAAATAATTACATCTCTACAGAAATAGAGCACAACAATGATGAGAACTATATTGAATGTATTTGGGTCAATATTAAAGGATGGGGGGGGGGGGTAATGATATTGTCATAGGTCTATACTACAGGCCACCCAACCAAGCAGAGGAAGTGGATGTACTTTTTGCTAACCAGCTAACTAAGGTATGTAGGAAGCACACTGCAATAGTAATGGGAGATTTTAACTACCCTGACATCAATTGGGAAACAAACTCTGCACCAAGTGGAAGATCCAACAGGTTCCTAAGAAACCTAGCAGACAATTTTGTTTCCCAAAAGGTAGAGAAGGGAACAAGGGGATCAGCAATATTGGACTTAATTATCACTAACAGAGAGGAAATGATAGAAGGTATAGAAGCTACAGGAACTTTGGGGGCAAGCGATCATGAAATACTGGAATTCAACATTATGCAAACAAAAGTAGTTGAACAAAGTCAAACTAGAGTCTTAGACTTCAAGAGAGCTAATTTCAATAAACTCAGAGAGAGCTTGGGAAGGATTCCATGGATGAGAATCCTCAAGGGGAAAACAACTCAGGAAGCTTGGGAAATTTTGAAAAATGAGATTATAAAAGCCCAGTCCAGCGCAATACCAATGAAGAAGAAAAATAACAGTTCCCAAAAGAAACCAGCATGGCTGCATAAAGAACTCTCTGACAAATTGAAAGACAAAAAGGATAAATATAAAAAGTGGAAAAAGGGGGACATAACCAAGGCAAAATATCAGCAAATAGCCCGAGCCTGTAAAGATGAAGTGAGGAAAGCTAAGGCTCGCAATGAAGAAAGGCTTGCCAAAAAAGTAAAAAATAACAAAAAAAGCTTCTTCCAACATGTTAAAAATAAGAAAAAGGTTAAGGAAACAATTGGTCCATTGCTGGGAGAAAATGGCAAGAAGATGATAAGCAACAAGGAGAAAGCAGAACTATTTAACTCTTTTTTTGCATCTGTCTTTACACAAAGGGATAAAACAGTCCAACCAATCAAAAACAGCACCACAAATATCAGATTAGGAACACAAGTTGAAATAGGGAAGAAAATGGTAAGTGAGCACCTGTCTGCCCTGGACGAGTTCAAATCACCAGGACCGGATGGATTACACCCCAGGGTCCTGAAGGAACTGGCAGACGAGATCTCAGAACCACTGAACTATATCTTTCAGAGATCCTGGAGCACCGGGGAACTGCCAGAAGACTGGAAAAGAGCAGATGTGGTTCCCATCTTCAAAAAAGGGAAAAAAACAGATCCAGGAAACTATAGACCCATCAGCCTGACCTCAATACCAGGAAAGATTCTGGAAAAGATAATTAAACAACAAATAAGTGAACACCTAGAAGCAAACAAAGTAATAGCCAAAAGCCAACATGGGTTTGTCAAAAACAGATCATGCCAGACGAATCTAATTGAATTCTTTGACAAAGTGACAAAATCAGTGGACCAGAGGAATGCTGTTGATATAATTTACCTGGACTTCAGTAAGGCATTTGATAAAGTAGACCATAACCTACTATTAGATAAAGTAGAAAATTGTGGGTTAGACAGCAGCACCACCAAATGGATTTGCAACTGGATGACCAACCGCACTCAACGTGTAGTCCTCAATGGAACTGCATCTACATGGAAGGAAGTATGCAGTGGAGTCCCCCAAGGCTCTGTTTTAGGCCCAGTACTCTTTAACATCTTCATCAACGATTTGGATGAGGGGATAAATGGGGAACTCATCAAATTCACAGACGACACCAAGCTAGCAGGAATAGCCAACACTCCAGAAGATAGGCTTAAGATACAGAAGGATCTAGACAAACTTGAACATTGGGCACTGTCTAATAAAATGAAATTCAATTGTGAAAAAAGTAAGGTCCTCCATATAGGCAAGAAAAACCAAATGCACAAGTACAGTATAGGTGGTACCTTGCTCAATAGTAGCAACTGTGAGAGGGATCTTGGAATCCTAGTGGACAACCATTTAAATATGAGCCAGCAGTGTGCAGCAGCTGCCAAAAAAGCCAACACAGTTCTAGGCTGCATCAACAGAGGGATAGAATCTAGATCACGTGAAGTGTTAATGCCACTGTATAGTGCCTTGGTAAGGCCACACTTGGAATACTGCATACAGTTTTGGTCGCCACGATGTAGAAAAGACGTGGAGACTCTGGAAAGAGTGCAGAGAAGAGCAACCAAGATGATTAGAGGACTGGAGACTAAGACATATGAAGAACTGCTGCAGGAGCTGGGTATGTCTAGTTTGATGAAGAGAAGGACCAGGGGAGACATGATAGCAGTGTTCCGATATCTCAGAGGGTGCCACAAAGAAGAGGGAGTCAAACTTTTCTCCAAGGCACCTGGGGGCAGGACAAGGAGCAATGGGTGGAAACTAACCAAGGAGAGAAGCAACTTAGAACTAAGGAGAAATTTCCTAACAGTAAGAACAATTAACCTCTGGAACAGCTTGCCTCCAGCAGTTGTGAATGCCCCAACCCTGGAAGTCTTTAAAAAGATGTTAGACAGCCATTTGTCTGAAATGGTATAAGGTTCCTGCCCACGCAGGGGGTTGGACTAGAAGACCTACAAGGTCCCTTCCAACTCTGCTATTGTATTGTAAGAAGCATCCATTGGGATGCTCTACTGAGCTGCCCCGGGAGTGGGGGAGGGGAAAGGGAGGCTGCTTGAGCCCAATCCCCTCTACCACCTTCCCATGTGCTTTACTGGTACAGACATTAACAGGCAAGAATCAGCTGTCTTGGTTATTCAGCTGCTGAAAGACGGGTTGCAAGCAAAATTATCTGGTGGTATCATTGGGGAGAATTTGCAGCTATTGATTTGTAGATTGTTCTAGCGGCTCGTATTTCCCTATTGGGGATTGTTATGCATTTGTCTCTCTTTCTCTCCCCGCCCCGCCCCCCTTCTTTCTGGTTCTCCCTCCCAGACTGGATGGGGCTGTTTTGCAAGCCTCCCATTAACACTGCCAGCCAGTTATATGCAACTGTCATTTGCCATACAAGCGACCCTTTTAATTAAGGGAAGACATCAGGATTGGCCCTGGGAATAATTCTCAGTGGAGTTTTACACCTCCCGGGCTGCCTTGCCGTAGCCTGGATGACAAGCCTGAGTGTGGGAAACTGCTTTGTTACCCTCTTAAAAGAGCAACACAGTTTTTTGTGCTTTATAATAGGGTTTCCTCCTAAGATCCTTTTAGGGAACTGTGAAAGTGTTTGCCAAAATATTGTAGGGAGCTAAAACCCACTCCACTCCTAGAAAAATGAAATATCCTAGGAAATATTGAAAAGGCAGAATATTATATTTCCCTGGATCAGAAATGGAGAAATATGTTTTTAGGAAGGAAACAGACTCACTCTTAATAGCCCCCACCTTTGTCAATGAGCCATTAAAGCCTGGGCTTGTCTACTCTAGATAACATAGATAGGATTAGCCTTCTACAGAAACTCAGCACATGGCATGTGGGAACTCAACCAAGCTTGGGACTCAAAAGACACACAACCTACAAAGTTAGCTAAGACTCCCCCGCCCCTGGGAGTCTGACAACCAATCAGAATATATTTCTTACAGAGGAAAAAGGAAACAGAGAAGTGGGGCTGAACAGAGTATAAAAAAACCAGCAAGTCCCTTTTTTCCCTCTTTCCTTCTTCACTGAACATCTGAAAGCATGTGATCCCCATTTTCTGTTCAGGACCACAAACCATGTGGTCCTGTCTACCATTAAACCATCTTTCCCAGCAGCCTCCATGTTTCCAGTGTCTTTTTCCCCACTTGGGACTGAACCCAGAAGGACATTTCTTCCAACACCATGTTTAAAAATTACACAATACCAACATTCCATGGAATGTTCATGAAAGGAAGTAGCAGCAGTGAATACGTCCATTTTAATTTTTGATATGGTAAATGTAAATACAAAAGATCCCATACAAATAAAAGCTCTCTTGTGGGCCTCCATGCTTTTCAAAAGAAGGAAGGGTTCCTGAGGGGGGGGAAATTAAAGAAACACTATGGAGATTCTCAGTCATCCAGGTCATGGTTGTCCCAAAGGTGCTTTTTCAAGAGGCAGCTGGACTTTCTGGTTTTTCTCCGAAGGCATTTCGCTTTTCATCCCAAAAAAGCTTCTTTAGCTCTACTAAAGAAAAGTAGAGGAATGAGACTATGAATCTGATCCTAGCAGGAAAAGGGTTAATCAGACATTGGTTGTATGTATCGTGCATAGAAATGAAGGTTGCACAAAGTTGACCTACCTGCCTTTTTGGTCTTTGGAGAATCCAAAGCAGAGGTGGGTTCCTACCGGTCCGTTCAGTCCAGTTCAACCAAATAGGTAGTAAAAATCTGGCATACCTTTCCGAACCGGTAGCAATGGCAGCCTGGCCACACCCCCAAACCGGTTCCCCAGTCACTGCTTGCTCGCCCCGCCCAGTCTCTGTTCTACAGCTTGCCTGCCTGAAGGCTTACCTGCGCCCTTTCTGCCAGGTAAGCCTGCAAGTTGTGGCTTAACTAGCTGCCTCTGCCCCCTTCCCCACGGTCCTGCCATGCTTCCCTGCCTTCCAGGCGGCGTTCCCGGGCTGGCATGTGCCCCCCCCCTCAAAACTTTTAGCCACCACTTTGGTGGCATCGTTTTTTATCATATATGGTGGACGTGCAGAGATGCAAAAGGCTATTGGGTTAAAATACAAACATGGTTAGAGAAAACGATGCATTAACCCATAGAGTTTAAGCCAGAGGTATTTTTATTGGGTATTCTACCAGAGAACTATAGTAAAGAAGATTCATATTTGATTGTACAAACAATAACAGCAGCTAGAATTGTATTTGCACAAAATTGGAAAGCAGACAAAATCACATTGGAATGGGATGTAATAAAGATATTAGACTGTGCAGAAATGAATAGTTTGACATTGAGAATAAAGGACAAAGAGGAATCAGTGTACTACAGGACATGGGGGTGATTTTACGAGTGGCAAGATATAAATAGAACGAAAAAGGAACAAAACATGAAATAAATATCTTAGACAACACATTATTAAATTAGGGGGAGGGGATATAAGAAAATATTAAAACGTAGATATACAGGTGGAAAAATGATATGAATTGACAAATATTAAATAGCAATTATAAGAATAAATATCCAAGAATGAATTTGAAAGGGAAAAATAAAAAAGATATTTAAAAAAAACCTTTTCGCCACCGTTTTGGTGGGTGTTGGTTGGTAGGGGTGTCATGTGACTGAGTGTGTGTGAGTGACATCAAGTTGGCCATGCCCACTCAGTCACATACCCCCCATCGAGCCACACACGTAAAAAATTTTGAAACCCACCCCTGATCCTAAGGTTGTAGGCCCCAAATACACAGCTAAGTAACACAACACTTCACAGTACAGGTAATCCTTGACTTACAACCATTTGTTTCGTGACTACTCGAAATTACAGTGTCACTGAAAAAAATGACATGTTATGACCATTTTTCACACTTATAGATGTTTCAACTTCCTCACACCCGTGATCAAAATTCAGACAGTTGGCAATTGGCTTATATTGATGATGGTTGTGGTGTCCTGGGGTCATGTGATCATTTTTATGACCTTTTGACAAGCAAAGTCAATGGAGAAACCAGATAAACTAAAACACCGTATTATTAAGTACAGTAACTCATTTAACTGTGGCAAGAACTATTGTAAAATGGACAAAACTCACTTAACAACTGTCTTGCTCATCAACAGAAATTTTGGGCTCAATTGTGGCCATAAGTGGAGGATGACCTGTAGTCCTGAGTTATCAGATGAAAGGGTCTCAGAAAGTAAATCTAAGATTGTAGGAAGGATGCTATCCACTGACTGTACCTTAGATTTTGAAGGATCATTGATAACTGAAGACGACAATCCTGAAATCAACGGAGAAACATGATGGGTTATAAAGCCTCGTTCTACATTTCTGTTGATAATTCCATAGCTTTGGGCCTTTGTCTGAGTTTTCTGAAAAAAATATTAATGTTCATATCAGAAAAAGAAGGGATGATGCATTTCCCCCCCAGCTGCAGAGGGAACTTCCCTGCAGGGGTATGTCATGTCTGCTTAGTAAGCGTGTGTCTTTTTCTCTACTGGGGATTATTTAAATAATTCCTCCAGTTGCATAGTAGAATCCAATGAAAGCTTTGCCATCTGGTTCTTGAAAAGTGCGTAGAGTACAAACTATGCCTCATTATAAGGAGCTCCAAAGTCAGTAGATTTGCTGTACATATTGGACTATATAACCAGGGGTGGGTTTCAAATTTTTTTACTACTGGTTCTGGGCGTGGTTTATTTTGTGGGTGTGGCTTGGCAAATTTATGTTTCAGATTTGAGATGGGAAATAAAATATGCTGTAAAACTTTTTTTTTAAAAATACAATACAATACAATAGCAGAGTTGGAAGGAACCTTGGAGGTCATCTAGTCCAATTTCCTGCCTAGGCAGGAAGCCCTATACCGTTTCAGACAAATGGCTATCCAACATCTTCTTAAAGACTTCCAGTGTTGGGGCATTCACAACTTCTGGAGGCAAGCTGTTCCAGAGGTTAATTGTTCTAACTGTCAGGAAATTTCTCCTTAGTTCTAAATTGCTTTCTCTCCTTGATTAGTTTCCACCCATTGCTTCTTGTCCTGCCCCCAGGTGCCTTGGAGAATAGTTTGACTCCCTCTTCTTTGGGGCACCCTCTGAGATATCGGAACACTGCTATCATGTCTCCCCTGGTCCTTCTCTTCATTAAACTAGACATACCCAGTTCCTGCAACCATTCTTCATATGTTTTAGCCTCCAGTCCCCTAATCATCTTGGTTGCTCTTCTCTGCACTCTTTCCAGAGTCTCAGCGTCTTTTCTATATCGTGGCGACCAAAACTGTATGCAGTATTCCAAGTGTGGCCTTACCAAGGCACTAAAGGCTAAAGAAAGCAGCAACCTGAACCGTTAAGAACTGAACGCAGGAAAGCTGGGGGGGGGGGGGGTCCGAAGAGTGTGTGGTTTTGTTCGCTGCCTGTGAGCTCCGGGGGTGGGGGCAGCAGCCGAGTGAGCAAGCCAGCACCCTGCTCATGAGTAAACCTGCTCACGAGTAAACTGCAGATTAGAGGCAGTTGGCAGATCCTGGCATGCTCACTTGGCTGTTCACTACCTCCCACCTCCCCAGGAGTTCGTAGGCAGCAAATGAAATTACCGCCTCCTCCCTCCATGCATTGAGGAAGCAGGGAGGCTCGATCCCACTTAGGGGGCAGTGGTTGCGAAGCCTCGGGACTCCCTGAGCAGCCCATGCTGCTTACCTGTGTGTAGGCACTAGGAGGAAGTTGTGTGGATGCACGTGGCGAAGACGAGGCAGGGTGAGCATCTGAGTGAGCCGTTTCAGGGGCGTGGCCGGCTAGCCATCACTACCAGTTCAGCAACCCACGCCCAATTACCACTACCGGTTCTCCCGAACCGGTCTAAACTGGGAGCAACCCACCTCTGACTATAACCACTATTGGGGGTTGGGGATGATAGCAATTGTAGTTTCAAGACATCTAGTAGTTCCCATTTTCTACATACTCAGGAAGATTCTTGGCCAACTTTCTGTTCATTTGTTTCATTGGAGTTATAGTCATAACCAACTGGAGATTGGGCCATTCCATTTCCTTTCTCTGTTTCCAAACTCTGCATCCCTGTATTATTTATTTATTTGGAAATGTATATTGCTGCCTATTCGCACATGGCGACAAAAAATGGCTTACATGAATATAATACATACATACATACGTACATACAATATAAAAAACAATATAAAACAATAAAACTAATAAAAGAGAGAATCAATAATAAATTAATAAAATAAAATAATAAAATAAAATAAACCCCCATGCCTGCCCCAGTGACAACATATCACATGAGTCATTTAATGGCATCCATCCTGCTCTGTGTTTTCCAGGCCTGCTGGTACAACCAGATCTTCAGTGCCTTCCAGAAGGGTATTCGAGTGGGGGCCATTCTAATCTCTGGGGGGATGATGTTGATATTACGCTGATACTCGGCTCCAAAGCAATCACTTTTCAACATTGCAGTCTTTAGGAGACACCTTCCAAATCAGATTTATTTTGTTTTGTTTGGATTGATTTGCTGTCAAATGCATAGAAGTCTGTCTGCTGTTACTGTAAAGCAGAAAGCAAGACAATCAACAAGGAAAGAAGTAAAATAAAAATAAAAATTGCACACAATATGGGTAAAATGAAGAAGGAAAAGAGACCAAACAAATAATTGTAATAAGATCTGCATCTTAGACCTGGATCTTTTAAAAAAGAAGCTACATTCAATGCAGTTAGGTCTGAGGTTTTCAATGGTATAGACTGAGAAAATGAAATAATGCCCATTGTAAGCTTGTATTTGAAATATTTGCAAGATCCTAGCCTTTCATGTAATGCCTGTTGATATAAGGAACTGCTTTCTGATAACAACAATTACACTTGAGTTAAGCTTATTTGTCCAAGCAAAAAAGTTCTGGTTGACTTGAATGAATTGAAACAGACACATCTACCATCTCTAAAGGGTGTTTTTAGCAAAGTGTATAACATTATTTGCAACTGTCACTCAAAGACATCAGGAAGACACTAGACTGACAAAGATTGCAAAGTCTCTTTTTCTTCACAACAGTTATGTTAGGGGGCTGTTCCCTAAACATCCTGAAACTGCTCCAGCAGAAAGACGTGCTTCAGATAAATCATATTGAAATCAATATCCAGGCTAGCCAAGTTTGCAAATAGACCTTGTTCTTTCATCTTTAACTTCAGTTTTCTGGGGCGAAATAAATCATCATTATCAAGTGGTAATAAAATAAAGTCCCCTTAAAGTAAGTTAGACTTCTGGAAACAGTTACAGTGCTTAAAATATCTCTGCTAATCTATTTTAGCAGATACAAATATCTGACAAACTTTTTCTTCTTCTTTTATTGCAGGGGTCCCCCACCCCTGGTCCGTGGATTGGCACCGGTCCGTGGCATGCCAGCAACCAGGCCATGCAAACAAGTAAAGCTCTATCCCGTGGGATGCAGACAGCACGTGAAACCACGTCCCCACCAGTCCGTGGAAAAACCTCTCTCCATGGAGTTGGTCCCTGCTGCCCAAAAGGTTATCCACCAAATTTTATATAGGTGGTCCTAGATTTACAACCATTTGTTCAGTAACTGTTCAAAGTTATGACTGCATTGAACTAATGATACTTATGATGGGCCCTTGCAGCATCTCCAGAATCACAGGATTACAATTTCTGACATTCCTGTCGCCTTCCCACAAGCGAAGTCAGTGGGGAAGCTGGCAGGAAATCAGAAGTCAAGATCATGTGAGGTCCTCGCTTAACAATTAACACAGTCCTTGCTTAATGACAGCAACTGGCACTGCTGGGATTTTAATGGCCAAGCAATATGGTCACATGATATTTCACTTTACGGTCACATTGCTTCATGATGAACATTTCAGTCCTAATTGCCGTTGTAACCCGAGGACTATAGAATCCAAAGGACCAGTCTCTGCCTCTTTGTTCCAATTACAGAAGGAAAAGGGGTTGTTTGAGGAACCTGAACACCATCAGAAAAGAAAAAGGAATAAGTTTGCTTCTGCAATAGTGCACACAGACCCACCAGGAATTCAGTCCCATCTTTCATTTCCCCTTTTTTGCCTTTATCTACATGTAGATAAGATTAGGGACGTGGTGGCTCAGTGGCTAAGACAATGAGCTTGTCAATAGAAAGGTCAGCAGTTCGGCTGTTCAAATCCCTAGTGCCGCATAACGGGGTGAGCTCCTGTTACTTGTCCCAGCTTCTGCCAACCTAGTAGTTCAAAAGCACGTAAAAAAATGCAAGTAGAAAAATAGGGACTACTTTGGTGGGGAGGTAACAGCGTTCTGTGCACCTTTGGTGTTTTGTCATGCCGGGCACATGACCACAGAGACGTCTACGGACAGCGCTGGCTCTTCGCCTTTGAAATGGAGATGAGCACCGCCCCCTAGAATCAGGAACGACTAGCACATAGGTGCGAGGGGAACTTTTACCTTTAAACTGAAGTGGTGGCATTGCTATTAAGGATTTAATTCCCCCTAATGCAGATTTTAGGCAAGAAGCTGTCTGGTGGCTGAACTTTCCCACTGAATTCAGCCTGGGACAATCATAGGTGGGGCAGTGACCCAGCTAAATTTAAATGTTGTGTATTTGCAAGAAGGAGAAGGAGGAGGAGGAGGAGGAGGAGGAGGAGGAGGAGGAGGAGGAGGAGGAGGAGGAGGAGAAGAAGAAGAAGAAGAAGAAGAAGAAGAAGAAGAAGAAGAAGAAGAAGAAGAAGAAGAAGAAGAAGAAGAAGAAGAAGAAGAAGAAGAAGAAGAAGAAGAACTATTCTCCAAGGCACCTGGGGGCAGGACAAGAAGCAATGGGTGGAAACTAATCAAGGAGAGAAGCAACTTAGAACTAAGGAGAAATTTCCGGACAGTAAGAACAATTAACCTCTGGAACAGCTTGCCTCCAGAAGTTGTGAATGCCCCAACCCTGGAAGTCTTTAAGAAGATGTTAGATAGCCATTTGTCTGAAATGGTATAAGGTTCTTGCCCATGCAGGGGGTTGTACTAGAAGACCTACAAGGTCCCTTCCAACTCTGCTATTGTATTATTGTATTGTAAGGAGGAGGAGGAGGGGGAGAGGGAGGAGGAGGAGGAGGAGGAGGAGGAGAAGGAGAAGAAGAGGAAGAAGAAGAAGAAGAAGAAGAAGAAGAAGAAGAAGAAGAAGAAGAAGAAGAAGAAGAAGAAGAAGAAGAAGAAGAAGAAGAAGAAGAAGAATATAAAGAGGGGGGAAAAGCAGCGAGATGATGTTAAACTGTTTACTTTTGTAAGCGGAAATTGAGAAATACCTCAGATTTCTCATGCTCTGTGCTGCTTGGTGGAGTGTGGGAGATTTAGGATCATTTGGCCAAAGCTCTTTCCGCTCAGTCTGGTAATGCACCAAACAGTAATTAGCTACAGTTCAGCACTGATTATCAGACGCCACTCAGTTTTCCAGTGACCAGGCCTGCAAACAGCTCCTTATTTGGAGTCAGAATATTGGCAACCTCTGATCTATGCATCTGTACCAATTTATAAAGGATCCTCCTGTCTATTCTCCACCCTTTGTTTGATCCCTATATTTTCCTTTTAAGAGTTTTGATCCTGTGGTTTCTCTAACATGGTGTTAGCATTTATCTGCCTTCTCAAAGTACAGATACGATTTACGACTGTAATTGAGCCTGGCAATCTATAAGTTGAGAAGTCATAAAATGGGTCACTAGATAACCAGATCTGTTTCTATTACCTTCTTTACAGTGGTCGTAAAGCAAACCCATTTTTCACTATGGGCTTTTATTTTTTTGCTGGAAACTGGAAGTAAATACCAGTTTCCAGCAAAAATATTGCAAATCACAGTGATGTGATTGCAGGACACCGCAAATGGCCATAAATTCAGACAAATTCCCATGCACCCAAAATGTGGCCTCATGACCGGGGTGTAGGGGGAGGGTGGCCATCAGACATTCAGAACATAAACAGCTTTTGGGGAGGGGTCCATCATGAATTCAAACAACCACTAAATGGCTGTCTGTAAATCAAAGATTACCTTTTGTGGGCCCCCACCGGCCAGTGGAGCTGGTGGCAGATTCTGACAGTGAGGAGGTTGGGGAGGAACATGGGCCAGTCCTGGAGTCTGGGGAAGGTGCTGAGGGCTTTGCCTCGGAGGCAGAGATGGGGCCCGGGCCATCTGACAGTTATTAGCTGCCTTCAGACTTGGAGTTGGATGAACAGCTGGAGCCTGTTTCCGATGTGCGCGTGTGCAGAGCTGCCAGGAGAAGGGAACAGTTAAGGAACAAGAGTCAGGAGTAAAGGCACAGGTGGACAGTGAATGGCCCCTCTCATAGAGAATAAATAGGAGTGAAAGGGGAGTGGAGTTTGCAGGAGACAATTAGTTCACTTAATTAGAGTGAAGATTTGTTCGTGACTCTCAGAGACTCCTTGCCAAGTATTTTCTTGTACAGCATTGCGTTTGTAAGATATTGACTTGGCAGCTCTCCAAGCCTGATAAGGTCTGTGGTTGTAAACTCACCCTTGAAAGACTGTTTGCTGAGATTTTGCTGGATGTGAATGAGAGGAATTCACATTAGCTTATTAAAAAGGGATTTTGTTGGGACAAGGAGTCTGCTTCGTCATATTGGGAAGCCTAGGTCAGAACATTACCTGTATTTGGAATGGTGTTTCTTAGCCTTGACGTTCTCCAATTAGAATGGCTGTATAATGTATTTCTGAAGGTTATCTGAAGACGCAATGCAAAGAAATAAAAATAAAAGGGTGTTTAGACCAAGAGAATTGGAATATTTGCTATTTTAGTTCTACAAAATGCAGGACAGTTTGCAAACACACGCTTGCAATAATATGCCTGACATTTTAATTTTGCAAATTGCAATTTGGAGGAAAGAACAAAAGTGCTTTGAGGCTGAATCTATTAGTAGCCCGTCATGAAAGTTTGCTGGCCTGAGAAACAGGAAGGAAATTAGGGAAAAAATAGTTCTGTACGTGGGTTAAAGGACATAAACTAGTAAACAAACAAGTAAGCCTGTAGGTTTTGTCCATAGCAGGAGATAAATTGTTGAGGACAAGCAGCTTTAATTTTTTGAGAAATTGGGGGTGGGAGAGAAGTCAGTAGCCATTATTTTTTTTGTCCTCTATCAGACTGACATTAAAAGGCAAGCATCATAGTGGAAAACATTTGGACAGCCTCAGTCTTTTTAAACACCTTAGCTGATTTACGATTTGATAGAATTCAAAAGTGTGCTGGCTCTTTTGTGAGACTTTTGGTAATTTTAAAACTAACCTACATAAATGTTGAAACTGTTTCCCCACCATTTAGATTATTGTTTCTCAACCTTGTCAACTTGAAGATGTCTGGCTGGGGAATTCTGGGAGTTGAAGTCCAGACATCTTCAAGTTGACAAGGTTGAGAAACACTGATTCAGATCAATGTACCTTTTTTTTTTAGTTAACTGTTTCGGTGGGGAATGCAATTAGCTTCAACCGCTTAGAAACCAATTTGGGGACTGGAGACTAAAACATATGAAGAATGGTTGCAGGAGCTGGGTATGTCTAGTTTAATGAAGAGAAGGACCAGGGGAGACATGATAGCAGTGTTCCGATATCTCAGAGGGTGCCACAAAGAAGAGGGAGTCAAACTATTCTCCAAGGCACCTGGGGGCAGGACAAGAAGCAATGGGTGGAAACTAATCAAGGAGAGAAGCAACTTAGAACTAAGGAGAAATTTCCTGACAGTTAGAACAATTAACCTCTGGAACAGCTTGCCTCCAGAAGTTGTGAATGCCCCAACCCTGGAAGTCTTTAAGAAGATGTTAGATAGCCATTTGTCTGAAATGGTATAAGGTTCCTGCCCACGCAGGGGGTTGGACTAGAAGACCTACAAGGTCCCTTCCAACTCTGCTATTGTATTGTATTGTATTGTATTGTTCATTCATGGAAGTTTCAAGTCTTCGAAACAGAAGCTGGAGATCTTCCTTCTGATCCAGAACCAGCGGCAGATTGGTGGTATGACCTCATCCAGTTTTCGTAGCTGATTTCTTTTTTTCTTTATTCCCTGGCAGGTCATTTGAAAGTGAAGAAAGTTAGTGTTTTGTGCTGCAACTCTACTGCATTTGTGGGTGGCTTCCCCCTCCCCCCCCATTGACACCTAACCTTGCTTCCCCTTGACTCCTGATTCCTGCAACCATTACTTTCTGTCTGCCTATTCTCTCCAGCACCCCCAAAAATGAGTGAGTCAGAAGGTAGCTGTGTGAATCTGTGGTCATTAAAACTACAATTTAGAGCCTTGTGGCTACCAGATTCCTGAAAGATTCAGCTAGTATCCTTGGTGGACAGGTGACCAATTTGTAAGTTTCTGGAGAGCAGAAAGTACCTCCAGCTTCTAAGAAATACTATTCCAGCTCTGTAACCAAAGAAGGAGACATATTGAAATGCTGAACTGACCCACTGAACCATTTTAACCAACAAAGACAAGACATCAATTCACTATCTTTCTGCCGCAAAGATAACAGCCCTTAGTATATTTAGTATAGCCCTTAATATACTTAGTACGTCAACCTATTCTGCAAAACACAAGAGGTCAGGACAAGAAGTAGCAGGTGGAAGATCCAACCTACTGTAGAAATAACAAGAAATTTCCTGCTAGTATCAACGACTAATCAGTGGAACGGCTTGTTTCCAGAATTTGTGAGCGCTCCACATTACTGCAGGTTTTCAAGACTGGGCAGCCATTTTTCTGGAATGAGTGCCAAAGTGCCGAAAAGATCATGCTGAAACATCGCGCGTGCACATGCACGCTTGTCGGGGCCATACTTATGGGTTCCAGCGCACATGCACTCCCGATGATCAGCTGACCAGCATGCATGTACAGGCCAGTTTTCTGTTTTTGCAAAAAACAGTCCGTTTTCTGCCTATTTTTTGCAAAAACGGGGACGTTTTTGCCTTCCCCCAGCCCTAGTGAAGCCTGCAGAGTGTTCCTGGGAGCTGAGGAGGACCAAAACTTTTTTTTCTTACTGGGTAGTTTGCAGGTATTCCCTTAGCTCCGGTGAGGCTGGAGCGCTCCCCCCCCCCCCGTCAAAACTTTTCACCACCATTTTGGTGGGCATGGCTTGGTGAGGGGATCATGTGACTGAGTGTGCGTAACATCAAGTTGGCCACACCCACTCAGTCACATCCCCCCATCTAGCCACGCCCACCAAACCTAAATTTTGGGCTCAGTTGTGATCATAGGTCAAGGACTACCTCAGTGGTGGGATTCAAATTTTTTTACTAACGATTCTGCAGGTGCAGCTTGGTGGGTATGGCTTGGTGGGCATGGCAGGGGAAGGATACTGTAAAATCTCCATTTCCTCCCCACTCCAGGGGAAGGTTATTGCAAAATCCCCATTTCCTCCCAATCAGCTGGTTCTCAGGAGGCAGAGAATAGATGGGGGCGGGGCCAGTCAGAGGTAGTATTTACCGGTTTTCCGAACTACTCAAAATTTCCGCTACCGGTTCTCCAGTACCAGTCAGAACCTGCTGAATACCACCTCTGGACTACCTGTATTACGATTAGTATGATTAGCACCTGCAGAATAAATGTTAGCTGAAAGTCTAGAAAAGGAATAGCCCTGTTAGAAGGGAAGACGACAAACACAGGTTGCACTCATGCTCACTCTGTCTATCAAATGCATTTTTAAATGATTGGCAGCCATTATTGACATTTTCAGTTACTTCAAATTGCTGCAAAAGGATGACACCTCAAGGGGATGTTATTCCACGGCTGTATTTATTTATTTGCCCAACATTTGCATGCTGCCTATTGCAACAATTCCAGGTAGCTTTTTTGCTTTTGCCTTTCTTTATTACAAAGAGCATTTTGCTGAATCATGCATCTTCCTCTCAGCGAAGTACTGTCTGCGCTGAGCCATTGATCAAACTTTCCCTGCTCAGTTACCACCCTCCTCTCCCTCCCTCCCTGCCCATGCAAGAATTCCTTTCCCATTCATATACATTTTTAAAGAGAAGAGCTGAGCGATCAATAGGCTCTTAGCCTGAGATTTCATTAAGGATTTTTCTGCCCTAGTATTGATTGCCTTTCTGTGGGGCCGTGGAAAGCACTGAAGTCTGATAAATTCAGGAAGCTAATATTCTGCAGTCTGCATTCGCTTGCTGTTGGCTTCCATTTATCTCAGGACCCCTTCCTCCGTTTTCTGCTGCTTATAAATGAGAACTGGAACTTTTTATCTATTGGGATTATGTGAACAATCTCAACTGTTTTGGAAAATATTTTTTGGGCGGGGGCAGGAGGGGTCAAAAAAGTCAAGATGACACCCACAACTGTACGATCAGTCCCTATCCTTTTTTCATATTCACATTCAATGCTTTTTTTATTAGCTGATAATATAAGATACCAAAATACAAAAGTAGTAGGAAACAAAAGGGATCGAAAGGGGAAGAGAGAATGTGGAACAAATGGGTGTGTGTGTGTGTGTGAAACTCCCTCTGCTGTGACAGAATAAGGCTGTGGTGGCGAACCTATGGCATGTGGGCCACAGTTGGCGAGGCATTGCCCTGCCAGCTCCAGTGTGCATGCGTGCACTGCCCAGATGATTTTCAGCCTTGATTTTCAGCCAGTTTTCCCCCTGAAGCCTCCTCCATTGGCACCCGAAGCGAAAAAAGGTTGCCTTGATTGGAATAAGGTGTTAACATTGAACCTCAACTTTTTACTTTTCCATAGTAGTATAAACCAGGGGTAGTCAACCTTTTTATACCTACCACCCACTTTTGTATCTCTGTTAGTAGTAAAATTTTGTAACCGCCCACTGGTTTCACAGTAATGGTGATTTATAAAGTAGGAAAATCAATTAAATTTAAAAAAGGAAAGTGCTTTAGTATCGGACAAAACCCCTACCGCCCACCATGAAAGCTGGGAGGCCCACTAGTGGGTGGTAGGGACCAGATTGACTACCACAGGTATAAACTATCCATTTCTATAACAACAAATCAATCTAATCAGTAAAAGCCAAAATCAAAATTTCAATTATTTCTAGCTCGAGAACAAAGTCCATTTCCTTTTATGTGTTAAAAAAAAAGGCAGGGCTTTGATCTCACAATCAAAACTGCTACCTTGATTTTTTAAATTCCCATGGTGAATCTTATTGAAAGTAATATACACACAGTCCTTGACTTATAACCATTCATTTAGCAACCATTGACAGTTTACAAGCGCATAGAAAAAAATGACATGTAGGACCAAATGACACATATTGCAAATTTTTAACAATATATTCCCTAGAAGACTAACAATTGAATTTGTGGGAGTCTCTCTAAAATGTCTCTATTTCTGAAATAACGCAAGATCCAGATAATCCTCGCTTAGCGACTGCGTCATTTAGCAACTGTTTTACAATAATAATGGGGATGAAAAGATAACTATCTTCACGTCTATGACCTTTGTGTGTTGGCAAAGCAAAGCAAAGCTGAAGTAAGATCGTAAAGTCATGATGATTCAGTTAGCAGCCACTTAATGATCAAGTTAAGTGAATTGTGGTCATAAGTCGAGGACCACATACAAAGGGATTGATTGTGATCGTAAGCCTAGAACTAGAACAACCTTTGCAGAGGATTTGATTAGTTCAGGTGAGGACTATTTATATATTACAGTAATTTGAAACGTTAGGGTTAGTCCACATAGAACCTGCTCCAGGTTATCTGCATTCTTGCTTAACCAATTCTAACCATCAGACAGTGAACTCTGAAAAGCAAATTTAGTGTTTTGAGTTCAGCATTCAGGTTCAAGGGACTCTTTGTTACAGGTAATCCTCATTTAGCAACCACTTGTTCAGTGGCCATTTGAAATTCCAACAGTGCAGACTGCAGAGCAAAGGGGCTTATGACCCATTCCTCGTTGTTGCCACAGTCACAGTATTCCCTGCAGTCACTCCATTGTTATTCGGGTGCTTGGCAACTGGCTCACAATCATGAGGTCATAGGTCATGAGATTGGGCTAATGTCAGGGTTCCAAGTAACACCCCTAACGAAAGAAGACTCCGAAGCTTGAGGTTCCTCAAAGTTCCCTTTCATTGTCATATTGGCACATCTGGGAAAACCCAAATCTGAAAGCTTCCAGGTTTTCCCCACCCAAATGAAAAGTCCAAGTCCCTGCCCAGCACTCATATGTCCATCACATGGCCCAATCAGGCATCATCCCAACTGGAGATAACTCCCAGTCATGCCACTCCAGGTGCAGGGCAGGTGACCTTGACTCTCTGAGAAAGGAATGTTATTTTGACTATATCTATATCCCACTCCATAAAATCCCCCCTCCCAATTTCTCACAGCATTAAATGTGGCAGGCCTGAAGGCCCAATGGAAAAGATGGCTTCCAGGCCTGACACATTTGACAACCTTCACTGTTGGCTTCCATGAAGAAACCAGTAAGAGGTTACACAATATTTTCATTAACCACATAAGATTTGCTTAACAATGGCAACTCAATTTGACTCAACTGCTGTTGTAAGTCAGTGTGTTCATATATTACTTTTGATAATTGCATGACTTAGTAATGGAGTTGCTGATCCCAATTACCACTGTTAAGGGAAGACTAACTATACTCATATCCTGTGGTGGGTTCCTACCAGTTCGGCTGAACCAGTAGTGGTTTGGCGGCTTCGGTCGCTAGAACTGGCAGTGACCCAGGCCTGCCATGCCCCCAAACCGTTTCTCCAGGCGATGCTGTAGGTGCCGCCATCTTGTTTTTCCGTTCTGTGCATACACAGAACAATTTTAATTGCACTGTGCATGCGCGCGCTGCGTGCATCAAGCCCACAAAGCGCACACTATCGAACTGGCAGTAGTGCCTGCCAGAACCCAGCCCTGCTCCTATCCCTATGTGTAGTTTTAAACTACGTGTAGTTTTATGAAAAGAAGGACTGGGGTGATAGCAATGTTCCAAAATCTAAGGGTTTGCCATAAAGAACAGGGAGTCAACCTGTTCTCCAAAGCACCTGAAGGCAGAACAAGAAGCAACAGAACCAGTCAAGGAGAGAAACAACCTAAAACTTAAGCAGAAATTTCCTGACAGTTAGAACAATTAGTTGAAGAGCTTGCCTCCAGAAATTGTGGATGCTCCAACACAGGAAGCTTTTAAGAAGAGATTGGCCAACCAGTTGCCTGATAGAAATGGTATAGAGCAGTGATGGTGAACCTTTTCGGCACCAAGTGCCCAAACCGGAATTTCATTTCATTTCATTTCATTCATTTCATTTATTCGACTTATTAACCGCCCCCTCTCCCCGAAGGGACTCGGGGCGGTGCACAGGAAATATAAAAACACAATATATCACAAAATAAATACATAAATACTTAAAACTATATTAAATTTACACCCTGTGCTAAAAGCTACTCCATTAAAACTAATCCCTGAAGCCCAATGTAGAATTTCTCTGCTAAAAACTAACGCTAAGTAGGGTAGGTTAGGCCAGGCTGGCCTGTTGGAAAAAGTAGGTTTTTAGTTGCTGGCGGAAGGAGCATGTGTGTATGTGCATGCATGTGTGTGTGTGCCCATGCCAGAGCACCAGACACCCAACAACCGGCTGGCTGGTGCGCCCATGCCTGTTTTTGGCTGTTTTTTGGGTTGTTTTCATGCTATTTTTTGGGCCATTTTCTGGCTGTTTTCCGAGCCATTTTCAGGCCATTTTCCAGCGCTCAGAACCTATGAAGACCAGCTGGCCAGAAAGCAGAAGAGCAGCTGGTGACGGTGCACGTGCCCACAGAGAGGGCTCTGTGTGCCACCTCTGGCACGTGTTCCATAGGTTTGCCATCATGGGAATAGGGTTTCCTGCCTGAGCAAGGGGTTGAATTAGAAGACCTCCCAGGTCCCTTCCAACTCTGTTATTCTGACAATTAAGACCTGAATTTGTAATGAAAACCGGGCTTCTAATCTATAGCTCCTCCAAGTTAAAATACTCAGGAATCAAAAAGAGAAAATGCTCTGCTTTGGATTCTGCAGATTGGTCAGAACAGACAAAACTAGATTATATTAGATTACATTATTAGCATTTCCATAAAGTGGAAGCAATTCCAGATTCTCTTGCATTAAGTGGTCCAAAATAAGCAGGTTAAAACCATGACAAAGGTTTGTTTTCTGCAGAGACAATATCAAGACTCCTTTGGGCAAAAAAAAACCGTCTAATTTATATCTCTTCCAGAAAGGTAGCATGTTCTTCAGACATTAAAAAAAATCCTGTAAAGTGATGCAGACATGAAAGTGCCTCCTGATTTCTCGGCCTCCTGATTTCCAATTAAAGTGTTCCTTGTTGGTTTGGGATGGTAGTTTAGCAGCAAATATATGCTAATAAAATCCTAAAGAGGAGGAGGCAATCTCAGCATGCAGGTGTCTGATTGCAACCTGGGTGGCTGATAGGAATAACAATCTGAAGCCTCAGATTGGTCTCTCCTTGTTAAAGTTTATTTGCTTGAACACAGCCAATATAGAGAGCATGTGTGTCCAATTCAACCTTAGGATATGTGGACATAGATGGCTGGCGGATTCTGGAAGTCCACAGGTCTTAAAATGGCTAGGGTTGGACATCCCCGGGGTAGAGCAAGCCAGAGCCCATCAGCTGAATATGGGCAACAAACCACTATATTGTAACCCTTGACCCCAACACTGTGCTGTCAAAGCTCAATGCTTTTAATGAGAGGAAATCCAACCCCCCTTTCTCAAAATGTTTCCCTTGAGTATCACACTCCACTGATATAACCTCACTAGACCATTAACTTAACCTATTTGTGGTCCTTCCAGGCATTTTGAAAAGGCCATCCTTCCATCCCCTGAAAGCATGTCCATTCCTCTTTAGTGGCCAGGTTTCATCGGAGCTTTTAATGCAGTCTCCCACCCCCTTCCTGATTTCTACCCATTTACACTAGGATCAGCCCACAAGGCACTACAATACAGCCAATACATCACTGGAGCTTAGGTTCCTGGCAGAGGGGCTAACACCTGTGTCCACAGTTTGCACAGCCAGGTCCATGAAGTTTGCATCTGCACTCATGTAAAGTAGTGCCAAACAATTAAGGCCTTTGAACTCTGGTGCTGGAGAAGACTCCTGCGAGTCCCATGGACTGCAAGGCGATCAAACCGGTCAGTCCTAGAGGAGATCAATCCTGACTGCTCTTTAGAAGGCCAGATCCTGAAGATGAGACTCAAGTGTTTTGGCCACCTAATGAGAAGGAAGGACTCCCTGGAGAAGAGCCTCATGCTGGGAAAGATTGGGAGCAAAAGAAGAGAATGAGGTGGCTGGATGGAGTCACGGAAGCAGCAGGCATGAGTTTAAATGGACTCAGGGGGATGGTAGAGGACAGGAAGGCCTGGAGGAACGTTGTCCATGTGGTTGTGATGGGTCGGACACAACAACAAAGGTACTAAGCTGGTTTGGTTTCAACCACAAAAAGATTTAAATTGTTGGCTGATGTGTAGCCGACGGAGGGCAGCCCCCTTTATTGTGTCTTCAGAAATTATCTCCGTGTCACAAAAAAACCCGGAATATCGACCTCCGTGTGGGTGTAGGAAGCAAACCATCTGTCGGATAAGACTGGCTTCTCTCGGCCACTTCCGCCTCCTAACCAGATCAGGTTTCCTTGAGTTCTCAGCAAGGACCTTGGAAGGAATCGTCAGAAATGACGGTAAATTTGGAATGGAAACATTGACCAGAAACAGGAGGCCAGATCGAGGCTCCTCTGGAAGCCATGGAGAGTTTCCTTCATCTCCAGAAACAGCAGCAATGGCCCATCTCCAAGAAGCCAGGATAACCTTGTGGCCTAAAGCAGTTCACTGGGTTGAGTTGGGCCTTTCCCCATTGCGTCTGAAAACGGAGACATTCACTCCCATTCACACTGCAGGAGAGTGGGACCATACCCACTTGCTTGCAGCTTGTACATGCATTTATTTGTCCAGACTCCCACAAACCCTTCCTCCAAGAGACTGAAGCAGTATATCAGAGATCCCCAAACTTGGCAACTTTAAGACTTATGGACTTCAGAGGGCATTAAAGCTACCTGGTGGAGGCTGCAAAAGTCCGGACTACCACAGGAGGGCCAGAGCTGGCTGGAGAATTCTGGGAGTTGGAAGTCCACAAGTCTTAAAGTTGGCAGGTTTGAAGACCTCTGCAGTATAGCATTAACGCTACCGGGTGGAGGCTGCAAAAATCCGGACGACTACCAGAGGGCATGAAAACTACCTGATGGAGGCTGCAAAAATCCGGACGACCACCAGAGACAGCGGGGGGGGGGGTGCGCCCTCACGATTCAGTGCAGCCGCTCCATCCCCTTAAACCAGGCGGCCTCTTCAGTGTCGCCAGCAGTTTTAAAAAAAAAAGGGGGGGGGGACTCGGCCCGACGTGGGTTTAATGAAGGCGGCACTCTGCACACGCCCAGAGGCCCTCCCCGCATTTTGCAACCTCGGAGGCAACGCTGGAGCGGGAGCGGCAAGCGGGCTCGTCGTCACGTGACGGCTTTCTCTTTCGCCGCCCGCCGGTCCCTTTAAACCCTCTTTTCGCCGCGCGAGTTGGGAGGAGACGGACGGAGGGAGGCTGGAAGGCGGCGGCTGGGGCGCCCCTTTTGCCGCTGCCTCTCGGAGCGCTGTGCGCGGCTTGCTCGGCCGAGGCTCTCCGGCCGTCCTTCCGCCCTGACTCCAGAAGCCGCTGAGGGAGGAAGAACCGAGCCGGGAGCCCCCCCACACCCCACGGTCCATGCCTCTCTAAGCCGGGTAAGAAGCGCTGCGCCCCGCTCCTCTCCAGCCCCCTCGCTTTCTCTTTCAACCCCCTCAAACCGCCTTCGGCTCCGGCTCTGCTTGCCCCGCTTTTACTTCGACTTCGCCTTTTTGCAAAGGGGGGGGGGGGAGGGAGTGTGTGGCCGGCGAGGGGCGGGGGGGGGGAGTGTGTGGCCGGCGAGGGGCGGGGGGGGGGGAGCGTGTGGCCGGACTGCCTAGCCGCGGGTTTCCCCTTCTTTCTTCTCCGCCCCCCCCCCCCCCCCCGCGCCGACCTGTTTCCATTGGCGGCGCCTCGGTTAGTGAAAGCTTTGCGCCCGCGGAGTGCAGAGCTTTTACGGGGCATCGGTCCCGTCCGGGCTTCGAACCTCTTTCAAGCCATTCCCCAGACACGCGGGTGGGTGTAGTGCGTGGCTGTTGGTGGAGCTATTGAAACCGGGGAGGACGTACGTCCCACGCTGCCCCCAAACCCCCATCCTGCACATTCCCACCCTTCCTTCCTTCTTCTCTCTTGGTTGCTTAAGGATCTGGGGAAGGTACGTGGTCGTTAAGCCGGATATTTGGGGGTGGGATGGGAGGGGAAGAGAGCTGTTATTTTGTATTTTGATTTGTTGCTAGTTTCTACACACACAAACACACACACACACACACACACACACCAACACATCTTTTTGCTTTTGAATAGCAAGTGTTTACCTTGGAGGGGGGTTGTTTGAGAGAAAGATGCACACAACCTTCCCTTTCCCTTGTATCTTGATTTCCCTTGATTTATATGGATATTGTTTCCTGATTGCATATTTGTACCCTATGACTATCACTAAGCGCATCTTTTTATTCTTGATGAATGTATTTTTATTCTCCTTATGTACACTGAGAGCATCTGCACCAAAGACAAATTCTTTGTGTGTCCAATCACACTTCGCCAATAAAGAATTCTATTCTATTCTATTCTATTCTATTCTATTCTATTCTGCAGCATCAGGATTCCTTGCACAGACACGGATACACACAACACTTAGCTAGGTCCACCTTTTCCATCTTTCTGGTGGGAAGGCTAATAATTTCCCCTGTTTCTGTGAATCAAAAAATTCCTGAGAGGAGCTGGTGAGTCTTAATGGTAGCAGGGAGCCATTCACAAGAATATTCGACAATGCCAGGGAGGAAGGGATGGGAGGGGGGATCTCCCTTCGACCTTTCTCTGTGCCTCCACCTGTGCCAAGGGCTGGCTGGCTGGCTGGCATTGGATGATGGATGCGAACCAGGCTTCAGAAATGGCATTTGTCCCATCCTGATGGCTGCCTGACTGATGGATGATTATTTGGCTGCATGGAGGCGGGTTTGTAAATGGTTCCGGATGGGGCTGCACGTTTCCACCCCGCCTTCGGTTTTTAATCAATGGGCTTCCTTATTAATGACTCGCCAAAGAAGCCACGTGCTGTGTCTCTTCTGTGGTTAGATGGGAGTTGAGCTGGCGGCTTCAGAGAACTGGTAATGGGTGTCACGAAGGGACAGCAGACTGGATGATCTGATTTTATTGGATTATTTTAATTGCCAGGGAGTTGCTTGTGGGATTTTTCTGCCTCCAGGGGGGCTAAAATAATTCGCCTTGCATCTTGTCTGCGGAAGAGACAATATTCAGTTTTCTGCCTGGAACAGCAAAATGGCTTGACCCTCTCCTCGTAGGTGTATCTGGCTGTGCAAGGGGCGTTTTTATGCTGTGTGATCCGATGCAGGGAACCCCTTTATTCAGAGACCACAGCATCCCCTGATCTTTTCCCTCGACTTCCCACCTCCCTGTTTTTCAACCCGCACCTTGCTGCATTATTTATTTACTAGCAAAAAGGGCCGTCAGTATGATTGGCTGGTCTGTGCAAGACGGTGCATTTGTAGAGACCATATGTGTGCAGGCGCACACTTGTGTGTCTCCCTACGATGTGCTCTGCATGCAAACATCGTCCATGGAAGGTAGAAGTCAGTGGGGCTTTTTTGCTGCAATCCTGAGTCCGTGCACTGCACAGAGATTTCATTTCCTCTCCCCCCCCCCCCCCCCGAAAGGAATCATGAGTGTTGCCTCTCTTTTGAAGGGAAGAAAAGCCACATTTAGGAATTCTGCTTGGATGGGGTAAAATTAGATGCTTTTAAGAACTGAGTTAGATTCTGTGGATGGATTCCCAGATCCTCTTGTCTTTTGGGACTGTGAGTTCTAGTCCTGCCTTAGGCATCAACAATGGCTGGGTGAACCTGGGACTCCCTCTCTCTCTTTCTCTCTCTCTCTCTTTCTCTCTCAGAAAATAGGAAGAAACATTAGGTATGTACACTGCCTTGAGTGATTTGTAAAAATAATACAGGTGTGATATTAATTGTCATTCCATAAGGGCAGATGGGCAATCTCTAAACATGATACATAAATAAATCCTTAATTTGGGAATACATTTCTACTCTAAGTAAAGGAGCTTATTGCTGTGTGTAAAAAGAAAAAGAAAAACAGGATTTTCTGTCCCTTAAACCTGGAGAGGGTGGATCAGCAATGGGAAGTGAAGAATGGGCAGCTTGCCCTCCCTCTTTCTGAATTATAGTAGCCTGGGGATTGCCTGGTGGGAAAAGAAATTGGACTTCAGGATCAATGTTTGTTGCGTATTGTGGATGAATCATTGATCGTCATTTGAGAAAATATTGACTCCTGTTGGCAAGTGGTTTGCCTTTTATATTAGATTTAAAAAGAAAGAAAAGGGCCAAACAGATTTTGGAAAAAGCATGTGTGTGTTCTATCAATACAATACAATAGCAGAGTTGGAAGGTACCTTGGAGGTCATCTAGTCCAACTCCCTGCCTAGGCAGGGAGCCCTATACCGTTTCAGACAAATGGCGATCCAACATCTTCTTAAAGACTTGCAGTGTTGGAACATTAACAACTTCTGGAGACAAGATGTTCCACTGATTCATTGTTCTAACTGTCAGGAAATTTCTCCTCAGTTCTAAGTTGCTTCTCTCCTTGATTAGTTTCCACCCATTGCTTCTTGTTCTACCTTCAGGTGCCTTGGAGAATAGTTTGACTCCCTCTTCTTTGTGGCAACCCCTGAGATATTGGAACACTGCTATCATGTCTCCCCTGGTCCTTCTTTTTATTAAACTATACATACCCAGTTCCTGCAACCATTCTTCTATCGATGTATTACAGGCAATCTTCAATTTAAAGACCAAAATTGAGCCCAAATTTTAATTGTTAAGGCAGCACTAAAGTTATTTTTGCCCCATTTTATGAGTTTTCTTGCCACACTACAGTTGTTAAGTGAATCATTTGGTCATTAAGTCAATCTGACTTTCCTCCCATTTGACTTTGCTTTTTGGAATCTGGCTGGAAAGATTACAAATGGTGATCACATAGAGCCCAGGACTATGCAACTATCATCAATTCATGCCAGTTGCCTGGATTTTCATCATGTGACCATGGGGATGCTGCAACGGTTGTAAGTGTGAAAACTGGCCATAAATAAATTTTTCGGTGCCCTTGTAACTTCAAACGGTCACTAAATGAATTGTACAGGACTATCTGTAGTTGCATGTCTGCAATGCCAAAACTCTTCAAGTGATTCATAGAATGGCAATAAACTCATAAAGTCACCTACACGTGAGTTGGATGGCTATATAAATTTGAATGATAAATCAATTACATTATATAAAATACGATATCCATTCTTAAAGTAAGATTTCTTTTTTTTAAAGGTAGCAACATGCAAGAAAACTCATGTTTTCTAAAGACCGGAGGGCTGCTTTAGATTTCTTGCAGCAGCAGAAAGGGTTGTAGGTTTTATAACTAATGCAGTAATCTAATAATAGTTTTCACTTGGTCTGCAAATGCACAACCTGGTTATCCCAAAGGTGCTTTTTCTAAAAGACAACTGGACTTTCTTGGGTTTTTTTTCTTTGAAAACCTACTAAAACAGAAAAACATCTTGGATGAGATGCGAAATGTTTTCAAAGAAAAAACAAAGAAAATCCAGTTGTCTCTTGGAAAAAGCACCTTTGGGACAACATGGCCTGGATGATTGAGGATCTCCATAAACATTTATCCAAGTTGCACTGGCTTCTGGTGGTTTTCCAGGTGCGATTCAAAGTGTTGGTTACCATGTTCATGGCTTAGGACCTGGGTATCTACGAGATCGCCTTCTGCCACTGAGAGCCTCCCACTGGCCAGTACGCTCCCATAGAGAGGGTCTCCTCATGGTGCCGTCGGCTAGACAATGTCGACTGGTGACACCCAGGGGGAGAGCCTTCTCTGTGGGAGCACCTGACCTCTGGAACGAATTGCCCCTGGAATTAAGAACTATCCCTGACTTACGCACCTTCCGCCGTGCTCTCAAAACCTTTCTCTTCCAACAAGCCGGGCTGGCATAAAACAGGATTTTTAAATTTTTAAATTTAAATTTCTATTATTTTAATCAGGGTTAGTTTGGGTTTTTTTCCACATTTCGGCCAATATTTTCATTATGTTTTTTAAAAGCTTTTAAAATATATAACTTTTATATATTTGTTTTTATATATGTATATATCTGTTTTTATTTTGGCTGTACACCGCCCTGAGTCCTTCGGGAGTAGGGCGGTATAAAAAACCCAATAAACTCTAAACTCTAAGCACCACTCCAGACAGTCCTTGACTTATGACCGCAATTGAGCCCCCGATTTTTTGTTGCTAAGTGAAACATTTGTTAAGTGAATATTGCCTATTTTACAACTTTTCATGTGCACAGTTGTTAAGTTAGTAACACAAGCTGTTAAGTGAATCCGCCTTCCACTTTGACTTTGCTCGTCAGATGGTTGCAAAAAGGAATCGCATGACCCCCGGACACTGCAACCGTCATAAATATAAGTCAGTTGCCAACGCCTGAATTTTGGTCCCTTGAGGATGCATGGGGGACACTGCAATGGTCTAGGTGTGAAAAACTGTCATCAGTCACTTTTTTCAGTGCTGTTGTAACTTCAAATTGTCACTAAATGAACTGTTGTAAGTCGAGGACTGCCTGTACTTCTTTGGGACTTGAGTCTGCCTTGCTGCTGTACCTTGTGTCAGTATGGGCCAACTGGAAGAGTTCCAACCCCATCAGATTGGATAAATCCCTTTTTCTATCATCCTACGAGTAGAATATTTTTATTTATTTATTTGCATTCTACATTTACGAATTTGATAAATAACTCAAGGCAGTGAACATATTGAACATGTATATCCAACACACCTTCCTCCTCTTATTTTCCCCACAACAGCCACCAAGAAAGAGTGACTCAGCTGGCTTTCATGGCTAAAGTGGAATTTGAACTCACAGTCTCCCACTTTTTAGCCTGGTGCCTTAACCTCTACACCAGGTGTTGAGTCCTCGACTTGCGACTGGTCTCAACATACGACCAGCCGCAAGTCTTCCATTCTGCCTAGAAGGACCATGGCAACAGACTGTAGCCAGTCTGAAACTGCCAGTCGCGTCTGATTGGCCCAGACGCGGCTGGCGGTAAACCTGGTCCTGGAGCGTCCTGATTGGCTCCCCGTTTGACAGCTCGCGTATAAGTAGCTGTCAAACGCGGGAGCCCCCGTCTACCGCACTTCTTCTGTTCTGTAAATAGTTCTTCGCGTCTCTGTGTTTTTGCCAATAAACTAGTTCTTTTACTAGCCTGAGTCCGAACTCCCTCTGTTCCCGAAATCTAACACCAGGGGTGTCAAACTCACGATGTTATGGTGGTGTCATGTGACGTATAGGGACTTTCTCCCCCCCCCCCCCCCCGCCCCTTTCGCTAAACCTGGAGTGGACGTGGCTAGTGCGGGATTTATCTGGCTGTGGGCAGCGAGTTTGACCAAACTGGCTCTCTCCAGATCTTTAAGACATTTGCTCATTTTGTATTCCTTCCCCTACCGTTGATGGAAGCAGACTTCTATTTCCTACTTGATAGAGCCTTCCACTAAATTAATATTAGACCAGCCTAATGATTTGGCAGTGCCAGCTGAGATAGTTAAGTGGTCTAGAATTTTAGATTACATCGGGGAACACTCAGAAGAAAGGAAAAAACATAGCAGAAGAAACAACATATCATACTCCTATTCTTCAACTAACTAGATCTATTCATGACTGCATGAATATAAGGATCTTAATTCTATGTACCTTTGTGTCAGGATTCTTTTGAGATTCATTTTAATTTTGTTACCCACCTGTAATCTCCCTTCTGAGAAGCTTGGAGAGAGTAGGTACTTTTTTCTTTCAATCCCTAATTTATGCTTTTAGGAAAGGATGACAGTAATAGCATCAAAATCTGATCACTTTATGGGGATTAACGTGTTAACAGAACATACACCCTAGGGGGGCGTTAGGGGTATCTTACCCCCACAGGATTTGTTTCCAGAGAGGAAGTCATCTGTGTACCAGGTTTGGTGGAAATTGCTTGAGGCATTCCAAAGTTGGATAGCCATTTGTCTGAAATGGTATAGGGTTTCCAGCCTAGGTGGGGAGTTGGACTAGATGACCTCCAAGGTCCCTTCCAACTCTGCTATTGTATTATTGTTATCATGCTGGAACACACACATTCAAGATTTTTAGGAGAGTAACTAGCTTCCAAGGAAGGAAATGAAAGTTCATCTTGAACAATCTGATCAGACCTGAGTCCCGCTGGTGAGAAGGTGCGGTATAAAAATTCAATAAAATTCAAATTCAAGACACCTTCTGGGACACATTGGTGGATGGTCGCATTGGTGGATGATCTCTGGAGGGCCAGAGATGGGGGCTGCTCCTCCATCCTGGTCCTATTAGACCTCTCGGCGGCTTTTGATACCATCGACCATGGTATCCTATTGCATCGACTGGAGGGGTTGTGGGTGAGGGGCACTGTCTTACGGTGGTTCTCCTACCTCTCCAGTCGAGCGCAATTTGTATTGGCAGGGGGGCAGAGGTCGACCTCGAGGCCTCTCACTTGTGGGGTGCCTCAGGGGTCGGTCCTCTCGCCTCTCCTGTTCAATGCATATATGAAGCCGCTGGGCGAGATCATCCGTGGTTTTGGGGTAGATTACCATCTGTATGCTGATGATACTCAGCTATACATTTCTACCCCAAACCACCCCAACGATGCCGTCGAAGTGATGTCCCGTTGTCTGGAAGCCGTACGGATCTGGATGGGAAGTAACAGACTCAAGCTCAACCCGTCAAAGACTGAGTGGCTGTGGCTACCGGCGCCCCGGTTCAACCAGTTGACTCCATCACTGGCCATTAGGGGCGAACATCTGGCCCCCGTGGATCGGGCACGCAACTTGAGCGTCCTCCTAGATGCCCGGCTGTCAATGGATGACCATGTGACAGCCGTGGCTAGGGAGACGTTTCACCAGGTTCGCCTGGTGCACCAGTTCGCCTGGTGCACCCCTATTGGACTGGGACGCCCTTCGCACAGTCACTCATGCACTTGTGACGTTCCGTCTAGACTACTGTAACGCTCTCTACATGGGGCTCCCCTTGAGATGCACCCGAAGGCTGCAGCTGGTCCAAAATGCGGCCGCGCGGGCAGTCCTGGGAGTTACTAGATACTCCCACGTAACACCGCTCCTGCGCGGGCTGCCCTGGCTGCCTGTGGCCTTTCGGGTGCATTTCAAGGTGTTGGTTATCATCTTTAAAGCGCTGCATGGCACAGGACCTAGTTATTTGCGGGATTGTATCCTGCCCCATATATCCCTTCGGCCGATCGCTCTCACAGAGAGGGACTTCTCCGGGTGCCGTCCACTAGGCAATGCCAGCGGGCGACGCCCAGGGGAAGGGCCTTCTCTGTGATGGGCCCGACCCTTTGGAATGACCTTCCCCCTGGTATTAGAACGACCACGGACCTCCGCTCTTTCCGCCAGAAACTCAAAACCCACTTGTTTCATCTAGCCGGCCTGGCCTAACTCCATGCTTCCCGCCTCAGTCTGTAATTTTAAATTATTTTATTCGGTTTTATGGGTTAATTTTTAATTTTTATAAATTTGTACAGAGGACTATTTAATTCGATTTTAGTTTATATGTATTGTTATGATTTTGATAATTTTAATTTTACCTGTACACCGCCCTGAGTCCCTTCAGGGAGAGGGGGCGGTCTAGAAATCTAATTAAATAAATAAATTAATAAATATGTATACCACTTGACAAAAAATTACCGTGTTTAAAAGTGCATCTAAACATCTCTTTTCAAACAATTAAAGCATAATAGTTTTACAGGTTTGATAATTAAAACTAAACTAATCTGATAAAATAAATCAAAACTGTTTCAGAAGCTGCTTCATGCTATCTCTGCAAATGCAGATCACCTCTGCGGACATCAAGAAATCATTTCTGAAGCAGCCATTTCTGAAGCCCCAAGAGAGATACATGTCTTGACATTCTAAAGCCCCCCATTTCAAAAGATTTATGCAGCTCAAGTTGTACAGGCATAGGCTGAGTCATTAACATTGCCCTGGGCCTGGGTTGTAATTCAAAATGGGTTATTAATTTAGTAGAAGGCTCTATCATGTAGGAAAAAGAAGCCTGCTTCCATTGGTGGTAGGGAAGGGCTCCAAAATGTGCAAATATCTTAAAGATCTAGAGATAGCACTGCCTAATACAGAATTGCAGGCTAACAATGATTTGACGTCATTTATTCAGAGGTCACATTTTGTGTTATGCAATATATGACCAAGGTCTTCTGAAATTCATTGGTGCTGCAGAATGATCTTTCTTGAGCTGAAAGAATGGCAAGACACGTATCTCTAAAGTAATTGGTGATCTAGACTACATTGGAGGCCCTAATGGCAATTGTTTGATAGAAACTGTTTAGCATGGATTACTTTTTTCTGTGAACCCAGATAATGATGATTTTTGGAGTCCCATAAAGATACTAGCAACCACTAGTATATTTGGTTTCACGTGTATTAACTGCAGCTAGAATTGTATTTGCATAACATTGGAAGAATGGTGAGATATCGACAGGTGAGAGTATAGTTAAAAAAATATTAGAATGTGCAGAAATGGATAGATTAACACTTACTTTGAAGACAAAGAAGAAACTTAATATTTTTATATGGGATCTATTTTACCAATGGTTAGATAAAAGAAACAGAAGTTAGAAATGTGGGGATATAAAAAGTATAAATGTTAAAATGGGGATTTATGAAAGTAGATAAGTTAAATATTATTGTCATTATAGTATTAATGTTATTATGATGAATACTGTTGTAAACACTTTGGTTATGATTGCTTAAAAATAATTCTACCCAGACAACACACTGTTCGATGGAAATTGAATTTTTATATGTTATAAAAATAAAATTAAAAATGAGAGAGGAAAAAAGACACTGGCAACCACTAGTAGCAAAAAGTGACCTCTTCTGTGGGGGACTACCCCTTAATACGTGGGGAAAAAATCCTCTCCTTTGACTTACAGATGAGTTCCTTACAGTAATCCAGTTTGGCACCGAGTACCCAAACCGGAACACATGGCCTAGCTTAGAGTTAGATTTTAGTCTATATTTTAGCTTAGATTTTAGATTTGAGGATATTTTTAATGGATTGGTAGAGATTTTAATATTTTTAGTTCAACTTTTTAGCACAGGCTATCTAATTTAATCGTATTTTATCATTGTATTCATTGTTGTTGTCGTGGTATTTTAATTCCCTGTGCACCGCCCTGAATCCATTCGGAGATAGGAGCGGTATACAAATCCAATAAACTGTAAACTGTAAACATGTGCATGCATGTGTATGTGCACATGCCAGAGAACCAGAAACACGAAGACCAACTGGTTTTAGGCTGATTTTGGGGCTGCTTTCCGGTGCTCAAGCACCCGCGAAGACCAGCTGACATGCACGCTGGAAACCAGAAGAGCAGCTGGCGACAGCGCACGTTTCCACAGAGAGGACTTTGCGTGCCACCTCTGGCACGTGTGCCATAGGTTGGCCATCACGACAACTAAGCCATAATGTGATTTGTTTGGGCTTAGTATGATATGTGAATCCTTCCTATTAAGGCTTACTGGTATGTGTAAGCCAGGCCTCTGTAGCTTATTCAATAAACCAAGGTTTAAAAACACCTGTCATAAAATTTCATTTGGATGTAGCTTTTTGTACATCAGCATTTTAAAAATTGATCCTGTAACAGATGTGGAATACAGAACAGTAGTTATAGTAGGAGACCAACCCGAAACAGTGACACCTGTGTCCCTGGATTTCAGCAGCCCAATAGTGGAGAATCTAGGGAGCTGCCAAAATGAATCTGGGGGGGGATGCACGCAAACCAGCCACATGCGTTTTTATCAATTCTAAATGTCATATTAAATCCTTTAATCTTGAACAGCCTTCAGTGGGACCCAGAGCCACACTTTGATTGACGTACGGAGGGCTGAAGCGAACAGTGCAAAAATTGAAGTATGCGTGTAATTAAAATTAAATGCCACGGACTTAAATGCACCTCATAATGTCCCTCTGGCATCTCATTAAGCGATACCTCAAAGCGAGAACAACTGCAAGCTACTGGAGGGAGCAAAGGTGTTGCACCTCTGCTTTGAACAGTTAGAAGACAAAATCTTACTGGTTGCCTTGTAGTTCATAACAGGGACTAGGTTAACACAAGGGGACGATGCTTCAGAATCTGTACTGCAAGAGCTTTCAAACGGAGGAACAGGTGTTGGGGTTAAATCAGGGAATTTTTGCAATAGGGATACTCTTGAAAATGCATGCTTTCTGAGATATTTCAAAGTCCCACAATGTGCTTGTGTAATGTGCTCTTTGTTATATTGCTGCTGAATAGTGCAGCCTTGCTTCCTTTTGCCTAATGTAACTGAATTTCCTACATTAAGGCACTGCCTCTGTAACATGATGCAATGGCAGGATTATATTTGCCTAAAGTTTCCCAGTGTTGCATAGATCCTTCTCCCTTGTGTTTCTGCCCACAGTGGGGACTGAGTAGGAGATACCAGACATCTTTTCTGCAGGGTGATAGACTTACATTTGCTATGCTGCTAAATACTGGTTTTATTAGACTTCTTTGACTGGATTTCTACCCTTAACAATCTTATTATGGATTTAATTGGATCAACTTCCATAGACATGTGTACGTTCCCCTGGGTCTAAAGCTGATTTGAATAAAAATGTATTTCATTGAACCTAGAAGCTATGTAGATTTTCTAAAACCACAAGGTAGCAGAATTCAAATTTGAAGAGTAGCCTAGTTCCTGAGGAAAACCCCTTGCAAGCTGTGTTTAGTGCTTAGTTGGAGGAAGTTGATTATCTAGACCCGCGCCAGTCCGGCTTTCGGCCCGGGCATAGCACTGAGACGGCATTGGTCGCGTTGGTTGATGATCTCTGGAGGGCCAGAGATGGGGGTTGTTCCTCCATCCTGGTCCTATTAGATCTCTCGGCGGCTTTCGATACCATCGACCATGGTATCCTATTGCATCGGCTGGGGAGGTTGGGGGTGGGAGGCACCGTCCTACGGTGGTTCTCCTCCTACCTCTCTGGCCGATTGCAATTTGTGTTGGCAGGGGAGCAGAGGTCGACCCCGAGACCCCTCACATGTGGGGTGCCTCAGGGGTCGGTCCTTTCGCCTCTCCTGTTTAATGCATACATGAAGCCGCTGGGTGAGATCATCCGTGGTTTTGGGGTAGAGTATCATCTCTACGCTGATGATACTCAGCTGTATACATCTACCCCAAACCACCCCAACGATGCCGTAGCGGTGATGTGCCAGTGCCTGGAAGCCGTGCGGATCTGGATGGGAAGTAACGGACTTAGGCTCAACCCGACCAAGACCGAGTGGCTGTGGTTTCCGGCTGCCCGATTCAACCACCTTTCTCCAACGCTGGCCATAGGGGGCGAACATCTTGCCCCTGTGGATGGGGCGCGCAATTTGGGTGTCCTCCTGGATACCCGGCTGTCTATGGAAGAGCAAGTGACAGCCATGGCCAGGAGGGCGTTTTATCAGGTTCGCCTGGTTCGCCAATTGCGCCCCCTATTGGATCGGGACGCCCTTCGCACAGTCACTCATGCCCTCGTGACATCTCGACTGGACTATTGTAACTCTCTCTACATGGGGCTCCCCTTGAGGTGCACCCGGAGGCTTCAGTTAGTTCAGAATGCAGCCGCGCGAGCAATTATGGGAACCACCAGGTTCACCCACGTTACACCGCTCTTGCGCGAGCTGCACTGGCTACCTGTCGTCTTCCGGGTGCGCTTCAAGGTATTAATCATCATCTTTAAAGCGCTCCATGGCTCGGGACCTAGCTACCTGCGGGATCGGATCCTGCCTCATACATCCTCACGGCCGATTCGCTCCCACAGAGAGGGACTGCTCCGGGTGCCGTCCACTAGACTCTGTCAGCGGGCGACGCCCAGGGGAAGGGCTCTCTCTGTGGCGGGCCCGGCCCTCTGGAACGACCTTCCCCTCGATATTAGAACGACCACGGACCTCCGCTCCTTCCGCCTGAAATTGAAGACTCATCTTTTCCGCCTGGCTGGCCTAGGGTAGTCTCTCTGTCTATGGGTTTTTAAATGTATACTATATTTATTGGGTATTTTTAGTTAATGGGATTTTAGCATAGGATTGATTGAGTTTAATTCGTTTTAATTTGTATGTATTTTGTATATTTTTCGTTTTTTAATTTCCCTGTGCACCGCCCCGAGTCCCTGTGGGGAGAGGGTGCGGTCAATAAATTCAACTTATTATTATTATTATTATTATTATTATTATTATTATTATTATTATTATTATTATTATTATTATTATTATTATTATTATTAGTTATGGCCCACGGAGCTGCTCTGGAAACGGAAGTACCAGCCCATGGGGTCTCTGCCAGCGAAAACGGGCTCCCGATCACCGTTTTCGGTTGGGATGGCCTCTTGCAACCTTCTCTCGGGAGGCCGTTCTGAGCAAAAATGGAGATTGGGAGCCTGGTTTCGCTGGCAGAGCACTCGGATAACCACTGGCATCCCCGACACGAGTGACATCAAGCAGGCCACACCTACCCCGACCACACCCACCCTGGCCCCCGAAGGTCAAACACAACCCTGATGCAGCCCTCAATGAAATCGAGTTTGACACCTCTGTGTTAATCTATGCATTTTTAGCATTTTGGTGAGCTGAAAGTGTAAAATCTGAGTGTTTATATCTTCCCTTTTCTCTAACAAAACATTTCTTCACAGCATTTATATTGTACATCCAGAAAACGTATTTTCTGAGCAGCTCACTCTGATAAAATAAATAGCTATAGCATCAACATAAATAAACTAAAAAGCAGCGGAAAGGCAACAGCGAGATAAAATCAAAGACTTTGAAAAGCCCAGGGGAACAAAAATGGGAAATGGTCTTTATTTTTAGCGTGGTTTGGTGATCTCACTGTAGCTTCTTTTGTATCAAATTTCTCATTTCTAGGCCATGTGAAAGTCCATTAACAACATGGTCATCTATAAATAAATTTGCACAGAAATGTATTCAGAAGTCAGATTGTGGTTGCGTGGTCTAACAAGCTTGATGGTGTGCGCTGGATGCAAATTTTCAGTTTTTGCTGCTCTTTGGTTTTCCCCCCTCTTGCTAGGGGGAAAATTGGGTGTGGGATGAAGAGGAGAAAATTGTCTGGTTTGGGGACCATTATTATTTACTATATGGCTGGACCTATTCCTAATAGGGCAGTGGAGAAACAATCTGAGATATTTTTTATTGCTTCTCTGGACAAATGTTTTCTAAACCTTGAATGACAGACGGGCCCTTTAGCCAGTCTGGGCAGGAAGTCAAAACTTGATTTTAATGGGTAGATGCTGAGGGAGTAAGCAGTTGAATGGGAAGTCATAATACTCGCATTAAGCAGCGGGGTGTTTTTGGTGGAAGAAGCTAGAATGAAAAAGCAGGAGCTTCACAACTGCATTTAACGCAAATACACATGGACAAGCCAGGCTAATGCCCTGTTTATGTTACATTTTATGAATTCTCTCTTAGGCCTCTTTCTTCTTTTTCTTTTTAAAGCTGTGTCTCAACAAAGAGGTGATGGGAGGATCCGGCATGGCATGGCCAGAGATAAATGTCACTTGTATTTGTAATTCTGCTCAACCTGAAGATCAAAGCATAAATGCTTGGAAATCAAACCTGCTGTAGTAAGGCTGGTGACTATCCAAGTAAGTGGCTATTAATAAAGATCACTTAGCATGCTTGGTGTTTTTTACAACATAAGCTGAGACCCAGCACAAATTGGGAGGCGCTGGACTGCCGTCCAGAGCTTGAGGCTGACTTCACATAAGTTAGGAAGGTTGAAGTACTGTCGTTGGGGCTGAGGTTATGGTTTATTCATTTAATGTGTTGTTGTGACGCTTTCCAGATAATCCTTTTAAAGCTGATTACAAAATGAAAATAAAGTACAACAATGGCATTAAAATAAATGTCAAATGATGAATGCACTGTAAACACCCATGAATTATAAGGGAAGAGAAAGGAGAGGGAAAAGACGCATAATATTAACAGAGAGCAGACAAGGTTAAATTGCTGCATTTAGGAATTTTGTATAAATAGGCACTTTAATGGATACTAGAAAGAAGAGAATTCTAGAGAACATATAGAATAATAGAGAATATATCTTCACATTTGATGCAGTTTGGGTACAGGTAGTCCTTGACTTGCAAAAGTTCATTTGCTGACAGTTCAAAGGTACAGTGGGTCTGAAAAAAGTGATTTGTGACTGTTATTCACACTTATGATCGTTGTGGCATCCCCTTGGTAACTGACATATTTATGATGGTTGCAGTGTCCTGGGGTCGTGGGATTTACCTTTTACAACCTTCTAACAAGCAAGGTCAATGGGGAAGCCAGATTCACTTAACAACTATGTTACTAACTTAACAACCGCAGTTATTAACTTAAAAGTTCGTAAAATGGAACAAAACTCACTTAACTTGTCTCATCAGGCAACAGAATTTTGGACTCAATTGTGGTTGTAAGACAAGGATTACCTGTATTAAGTATGGAAGGTGTAGCTAGATTTTTTTTGTACTCACACCTTGATTTATTTTTTGTCCACCCAGCATTTGCGGAGGGAATGGGGCCAAGTTACCCCTCAAATGTCAGATGTCTGCAGTTGAAACTTAAAACACTGCTTGCCTGTTAAAATCCTAAACACAACATACAAGAAATTACTCTTTCTTTTTGTGAGATGGGATTTTCCTAGCAATGAAATGTAATCCTCTTATATACTAATTCCCCCTCCCCCACCCAAGAATCTGGGTGCATATCTAAAGGTGCTCAGGAGGCTAAAAAGGAGGTGCCAGGCAGAAGAAAGCAGGCTATGGGTTGCCCAAATCTGCCTTACGATTTACTATTCTAAGCAAGTTCAAGCGCTCTGGTTTATTAAACAATTATGGCTTTTTAAAATGCTTCTATCTTTGCTGCAACATCTAGTAGGGAAGATGCATTACATTCATTTGTATAATATATATGTGTGTGTGTACGTGTGTGTGTGTGTGTTTATGTATTTATTTATTTATTAAACTTTAGCCATATATAATATCATCTCCAACCGAGCACTCAAATCCGGGGCGGCTGCAGTGAAAACATGGCAACCATTCCTACAAATGTGACAAATTTGCCAATCTGGGTTCGTTTAATTTTATCGTTCTGGTTTGATATTCTTTCTTATGTCGATCCTTGATCGTAGTAATAAATTGGATTTGGTGGTTCAACTTTAACGAGAGTAGAACAACTGTAGGAAGAGATGCTACGAGTCCCAGAAAAGAATGTTGGAAAATTGATTCCTCTCTTTATAAAATGAGCAGAAAGTGGACGTGAAGGAGGAGGATGTGGAAGCTGCTTGGAATGGACAGGAATGCATTATGTTACAGAGCCCACAGAAATGTCTGGAATTGTGATAGTAGGAGGCATGTAGATTTGTGCCTCTTCTAATGATGAAATGACAGAAACCGAGGATTTGGTGGGTGGGGAGGAATAAACTGTACATCGAAGAATAATGGACTGAAAAATTGAAAATGAAAGAACGCTGTTGTATAATGTGTGTCTGGAAAAACAGACTGGCAAACAGTGTAGTCAAAGAATAAGGCATAATTAAGATTAAAAGATAGAAAATAGAGAGTGATTTTCATAGCCACAAGCGATAATTTGGGAAGTGAGTGAAGACGATAAACAAGAAATCTCTAGCAGAACGAATGGAACGCAAATAATGAAATTATTTGGGATGAAGCCTAAAGTGATAGAAAGCTGGGAGGAGTAATTGTTTTAAGGAAACAAAATGTGAAAAGAGTGGAATTGAATGGAAGGATATATACATGGGTATGCTGACAATGTGTACAGAAAGAAAGCCATAAATGCGGGTAGTCCCCGACTTACAACAGTTCATTTAGTGACCATTCGACATTACAACGGCACTAAAAAAAAAGTGACTTATGACTGTTTTTTACATTTACAACTGTTGCAGCATTCCTATGATCACACAATCAAAATTTGGATGTTTGGCAACTGATTCATATTTATGACAGTTGCAGAGTCCTGGGGTTACGTGATCCCCTTTTGCATCCTTATGACCAGCAAAGTCAATGGGGAAGGCAGATTCATTTAACGACTGTGTTACTAACTTAACAACTGCAGTGATTCACTTAACAACCGTGGCAAGAAAAGTCATAAAATGGGGCAAAATTTCACTTAACTAATGTCTCACTTAGCAACAGTGATTTTGAGCTCCATTGTGGTCATAGGTTGAGGGCTGCCTGCATTGTGAAATGTTGGGAAATAAGTAAATTTGAAGATGAGGATGATATAAAAGGAGACAAGTTTAAGCGATGTGATTTGGTAAAAGTAGTAGCTGTACTCCTACAATTGTGCACAAAGGCAGTGCCTATGCCTGACAATTGGAAGAATTTTGTTATTGATCTCCAGCAAGAAAAACATCTTAACACATCTGGCAGTACCTGTTGATAGGACAGGACAGGATAGGACCTTGGAAGTCTTACAGTCCCGCCCCCTGCTTAAGCAGGAGACCCTATGTCAAAGTGATGGCTAACCTTTTTGTCCTTGCATGCTGAAAGCGCACATTCAATAGCGTGTGTGTGCCCACACCCATAATGCAATACACAACCCCCCCGCCATGTACCCTGCCCCCCCTGCGCATGTGCATGCAATACCACCACCACCCGCGCCCCATTTTGGGCCTAGCAGGCCTCCCTGCAGCCTCCTGGTCAGTGGTGAAATTCAATTCTTTTTACTACTGGTTCTGTGGGCATGGCAGGAAAAGAATACTGCAAAATCTCCATTTCCAGCCCATTCCTGGGGCCAGCCAGAGGTGGTATTTGCTGGTTCTTGACAATAAAGTCCACAATATGCAGTTAACATTAATATTATAGGCTTATCAAACACGCCTATGTTATCTTTTATTACTTGTTAATTGCCCTATCTTACTAGATTTGAGATAGTCAATAAACTATATCAGCCTGTTGGCTGTGGAATTCTGGGAGTTGAAGTCCACGCATCTTCAAGTGGCCAAGATTGAGAAACATTGGACTATATTATTCCATTGAATGTTTAGTGATTTTAATGCCCTATTCAGTATTATGATGAATGTTTTCCCCTCTGGTTTTAGAAGGATAGGATAGGATAGAATTCTTTATTGGCCAAGTGTGATTGGACACACAAGGAATTTGTCTTTGGTGCATATGTTCTCAGTGTACATAAAAAGACAAAATACCTTTATATATATTGCTCCCACCCTCCTTCCATCTATATAGGCTTTATTTTGTTCAACTGTCTTTTTCTCTGAAGATTTTATACCTTCTCATGTGCGAAGTGACGTTAGGTACAATCAATGTACCTAGTTCTTGACTTACGACCACAGTTGAGCCCAAAATTTCCATTGCTAAGCAAGCTAAGTTGTTAAGTGAGTTTTGCCTCATTGTACGATCTTTCTTGCCACCCTGAAGTGAATCACTGCAGTTGCTAAGTTAGTAACAGGGTTGTTAAGTGAATCGGTTTTCTCCATTGACTTTGATGGGTCCTTTTGTGACAGATGATCATCATTCTTTTAGGTGGCCACATTGAGAAGTACTACAGCGAAAGTTCTGCCCATCTTCTTAATATGTGAAATGATTCTTGATTGTAACTTGAAACACACAAGGATTTCTTGGTTTGGCAAGAGACAGTCTAGAACAGGGGTCTGCAAAGTCGGCTCTTTTAAGACTGGTGGACTTCAACTCCCAGTATTCCCCAGCCAGCTATGCTGGCTGGGGAACTCTGGGAGTTGAAGTCCACCAGTCTTAAAAGAGCCGACTTTGCAGACCCCTGGTCTAGAATAGTTGTCAAACTCAAGGCCTGGGGGCTGGAACCAGCCTGCAAGGTGTTTAGATCTGGCCTGCAGGGCCACCCTAGAAACAGCTAAGGACTGGCCTGCAGTGCTTCTGCCAGTGAAAATGGAGCTCAGGAGGGCTGCATGCGGCTCTCCCAGGCGCCATTTTCAGCTGCAACGGCCTCCTGCCACCCTCTGCCAGTGAAAATGGAGCTCAGGGTTGCATGTGCCACCCCCACCCCCCCAGCTCCATTTTCACTGACAGGGCGGGAGGAAGTGGTCACAGCTGAAAATGGAGCTCTGGAGCCTGTTTTCTCTGGCAGAGAGCTTGGGCCACCACAAACGCCCCCGACATGAGTGGCGTCAAGCTGGCCACGCCTGCCATGCCCCCAAGGTCAAATACAACCCTGATGTGGCCCTCAATGAAATCAAGTTTGACATCCCTGGTCTAGAAGCAGATTTGAAGGTTGTAGTGGAAAAAAGACACGTGATGCAAATTTCTTTGGAAAATGATGTAACCACCGTTAATTCAGCAGAAATAGCTACTCAGAAGGGCACTATTTGCTCATATTCTTTTTGCCCAATTCCTCACCACTGTCTCTGTTTTCCTCTCATTTCTTAAGTTGTTTTTCTTCCTTAGCTTGTCAAGGATGTGACTACATAAAGGAACACACAACCACTGGGTATCTCTACACAAAGCAAAATTGAAATACCAAAAAATACTTTCAATAGAAAGCAAAAATCAAGAACACCGGGGCATTAGCTCAAACTGGCAAGAGGAAAGATCAAAAGAAAAAGTAGTGGGTGCTTCAAACCAACTTCCAGTGAAAGTAGAGGTCAATCATCAGTAACTGAGTTTAAACATGCTTGAGATAAACACATGTCCATCATCCGACAAAAATTAGAAGTGAAATAAAAATGGATAAAATATAACAATAATAATTAGATATAATAATAAAATAAAAAGAAAGCAAACAACAAACTCAAATGCAGACTTGATGGACTACTGGAGTTTTTTTTTCTGCCATCAGTTTTCTATATTTCTATTTACTCTAGAGAAAAGAAAGAAAGAGAAGTACCTTAAGAATTCACACGGTAATGTTTGGCATTGAGTTGAAAAAAGATTTACTTCCTCTCTCATTATAGTACAGCTCTGAGTCATCTGTCAAAATTAGCAGATTTTGATCAGACCACAGAAAAACTATTTTTTCCATGACACTTAATCTGGGAAATCCAACACCACAGGTTGTATCAAAATAGCTTTGGAAACATTGAGAGTAGATGGGTCTTTTAAACAGACTAAGACATGATGCTGCATGTTTCTCAAATATCTATGCTTAAAAACTTGTACTTGCTGAGAATGGTTCTTTCTAGATTCTGAGAGCCAGGATCTCAGTTCTTAGATGCATTGTGAATATATTCTGATGTCTTGCAAAGTGCAAAATTATAGGCAAGGGTTCAAATAGGAGTATTTTTCATCAATTACTTTTTACTTCTCTCTCTCAATGTCTCTTGCCAGTCTAGCACTAACTAGAACTATTGATCATACCTAGTTTGGGTATCAAAATATCTGCAAGAAAAAAAACTAAGCTCAGATAGCACCAAGGATCCATCATTTCAACCATGAGCTACAAATACTGTATCTATGGAGATTCTCAGTCATCCAGGTCATGGTTGTCTCAAAGGTACTTTTTCAAAAGGCAACTGGATTATTTTTTTCTCTTTTGGTGATGGGAAGGTCAGAACTAATTCTTCCATCTCTCCCCCCCCCCCCCCCACCTCCAGCCAAAACTGGTGAAGTTTCATGGATTTAATTGATTTTAACCTTTTTAATTCAATTTTTTAGCACAGATCCCGATTTAATTCCGTTTTAAACTGTTATATATTGTATTGTTTTGTATATGTTTTTTATATTTCTGTGCACCGCCCTGAGTCCCCTTGGGGAGATAGGGCGGTATACAAATTCGATTAAAGTAAAATAAAGTAAAGGATGAGAAGCAAAACTTCTTTTTTCTCAAGGGAATAATCCAGTTGTCTTTTGAAAAAACACCTTTGAGACAACCTGTCCTACAAATATTCTCCTTTATTGGTCTTGCTAGTCTGGATGCAAAGTGGTGAATTGGGCTTCCTTTTCTCCTTTATTTGGCCGCATAGAAAGCAGAAGCTTAAACTGGGATGGGATTTAGCCAGCGGTAGCAGAATTCTACTTATTTAAATGTCCAAACTATCCCTGAAGAACCGAAGATTTTAGCCTTGAATTTCTGCAACATTTGTACTCAACAGAATGAAAAGGAGATAAAGCTAAGCTTTTGACTACTCCTTGTTTTCTGACTTTTATTGAAACAGATGGTCTTGGTGTGTATTTGAGGAACTGCTGGAGAGAGCCACAAAATTCACACTAGAGTTTTCTCTCTGTTTCTTACTGGCACTGCTTTGCACCGGACTGTGAGCCAATCTTCTTTGGGTGCCATTTGGTGCCGCCTTGTACCTCTTGGCTGTTTAATAGTTGAAATGCTTGTGAAATTCCCTGAATGCTGAGTTGTAAACTGGCAGGCTCCGAGTCTCAACAATTCCCTTTTATTTGCCCTAAAAAGAAAAGAAACAAAGAAACAAAGCCTTGACTTTCATGTGATTAAAAAGCAACCCAATTGTGACTCTTCATTGAAGCTCTTGCTTGTCATTTTTCCATTTTTATGTAAAACCGAAATCTTCCTTCCTTTGGGGGAAGAGATTATGTCATTATCTCTTCTTCTCAATTAAATGCTGTTCTTGAAAATTGAAAAACCTTTTTCCTGGCAATTCTTGCTTTTCATGAAGTCGCTCTCTTTCTAATTTCCATAGCCAAAAATGGGCTGCTAGATAGGATTCATGTTTGTTTGGACCAGGGGTGTCTCACCTATAAAGGGTTTAGTTGCCAAGACACTGAGCTTGTCGATCAGAAAGGTTGGCAGTTCGGCGGTTCGAATCCCTAGTGCCGTGTAACAGAGTGAGCTTCAGTTACTTGTCCCAGCTTCTGCCAACCTAGCAGTTCGAAAGCACGTAAAAAGTGCAAGTAGAAAAATAGGGACCACCTTGGTGGGAAGGTAACAGCGTTCTGTGCTCCTTCGGCGTTTAGTGATGCTGGCCACATGACCACAGAGACGTCTTTGGACAGCATTGGCTCTTCGGATTTGAAACAGAGATGAGCACCGCCCCCTAGAGTCGGGAATGACTAGCACATATGTGCGAGGGGAACCTTTACCTATGTTTCCTCTTCCCAGTTTAAGTTTTCAAAGATGGAGTTGGCTGGTGTACCCCACTATAATCATTTGTGATATTTTTCAGGCACCAATATGTATGCAAGTGCAGATCGTGCATTAGTCCCATATGTTTAATAAAATGTGCAAGATCACTTGCTGCTTTGATCAATTAAAAAACTCTACATGCACCCATTTCCCCCTTGAGATAATTCCCCACCCCCCCATTTCCCAGGCATGCTAACTCTTCATGGATTTGGAGTTAGATTCAATGTTTGTGAATTTGCCATTCAAATGCAAAATGAATCAAAACTACCTAAACTGAATTCTAGTCCTTATGGTTCTTGACTGGAATAAAAATACATGGGAAAAATCTTAGAAGCTGCGTTAGCAAAAATTTTAATTGGCAATAGAGAGAGTCCTCAACTTACAACTGGTTGCTAACAACTGTTTGAGGTTACGATGGACCCCCACAAACGACCTGTATTCCTAAGCTCCAACAGCTGAGCGTTTTGGGTGCTTAGAAGCTGGCCTGGTCCCATAGTTATGTCACCTAAATTTTGTGAATTTGTGAATGCACATATAAGTTATGTGAATTTACACTTCTTTGCCCCAAACAGGGGTTTACTTCTGATTTTGGGGGCAAATGCCCTATTGCGATAGGTATACTTAAGGATTGCCGTGTTTTCTTCACAGTGACCTGTTGAATCAGGTCTGGCCATGTGGTGACCCCTCTTTACAGCACAACGACTTATGACTGAAATGGACAGATTCCATTATAGCCATAAGTTGTGAATTGCCTGTGCCAGTTTATCACTTCCATAGAAGCTGCTTTCCATGCAGAAGAATTCAATCCCTGTATTTCCTCGATAAATGTTGATTCTTGCTTATATTGCCCCACCCTCAAAACACAGAGTTCTGTTTAATTGAATTTTAATTTCACAACATAGAGGCAGATTTAACCCTAGTTTCAATTGGGAAAATGTGACCATCCTAGACTAAGCCAAGTCCAAAAATGCCAGGGAATTTCTAGAAGCCTGGCACTCTGACAAATCAGCCGTCAAGAGACACATAGACATTAACTAGACATTAACTATAGAGAAGACAATGCAAAAGAGACAAATCACCCAACCCAAAAAAGGAACAAAAAGACCCAAGGACCTCTCCACCAGCAATCAGCACCCAAATTAGCAGAGATTAACTCCAAGGTTATCATCAGATCAACAACCAAGTAAACAATACTTCGATCAAGAAACTGCCAAAGAATCCAACAGTGAACAGCTGAACCAAAGAACCTCTAAGACCACCCCCACCAACACTGACAGGCAAGCTACCAGAATATAAACTGATAGAAAACTGCACTCCTTACCAACACAGATGATGCTACCTAGTTTGGATAATGAAACGGCTGCAAGAAAACAAGTGTAGGAAGTTAAAACCCCACCCCTCTTCTAAAAAAATGAAATATCCTGGGAAATACTGAAAAGGCAGAATTTTATATCTCCCTGGATAAGAAATGGAGACACATGTTTTAAGCAGGAAACACTTAATAGCCCCCACCTTTGTCAATGGTCCATTAAAATGCCTGAGTCAGTCTATTCTACATAACAAAGATACCCCCTCCAGCTCCAGGGTGATGGGATTAAGGCATGATAGTATTAGCCCTTTACCCATCTCTCCACAGGACACCTGGGAAGAAGCAATGCTCAACCAAACTTGGACTCAAAACGCAGCCTACAGAGTTGCCCTGCATGGCCCCATGGGAATCTGACAACAAATCAGAATAAATGATCAAGATCAAAGGCCAGAGAGGGCATAAAGCCAGGAACTTTCAGCATGCCTGCCTCTTTTCTTCTTCATCCAACATCTGGAAGCATGTGATCCTGTCCACCATTAAATCATCTTTCCAAGCAGTCTTCAGGTTTCCAGTGTCTCTTTCCCCACTTGGAACTGAATCCAGAAGGACATTTCTTCCAACACAACCAAGCACAGAGAGCATCAAGGAGCCCTTATGTCAACCCTGAGCTACAAATAGGGTATTCTCCTTTACTAGAGTTCTACTTCAAAGTGATCGGCAGGAATCTTGACTTGCTAAAAGCATTGGGTTCTTTGTGTGCAGGAAGTGGAGGGCTATGTAATATGTTAAATGCTTCAGTCCATGGCTCTATGATCAGTCATCCGTGTGATGAGTTTCAAGTAGATGAAGCCGTCCGTCAAGGAAACCTGTCGCTCTTGCGTGATATGAAAGGGAAAACCCAGTGAAGGATGGAAGGATATTCAATATTACACTGGGTGAGGCAGTTGATTTCCAAAGCCTTATGACCTGGTCAGTTAGCTGCATCTTATCTGACGGAGAATCAGTCTGACAAGGAAGAGTTTGACTGTCATTCTCATTTAGTTCTAATAAACGTGGAAAGGGACTAAAAGATAGGAGCATGTGAAGGAGGTAGTTCAGCAATAGGAAGATGAAGTAGATACTTGTGGACACAGTGATGGAAATTATTATGGGATGGGAAGGCTGGTGCAGACCACACATTCGTGAGGTGACTCTGTTGTCAGGGTTCCAAGTAACACCCCTAACGAAAGAAGACTCCGAGGGTTGAGGTTCCTCAAAGTTCCATTTTATTAGAGATGTCATATTGCTTCATCTGGGAAAACCCGAATCTGAAAACGTCCAGGTTTTCCCCACCCAAATGAAAGTCCAAGTCCCTGCCCAGCACCCACATGGCCCTCACATGGCCCAATCAGGCACTGCCCCAACTGGAGATGCCTCCTAGTCATACACCTCCAGGTGCAGGGCAAGATGTCCTTGGCTCTCTGAGAAAGGACTATATATCTCCCATACTCCATATAATCCCCCCTATAATCCCATTTCCCCACAGCATTAAATGTGGCAGGCCAGAAGGCCCAAGGCAAAAGCTGGCTGCCAGGCCTGACATCTGTCTCTTAGCCCAAATCATCCTCATATAGAATTAGGAAAGTCCTGTTCAGAGCGGTCTCAGAGAGAGGGCAAAGTATAGATGTAATAATTTATTTATGCCATTATTTTGTAACCTTGTGTTGCTCTAATCATTCACCGACCTGCCCTATGACCATGGTGAGCAAGCTTCATTAGGGTTATAAATCAAGGATTACCTGTAGTCATTGAGTTCAGCTATTTTCTGTGCTTTTCCAAAATATCAGATTGTAAGTAAACAAGCTGGATTCACATGGAGCGTGTATCGAAGAAAGAAAATGGTAGGTAGAGAATCTACAGAGACTATCTTGGAGAAGGAAGGGAGCTGCCATCACTACAACCAAAGGCAAGGTTGACTGCCTATTTGAACAGAGAGTAGTGATACCTTCAAAACTGATGTCAGTCCTTTGAGGGAAGCCAAATCAGGCAACAGACTCCACATGAAATAGCAGTAGTACTTAAATTTATATACCGCTTCACAGTGCTTTACAGCCCTCTAAGTAGTCTACAGCAGTGGCTAACCTTTTTGTCATCACCCGCATCCATAATGCAATGCTCTCGTGACACCCCCGCATCCTCTCTCCGCACATGTGTGTGCATCCCCTGCACATGTGTGCACTCTCCCTCTGCCCCCTGCGCTTATGACCTTCTCGCGCTCCCCTGTGTCCCCGTGCATGTGCCCCCCTGCGCCCCATTTTGGGCTTAGTAGGCCACCTTGCAGCCTCCTGGGAGCAAAAATGGACCGTGGGGGAACCTTGTGCTACCCCCCTGCCCCCACAATGTGTGTGTAGCCCCCTGTGCATGTGCGTGTATCTCCCACATGTGCCCTGTCCCCCTCACATGCGTAGCAGAGACCCAAAAATCAGCTGGCCGAGGGAGGCACGCACACATGAGTGGTGGAGCTGAGCTGAGGCGATGGCTCGCGTGCTTGCAGAGAGGGCTCTATGTTCCCCCTGTGGCACATGTGCCATACGTTTGCCATCACTGGTCTACAGAGTCAGAATATTGCCCCCAATTATGTGGATCCTCATTTTACCAACCTCGGAAGGATGGAAGGCTGAGTCAACCTTGAGCCGCATTAGGATTGAACTCGAGGCTGTGGGCAGAGTTTGCCTTCAACATTGCATTCTAACCACTGCACCCCCAGGACTCATTGTTGGTACTCTATAGGCTATAATAACAATTTTGAAAGTTGATAGTGTGCCCACTTCCTTCCCTCTTAAACCAAAGACAGTCAGGGTGGGGCAGCCTTAAGTTTCTTTCTTGTGCTCTCTTGTCTTCCTGAGCTAATTCATGTATTTGCTGCTGGTCTTTCCATTCCTTCTTCAAGGTCAGCTCTCTGGTCCTGTACAGAAATAAGCAGTATCTATCTCCATTAGTGGTATTTCCAATCATAGCTGTAACTGTATGCTGGAATAGATGTCAGATGCCGTAGCATGATGGAACTGAATATGCTTGGCATGCAAAAGGTCCTCTATTCAGACTCCGGCATCTCAGGAATAAAATTTATCACCCATTGAAAGTGAAGACTTTGGAACGTGTCCATAGATGTGCTCCAGACCACACGATTGGATTCCATTATCCTTGAGCCAAGACTACGCTTGGAGCTGTGGATGTATGTAACCAGGATGGCGCTCTGGAGCTCCTCTGCCATTACTGATTTTCCCATTGACAATCATTGAAACACCAAACAGAGATTTTGGGTTTTCGGAAAGGAGATCTTAGCTGAATTTATGTAGTTGTCAGGATATCTCATTACCTAGAAAAGTTCTGGTCCCTGGATAGATTCAGGAAGAGGCTGACGTCTCTCAAAAATGTTTCAGTGCTTTGTGCATTGATTAGGGAGGTGGATCTATTGGTCCCCAAATGTGATCAGCTGGTATGCATACTTGGAGACCGTTGGCGATATACAGGATTATACAATGCAATAGTAGACTTGGAAGGGACCTTGGAGGTCTTCTAGTCCAACTCCCTGCCTAGGCAGGAAACCCTATACTATTTCAGACAAGTGGCTATCCAACATCTTCTTAAAGACTTCCAGTGTTGGGGTTTTCACAACTTCTGGAGACAAGCCGTTCCACTGACTAATTGTTCTAACTGTCAGGAAATTTCTCCTCAGTTCTAAGTTGCTTTTCTCCTTGATTAGTTTCCACCCATTGCTTCTTGTTCTGCCCTCAGGTGCCTTGGAGAATAGTTTGACTCCCTCTTCTTTGTGGCAACCCCTGAGATATTGGAAGACTGCTATCATGTCTCCCCTAGTACTTCTTTTTGTAGGCAGTTGTGCAAAATTGCTTTACAGGCCAAATCTCTTCCTAGAATAGTTACCCCGAGGCTACCATCAGTTGTAAAACATGCATTTACTTGAATACTAATACCTCACTTCCTCCGAGGGTGTCTTTACTACCCGGGTGTCAAACTCAATCATATCACGTGACGTATTGTGACATGTTGTGATGTTTTTTGCCTTACGGAGCCAGGCAAACACGTGACGCATCCGGCTCACCGGCCGCTAGTTTGACAGGCCTGCTCTACTAGCTCTGCTTACCTTTGTTCTTTTTCTTGATAGGTGAACATACTTCTAAAGCAGGGGTGTCAAACTTGCGACATCACGTAACGTATCACAACTTTGCTCCCCTTTGTTAAACTGGGCATGGGCGTGACCAGCATGCGACGCATCTGGCCCGCAGGCTGCAAGTTTGACACCCCTGTTCTAAAAGAAGCAGTAGGGGGATAGCAATTCATACAGGTAGTCCACAACTTACAATCACAATTGAGCCCAAAATTTATGTTGCTAAGTAAGAAATTTGTTAAGTGAATTTCCCCCCTTTTTATGACAACAACAACAACAACAATAATAATAATTTAATTTAATTTGTAAACCGCTCTCTCTCCCCGAAGGGACTTGAGGTGGTGCACAGGGAATTAAAAATACATATACAAACAACAAACATTATAATACAATTTAAAACGAATTAAATCTAGACCCTGCGCTAAAATCCCAAACTAGCTAAAACTAATGCCCCTAAAAATCCCTAATAAAATAATTTGAAATATTCAGCTAGAGGTAATGGGTCAATTAACCCAAGCCGGCCAGGCAGAAGAAGTGAGTTTTTAGTTTTTGACGGAAGGAGCGGAGGTCCGTAGTTGTTCTAATTTCGGGGGGAAGGTTGTTCTAGAGGGTCGGGCCCGCCACAGAGAAGGCCCTTCCCCTGGGCGTCGCCCGCTGGCATAGCCTAGTGAACTGCACCCGGAGAAGTCCTTCTCTGTGGGAGCGAATCGGCCGAAGGGATGTATGGGGCAGAATGCGATCCCGCAAATAGCTAGGTCCTGTGCCATGGTCCCGAGCTAGGTCCCGAGCCACATTTGTTAAGTGAATCACTGGAGTTCTTAAAATAGTAACATGGTTACTGGAACGACCTGTCCCCCGATCTTCGTACCATCACAGACATACGCCTCTTCCGCCAGGGCCTTAAAACGCATTTCTTTCATCTGGCCGGCCTGGCCTAGATCCCATAATTTAATTTTAAGATAATGTTTTAGACTGTTTTAATAGTTTTTAATAATTCTAGCACAGATTTATCATATTTAATTGTATTTTATCCTGTATTTATATGTTATTGCCTGTTTTTATCTCTTCTGTGCACCGCCCTGAGTCCCCACAAGGGAGATAGGGCGGTATAGAAATGTGAATAAATTAAATTAAATTAAATTAAATGTTAAGTGAATTTGGCTTCCCCCATTAACTTTCCTCATCAGAAATCACAAAAGGGGACCACATGACTCTGGGGCACTGCAACCATCATACATGTGAACCAGCTGTCAAGCATCTGAATGTAAATCAGATAACCATGGGGATGCTGCAACGGTCATAAGTGTGAAAAATGAATCATAACTCATTTTTTCAGTGTCATTGTAACTTCAAATGGTCACTAAATGAACTGGTATAAGTTGAGGACTACCTATATTTACTTTCTAAAAGAGAGCATGTGTTGTGCCCTGCCAGTGGCCAGCATAGCTGGCAGCAGGTTCGGACAGTGGGGACGAACATGGGCCAGTCCTGGAGTCTGGGGAAGGCTCTGATGAGGGCTCTGTGTCAGAGGCAGAGATGGGGCCAGGGCCGTCTGACAGTTATCAGCTGCCTTTGGAGTCAGACATCAGTGAGGCAGACAAACAGCTGGAGCCTGTTCCCAGTGTGCGTATGCGTAGAGTTGCCAGACGAAGGGAACCGCTAAGGAACAAGGGTTTATTTAGGAGTAAGGCCCAGATGGAGGGTGAATGGCCCCTCCCATAGGGAATGAAAGGGGAGTGGAGTTTGCAGGAGACAAGTAGTTCATTCCTGCATTCTTGCCAAGTAATGCGGCATCTGAAAGATATCGGCCTGGCCACTCTCCAAGCCTGATAAAGGTCGGTAATTGTGAACTAACTTGAAAGACTGTGGGGAGGAAAGACTTTGCTGGAGAGAAATTAACTGTAAATTAAATAAAAGGGATTTATCGGGAGGAGGAGTCGGCTTCGTGCTGCTGGGGAAGCCTAGGTCAGAACAGCATGTAAGAGCCATTCCGTTTCCGTTCTTGGAAATAATTAAATTGAAAGGCTACCACTTTTACTCCGTTATTTTTTGCATTAGAGACTTTTGTTTTAATTAAAATATATATATATCAGATGGTTCTCGGGGTGTGACAGGTGCTGAAGGGAGGCACAATGAAAATATAAACGTCCCCTTTTGTGTTCTAACTTCATAACCAATGCTAGAATTAGAGAAGAAAGAACACACAGACGGAAGATGAGAGCAAAGTTATCCAATAGCCAGTAAAACAAAAGGGCCTTTGAACAATTGGCAGGACCGTCAAGGATTGGAGATGGACAAATCAGTCATCAGAGTGAAATAGAGCCATCGTTGTGTAGCCTTGGAGGCAGCTCTGCTCTGAATACCAGCCTGGAGGTGAACAGCAGGCAGGGTTGTGGGATCCCACCGAAATCCAAAAATTAAACCGATAGCAATCTGTGGCTTGTCTGAGGAAGTCATAGTCAGGATCCCTCTTTTCACAGCTGCATAAATGTGGCTGGGCAACTTGACAAACATGTCTGAGCGGTGGAGCCAGCCAGCTATAAAAAGGTAGCAACGGCTTCTTGATTGTTGCTTGTGTCAGCAATATATTGGTGGATTCCACTATTTGGCTGCGCACCCTGAGCTCTAAATGGAAGCTTTCCCCCTTCCTCCTCCTCCTCCTCCTCTTCCTGCTGCATCCTCTAACCTCAGTTTACATCTTGTAGCTTCTCTATAAGCCTTTGTGCCTTGTCAGCTTGGAAGGTTATCTTCGGTCAGAAACAGAAATACTTCTCTGGCACCCAGACCCTGCGAGCTTTGCAGTTGAAAAAGCTTTCTGAACAATTCCATGCAATAAAGAAGACGATACTGAAAGTGAGTTGTTGTAATGCTTGAGATAGCATTGTCCCCAAAAGAAAAGGGTGTATGCAGATCTCACTTCAACCGCCAGGAGCCGACCATCGCCTCCCTTTCCCCCTGAATCTCACTTGGGAGTGGGGTTAGTGGTGGGTTCCGGATACCGTTCCAACCGGTACTTGCCCATAACGCTTCCGCAAGCCTCCGCGACGCTTCAGCTGCTCAGCACAGCGTCACGCAGGCACCATACACACCATGCATGTGTGCGGAAGCACCAAAAGCTTAAAGCACAGGTAAGGAGGGTGGGCAGGCGGGTGTGTGCCCTCCAGAGAACCGTACCGGAACGGTATGCTCCGGTAGGCCCGTACCGGGGCGTACCATCTATAACCCACTACTGGGGTGGGGGATGCAAAGTTTAAACCACATTAAACTGCAGTATGTACACAGGTTCGATGAACCCCTGTGAACAAATGAATAAAATAGAAAATATAATAATGCTAATAAAAGTAGCCCAATTTATTAACTTCAATGAAAGCGGTTAAACGCTGCCCATATTCAATTCTTGATTGCAAATGTGGCATTCAGTTGATACGGTTATAATTCATCAAAATAGTCCACACCTTAAATGTTTTTTCTGTTCACAGCATTTGTTCCATTTAACATAGGCAAAGCAGCTATGGCATTTCTTTGAAAGAGTAGCTAAAATTTAGAGCCCAGCAATAAATATGCAAATACGTCAAATGCTGGTAAGTGGGAGTTTGATTCTCCCTCTCTGTAATACAATCATGCATGTATATCAGTTAATTTATCTTCTACTTGGTAATGAGAATCCATAAGTATTGGCGGGGTAAGAGCGAGGGCTCCACCCCCATACCATTCACCCACTTATTAGTCTTTATTTAATTCTCGCTCATTTTAACTGTTTTTATTGTGCTTTTATCATTCTGTAAGCTGCCCAATCTCATCGCTTCAACACTGAAATGGGTGTCATATCAAATAAAGTAAAATTTATTAGTAAAGTAAAAATAAAAATTAATAAAATAAAATAATAAAATAAAAATTCTTCAAGCAATTCTTGGCCAGCTTTTTCTCCAAACTCTGGCTTGAATCATTGTATTCCTGTAGGAATTATATTCAATAGTTTGTGCGAATATTACAAATTCTTGGGATAGTCTATACTATCAGTCTATACAGGCCAATCAAACTGGCAGCCTGTGGGCTGGATATGACACATGCAGGCCACGCCCACCCCAGTTCTGCAAAGGCAAAAAACATTGTGATACGTCACGATCCAGCCCACGGGACGCGATCGAGTTTGACACCGCTGGTGTCAGGGTTTCAAGTAATAAATCCATAGCACATGTATCTATATGGATCACCATATATTACACATGTAGATATATAAATAAGATGTGATTGGAGCAGTGGTGGGTTTCTGCAGGTTCGCACCTACTCGCGAGAGCCGGATGGTGAAATTTAGAGAACCGGTGAGAGGAGGTTCCACCAGCGGATCCGGAAGTAAGTCTGCCCCACCACTGCCAGTGACCCAACAAGAAGGAAAGGAAAGGAAAGGAAGAAGGGAGGGAGGGAGGGAGGGAGGGAGGGAGGAGAGAGAGAGAGAGAGAGAGAGAGAGAGAGAGAGAGAGAGAGAGAGAGAGAGAGAGAGAGAGAGAGAGAGAGAGAGAGAGAGAAAGAAAGAAAGAAAGAAAGAAAGAAAGAAAGAAAGAAAGAAAGAGAATTTATTATCACAATTGAGCCCAAAATTTTGGTTGCTAAGCAAGAGCATTGTTAAATGAATTTCACCACATTTTACAAGTTGGCCACTCCCACCCTGTCACATGACTGCCAAGCCATGCCCACAAAAATAGGCCACATCTACAGAGTAGGTTCTAAAAATTTTTGAAACCCACCACTGGATTGGAGACATTCACAGTGCTAGAGTTCCAGTAGATTTTTAAACCATGGCATTGAACATGCTAGTTACCTGGGTCACACAAATACACTAAGCCATAATATATGGCTTCATCCATCAGACTAAGTTAAAGCCAAGCTCGTGAGAGTTTTTTTGTGATCTATAAAACCATGGCTTTTTGTTTTTGTTTTTTTGCTTTCTTTGTAATTGGGCTCTGGAGTGAAGCCCACACTCTGATTTAAAAACTTACCCAGATTCTGATTTAATAATTTATTCTTAACTCATCTTGGTTTATTGTTGGGGGATTTATCAGTGGTTAAATACAATAAATTATATATGGGATAGAGCAGTGATGGCAAACCTTTTTTGGTTTGTGTGCCAAAAGCGGGGGGAGCGCAGGAGGGGTCATGCGCGGGTGTGCCACACCCATAATGCTTTGTGCACGACCCCAGTGCACATGCACGCACAACCAGCGCTCCCCCCCATTTTTGGCGTGCTTTTTTCGCCCTTTCCAGGCTCCAGAGGCTTTATAGGAGACTGGGGAGGGCGAAAACAGCCTTCCATGCCCTCCCAGAGGCTTCAGAAGCTTCCCTGAAGCCTCTGGAGCATGAAAAACCAGCCCCTTGGGCAGACTGGAAGTTTGGGAATGGACTTCCGGTTTGTTCGTAGGGTCATTTTTTGCCCTCCGGAGCCTTTAGGGAAGCATCCTGAAGGGCAGAGCTAAAACCACCTCTACGAGCAAACCGGAAGTCAGTTCCCAAATTTCTGGTTTGCCTGTAGGGCCGTTTTTTTGCGTTCCAGAGGCTTCAAGGAAGCCTCCGGAGGGCAAAAAATGGTCTCAAAAGGCCAAAATCAGCTTACGACAAATGGCTCAGCGTGCCCCACCTATGGCATGCGTGCCATAGGTTCGCCATGACGGGTATAGAGTATAGACCCCTTTTTTATTTGCATGTACTCATTTCTGTTGCTTCTCCACCCATGAGAGGTTTGGCCCAGCCTTATAACATTTCCTCCTCTGAACGCAGGGTCAGCTTAACTATTCTAGAATCACCAAATAATAGCCCAAATGCGCATGCGACCATGGTATCCTATTGCATCGGCTGGGGGGGTTGGGGGTGGGAGGCACCGTTTTACGGTGGTTCTCCTCCTACCTCTCTGGCCGATCGCAATTTGTGTTGGCAGGGGGGCAGAGGTCGACCGCGAGACCCCTCGCATGTGGGGTGCCTCAGGGGTCGGTCCTCTCGCCCCTCCTGTTCAACACATACATGAAGCCGCTGGGTGAGATCATCCGTGGTTTTGGGGTAGAGTACCATCTGTACGCTGATGATACACAGCTGTACATTTCTACCCCAAACCACCCCAACGATGCCGTAGCGGTGATGTGCCAGTGCCTGGAAGCTGTACGGATCTGGATGGGAAGTAACGGACTCAAGCTCAACCCGACCAAGACCGAGTGGCTGTGGTTTCCGGCTGCCCGATTCAACCAGCTCACTCCATCGCTGGCCATAGGGGGCGAACATCTTGCCCCTGTACATTTCTACCCCAAACCACCCCAACGATGCCGTAGCGGTGATGTGCCAGTGCCTGGAAGCTGTACGGATCTGGATGGGAAGTAACGGACTCAAGCTCAACCCGACCAAGACCGAGTGGCTGTGGTTTCCGGCTGCCCGATTCAACCAGCTCACTCCATCGCTGGCCATAGGGGGCGAACATCTTGCCCCTGTGGATGGGGCGCGCAATTTGGGTGTCCTCCTGGATACCCGGCTGTCCATGGAAGATCAAGTGACAGCCGTGGCCAGGAGGGCGTTTTACCAGGTTCGCCTGTTTCGCCAATTGCGCCCCCTATTGGATCGGGACGCCCTTCGCACAGTCACTCATGCTCTCGTGACATCCCGACTGGACTATTGTAACTCTCTCTACATGGGGCTGCCCTTGAGGTGCACCCGGAGGCTTCAGCTAGTCCAGAATGCAGCCGCGCGAGCAATTATGGGGACCGCAAGGTCCACCCATGTAACACCGCTCTTACGCGAGCTGCACTGGCTGCCTGTCGTCTTCCGGGTGCGCTTCAAGGTGTTAATTATCATCTTTAAAGCGCTCCATGGCTCGGGACCTAGCTATCTGCAGGATCGGATCCTGCCCCATACATCCTCACGGCCGATTCGCTCCCACAGAGCGGGGCTTCTCCGGGTGCCGTCCACTAGACTGTGTCAGCGGGCGACACCCAGGGGAAGGGCTCTCTCTGTGGCGGGCCCGGCCCTCTGGAACGACCTTCCCCCCGATATTAGGACGACCACGGACCTCCGCTCCTTCCGTCTCAAATTGAAAACCTACTTTTTCCGTCTGGCCGGCTTGGGATAGCCTCCCTGTCCTGGGGTTTTAGGGTAATTTTAATTATTTGTAGTGTTAAGGGGTTTTAGGGACAGTTTTTAGTTTTTATAGATGTTTTTAGCGCAGGATTTGTTTAATTGTGATTTTAAATTATGTATTCTGTTTGTGTTTATTGTTTTTTAATTTTCCTGTGCCCCGCCTCGAGTCCCTCTGGGGAGAGAGAGCGGGCTACAAATAAAAATTTATTATTATTATTATTATTATTATTATTATTATTATTATTATTATTATTATTATTATTATTATTATTATTATTATTATTATTATTATTATTATTATTATGCTATTTGTGTTACATCATGAAATGCTATATGACTATAGGCCATAAACCAGAGCTTGTTTTAGAGTTAAACCAAAAAGACAACTTACAAGGTGCTGCCGCATTTATTAAAATAACTTGCAGTAGTGCCAGGACAAAAAATTATCTTCATTGTGTCTTAATATAAAATGGCTCATCATGGTGCTCTTCTTCTCTGTGTAAAAATAGTCAAATTGCAATTTATTTCTGCATAAAGCAACCTATCAAATAAAGTAGACCAGATTATCTAAGATATCTTACAAAGTAAATGATTAACAGAATAAGCACATATTACCCATAAACTGGATTCACAAACTCTGCCCATTAGCAACTTAATACAAGTCCTTGACTTACAATTGGTCACTTAATGACCATTTGAAGTTATCCACCCCCAAAAGTATTTATGACCTGTATTCAAAGTTCCAATGGCTGTGCCTTTCCTCCTTGCAATTGCATTTTGGGCACTCAGCCGTTGGCCCGTATTTTGTGGCCATTTGCAGCATCTCTCAGTCATATGATCACAATTTATGGTTTTATTTTATTTTTTTGCTGGAAGCCAGCATTTACTTCTGATTTCCAGCGAAAACTGCTAAAATGGGTTTGCTTAACGACTTCTGTGTCCACTTAATGCTGACTTCGAGATTAGCTGGTTTCATCCATTGTGCTAAGACATGGTTTGAATGGAGTGCAAATAAACCAGGGGTAATAAACCACAATCCCACTTACTTAGAGGTGGGCAACTATGGCAAATGTATGACCTGTGAACTTCAACTTCAATTCAACCTACGAGATCGCCTTCTGCCACCGAGAGCCTCCCACCGGCCAGTACGCTCCCATAGAGAGGGTCTCCTCATGGTGCTGTCGGCTAGACAATGTCGACTGGCGACACCCAGTGGGAGAGCCTTCTCCGTGGGAGCACCTGCCCTCTGGAACGAATTGCCCCCGGAATTAAGAACTATCCCTGACCTATGCACCTTCCGCCGCGCTCTCAAAACCTTTCTTTTCCAACAAGCCAGGCTGGCGTAAATATGAATTTTTATTACTTTTAATTGGGGTTTATTGGTTTTTAATCTTATGAGAGGCCAAATTATTTAATATGTTTTTAAAATTGTTTTTAACTTTTATATATCTGTTTTACTTTGGCTGTACACCGCCCTGAATCCTTCGGGAGTAGGGCGGTATAAAAAATAAATATAAAATAAATAAAATAAATAAAATAAATAAAATAAATAAAATAAAATAAATAAATAAAATAAATAAAATAAATAAAATAAATAAAATAAATAAAATAAATAAAATAAATAAAATAAATAAAATAAATAAAATAAATAAAATAAATAAAATAAATAAAATAAATAAAATAAATTCCTGAGCATGGCTGGAGAAGGAATCCTGAGAGCTGAAGTCCACAACTTGTAAAGTTGTCATTGTTAATCAGCCCTGTCCTAAACCAAAACAGGCAAATTTCAAGCATGGCCTGAATCTGCCAAATGGTTGACGACTCTCATTCCTAAAAGCAAACATTAACACATTTGTCCATGTCATTGAAACACCCACAGTCTCCATTCCCATGAATCCATGGAAGTAAAAAAGGAAATTGCACTTGTCTAAAACTACCATTCGATTCTCAAAAATGAGGGCTGTGTGGCCCAAGGGTGCTTTTTCAAGAGGCAACTGGACTTTCTTCCTTTTCTTTGAAGACGTTTCGCTTCTCATCCAAGAAGCTTCTTCAGCTCTGACTGGATGATGGGGAATGGAAGGATTTATATTCTTTGCATGTGATCAAAAGTCAATGGAGAAGCCAGATTCACTTAACAACCGTGTTACTAAGGTAAAAACCACAGTGATTCACGTAACAACTATGGCAAGAAAGGTTGTAAAATGGGGCAAAACTCACTTAACAACAGTCTTGTTTAACAGCAGAAATGTTGGGCTCAGTTGAGGACAACCTACATTTGATTTCTGCATTACTGGAAGGGAGAAAGACTAATGGACAGGCAGAAGAATGAAGTGGAGAAGGCAAGGGAGTTTCCTGATGGGAAGACTGGCTTATATTTCATGCAATCAATATTTCCGTGATGTGAGGAGACAAGGCTTCCGGGAGAGGTTGTGTTTTGTCCAGCAGCCTTGCCAGAAATGGGTCATCTTGATCCAGATTCAGCCTGCCTTGGCGACAGGCAGGCAGTGAGATACACGCTCCATGGGAAGCACATGTACTCCAGGAACACACAGGAAATAGGCCACCTCAGAGCCAGGAAAGGGAGGTGGATTTAGGTGCGAATGTCCTTGAAAGGATGAGACGATTTTCTTCTCTTTCAACACTGCGCTTTTGGTTATAAAAGCCACATTAGGAAAGCATTGTTGGTGATTTAATGTTCATGTGAGTGCATTTATCTGTGCATGCATCAAAGGCAGGCGGGGGTTCTGGCCCCCCCTTTTTTTAAATCCCTTTTTTTTTTCATGCAAAAGACGTACATGGAGGCAAGGTAGCAATGTTGCCATGGCAACAGGCCAGAATGCTTGGCTTAGATTTTCATGCTCTCACACCCCCACCCACACCCCGAAAAAAAAAGGTTGGGAGGAATGTTTTTAATATCTGTAGGTTTGTGTAACTGTTTTACCTGTTGTCAGGCGTCCCTCCTTCAATAACCAAGAAAGAAAACCCCCAACTCCATTTGAGTAGAGATAAAGGTACTTTTACTGGATATGCAATGAAAGCAGCGAAGGAAGAGCAAGATCTGAGACAAAAAGGCGCAAACATGTATATATCAAACGTTTACCCAGGACCCCTCCCCCCAATTACCCCAACCCAATGTCCAATCTGCAAATCCCTAAGGCAGGGGTCCCCAACCCCCGGTCCGTGGACCGGTGCCGGTCCGTGGCTTGATAGGAACCGGTCCACAGGGCTGGAGAGGAGGAGGAGGGGGCAGCCCCCTGGGCAGAATGCGCACCGATGCGGGAGAGCGCAGGCGCGGCTGTTCGCACCGTTGGAGGCCCTAGAGGGCAGAGTGAGCCGACTCCCCCCCCCCCCGCGTGCGCATGTGCCACCTGTTCCCCCTCCCCCCCAGCTCCTCCTCTACGCCAGCCGGTCCGCAGAATTTTCTTTAAAATGAAACTGGTCCCTGGTGCAAAAAAGGTTGGGGACCCTTGCCCTAAGGCAGTGTTTCTCAAGCTTGGCGACTTTAAGTCCTGGCTGGGGAATTCTGGGAGTTGAATTCCACAGGACTTTAAAGTCGCCAAGGTTGAGAAACACTGCCCTAAGGTGTCATGTGGGGTGCATCTTCAAAAGGCCTCATTCAGTTGGTATGCAGAGATGGTTGACCTTGACCAAGCCCAAACATGGGCCATCACACGCGCAGAAGATGATGGGAACAAAACTCCTTTCATGATAATTCCTCCAGTACCAGCAATTCCCACCCCACACACACAAATATACCACAAGCCCCCCCCTCCCCATTTCTATGGTAGCCGATAGCAAGCAAGCAAAGTAGAGGCTGACACCGATTACCTTTCATTTCCTAATATAATTTTGGCAATTGAGTACAAGAGTTTGTGGTTAGGTTTTAGCAGTGTGATCTTGGCGGACACAAGATTGCAACGTACCGTAAGTGCCATTTGCAAAACTCTACGTCTCCAAAATATATATAGCAGTGAGATACATATCCCCATCCGTTTCCTTTGGTTAGTGTTAATTTGCAGTTTATGAAGTAGCTGGATGAATAAACTGAGAAGTTAAGATTTTGAAGCCCAATATCATTTAAAAAATCGAGAGAGAATGGGGGTGTTTGCCTATGTACGTGATGGCACGTGTGCCATAGGTGGCACGCGGAGCCCTCTCTGCTGGCACGCGTGCCGTCACCCCAGGTCAGATCTTGGTGGCGTTTCTTTTCGTGAGCTTCTGTTCCCTGCAAATGACGAAACAGAAGCTCACAAAAGAAAAAGATCTTACCTCTTGCTGTGCTGGCGGGATTGGGATGCCCTACCTCCTGCTGACCAGTTGGTCTTCGGGTTTCTGCTGCGCATGCGCACATGTCTACACATTCACACTTTCATGAATGCACACACATGTACGCAGCTTGCAGTTTGGGCATGTGCGCATGCAGTGTGGGCCACTTGGGGTCTAAAAGGTTCTCAATCATTGGCCTATGCCAGGGGTCTGCAAAGTTGGCTCTTTTAAGACTGATGGACTTCAACTCCCAGAATTCCCCAGCCAGCAAAGCTGGCTGGGGAATTCTGGGAGTTGAAGTCCACCAGTCTTGTTTTGAAAAAGTTTTATTGGGTTTTACAAATTTGATAAAAATAGGATAAGGGAATATAAGGAGTTACAAAGACATTTTGAGAACCTCTATGTCGGAAGTGTCGGCCCACTCCGAGGCTTCATAAAAAAAACAACAGATAATACAATAAATTTTTCATTTTTTCTACAAAGTGGAAAGAGATACAAATATTTCATTTTAAAATCTATGCAATCAATCATTTGTAAACATCCAAATAAGAGTTGTACTATACAGAAATAAAGTCACTTGTGAGATCTAAGTCTTTTGGCAATTGTATCTTCCTCTCCCTGACTTCCAGTGGGTGGAGCCGTGGCCCCCTCCGTTCCCCCATTTTCGTCCTCCAGGATTGGGGAGTGTTTTTTTAAGAAATGCTTCCGCCTCTGCAATTGTTTTAATTCTTACTCTTCCCCCCTCCCAGAGCACCAACATTCCCTCGGGCATCAACCACCTGAAGCAGACCCCCTTTTTAAATAATCTTTTTGATAAGAAGGAATATTTCCTCCCTATCTCTTTAATCTTTTTCGGGATCTGTTTCAAGATGGCAATCTCATTCTGTTGGTAAATTAACATTCTGTTGGTAAATTAAATTTAAGTCCACCAGTCTTAAAAGAGCCAACTTTGCAGACCCCTGGCCTATGCAATGGATCTTAGACAATATGAAGGCTAATTTTTTTCTGAATTTGTTGAGAGGTTTAATCGCTGCTACGGTTAAGGCTCCTCCAGGCCCTCCCACTTCTTCTGAAATAGCCCAGTACAAGCAAATAAAGTTATTCTGTTACAGGCAATCCTTTTTTTTTTTTTTGAAAAGTATTTTATTGGTTTTCAAAAATTTTACAAGGGAAAAGGTTTAGGGTAAAGGTAACATTTTGGTAGCTTCCCTGCCGTTGGTGGTGGCCCTCCCAAAAACTTCATAAATTTACAATTTTAAAAGTAAAGGATAAACATATAAAAAGATTACATTGTGTAGTCTATATATTCAATCATCTTTTTTTTGCCATTTTATCTTGTATCAACAATTACAATAATATTTCAAATAAAATCATTTTTGCGATCTAAGTCTTTTTGCAATTGACTCCTCTTCTCTGTCCCTGCAATCCTTGACATACAACCATAATTAAGCCCAAAATTTCCGTTGCTAAGCAAAGCAATTAAATGAGTTTTGTCTCATTTGATGTTAAGCGAATCATTGTTGTTATTAGGTGAATTATATGACCATTAAGTGAATCTGGCTTTCCCATTGACTTTGCTTGTTGGAAGTCAGCTGGGGAAGATTACAAATGGTGATCACATGTCCCCAGGATAGTGCAACTGACATAAATACCTGCCAGTTGCCAAGCACCCAAATTTTAATCATGTGACCATGAGGATTCTGCAACAGTCGTAAGTGTGAAAAACAGTCATAAATCACTTTCTCAGTGCTATTTTAACTCTGAATAGTCACTAAATGAATGGCGGTAAGTCAAGGACTACCTGTATTGAGAACAGGTGGGGAGTTAGCAGTTGTGGGTTTCTACCGGTTCGGACATGTTCGACTGAACCGGTAGTGGTTTGGTGGCCTGGGTTGCTGGAACCGGCAGAGACCCAGGCCTGCCATGCCTCCCAACCGGTTCCCCGGTTGGCGCCATCAGCACCACCATCTTGTTTTTCAGTTCTGCGCATGCACAGAACAATTTTAATTGCACTGCACATGCGCACACAGCGCGCATCAAGCGTGCAAATGAGTGAACCGGCAGTAGTGCTTAGCCGGAACCCACCCCTGGTGGTTAGAGCTTGTTTGCTTTTCTCTCTCATTCACTGTCTTCCTCTTGGTTGTAGGTGGAATGGAACAGTCATGAATGGCGATGCTCTTTGTCAAGAACCTCCCTCCCAGCTTCCTGACTGGCGGGAATTCTGCGAGCTCCATGCCCAGGCTGCTGCCGTGGACTTTGCTCAGAAGTTCTGCCAGTTCCTGAAGGAAAATCCCCACTACGACACTCCTGGAGCCGAGACTTCCTTCTCTCATCATTTTGCAGCAAACTTCTTGGACATCTTCAGCCTGGAGGTCAACAGGGTGTTTGTGTCCAATTCCCCAACGAAGTATAACATTGTCCCATTTGTGGGCCTTCAGAACTGCCACATGCCTTATGGGCGGGATCTCTTGCCACGAAAAGAACAGACGTCTGTGGAGTCTCTAGACAGCATGGACCACACACTCACCTCCAGCAGGTACTTGAGCCAAACCCAACAGGCTCAGGCAAGAAAAGTCTCCTCCTACGGCCAGTCCCGGAGCTCTGAAGATGTCTCTGTCCACAGTTCTTCTAAGACGAAATTCAAGAAAGGTTTTTCTCTGAGGAACATGAGCTTGTGCGTGGTGGATGGCATGAAGGAGATGTGGCATCGGAGGTCTTCGCCCGAGCCAGGTGCAGAAGCCGTGCAGAGCAAACAGTCTGAGAGGGAGCACTGCCCTCCTGTTAACAAAGAACATAGTGAGAAATGGACCCACAAACTCTGGCTTTCCAAGGGCCAATCGTCTAAAGTGGACTTAGTGGACATTCAGAGAGAGGGAACCCTTCGCTACATGGTTGCCGACGACACAAACTGTGTGGGTAGCTCTCAGTGGCAAAAATGCCGTTTGCTGCTAAGGAAAGCAGTAAAGATGGAAGGGGAAAGGTTCCTTCTTGAATTCTACGTTCCTCCTAAGGTAATAGTCTTCATTCCTGAAGTTTTTGCATGTAGTTTTTCCAGGTACCGTATTTTTCAGAATATAAGATGCTCCAGAGTATAAGACACAGCTTAGTTTTTGAGGAGGAAAATAGGGGGGGAAAATTCTGCCTACCAGATATTCATCTGGTTAGTGTTCTTAGCCTGGTCAGCTTCAACACATTAGTTCACTGGTTGTGAGCAAGCGCACCCGCCTCGTTGGGGCTGAAAAGCAGCTTCTAAAGCACAGCTGATTGTCGTAGGGAGCTCCAGTTAGTAAAGCAGGCGAAGCGCGGAAGCGGTAAGACAAGGCAACAACTGTTTTGGGTTGCCATTTTGGGCTCCACGCCTCTCTTTTTCAGCCTCTGAACACTCTGTTTGAGACCCGTTCAAGGCTGTGGAGATCACCAAAGAACATTGCTGCCGATCGCCACCTGAAAACGTGATATACAGAGGCCAAAAACGGGGAAAGCGGAGGACAAAAATGTAATGTGCAGAGGCGGCGATATGTTCTGGCGATCCCAGCAGCCTTGAATGGGTCTCAAACGGAGCATTCAGAGGCTGGAAACCTGAGGTGCGGATCCCAAAAATGCAAACCATTGTCTGTGACAATCTGCAGCCAGGAAAAGGATGCGTAGAGGCCGAAGGGTAGGGGCTGGTGGGTGGGCGCATCTACATTTGGAGTATAAGACGCACTCAAATTTTCAGTCTCTCTTAGGGTGGGGGAAGTGCGTCTTATACTCTGAAAAATATGGTAATTCAGTTGGTAGCCATACAGGTAAATTTCCAGGTAATTCAGTTGTTAGCCATACTGCAAATTAAAATGTACAGAAACAGTGGAGAATCAAACACTTCTTCATGTGATCAACTTCCATTTATAAGTGAAATTCAGGAGTTCCTTTTATCTGGTACAGGTAGTCTTCGACTTACAACAGTTCATTTAGTGACTGTTCAAAGTTACAATGGCACTGAAAAAAGTGAATTATGACCATTTTTCACACTTATGACCGTTGCAGCAACTGATTTACATTTGGATGCTTCGCAACTGTCTCACATTTATGACAGTTGCAGTGTCCCAGGGGTCATGTGGTCCCTTTTTGTGACCTTCTGACAAGCAAAGTCAATGGGGAAGCCAGGTTCACTTAACAAGTCTGTTACTAATTTATTAACTGCAGTGATTCACTTAGCAATGATGGCAAGAAAAAATGTAAAATGGGGCAAAAACACATTTCTCACTTAACAACATACATTTTGGGCTCAGTTGTGGTTGTAAGTTGAGGACTACCTGTATTTTCAGAAATATAAACTATTGTTTCAGCATTTGTAGGACTTTGCATACCTAAATCGAGAACTAATTGATGGCAAAGCATCTCACATTCTGGTTATATCGATGTGACATGTACTGTTATATGACATGTATGACCTTAGAAACACTGGCTGGGGGGCATGGTCTATATCAGTTATCACTTTTTGAAAGCATCTCGACATGCAAAATGTTTCTACAATCTCATGTAGGTAGTCTTTGACTTACAACCACCAGCGAGGCCAAGTTTTCCATTGCTAAGCAAGACAGTTAAGTGAGTTTTGCCCCATTTTATGACCTTTCTTGTACAATTGTTAAATGAATCACTGCAGCTGTTAACTTAATAATGTGAATCTTTACAACTTTATTTGGCTTCCCCATTGACTTTGCTTGTCAGAAGGTCTCAAAAGGTGATCACATGACACTGGGACACTACCATCATCATAAATGCTATATAGCCATGATGGCGAACCTATGGCATGGTGCCACAGGTGGCACGCGAAGCCATTTCTGAGGGCACGCAAAGCATTGCCCTGTCAGCTCCAGCACACATGAGCATGCTGGCCAGCTGATTTTCGGCCTTGATTTTCAGCCATTTTTTGCCCTCCTGAAGCCTCCAGAGGGAGAAAAATGGCCCAACGGCCAACCTGGTAGTCCATTCCTGAACTTCCAGTTTGTGTGTTGGGTCTTTTTCATCCTTCCCAGGCTTTTAGAAAGCATCTCGAGCCTTGGGAGGGCGAAAAATGGACCTATTGGGCCCACCAGAAGTCAGAAAACGGGCTGTTTCCGGCCTCTGGGGGGGGCATTTTTGCCCTGAGAAAAGGCACTGAGACAGCTCTGCTGCAACGATTTATTTAACACTAACTGTGAACGAACAACTTTTAACCTGACGGTTCTTATATAATCGAGCTGTCAAAACAGTTAACCAATGGGAAATCTGAAATCTTCCCGCCAGACTGCAGTCGCGTCTGTACCAATAGGTGCTCGCAAACTGTTTGACTGATGTTCCCAACCACAGCCATTTATTTATTTATTTATTATTTATTTATTTATTTATTTAATTTGTATACCGCCCTCTCTCCCGTTGGGACTCAGGGCAGTGCACAGGGATAATAAAAGATAAAAAAGATAAAATACATATAATATAATCAATAAATAAATTTAAAACTAAATTAAACAAATTTAACCCGTGCTAAAATATTAAGAAACCCTATTAAAACGATGGTAAAAACAAGCGATAGTAAAAATAAACTATGCCAGGCCGGCCGCTTGAAAAAAGTAGGTCTTTAATGTTCGACGGAAGAGGCGAAGGTCCGTGATAGTACGAAGGTCGGGGGGCAGGTCGTTCCAGAGGGCTGGACCCGCCACAGAGAAGGCCCTTCCCCTGGGAGTCGCCAGCCGGCATTGTCCAGCGGACGGCACCCTGAGGAGGCCCTCCCTGTGGGAGCGGACAGGTCGGATGGAGGTATGTGGCAGGAGGCGGTTCTGCAAATAACCAGGACCTATGCCATGGAGCGCTTTAAAGATGGTCACCAAGACCTTGAAGCGCACCCGGAAGGTCACAGGCAGCCAGTGCAGCTTGCGCAGGAGAGGTGTTATGTGGGAGTGTCTTGGTGCTGACGACGTAGCAATAAATATGAGCCAGTTGCTAAACATCTGGATTATGATCACGTGACCATGGAGAGCCTGCAACAGTCGCAAGTGTGAAAACTAACCATAAGTCAAATGTCTATGGAGATTCTCAGTCATCCAGATCATGGTTGTCCCAAAGGTGCTTTTTCAAGAGGCACCTGGACTTTCTGATTTTTCTTTGAAGATGTTTCAGAGTGGAAGAAGCTTCTTGGATGAGAAGTGAAATGTCTTCAAAGAAAAACAAGAATGTCCAGTTGCCTCTTGAAAAAGCACTTTTGGGACAATCATAAATTGCTTTTTTCATAGCTGTTGTTACTTCAAACTGTCATTAAACGAGTGGTTGTAAATTGAGCCTTACCTGTATAAAGTAACTAAGTACAAATCATAAAATAAGGAGTTGTGATATCATACATATGGTCAACCTTTGCTACTTGTTTTTCATCCACCCACACTTTAAAAAAATAGATGGTGGGGAAATGTTTTGCTTTTTCCATGTTTAAAATTAAGTAGGTCCTGATGTATGTGGGTCAGATGATATGGTAGCTTCTCCCATTTCAGCAACTCTATATCTTGTATCTCCATCTGAGCACTCTTAATTGAGTTGTTCGTTATTTCAGCACCTGTAAGATTCTTGGATAACTTGACTATTCTGGGATAGATAATGCCAGCCTTTGCTTTTTGGAGCCCCTTATAGTCTTGGCAACTTCCAGTTTGTTGTCCGTGAAATTAGCAAGCGCTGTGTCAGATGCTTCCTTCTCAAGCTGCTTTGGCGTGCAGCTCTTCCAGATGTCAGTGTTCAAAAATAGTGCAGAGTGCAACCTGAGAGGTCTTGAGCTCCATGAGATGATTAATGTTGATTTCTCCCCCTTTTTTTTTTGTGAGCCATATGGACATTTTGTGCAGAACCCAGATGATCAGTGAATACCTTCTTGCGTGATAAAATGAAGGGCTGGTTATATTTTTCCCTCAGATTTCTCTGTAGCGGTTGTGAATCTGCTTTATTCTCATTTTTCACCACGGTTATATAGGTCAGGGTCCCCCAACCTTTTTGGCACCAGGGACCAGTTTCATTTTAAAGAAAACTCTGTGGACCGGTGGGCATGTCTCGGCTGGCGTAGAGGGGGAGCGGGAGGAGAGGGGGAACAGGCGGCGCCTGCGCACGCGGGGGGGTGTGTGAGTCAGCTCACTCGCCCCTCTCGGCCCCCAATGGCACGAGCGGCCGCGCCTGCGCTCCCCCGCCCCCGACGCGCGCTCTGCACAGGGGGCTGCCCCCTCCTCCTCTCCGGCCCTGCGGCCCAGTTCCTATCAAGCCACGGACCGGCACCGGTCCGCAGACCGGGGGTTGGGGACCCGATATAGGTAATCCTCGACTTACGACCACAATGGAGCCCAATATTTCTGTTGTTAGGTGAGACATTTGCTAAGTGAGTTTTGCCCCATTTTGCGGCCTTTCTTGCCACTGTTGTTAAGTGAATCACTGCAATTGTTAAGTTAGTAACCATGGCTGTTAAAGGAACCAGGCTTTCCCATTGACTTTGTTGTGAGCAGGCCGCAAAATGTGATTGCGTGACCTTGTGACACAGCAACAGTCATATACACGGACCAATTGCCAAGCATCTGAATTTTGATCACATGAGCATGGGGAGGCTGCAAAGGTCATAACTGAAAAAACAGTCATGTTACATTTTTCAGTGCCATTGTAACTTTGAATGGTCACTAAACGAACTGTTGTAAGTCAAGGACTACCTATACATAGCTTTTTAAAAATATATGGCTCAGATAGGATCGTCCCCTTTATTAACAATTTAATGTTGCATCCGAATCTTAAGTTGGTTGACCAGGCTAACTTTTTTCAGAAAAGCAGAGAGATTCCCACTCTAGACGAAGTCTTCTCCATCCAGGTACTTTCCAGACAACCTCTGAAATTTCACCATGCATTTGATCATGCGTGCTAGAAATTCTGCGGCTGTAGCACTAATCCATCTGGAGGTCATCCGGTTGGAAAAGATTAAACAGTCTGCTTTCTGTTGGCAGAAAAGATGACTGTAGCTCTCAAGAGCAAAATGAAATGAAGCAAAGCAAATTCCTAAGTTGCACGCAAATTTGTTCCTTCATCTCCTTGCAGTGGCATGGAAGGAGGAAAGGGGACCAGAGAATAGACGAGCTCAGGGCTCCCCTTGACTCATCCCTATGATGATCGAATAATTGTTTATTACTTTCAAATGCATCTTCCTTGTATCTATGTAATTATATATACTGAATCAGATTATAGATCCATCAAGCACAGTATTGACTAGCTGCTCTCCAGACTATTTCTGACAAAAGTGAATTAGAAGCATTGCAGATCTAAATAATTTCCATTGGCATGTCTAGTGGAGGCCACCTGGGATCTTCTGCATGTAAAAACCCTGGACTTCCCCATGTTATGAAAACATGAGATACTGTGTTTATGAACCGAGTATTTGATGCATTCGGCCAAGTAATATCTGTTGCAATACTTGCAGCTGTCCATAAGCCAAATGTTTTCTAAAGCTTTGCTACTTGAAATTCTTATTGTAGAAGCATTAAATTTGGAGCTCTGAATGTGCAAAGTAAGTGTTCTGTGGAATATGGTTCATTATGCAGTGCTCAAACCATTAGAAACTGGCATATAAACAACAATAATATTCTACCCATTTCCAAGATAAATAAATAAATCCATGCCATTTATTTATTTATATTCCACATTTAATATTCTTATCAATAATTCAAGGCAGCAGACATACAATATTCCTTCTATTTTGCCTGCAACAACAACCCTCTGGATTGGGTTGGGTTGCAGGAGAGTGACTTACCCAAAATTCCCCAGCCAGCTTTCATGCCTAAGGCAGGACTAGAATTCACAGCTTCCTAGTTTTTAGCCTGGTGCCTTAGCCACTAGACCAGGGGTCGGCAACCTTAAACACTCAAAGACCCATAAAGATCCTAACCGGAAGCCCCCCCGTTCAATTCTGGAGCTGACCAGAAGTCCGGTTCCCCCCACCATAGAGTCTCCTCCTAGAGTGGGGTTCTTTTTCCTCTATCTGTCCTAACTGAAAGCCCTATCAATTGTGGAGCTGACTGGCAGCAGGGAGCCGCAGCAGAGAGATGAAAGAGCCACATGTGGCTCCAGAGCCCTGGGTTGCTCACCTCTGCACTAGACCTAACTGGCGCTCAATGGTACTTTTGTTGAATGGTTTCCTATTTTATTTTTTTGCATTCCTTGTATTACTTGTTTATGAATGAATTTGAATTTGTTATGGCTGCCCCCTCCAGTTTACTCTGGGCAGCTTACAAAATCATTGTACTCCATTTAAACAGCTAAAAGCATAAAAAACTAAAAACAGAATGTGACAGCCCAGACCACAAACAGCCTTAACAATAAAAAATATCTCAGGGGGCCCACATTAATTGTAGACCAGAACAAAGCCTGACTTTAAGTGTTTTCTGGAACTCCAGAAAAGTGGGCACCATCTATATCTCTAGGGTGGGGTGAAGGATAATCTTCCAGAGGGCAAGTCCAGAATGACAGAAAGTGCATGCGCCTTGATTTCATAGATTGTCAGACTTTAATGGAGGGACCTGGAGTGCGCCCACTCTACCCATATTTGTACCCGGTGGGCAGAAACGATGATCCCTCAGATAACCAAGGAATGCCAGGAAGAGCTTTATAGGTAATAACCAGCACTTTGAATTGCACCCAGAAGTTTAACTGGCAGCCAATGCAGCTTGCATAACTTTTGGTGCCAAATAACCATAGTGTGAAGTGCCTGTTAGTTCTCATGCTGCTGCATTTTGAGCCAGCTGCAGCTTCTGGATGGTCTTCAGGGGCCTCTCCATATACAGCAAATTGCAATAGTTCAATTGTGAGATGACCAGGGCATGAGTGATTATATTCTTGCATAGCAGTATTTCTGTGTACAACCTCTTCCCCTCTTAATGGATTGTTTCTCTTTAAAGATTTGGGAAGTGATTGATGAAGTAGCTTGTTTATTCTCCACTGTTGAGCTTGTGGCATCTTCTCTCATATTTATTCTCTTTTATATGTCATATAAGGCACTTTCCCCTTTCTCTGAGTGTATGTTCTGAGGCTTGGAAAAATTAATCTGATAATAAGTAAATTGGGATTTAAGGTTGCTGGGAACCATAAACTGAATTGCAGAAAGTAATGAACCAAAATATTGCCATTCTCCTTTTTCTGATTTGTTTTTATTAAACTTTTTAATAATAATAATAATAATAATAATAATAAATTTAATTTGTTGACCGCTCCCTCTCCCCGAAGGGACTCGGAGTGGTGCACAGGGCAAATAAAACAATAAATATACACACATAATAAAAGCAAATTAAATGATATCCCTGCGCTAAAAATTCCCAGTTAAAAATTACTAAAATCCCCATCTAAAATTATTAACAACCCCATAGAAGGGAGACTACCCTAGGCCGGCCAAGCAGAACAGATATGTTTTTAGTTTTAGTTTTAGTTTTAGTTTTTTAAAAATATATGTATGCAAAAACTGGAAGGAGAACCTTTTTCCCTCCAAAAAGCAAAAAGTCAGATAAATAAGCAAGGAATTTATAAGCATGATAAAATTACAAAAATTTTCAGTGCATACAGGAAGGTAACTGAGTACACCATATACTATATCATTTTAAAACCTGTTAATTAACTACTGAGCTCCACACAAAATAGAAACGATGGAGCCTTGGAGAGCAAGTATGAATCAAAATGTCAACCAAAATAAAATTATGATCCGCAATAAAGCCCAACTAATATAGGAATGTAGTAGTGGAATGGATGATGGCCAATAAACTAAAGTTGAATCCCAGTAGAGATAGTCTGTGACTTATGACCCCAAAATTTCTGTTACTAAGCGAGACAGTTGTTAAATGAGCTTTACCCCATTTTACAACCTTTCTTGCTGAAGTTGTTAAATGAATCACTACAGTTGTTAAATTTAGCCATGGTGGCGCAGTGGTTAGAGTGCAGTACTGCAGGCTATTTCTGCTGACTGCTGGCTGCCTGCAATTTGGCAGTTCAAATCTCACCAGGCTGTAGGTTAACTCATCCTTCCATCCTTCGGAGGTGGGTAAAATGAGGACAGAAAATTGTTGGAGGCAATATAACGATCTGTAAATTGCTTAGAGAAGGCTGTAAACCACTGTAATGTGGTATATATGTCTAAGTGCTATTGCTATAGTTGTTAAATGAATCTGGCTTCCCCATTGTCTTTGCTTATTAGAAAGTCACATAGAACATAGAACAGGGGTCTGTAAAGTTGGCTCTTTTAAGACTGGTGGACTTCAACTCCCAGAATTCCCCAGCCAGCTGGCTGGGGAATTCAGGGAGTTGAAGTCCACCAGTCTTAAAAGAGCCAACTTTGCAAACCCCTGCCCTAGAACACTGCAACCATCGTAAATACATGCCAGTTGTCAAGTGTCTGAAATTTGATCACATGACCATGGGGATGCTACCGCGGTTGTAAGTGTAAAATGGTGATAAGTCACTTTTTCAGTGCTGTTTAACTTCAAACGGTCTCTAAATGAACTGCCGTAAGTAAAGGACTACCTGTAGTGCATCTGGATTGAGGAACTGGAGGAAAAGCCTGCTCCGAATAAGGCTACGTTACTTTTAAAGAAACAGGCTATCAGTTTGGGGGTGCCTCAAGATCCATCATTGTTATTGAACGCTCGGATCATCTGCGGTCAGGAGCACTTACTTTCAAAGTAGGCTGCAGAGCCTTTTTATGGATATGGTTAGTTTGGCCATTCCTGCATTGATAACCTTAAGATCAAATGATTGAATGTACTGCTTTTGGGACTGCTCCAAAAATGTAACTGGTGCAGAAGGTTGTGGCTAAGTTGTTTTCTGGAGCAGGGGTCTCCAACCTTGGCAACTTTAAGACTTGTGAACTTCAACTCCCAGAATTCCTCAGCCAAAGCTGGCTGAGGAATTCTGGGAGTTGCATCTTACTCTACATGCATTGGATTTGTGCTTAAAAAACCCAAAACTGTACTGATTGCCAATCTGTTAACAAGACAATTTAATGATTTGGGTCTACTATGTTTAAACCAGGGGTGGGCAAACTTTGCAACTTTAAGTCTGAAGGACTTCAGCTCCTAGAATTCTCCAGCCAGCTTTGCTGGCTGGAGAATTCTGGGAGCTGAAGTCCTTCAGACTTAAAGTTGCAAAGTTTACCCACCCCTGGTTTAAACAATTGGGAATCACATTCTTTTTTAAAAGCCTTGGAATAAATCTGCCTCAAAAAGGCATCTAGGACCATTGCAGGTTACCCTGATGCCAGAACTACAAATGGCTATTTAGTGAAGTGTAGAGAGGTCTGCAATGTGGTAGATCCCAGCTTGGGCAATAGCTTTCGCTCTGCGGTATACCAAACCTCAACACTGACTTCATTAAAGTGTACTTTAAAAACCTGCTTTTTAGGTTAGCCGTTCCCAGCTTCCTCCTAAAACTTGCATGAAAATGGAAAATAGAAAATAGGTAAAGCCAAAGAAAATATTTCTTTCGCTTTACCTTCTCACTGTTTTGTATAGGCTGCTTTTGTGATTACTGTGAACTAGTTGAGATTTTCTGTACCTATACCCAAATACTTCCAATAACTGGGGGGGGGAAGCATCCTGGAAAGAAAAACCTGACTGGGTAGCATCCTCAGTAGGACAATCCATGCTGCAGTATTTAGTATCGATTTCACTTATTATTAATTAATATTAATTCTGGGTAGTTGTTGTGTATTTGCTACTTTTGTGCTTTCCAGGTTGCCATTATGCTGTCACTTTGGTTTTATTGCTTATATTGAATTTTCCCTTTTGATGGTACTGAATACCTCTAGGTATTCCCACGTAACACCGCTCGTGCGCAAGCTGCACTGGCTGCCTGTGGTCTTTCGGGTGCGCTTCAAGGTGCTGGTCACCATCTTCAAAGCGCTCCATGGCATGGGACCTAGTTATCTGCGGGATCGCATCCTACCCCATACATCCCTTCGGCCGATTCGCTCCCACAGAGAGGGGCTTCTCCGGGTGCCATCCACTAGGCCAGCGTTTTTCAACCACTGTGCCGTGGCACACTAGTGTGCCGTGAGATATTGTCTGGTGTGCCGTGGGAAAAATTCCAATTTCATCCGTAACATGCGGCTTCGGCTCACAAATAGACCAATCATTAGAGTATAAAAGTATAAAAAAGTATAAAATACTTTTTAACATTTTCTAATGGTGGTGGTGTGCCTCGTGATTTTTTTCATGAAAAAAGTGTGCCTTTGCACAAAAAAGGTTGAAAAACACTGCACTAGGCAATGCCAGCAGATGACGCCCAGGGGAAGGGCCTTCTCTGTGGCGGGCCCGACCCTCTGGAACGACCTAACCCCCCGAACTTAGATCTATCCCAGACCTCCGCTCCTTCCGCCAGCAACTAAAAACCTACTTTTTCCAACAGGCGGGCCTGGCCTAACCTACCATTTTCAGCCTCAGTCGTTTAGCAGAGAAATTTTAAATTGGGCTTTAGGGATTTTAATGGGGTAGTTTTTAGCACAGGGTGTAATTTAATATAGTTTTAAAGTATTTATGTATTTATTGTGATGTATTGTATTTTTTATATTTTCCTGTGCACCGCCCCGAGTCCCTTCGGGGAGAGGGGGCGGTTAATAAGTCGAATAAATGAAATGAAATGAAATGACTGTTACTCACCCTGGATTTGCGAATGGTGAGAAAGCAACACAGTCTATATTCATGGTGGTGAACCTAGGGCAGAGGTCTGCAAAGTCGGCTCTTTTAAGACTGGTGGACTTCAACTCACAGAGTTCCCCAGCCAGCATAGCTGGCTGGGGAATTCTGGGAGTTGAAGTCCACCAGTCTTAAAAGAGCCGACTTTGCAGACCCCTGACCTAGGGCACGTGTGCCAGAAGTGGCACACAGCACCCTCTTTGTGGGCACGTGAGCCGTCGCCCCAGTTCAGCTCTGCAGTACATGTGCGTGCACCTCCTGCCAGCCAGCTGGTCTTCGGGTCTCTGTTGCACATGCACGCGGGGCGTGTGAGGGGGCTGCGTGCACATGCACGGGGGCAGGGCACATGCAAGGGGGCGCACATGCACAGGGGTGTGGTGCATGTGCAGGGCTGCGCATACATTGCATTTTGGGGGTTCGGGCACACGATTTGGGCACTCCGTCCGGAAAAGGTTAGCCATCACTGATCTATACCCTTTCTTTCAGGTATTGGGTTATCTTATGGACATTGCAAAAATTGGTAGGCAATATTTTGAGTGAACGTGCCACTTTTTCTAGCCATATAATTTGGCGCATTCAAAGCATGATTAGTATTTGAAATGATCAGATGAATGAAATTTGCAATAAAAACTGTAGTAAAACTAATCCGTTAATATATACAGAAATCCCAAATATTTCTGGATTTCATCATATTGCCTTTCCGTACCCAAGTTTGTTTGCTAAACCACTGGTGTTAATGGTTCTCCAAAATTGGAGAAAAAAATTGCAATAAAAAAAAGAGGATGAGATGTTCAAACATCCTGGCCCCTGAAATCTCTGCCCATGTTAAAATATTTTAAGATCTGAACAGCAGAGAAAGACCATCCTTGTAATGGCAGGATGCACTACCTGCTGAAGTATTGTCTTCATTCCTTTTCATTCTTGTTTTTATGTTATTAATATTGGGATAACTACACATCTTCCCTTGCAATGATCCGTTTGCAAAAGGCTTTAAACCTGTAATCTGGCTCCTGTAGTTTCAGTAAGGGTTTTATGCTGACACATTTAAAAGCATCTCTGCTCCACAGTTAATCTGCTTTAGAAATACATATCTGTCACTGAAAACAGGGGGTACTTTTTCTTTTTGAGTGCTCTCACAATAGTTGTCTTCCATGGCCCTTAAGTGGAAGGGTTGGGAACATCTAGAGTTTTGGGAAGTTACAAGAGTTTTACTGCAAATAAGCCACGTCTCAGATCATATTGGTGCTTCTTGCTTAGAAGCAAACGGACAAGTGTGAAACACAGAATGTTGCATGCAAGCATTTTCCAAGGTCAAGGCCCTTGGAAGCTCAAAAAAGGCTCATATTGCCAGTTGGGTTTAGAATGAATGTTGAGTTACATAAGTGTTATATGGGCAGCTGTCAAAGGGAGACAATAAATGTTGACCTGGTAGCATGACTTGATCGAAAGAATTTCCTGTGTCCTAGAGTTGTTTCTGTTCCTTTTCTGTCCTCTACTTGTCAACTGTGGGTGTAGAGGAAGAACCAGCCCTACAACTGGAGGGTTTTGATGCCACTGAGCTGTGAAGTGTGCTTCCTTTTTGGATTTGCAAGACTCTTGTTAGGCCAGCTGTCCGAGCAGCTGAGTGTAAAACATACCGTTGGCCGTAAGCGGTTTGAGAGTTGCAGCCTTGAGAGAGTGGACAGAAATGCTGTGCTCAACAATCTTACATTAGCGCCTTCTTCATGCTGTGGTGATCTCTGAAAATTGAGACAAGGGGAATTTGCTAGTGTGAGCATACCGGACAAGAGTGCATGGAAAATCCCATTCAGGTGAATTCCTTTTATGGCGCCAAACAAGCAAAAGATCTTGTTTCCATTCCTCCCTTTCTGAGTCTTCCCTTAATCCCCAACGAAGGCCAAGTTGTAGTGGAAACTACCCGATTTCTTCAGGCAGATTTAGGATAATTATTAATTTGGCCTAGAAAATAAGTCTGCATAAATATACGTTCTCTAGCACTGATGATGTTACGGAGTTTGGGTAATGAAATGTCTGCAAGAAAACAATCAAGCTCAAGATACTCTGAAAATGTGTGGGTAAATATTTAAGTGATCCCAGAAAGATTAGGAGGTCAATGGCATTTTTATTCTCTCCCAGGAAAGAATCCCAAAGATGGGTAGATGGCCAGGCAGGATCAAATGCATCAGCAATCTGGAGTCCCTACATCGTCCCCCCCCACCACCCACCGTGGAAAGAAACCTACTATAAATCAAGCACCTCCTTGAAGTGCATTGAGTTATCTGGCACCAATTTGACTTGACCGTTAGTAGATCAGACTCTTGTATGTAGGTAGCATGGTATAAACTTGTAGTATTTTTCAGCTCTACCCTGGCTCTTGATTTCTTACGCCTGACAGGCACCATCATAGAGGAGTTATTCCATCAAAAATTCTTCTCTAACAAGCAACTGTCATTACAGAGAATCTTTTCTTCTGATGCACTATCCTTATCCTTGCCAACCCATCTCTACATTATACTATTCAATGGCGCACAATTTCCTGCCACTTTTGGCTTGAAAGTCAATACAGTAGGTGTACTAAGTTTCCATTAGACTGAATTCACTGAAAACAGTTGGGAGGCAATAGTTCCGGTCTTTGCCTACTAAAGGGATATCATTACATTGCAGCTGGGCTCTGTGGTCCTGAACACAATGTCAACTATAAAAATCATTCCTGCCCACAAAAAAGTTCTCTGCCTCGTATGATGTGGGGAACTTTTTCCTCTGGTAAGAAGGCGGCTTGCCCCTGTTTAAAACACATTGTCTAATTGTACTGATTGAATATATTTGAAGAAAAAGTACAGAGGCTCGTAACAATTAAGACCTAGCGCAGATTACAACAGTCCTTTGAAGTAAATCAAGATAAGAAATCAACACCACGAAGAGTACTAGAACTCTTATTTTATTGATGTAGGCCAATGTTTCTCAACCTTGGCCACTTGAAGATGTGCAGATTTCAACTCCCAGAATTCCCCAGCCAGCAATGCTTCAAGTGGTCAAGGTTGAGAAACACTGATGTAGGCAGTAACAATGAATCATGAAACCTGTTCATGTTTCCCCTCCCCTCTGTCTTATACAAAAGAGTATCAAGGAGGGACAAACTTGAGTTTCTTTCTTTCACTTTCTGTTTTGAAGGGTTAAATTCCTGTTTTCCTAATAGCTGCTACATATTTCCATACTTCTCTCCAGATTAAGATCTGATCCTACACTTGTTTCTGGGGAATGGGATATGTTGTATTCTTCCTTTGGGGAAATAGCATGAGTCGTAGTCAGTAGTCAGTGGTGGGTTTCAAATTTTTTTAGAACCTACTCTGTAGGTGTGGCCTATTTTGTGGGCGTGGCTTGGAAGTCATGTGACAGGGTGGCTTAGCAACCAAAATTTTGGACTCAATTGTGATGATAAATTCTTTCTTTCTTTTTCTTTCTTTCTTTCTTTCTTTCTTTCTTTCTTTCTTTCTTTCTTTCTTTCTTTCTTTCTTTTTTTCCTTCTTTCTTTCTTTCTTTCTTTCTTTCTTTCTTTCTTTCCTTCCTTCCTTCCTTCCTTCCCTTCCCTTTCCTTTCCTTTCCTTTCCTTTCCTTCCCGTTGGGTCACTGGCAGCGGCGGGCCAGATTTACTTCCAGGTACGCCGGTGGAACCCCCTCTCACCGGTTCTCTAAATTTCACCAACCGGTTCTCGCGAGTAGGTGCGAGCCTGCAGAAACCCACCACTGGATGTAGTGTACCCCATATTTCAATAGGAACAACATAGAAAAATTAAAATTTTAGAAGTGTTAGTATATTCCTGCAACATGCTTGTACCAGTTCTGCCATAGTGGATTATGGAATTTCTCATTCAAACTTAAAAGCACAAAAGGGTGGAAATTACTGAACTAGAATAATGTTTAGTGAATGTTGTCCCTTTTTCCTTAGGCCTTCACCTCTGCCCTAGTTAACTGATATGCTGATTTGACTTAATTGGCAATTTCCAGCATTAAGAAACATAATTGTTTTGGGCATGAGAACAGAAAAACAATTAAGTGAGCAATCATAACTGTTATAAACAGCTATTAACAGTTACAAGTAACTGCTAGGATACTGAACAATATTGCTTCCTTTTAGACTGGATAAATATTTTGCCTTTATTTGAAACATCCCATTCAGAAAAATTTCCCTGTTTGCCAGAATAAAAGAATTGCTTGTGTCTTCTGAGGCTCTTTGGCTCCAATCTCTTCAAACTTTTGTGCCTTGGACTTGCAGTCTACATTTCTTTTGTTTTAAAAAGTATATTATTCAAAGAGCTTGACATGGAATTCATTTGTGTGTACACTCTACCGCAGGGGTGTCCAAACTTGGGAACTTTAAGACTTGTGGACTTCAACTCCCAGAATTCCCCAGCCAGCTATGCTGGCTGGGGAATTCTGGGAGTTGAAGTCCACAAGTCTTAAAGTTCCCAAGTTTGGACACCCCTGCTCTACCGGGAAGTGTACCATCTGAGCCAGTCAGTTTCACTTTCTTTCTAACAGGCTTTTTTGTTTTTTTCAAACCCTTTTACTTTAGCTTTCTTTCACTCTTTCTTAGCTCGCCCTGCTTTAATTATTATTTTTAAAACAGAAATGGAAAGTAATTGCATTCTGTTGATCCACATCAAAATTCTTTTTATTTTTGAAAGAAGGAGAAATTGATGCTAAAGCCATAATACAACGCTGTGCAGAGATATGAAAATTAAATTTATTAACTTCTATTCCCCACTGGATACCATGTTTTTAATTAAAAGTATTTGGAATTACTGGAAGTCTCAAGGGAAGGGATATGTTTGAATAATGGCAGAGGCTAGTATAACATTTGCATTCTTTTCGACTGCTTTGGTATGCTTCGGAGCAAAATGTTAGTTTTTGTCATTAAATTTAAATTCTTTAAATCTTTTTCTGTTTGGCATTTCAGGCTTCCAAAGCAAAGGTCAGCATCCCTCTCTCGGCTATTATTGAGGTGCGCACAACTATGCCATTGGAGATGCCAGACAAGGATAACACCTTTGTGCTGAAGGTAAGGCAGCATGGCCTGAAAAACATTCTAGATGTGTGTGTTCCATGTATTCTATATCAGGGGTTCCCAACCATTGAGCCATGGCCGACTATCGAGCTAAGATACAGAAGGATCTTGACAAACTTGAACATTGGGCACTATCTAATAAAATGAAATTCAATGGCGAAAAGAGTAAGGTTCTACATTTAGGCAACAAAAACGAAATACCCAGGTACAGTATAGGTGGTACCTTGCTCAATAGCAGTAACTGTGAAAGGGATCTTGGAGTCCTAGTGGACAACCATTTAAATATGAGCCAGCAATGTGCAGCAGCTGCCAAAAAAGCCAACACAGTTCTCGGCTGCATCAACAGAGGGATAGAATCAAGATCCCGTGAAGTGTTAATACCACTTTATAATGCCTTGGTAAGGCCACACTTGGAATACTGCATTCAGGTTTGGTCACCACGATGTAGAAAAGATGTGGAGACTCTAGAAAGAGTGCAGAGAAGAGCAACAAAAATGATTAGGGGACTGTAGAGTAAAACATATGAAGAACGGTTGCAGGAACTGGGTATGTCTAGTTTAATAAAAAGAAGGACTAGGGGTGGCATGATAGCAGTGTTCCAATATCTCAGGGGTTGCCCCAAAGAAGAGGGAGTCAGACTATACTCCAAAGCACCTGAGGGCAGAACAAGAAGCAATGGGTGGAAACTAATCAAGGAGAGAAGCAACTTAGAACTGAGGAGAAATTTCCTGACAGTTAGAACAATTAACCAGTGGAACAGCTTGCCTCCAGAAGTTGTGAATGCCCCAACCCTGGAAGTCTTCAAGAAGATGTTGTATAGCCATTTGTCTGAAATGGTATAGGGCTTCCTGTCTAGGCAGGGAGTTGGACTAGATGACCTCCAAGGTCCCTTCCAACTCTGCTATTGTATTGTATTGTATTGTATTGTATTGTATTGTATTGTGGACTATTCAGAATCAGGCTGTGAAAACGGTGGGTGAGCGTGATGAGCACAGAGCTCCACTTGCACGTGGCACCTCCATTTGCGCAAATCAAGCTGTGCCCACTGCTCACGCAGAACCATCCCCTCTCCCCCCCCCCCTCCCCCAATTTCCCTTCCATCTGCAAAGCTAGAAATTTGGAGACCACTGTGCTAAATGACACATTCTACAAATTAATACTAAGAGCATCTTGCAGATCCTGGTTGATGGGTGTGGTGGGATTAGAATATACACCTCTTTGGCCCCTCCCCAAAGAAAAAAAATTGCCTATGCTTCTCAGACACAAGGTTAGAAGGAACTCTGAGGTTTCTGGATCGTCTTTGTCCCTTGTCCCTTGTATTGTCTTTACTTTTTTGCACTTGCACGGAATTACTGAATATATTAGAGTCCATAAGCTTCTATTTGGAAAAAGTTATTGATGACCCCCAAATGCAGTGTATTCCAATTATTTTTCCTTCTTTCTGGACACTATTTTATTTTATTTTGGTTTTTTTCATTTTAGCCTATTTTCTGCTATTTTTACTCAAAGGAATTTGGAGCATCTTACCTTTGCAACAATTTCCAAGGCCTTTGGGAAGGGGAAATGCTATTAGTTGCATATGAAAACAAAGGAAATTTACACATAATGTTTAGGATTAAGAGAGGGGGGAGGGGTGGGAGAGAGAGATGCATTCAGACTGTGAGCTTTATAGTAAAGAAGAACCTCTACGTCTAGATCACAATACTACTTAATTTTCAAAACAGGAAATGCAGAGCTGTTTTCAAGCATTTGCCCAGCTCCCTCCCTTCTAGTTTATGTATTTTAATGAGCTTTCCTTTCCCCGTTTCATTAAAATTGCAGCATTGCCTTATAAGCTCCGAACTAACGGGACTGAAAGGATGCCCTGTGGCCTTGGCTGTTGCCATAGCAACTGGCCTAGCTGCTGCCTGAGCAGTTTTCTGACAAATCAACAAACTTCCATCCAAGCTCCAGTTCCCAATTCAGGGAGAATAAAAGGGGCTTTTGTGAGGAGCAGGATCCTTGGTGTTTGCTTTGTCTTTAGAAATCTCTGGGCGCTGGATTTAATTTTGTTTTCTATTTGGGAGCTCCTGAAAAAAACATGTTATGCTGTCTGTCTGAATTATCTGGCGTTCATAGAATAAAAGGCAGAGCCTTCCCCAAGCTAGTGCCCTCCAAATATGTTGGAATTATATTTTCCACAATCCCTAGTCCATGTTCCGTGCTGGTCCATGTTCCTTGCTATGTTCCTTGCTATGTTCTTCCAACATATTTAGAGTGCACTAGGTTGGGAAAGGCTAATCTAGTAGAAAATTATTATATTTTTATTTCATCTTCCACATCTATCCATCTTAATTCCTATCTTTGGTGTCTGAAAAGTTAGTCTTTCCTCCTCCTCTGCTCCTTTTATTGATCGATTTTTGAGTCTGCTAAAATTCAAAGTAAAACATAATATAGTTTAAATATTTATTTGTGCTATTGTCATAAAATAGATGAGCGGAAGCCAAACTGGGCATGCAGGAAAAGAGGCATTGATTTCACTGCACATCCAGTTCCTGCGCTGGTGATTTATTTGTTTTTAATTCTGCAGAGTTGTAAAGGACAAACAGTATCACTTAATTCAGCCCTCAGGAGTAATTAACATTGACACTGATCCAAGCAAGCAGTTCTTCTGGAGCTGATGCATTAATTAACTTGAGGACTTCATTGCTACTGAATATTTTTCATATTTTTTGTTTTACCCACATTTACAGCAAATTTATAAAATAGAAAGCAATGGATAAAATCTAAAAGAAGGAAGCTGAATGGACCTGTTAATAGTTCCTAGTTTCTCTTAGTTTTGGCCATCATATCTGGCTACAAAGATCTGGATGATCATTGCAAGAAATCCAAAAAGTATCTAAAACTGTAACCCATTCTTGCCATCCGGTGATTGCATTTTTGCAACCTGTATCAAGTAACTATATATTAGCTATGCTGAAATCTTCAGATTCAGTTGTAAATCCTCGCTAAGTTTCTATAGAAGAGCACCCTGTAAAAAGAAAGGTAGCACTACATGTATTTCACATAATTCTTTGCTTGATAATTGCCTTTCTGTTTGCAAAGAATTTCTAGCATTAGGGAGCTTTCTCAAGCATTCTTTCATTTGAAATCCAGAATGGTACATGCTATTTTACCATCTCTTATAGCTCAGGGTTTCTCAACTTCAGCCACTTTAAGATGTGTAGACTTCATCTGAGTTGTTGAGAAATACTGTTCTATGCAATAAGGTGGCAGGTAGTTGTTAAAGACAGTCCAGATTCAAATCCAATAAAGCTCATTGAATAAGCCAGGATAAGTAACCTACCTCATAACTCAGCCCCCTCACAGTGTCATTCTGCAATGAACTTGGATAGTTGTATATTACTTTGAATAAAATCTGAATAGAAATGTAATTATCTTATTTTATCATATTTATTTATTAATTAAAATTTTATGCCACCCATCTTTTCTATAAGGTGGCACTATATCTGAGCTAAGATTGGGCCAACCCAGCAAAACAATTGTTGTAGAGAGAACAAAAGAGACTGAGAACTCCTGAACTGAAAACCTATATAATTGTCTCTGCACAGATTGTCAGGAACCATTCAGCAAAGATTTTATAGCTCTTCTCTTATTGGGGTTGAGCTGGTAATAGATTTTATATCAGACTAGATGGAAAGGAGATCCCTCGTGGAGAAGGGCGGGATATAAATCGAATTAAAATAAAATAAAATAAATAAATAAATAAAGATATTAAAAATCCTTTTGCTGTGGGATCAAATGTTAGGAGCTAGGATTCTAGTTTTATGCTATCTTTCTGCTAGCTTGCTTAGCTACTCCAACTCTGTTGATGTCTTTAATACACACAAATAGCTATCTTATTTTTCATCAAGATGTCTGCACAATCCAGCAGAAAGTCCCCTCACACAAACAGCTGTCAAATAATTTTTATGTAGCAGAATTTCCTGTTTGTTTGCACCTCCATAAGGTCAGTTTTTTCTATGAAAGGCTCACACTTCATAATTAGACATAATGTGGTTTGCTTATTTGTAGGTCTTGCCTAATCGTCTAGATTTTATTGTTACATAGCTTCTGCCAAATACGTAAATGGACGTTGGGTTTTTAGTGGGAATTTTAGCACAGGCTCCTGTTTAATTCTTTTTATCTATATTTATTGTATTGTTTTACTATTTGCTGGTTTTAATTTCCTGTGCACCGTCCTGGGTCCATTTCGATGGAGAAGGCACGGTATATAAATCGAATAAATACAAATACAAATAATGTAAGGATTAGGTCTGAATACAGTGACCTACTCCAAATCTTTGTGCAGCCAAGTTGTTGTATTGTGAGGAAAAATGCCTTTTGCACTAAAAGTATCCAAAACAATAGCTCTTTGTAAGGTCAGCATGTTCATAAATATCTATATTTTTCATCTAGGTAGAAAATGGAGCTGAATATATCCTTGAAACGATAGATTCCTTGCAGAAACATTCCTGGGTGGCAGATATACATGATTGCATAGATCCTGGGTAAGACATCATGGTGATCTGATATTGAACATGCTTAACAAGTGTTGCTAGAATAGCTGTGTGTGGAAATGAGAATATCTCAATGATTAGCAAGTACCCTGCTGTCCAAGGATTTCCTTACCAAGTCATTTTCTGTATTGCTTACATTTATCTGAGTTTTAAGAACTATGTCAGGGCCATTCCTCTTAGTCATTACCTTGGAAGATCTGGCATTTAAGCACCAGTTCATCCAAACGTTTTTTGTGTGTATGCATTGCTGTCACTCTATGATGGATTTACTGAGCTCAAATACTCTTTTCTTACTCCTTCTTTGCAAACCTTTCTCCCAGATTGGAAAAAAAACACCTTATTTTTTGTGACTGTTGAGCATTTAGCAAAGAAATCCTTTGTTAACCATTTTAAGGGGTGCTGTTTTGCAGTGTACTGGAAATATTTAAGTATTTATTCACATTTGTAAAAACCGTTTTTGGAAAAATAAACCTGCAGAACAAAAGTAGAAACCTTTTTTGGGGGCGATTTACACACATTTTGTATTATTGAGAGAGTGCAAGAGATGTAATCAAAATGGCTTTTAGAATAGACCTAGTTATTTGTAGAAGGAACACTTCTGGATGTGGCAATTCCAAAATACTCATTTATGAGAAGGCAAACTATTGAGGTACATGTTTTTTTTACCATTTCCATGTTGTTTTTGTATTTTTCTCTGAGCAGGTGGATAGCTTTTAAAACAAAGCTTTAGGCTACAGCTAGCTAGAATTTTTGTTTTGTCAGACTTTATGGGGTGCGGAAACTTCCTCAAAATAGGAACAGTGGCACTTGGCTTGGCTGTTTGCTAGCTGCCCATTTAAAAATATTTCCCATTTATTTTTTAAAATTGGAATCAAAAGATACAAGAATTACTGCAGCAAAATATGCAATAGAATAGTACTTCCTTCATCTGTCTAAAAGCTGGGGTGTTGGCTTTTGGTAAGCTCCCACCCTTTTTTTTGTGAATTCTACAGTTCTGGACTAGTTAAGTCTACTAAGGCTACTGTATCTGCACCACCACTAGAAGGCAGCAAAGACGTACAAGTAACTCTTCTCAGCCATCAATCCATTTTCCAGATTTGCAGCCTAGATCTGAGAGCCCTATACAGAAGTTCTCCCATTCACTTCATAGCATTTAACAAAAAATAAAAGAGAGCTGTAAGCAGTTATACTGTAGTTTCAGCCAATAGTGCAACGACATAAAACCTGTGTTGATTGGCTGAAAGGCAAACACACAGTGTTTTCATATGGAGAGCCAGCAGGTAGCTCTTCCTGCTCTTATCAAGCCTCTGAAGAAGTTGATCTCTAAATACTAGTTGATTTAGAGTGCTCTATACTGAAACTCACTGATAGTATATTTTTACTTCTGTCTGTGCCCATTGGGAGTTTCTTTGTCACAGTGTTATGCTATCTTTTAAAATGTACCTGTATATGATAGTATTCATTAGTTTGCTGTCTCAGTGGGGAATTATGGCATTGGTTTTCAGTAGTTACAGTCAGAGGAGGGTATCTGCAGTAAGGGTTAAAATACACTAAAGTTCAGGGGCTAAAAATGGCCCATCTATGATCTAAATGCTGTTTTTTTCCCCTTGAGCCATGTGGTTGATTATTCTGAGAGACAGAGTGATAAAACTTTTATTCCAATTTGGCAGGACTGTTATCAGCCATCATAGTAAGGATTAGAAGCTCGGTGTCCTGGGTTGCCAACTGTTAGGGACAAGCCATAGGGGACAGCCTCCTTATGACTACCTATATGACCTATTTCTCCCAAAGGAGAGACGAGTGCTTTGATATTGTCAGATGTCCATTTTAGCTTTTCATAAGGGAAAGAAATAAGTGGCTAACACCTTTTTAACTGCTCTTCTACTCGGTTTTCTATGTGATCAGGTCTCCCCACAGACTGGCTAAGCAGTAATTCTTCCTGCCCTTAAAAGCCTCACCATGTATAAGAACCAAGATCACATTCCTCCAGGTTGGGAAGGGTTAGCCTCCCCTCTTACAGTCCTGATTTATGGGGTGAGGGTGTGGGTGAAAATGAGTAGACAGTGGAGAACTTTCCCATATGCAGCTCTGAACAGATGTAGCAGTATTCAAAAGGTTACTATTTCTGGACCTTTAGTAAGAATACAAAATACATATTTTATGGGAATCCTCTCCAGATGGTGAATGATAACTTTGCATCCCTTCCTCTGCTCTACCCTTCCTTCCAGTGTTCAGCATACAGCTGCAGAAACTCACTGGTGCAGCACCATCCACTGTCCAAACGCCCACTCTTCTCTTCTTTCCAGGGACAGTGGTGATGACATTGAACTCTCTTCCTGTACCCAAGGAGCTTGCCTGCCGAGCAGAGTGTCATCTTGTAGCTGTGAGTTCCTGGCTGATGGTAATAAGATTTTTTTTTTAAAGGATTGGTTTAAAAATTAGTTCAGACCTGTGTTATTCCATTTAAACCAGTGGTGAAAATCAATTTGTTTTACTACCGATTGTGTGGGCATGTCTTGGTGGGCATGGCAGTGGAAGGATACTGCAAAATCTCCATTCCCTCCTCACTCTGGGGCCAGCCAGAGGTGTATTTGCCAGTTCTCCAAACTACTCAAAATTTCCACTACCGGTTCTCCAGAACTTGTCAAAACCTGCTGAATTTCACCCCTGGTTTAAACGCTGGTTTTGGTAAAAGTTTAATTTTGAGGTCCTCATACATACTTGAACTTTGCCAATCTCCAATCAGAGGCATTAATTTTTACTGTAGCAGAATGCAAGTGATATCAAAAAGCCTCAGGGATCCATAAACTTTTATTTTGTCTTATAATCCCTGGTTCAACAGGAATCTCAAGGATCTGAAAGAGTACCTTGAAAAAAACATGTAATGAAAGTAATAATGATTTGAAGCAATTGGCAGCCTTGAGTCTATAAGTCCTCTGTCATAGGAAAATGTGGTTTGGAAAAGCAGCGTGGATTTATTAAAAAGGAAATAAAATTATCTTCCAGATGTGGCCCGGTGCCAGGACAGATGTGCTGGCTCAACTGCCTCAGATAGCATATCAAATGCTACCACAATTGTAACAGCACCACATGGCAGGATCTCTGCAGGGGAATATAGAGCGCATGTGCCATTAGAGAACTTCCTGCAGACACTGGAGTCTCCAGCCAATAGCAGTCACACAGCAGGTATAGTAGTTCTGTTCCTCACATGATCTGGAGTTTATGTTTTTCACAGCTTAGAAAAGATCAGCTGTTCATTCTCCCATCCAAAAAGTATGTTTCTGCGTCTTTTAGATATATTGATAACTGTGTACCTTACAAAGTATTGAATCATGAGGTCAACAATTAACACTTTCACTAAAGTTGTGTTTTGTTATTAACACCCATTATTTTCTCACATTCTTCGCAGTTTCAATGTTGTTCCAATTATGTATGACAAATAGACTAGGTACAATTTGAAATCCTGAAGTGGCTCTACGTGAGACTAGGTTGTAATAATGAGCTAGATGGGTAAATAGTCTAGAATAGTGATGGCTAACCTTTTGTGGCTCGCTTGCCAAAAGCGGGGGGAGCACAGGGGGGTCGTGCACGGACGTGCCACACCCATAATGCTATGTGCGCGACCCCCTGCTTTTGGTGTGCTTTTTGTGTCCTCCCCAGGCTCCAGAGGCTTTCTAGGAACCTGGGGACGGTGAAAACAGCCTCCCTCCCCACCTCCAGCAGCTTCAGGAACTTCCCTGAAGCATCCAGAGAGCGAAAAACGGCCTCAAAAGAAGGCCTAAATCAGCTGGCCAGTGCACACGTGCACGCTGGAGCTGACAGGGCAATGCCTTGCGTGCCCTAAGAAATAGTTCCGCATGCCACCTGTGGCACCCCTGCCATAGGTTCGCCATCACGGATCTAGAATGACAGATTCAGTGGGGGGTTGCAAGTGGTACACCCCGGTATGGGCGTACCAGAGCAAGCCAGGAGCACCGGATACCATTCCTGTACGGTGCTCCGGAGGGCCCACCGACCCGCCCTCGTTCCTTAAATGTGTTTTAAAGCTTCTGCACTGCCATGCACACGTATAGCGTGTACAGCACCTGCACGATGCACTGCAGAACAGCTGGGGCATCACGGAGGCACTAAAACGCATGTGTACACTGCAGGCGTCCATGAGGTCGCCGCTGGCCCCGTTCAACTGTACCGGTTGGAACGGGATTTGAAACCCACCACTGGACAGATTCATAGGGTTGGATAGGCTTACTTAAACCTTCAGGTCCAACTTGTGCTCTGTACAGTAAAGAAATATAAAATTAAAGAAAAACATATTGACAAGTTGGCTTTTGTAATGAATAAAGTTGATAATGTAGAATACTATGATTCTCTGGCTAGACAGAAACATTGTCAACCAAGGCTCTCAAGAGAACAGGCAAGAAGTTAGGAGGAAAAAGTCAAGAATGAAAATCATGGAGTGCAGAAACTTATATGGCTTATATAGTTAAATACCTGGAGAGCTGAGCCCAGTGTGAAGCCTAACAACTGTGTAGCGTCCATATGATGATATCCTGTGAAGATAATTTCATAATTTTTTCAGGCATTGTTGAATTCATATGGCTTGAAAGTATATTTGAATATTATTTTTGTCTTTGGTTATATTATCTATCTTACCCAATTTTGTGTCATTTTCAAATTTGATAAGCATTCTCTCCATCTTTTCATTCTAGTCATTAATAAAAATGTTGAAGAGTACAAACTGAAGAAGAGAATTTTGTGGCAGTCTATTCTGTACTTTCTTCCAGTTTGATGACACTTTGTAACTTTTGAGCTGGTTATAAAAACATCTTACAGACATTCCATCCATTCCATTGTCAGGTGCCTCCCTGAAATCAAGTTTTTTGTCCATAGCATTCGTGCAAGTATGTTAAGCACATATAAGACACAGATAACTTAATAAGACTTATTTTTCACAAGTCCATGCAGTCTTCTGGTAAACACCTCTTTAAGGGTTCAGAATTTAATCATTTATTACAGGAAGTCCTCAACGACTACAATTGAGCCCAAATTTTTGTTGCTAAGCTAGACATTTGTTAAGTGAGTTTTGCCCTGTTTTTCAACTTTTCTTGTCACATAACTGAATCACTGGAGTTGTTAGTAGCACAGTTGTCAAGTGAATCTGGCTTCCTTTGCTTGTGAGAAGATCAAAAAAGGTGATCACATGACCCTGCGACACTACAACCAGCATAAACATGAGTCAGTTGCCAGGCACCTGAATTTTGATCACTATGGGGATGCAATGGTTGTAAGTGTGAAAAATCATAAGTCACTTTTTCAGTGATGATATAATTTTGAACGGTTACTAAATGAACTGTTGTAAATTGAGAACTACCTGTATTTGGTCTAGGGCGTTCCCAGGTTTTTGAATGCTCTGATTTCTTGGATTCTTTTTTTCTCTCTTTTAAATAACAGAAAATTTGCCCCTCTCTATTCATTTGGCATTTCACTCATTCTCCATAATTTTTCAGAGACTGTGCAAAGGTTTATCCATCTCAGTTTCTCATCCTGCTCCTCACAATTTTTCATAACTGTATATTGGAGAAGACTGAGCTCCAATAAAAGTGTAGTAGTTTCATCGTTCTAATCTATTTGCAGTATTTAGAGCGCTGGGAATTGGAATACTGTTTTCTTTTAAATAAATTGTGTTCTTCAATTGCTACATCAACAAACGTTACCCTCCCAAGTAAACCAGGATTAGATGATCTAATTCTACTTTATTGCAAGGCTACATTATCAGAATCTTGCAAATCACTGCCACTTTTAACTGCTTGATCCATTAGGGTATGTCCTTCCAAAATTTCTTTCTCTGATTGTTAAGCCATTGAGGGCTCTTGCATCTCTCCTCTGATTGTTTCCTAGGCAGCATCTCTTCCCCAAGGTCATCCATGCATTCCATTGCAACAAATGATGTACGTTAAATCATTCTGACTTCCTGTGCTATGAGTTTAGGCTCATCTTGTTTATTTCCCATATGATAACAATGTACAGCCACTGAAAATGATTACATTTATGAGCCAGTACAATACAATGTTTCTTGAGATTTTTCACTAAATGGGCTAATAGGGAATATTCTCACATCATTTTATAGTGCCAGAATCATTCCCCAAGGTCCTTACTTCAGGAGTTTTAACTTCAACCCCCACAAGAATCAGTTTAAATCCCTCTTAATCAAGTTTAATGTGCTTTGGCCAACACCATCTGCCCAGTCTTCATGAGGTATAACCATCTCCTGCCAGTAGTTTTTTGTTCAGAAAACTCAGAGTCAAGTTACAGAAGATAATTGTCAGTAAAATTGATAAGATTTAAAAGTAATTCTATAACAGCTAATCTCTGATTCTGGCAGACAGTTGCTTCCATGAGCTGATTAAATCAGTCAGCATGTTTGTTCTATAAGTTACCAAGTACAAAGACTTTTCTCAGTGTCTTCTTCCAAGCTACAATTACACAGATACATCCTTTATTCAACAGCATCACTTTCACAGATACATCCTCTATTCAATAGCATCACTATAATTGTGAAGTATGTCCATTATCTTTCTGTCTGTTTCAGTGGTGGGTTCCAGGTGGTACAGCCCAGTACGGACGTACCAGAGGCAGTTGGGAGCAGCAGCCACCATACTGGTACGGTGTTACGGTGGCCCACCCACCCGCCCATGTTCCTTACCTCTTTTAAAGGAAACGGGCCAATTGCACACGTGCGCACAGAACAAGTGCCTGCTTGACCCCACCGAGCAGCTGGGGCATTGCGGGGCGGTGGCGTGCACATGCGTGCGCAGTGGGCATGTCTGAGGTGGACATCCGGTCCTGTCTCAGCGTACTGGTTGCAACAGGATCCGGAACCCACCACTGGTCTGTTTCTTAAAGTTTACGTGTAGAAATATGTAGGGAGATGACCAGGCTGAAACAAAGGGGTAAAATGTATCATCAGTTTCAAGTCCCTTCACACCCACAGGAAATCTAAGTCAAGAATTGGACTTGAATTCCTTTGACTCTTATCTACCTTGAATTCCTTTCACTCTTAACTACCACCAATTTGCTTTAGTTAGTAGTTCAGATACTTGTAGAGAGCATGAGCTTGCAATAAACCTTTTTATTTATTTTAAACCACCCGGACTTCCTGATTTTCCTGTACTTGACAAAAGATTTTTATTTCTTCTTGCTCCAGTCTCAGGTTAGTAGTTGAATACCTATTTATTGCCCACTTGGAAGGAAAATATGCTAGGAAAGTTCCTCTTAAGCTCTCCTGTCAAATTCCTGTTAGCTTTCTGTTTGTTCATTGTTTGAAAATAGGCTGTATTCTTTGAGCAGTAGCCTCTGCTTGTTGAGTGACATGAAGGAAGCATTCACTCCGGTCATTCACAATGAACTATCACCAGTTCTCTGAACATACCTTTGCCATTACTAATTATGTAGGAGATAATCTTTTCATTCCACCCAGCAAAGCACACATACCAGAAGAAAGCAGTTATTTGGTATTTCCCCCTTTTCTCCTGCCGAATTCCACAACCAAGCTCCTTCTGGCTCTCTCACTAGTTCTTCCAAATATAAAGTGCACTCATTTATATTCCAGAGTTATTATGTGTACCTCTAAAAAAATTGGTCCAGTATCTGAGGGGCTGCCACAAAGAAGAGGGGGTCAAATTATTCTACAAAGCACCAGAGGGCAGGACAAGAAACAATGGTTGGAAACTAACCAAAAAGAGAAACAACCTGGAATTAAGGAGAAACTTCCTGAGGACAATTAACCAGTGGAACAGCTGGCCTTTAGAAATCGTGAGCGCTTCATCACTAGAGGTTTTTAAGAAGAAACTAGGCAGTCACTTATATGAAATAGTATAGGTTCTCCTACTTGAGCAGGGGGCTGGACTAGGTAACCTCCAAGGTCCCTTCCAGTCCTATTCTATTCTATTTATGATCTATGAAGTAGAAAAGTATGCACTGTAATGTAGATTCAGACACTTTTGATTTGCTGAAAAGATAACATTAGCCATATGTCTTTAATGAAAGAGCATTCAGGTACAAACATATATTGGTCTTGATAAATCTACAATAATTTCTCCTGCATCCTCTGCTCAACCAACCATCCAGATTGCATTGCAATAAATGTAATGCTACATTGAATGTAAGTATTCAGGTTTTGTATTTTATTGTCCCTGTTTCCTTACTGTGACAGATGAAAATGATCTGGAAGCAGAGATCAATCTCTTGGAGTTCCCTTGGTTCCATGGGACACTATCACGGGTTAAAGCAGCCCAGCTAGTACTCTTTGGTGGAGTCAAAAGCCATGGATTATTTGTCATTCGACAGAGCGAAACACGGCCTGGTGAATATGTGCTGACTTTTAACTTCCAGGGAAAAGCCAAGGCAAGTGATCTTTATTTATGAATGAATAGCTCTTATTTTCTTAGTATTTAAAGTGAAACCACAGAAAATATGGGGGCACGTTTCCCTTAGTTTTTAATCCACCTTGAAAATTAAGCCATCTGTTCAAAGGGCCTTAGTGGAGCATGGCAGCAAGCCTGAATACAGTTATAAAATAAGTAAAAACCTTTGAAACCACCAGCTATTTTGAACTGAGTGCAATGTTTCCTGATTGCCAATTGAAAGAAAATTGGCAAGATAATAACCTCACATATCATGGTTTGTTTGATTTTAGCTTAACATAGTCTACAAACTCAGCCAAAAATTTAATCTGGGAACCAGATATGTGTAGTCATGGTCAGATCACTCTCTCCTTCGGCTGGGCTTTCCAACTGCTACATCCCACCCCGGGGAGGCGGAACCAGAAGAGGTGAGATGGTTCCGCCCCAGGCGCCTGATGGACCCTGAGAGGTTCCAGATGGAGCTTGGGCCAATACCTGAGACCCTGACCCGCGACTCAACTGAGGACCTAGTGGCCGCTTGGAATATTGCGGCCATGGGGGCCCTGGACCGGGTCGTGCCTTTGCGGCCTCTCACCCGGCGCCGAACCACCTTGGCTCCCTGGTTCTCTGAGGAGCTAAGAGTGATGAAGCGTTGGAAGAGATGCCTAGAGAGCGGTTGGAGGGCCACCTGCTCCGAGTCTGACCGGACACTGGTAAGGTCGCATTTGAAGACCTACCTAGTGGCGATAAAAGCGCGAAACGTAATTATTTCTCTGCTCTTATCGCATCTGCAGATAACCGGCCTGCCGGCCTGTTTAGGGTGACCCGCTCCCTTCTTCACCAGAGGGCGTGGGATGCCCCCTTGCAGGGTCGTGTGGAGGAATTTGGGTGTTATCTGCATGATAAAATCGATCAGATCCGGGACAGGTTGGCCTCCGATTGGACTAGTTCAGACGGGCTGACAGAGGCAGGTCTTGAGTCTGTTATCTGGGAAGAGTTCGATCCTGTGACTCTTGAGGACATGGACAGGATGCTGGGGTGGCTGAACGCCACCACATGTTTACTGGACCCGTGTCCCTCCTGGTTGATACTGGCCTCCCGGGAGGTGACGTGAGGCTGGCTCCAGGGAATTGTCAACGCTTCTTTGAGTGAGGGGTTTCTGTCGGCCGCCTTGAAAAAGGTGGTGGTGTGGCCCCTCCTCAAGAAGCCCTCCCTGGACCCGGCTGTGTTGGCCAACTACCGTCCTGTCTCCAACCTTCGATTTCTTGCGAAGGTTGTTGAAAGTGTGGTGGCGCAGCAGCTCCCTCAGCAAGTGGAGGAAACTGTCTATCTGGACTCGTGCCAGTCTGGCTTCCGGCCTGGGTACAGCACAGAGACGGCATTGGTCGCGTTGGTGGAAGATCTCTGGAGGGCTCGGGATAGGGGATGTTCCTCTATCCTGGTCCTGTTAGATCTCTCAGTGGCTTTTGATACCATCAACCATGGTATCATGTTGCGCCGGCTGGAGGGGCTGGGGGTGGGGGGCACCGTCCTACGGTGGTTCTCCTCCTACCTCTCTGACCGGTCGCAATTTATGTTGGCAGGAGGGCAGAGGTCGACATCAAGGTGCCTCACTTGTGGGGTGCCACAGGGGTCGGTCCTCTCGCCTCTCCTGTTCAACATCTATATGAAGCCGTTGGGTGATATCATCCGTGGTTTCGGGGTAGAGTTCCATCAGTACGCTGACGATACAATGCCGTGGAAGTGATGTCCTGGTGTCTGGAGGCCGTGCGAGTCTGGATGGGGAGAAACAGGCTCCGACTCAACCCGTCCAAGACCGAGTGGCTGTGGCTTCCAGCGTCACGATATAGCCAGCTGGTGCCATCGCTGGCTATTGGGGGCGAGTCATTGGCCCCTACAGAGAGGGCACGCAACTTGGGTGTCCTCCTGGATTCTCGGCTGTCTCTAGCAGATCATATGACAGCCGTGGCCAGGGGGGCTTTTTATCAGGTTCGCCTGATACGTCAGTTGCGCCCCTTTCTGGATCGTGACACTTTACGCACGGTCACCCAAGCCCTCGTCATTTCCTGTCTGGACTACTGCAACACTCTCTACATAGGGCTTCCCTTGAGGTGCACCCGGAGACTCCAGTTAGTTCAGAATGTGGCCGCGTATGTGATTTTGGGAGCGTCTAGATGCTCCCACGTGACACCTCTCCTGCGCGAGCTGCACTGGCTGCCTGTGGCTTTCCGGGTGCGCTTCAAGGTATTAGTAACTACCTTCAAAGCGCTCCATGGCAAGGGACCTGGTTATTTGCAAGACTGCCTCCTGCTACCAAATACCTCCCACCGACCAGTCCACTCCCACAGAGAGGGCCTCCTCAGGGTGCCATCGGCCAGGCAATGCCAGCTGCCGACCCCTAGGGGGAGAGCCTTCTCTGTGGCAGCTCCTGCCCTCTGGAATGACCTACCCCCTGACCTACGGACAATCACGGACTTGCGCCAGTTCCATCGGGCCTTGAAGACCCATTTGTTTCATGTGGCCGGCCTGGCGTAGTTTTTAAATTGTTTTAGTAAGGGTTTTTTAGTAAGGGTTTTTAACAGGATTTTAGTCAGGCTAGCTATTTAATAGATTTTTAACTGTATTTTATGTTTTATATCATTGACTTTTATTAGTGCCTGTACACCGCCCTGAGTCCCGGAAGGGAGAAGGGCGGTATAAAATTTTAATTAATAATAATAATAATACAGGAAAGAGGAGATGATAGGAATGACAGAATTTTTCTTAAAATACAGCGGAGTTTGAACCTGTGCTCTGGCAACAACTCCTTGTGACTGTATATTTGTGCATGCACAGAACAGATACAATGCTAGTAATTTTTGTATCCATATGGCAGAACTAGGAGATAAGTAAATCAACACTGACAGAGCTTTCTCTTGTTCTTTTCTTTTGCTGCCATCTGGAATTTTTAAAAAATGTTTTAAAATAGCAGCCCTTTATACATTTGGTGTCTGTTCTTTGACTGCTGCTGTAAACAGATTCATTCTTCTAATCCAGCATATTGGATCTATATCTGCCAATCTTATGCTAATGGTGACACCTTTTATTTATCTCAGCTAAAACGGGAAACAAGCTGTTGCCATGTTACTAAGATTTACTTTTAGCTTGTAATTATTATTGCCCCCCCCCCCTTACTACCTGAGTCACAATTCTGAATGCATTGCTCGGAGAGATGCAACAGATAGCCCCATTATTCTGTTCGTATCCCTTGACTAGAAGGTGCTGACACAACTGAGCACACTAGAAAGAAACAAGCACAATTATCTTTACCTGCCGCTAATTGGAATAAAGTAAACAGTACTACTTTTTATCTGCAGTTGGTGATTTCCTATATATACAGTAGTGCCTCCAGATCCTCCTCTAATGCCACCAAAGTCAAATTCAGAAGTGTAAATGAAGGATATTTGCACTGGCAGTACTTGTGAAAAAGATACTGCACAAGTAGCTGATGATAAACTGAATACAAGTTAGTAGTCTGATATGATTACCAAAAAGGCAAAGGCAAGTTAGATTGCACCAACAGAGATATTGTTTCCTAATCATGGGAATTAATAATTCCACTTTATGCTCCATTTGCCATATGCGACCTTCAGTATTATGCTCATTTATATGCATAGCACTAATAATAATTCAGACAAATGATCAGAAAACTGGAAACTGAATGGTACAGTGAGAGATTGATCCTACTTGGTTTATTTTGAGCATTGAAAAAATAGGGTTGAAAAGGATATGATAGCCTGAATAGTCCATGACCTCTTCTCTAGCATCCCAAGTGCAAAACATGGAATATGAGCATTAAATTACAAGCAGGCAGATTCCTATTTAATACAATACAATACAATAGCAGAGTTGGAAGGGACCTTGGAGGTCTTCTAGTCCAACCCCCTGCCTAGACAGGAACCCTATACCATTTCAGACAAATGGCTATCCAACATCTTCTTAAAGACTTATCAGTGTTGGGGCATTCACCACTTCTGGAGACAAGTTGTTCCACAGATTAATTGTTCTAACTGTCAAGAAATTTCTCCCCAGTTCTAAGTTGCTCCTCTCCTTGATTAGTTTCCACCCATTGCTTCTTGTCCTGCCCCCAGGTGCCTTGGAGAATAGTTTAATTTAACATTTAAATTCAAATTTAACATTTGAAACTTTTTAACAATAAGAAGGGTGTAATAGTGAAGTATATTCTTGTATGTAACCCTTGATGTTACATTAGTGAATATTAGGATGTTAATTCAGCTGGAATGTAGTAACCACCCCATAATCCTCCAAACTCTTATTGACCAGCTGTGTCCCATACATTAAATTTCTGTTAGTGTGGAACACAAGAGGATGAACTTCAATTCCCAGAGTAGCTTCCTAATTTTTTTCAAATTCAGTCAAGTGGCATTTAACAAATACTGTTTTACTACCATCACCAAGCAAAACAAGCTGCACCTTGTGGAGCAGCACTGCTGCACTGCTGCATTTCCAAAGAAATGCAAGGAAAGAAAGAGAGTCATGTTTGGGCAAACCCCTCTCCCTCCCATGGCATATAGGTCAGAGTAAATAACATAGAGAGGGAGCAAAGATCCATTTTACAGGATGCATTCAAGCAGCAGCTGAATAGCCACCTGTCTGAAATGTTTTACTCCTGTAGGGAGTAGGAGTTGAACTTGATTGCCAAAATCAGGGGTGCCCAATTCCTAGGCCATAGCTCCCTACTGGTCCTTGAGCTGTTCCGAACTAGGCTGCGCACATCCCCTAATTGCACAAGCAGCAGGGGAGCACATGCAGACCCATCACTCCTCCCCTCCCCTGCCAGTCCGCAAAGCTGGAAAGGTTGGAAACTTTGGCCTAAATAGATAGTCCAACTTTATGATTATTGTAGGAATAAGACTATAAAGGAAATGGTAAGGCAAAAACAGATAAAACTGCTCAAAGATTATTTGGGGTCATCTGTCTCTGGTATTTCATGTGTTAAAATAATTCTCAAATGCTTAGAACAGGGACTATGGTAACTCGTCAATTAAGAAAAATGATTTCTTTGCAGCACCTGCGTTTGTCCTTAAATGAAAATGGTCAGTGCCACGTCCAACATCTTTGGTTCCAGAGTATTTTTGATATGCTGCGGCATTTTCATATGCATCCCATCCCATTGGAGTCAGGTGGCTCTGCTGACATAACCCTCCGCAGCTATGTAATGGCCCAGAGTCCACTGCCGGGTGAGTTAAGTTCTCATATTTGCAATTTTATCTTGTAACTGGGTAAAACAAAGAATAAAACCATGCAGTACTTCGCAAATACTTGAGTCTTATTCATATTCTTCTGCAAAAAATAAAAACTTGATCAGTGAATGGAAATGTAAAGTTTTACTGAATGAATAAATATTCAAAAGGGGTTATCCTTTATTTGAAAATTATTTTACAGCATGCATGCATACACACACCTATTCATATTCATCTTAATATTCACTTCTAGGGTAAGAAGCATTGTGTGGAATTCAGGGGTGGGGTGGGGAAAGTACCTGTGATTGGCAAAAAAGTTAATGCAGAACATAGGAGGCCAAGAAACTAAACCTATACCATTCACTCTTTATTCTTTTAGTCCTTGCAAACCATCGTTGCATCTTCCACATTCATACAAGTTTATATGCAAGTAGTCCTCAATTTATGACCACAGTTGGAATAAAAATCTTGGGGGCAAAATTATGCAGTTGTTAAGTGAATCATCAAAAGCCCAGACCTGCTTTTATGCTAATTTGTGCCATTGTTATTAAGTGAATCACATGATTTCTAAGCAAATCAGACTTCCTCAATTGGCACTGCTTGTTGGAAAACAGCTGGGAAGGTCACAAATCACAGTCACGTGGCTGCAGGAAGCTGCAATTGATTGTAAATGTGAGCTGATTGCCAAACACCCGTATTGCAATTACATGTAACTTCACTTGTCATTTTTCTGTTGTAAAGAAAACAATAATGGCCTTCTTTCAATCATCAGGGACAGATGCAGTTTTCACATGCATGTTAAATAAGTCATATAATTACTCCTTAGGCAGACTACATCCATATTTTAACATTTTTCTACTTAAGATCAAAATATGTTGTGATAACTCCTTGATTGGTTTACTGTAACATATTCTCCATGGGATTGCCTTTGGAGATAATTTGGAAACTACAGCTGATACAGAATGAGGCTTTCTGATTCCTGGTGAAACTATTCTTCCATTATGCTAATTTGAAAATCACCACATTGGTTGCTAGTTGTTTTCTAGGCCTGGTTCAAACTGCTGATTATCATCTATAAAGCCCTATACTGTGTAGTACCAGAGTATATCAGAGCATGATGGCTCAGTGGTTAAAGACATTGAGCTAGTTAGCTGGAAAGCTGATAGCCCAGGTTTGAGACATGAGCACTGCGTGATGGAATGAGCACCAATCTTGCCCCAGCTTCTGCCCACCTAGCAATTCAAAAGCATGCAAACATAAGTAGATAAATAGGTACCACTTCAGTGTATAGTCATTCTAGCCACATTCTAGCCACGTGACCACAGAAGTGCTTCAGACAATGCTAGCTTCCTCAGCTTAGAAAGGGAGATCAGCATCAGAGTCACACATGACAGGGGAAACCTTTATTTTTATATCAGACACCACTTTACCAGGATCAAATCTGCCCATCCAGTTTGAACATCTGAGGGCCAGCTGAGGCATGAAGTACAGGGTGAATGACTAGGCAACAGGTATTCTTGGCAGCTTCTGCATTTGACATCTTTTGGCAGCTTCTTCTTTGAATTTTGCATGGCTGTTATAGCTTTACTACTCCAGGGTGCATTCCCCACTAGTTCAATATGGGCACCTAAAGTCTTCATATTAATTGTATGGTTGACTATATTCTTTGTTGTGCTTTGTTGTTATATCGTTTGTTGTCCAAAACTGTGAATTTATAAACATGGTAAAGGTAAAGGTTTCCCCTGCACAATCATTTCCAAATCTAGGATGCAGTGCTCATCTCCATTTCTCAGCCAATGGGAGCCAGCGTTGTCCAAAGACACTTCTGCAGTCATGTGGCTGGCATGACTGTATGCCAAGGCACACGGGACATTGTTACCTTCCCACTGAAGTGGTACCTATTTATCTACTTATATTTGCATGCTTTCGAACTGCTAGGTTGGCAAGAGCTGGGGCAGGAACAAGAGTTCACCCTGCCCACCTTCCAGTTGATAATCCAGCATCTTAATTGCTAGGCCTCATGCCTCTTATAAACATGGTATAAATAAATTCCATCCACTTCTAATAGGTACCTCCTCCCCTCATTTTTTCCAATTTAGCCAATTAAAAAACTAATATTTTTTTTGTTTTACTAAAAATACTAGCAAAAGGGGAGTTGGTAAGTATTAAGCCTTGAAAGGAGATTTGCATACTGCAATATAATAACATATTGAAACTCAAAACACAAAAGCAATTTATCCCAATTTTAATGAACTTAATTAATATTGCTTTGTATTTCATTGGTATCTAATACTTATTTTACTTTATTTGCATCTAATTCAAATGTATTATTTCATTTGTAGGTTTTAATATTGCAATGAAATCCCACTGTGGATGGGAAGAAACAATAGCAATCATTGTAACGTTTATTTACTTGAAACTTGCTGGTTAAGCCCAGCACATAATTGTGTTCTTGCTTAAAGCATGTGAGTGCATTTAAATTTAAGTTGTATTTCTATTAAACTGGATATTAACTTATTTAGTTTTAAGAAGTAGGCACCTGTGTAAATAAATACATTCAAGGTGACATTGGAAAAGAAACCATAGTATAAAAACTAATAAAAATAAATGAAACAATTCATATGAAAATGTAGCCGGTTGTAAATGTTGGGAAAGTATGTAGCAGTTGGAATATTCATAGAACAGAAAAGCTAGATTCAATACCCTTTTTCTTTCTTCTTCCATTCAGAGCTCACTCAATCTCCAGCAGTAGCTTCCCAGCAGCCTGCTTGCAGAAATGACCTCCAGTCTCAACATTACTTTTCCAGCTTCGTTCCAGTCACTTTCCAGCCAGCATCTCCATCAGAGGGCACTACCTCTTCCTCTTCTTCCTCAGCCAGCCATTCACTTTACCATAGGATGGAAGGGACTCTGAATGCCCGAAGCCGAAGTAACAGCACAGAGCGGTTGTTTGATTCGGCTGCTGTTGGCACAGAAGATTACCATGAAAGTGAAGGTTCACGCAACAGAACCAGAGCAGTTGAAAACCAATACTCTTTCTATTGACTTTGCTGATGGAGTGGCTTTCAGTGCATCCCTCTCATTTGGATCAGCAGTTTTGGAGAATTGAAAAGCTTGTTGAGATCTTCATCTCCTTGTTGGCTACTTCTATATTGCATTTATTATTGCTTTATCTCCAGGCCTGTGAATATGTGTACAATAACTTCTCACATTCTTTCATAATAAAAAGTAAAGATAGTCCTTCCTATTCCTGAAGAGGTACACTGGTGGTCGTCTTCACACAGCTACAAAACTTCAGAGTGAAACACAATCTTTCTCTTTTACTTAACTTTTTGGGTCCAGGAGCACAATCTAGAATTATGGAGAAAAAACTGCATCTGCATGGAGTCAGGTTATTTCATTTGTGTTTGTGTTTTCTATTTTGACTGCCTGAATTTGGATGAAATCAGAAAATTAGAACCAGGAAATGGTGATTTAAAAAGTGAACTGAAGCTGGGCAATTGTAGCTAATTGTTGCTAAGACTTCATATTGCCCAATAATCAGCAATGTCAAAATGTGTATAGGCCAATGCTGGAATGACTAACAAAAGTGATTTTCTTGTATACATCCTGTAAATTGTTTGCTCTGTTCATTTTTTTAAATTGCATACTCATCCCTTATTTTAAATTTTTGCAAACAAAATGGTAAGTGTCTGAAGTTCAGTTGTGTAGGTTGCATACCTGACTTGCTGGAAGAACAGAGGTCGATCTACATCAAATGTGTATGAAAAGTAACACTTCTCAAAAAACCAGCACCACTTATTGCCTTTCAGTGTTGATGGGTTACAGTTAATCTCTTGATTCCACTTCAAATAGTTTACTGTTCTTATTTTGCATTACTGTACTTCACAAGACATGTTACAATTCTTTTTCCACTAATTCAAATTTATATTGGTTGGTGGAAAGAGGATCTGAAGGCTTCTGGTTCTACAATTGGTGTGGATGTTATTTCTGGACAGAGCAATCTATTATCACACAACAAAGCCACATGTTGCTTAAAGTTCTTTATAAGTTTCTGTTTGCTGATAACAATCTAGCATTTGCATTAAATATGATTTAAAAGAATTGATCTTCACTATAATCATATTGAAAATGGGCAGCTTCTCTTTTGTGGCATGTAACTTCCCTTTAGTAACTTCTCTTCAGTCTCTTGTGAAAGCATTTAGTTGCATCTTAATTTAAGTAACTTTCGTTATTGTATTTTCCATGGGATTTGATGAAAAATGCAAAGTTGGAAAGTGCATAACACTGCCTTTTAATTTTAATTTGGCATTAATGAAATGGCAATTGTTTCAATTATAAAAGAATCCCTAAACATCTTTTGAACTGAACTGAAAAATAATGAGTTTACATGAAAAACTTTGAAATATACTCTTCAAAATAAATAATGGCACGGAGCTCTGAAACTCTATGAACTGAGAGTCATAGGAAAAAATCAGTTTGATATTTTAGATATCTTGGAAGCTCCTGATGTATTCCATCATTTAATCTAACAAAATGAAATTTGCCTGTAACAAAGAGATGGAAAAATGTAGCTATTTTCCAATAAATCTAGTTCGCTAGTTTACATAATTTTTCTGATTGATTTACATGAAAATGATTACACAGTTCTGTATTAATATAATACTTCAAAGTCAAACTCACTAAAGTATTAGGAAAAAAAGTTGAAAGGCAAAATGTAATATACAAAATATTTTATAAAATACAGAAACCAAAAAACTGCATCCACTTGAGTTGTAACATATAAACTCTGCAACCATTTGAATAGCCAAGGAATACAAATTGGTGATGGGGAGGAAATCACTATGCTGCCCTAAGACTTGTGCTTAACACTGAAATTCTATTCAAATCACAGTAGAGAACATTCATTCAGAACACAACTAGTGCAATGTTGTCCTTTTTGACTAAGCGCTATATTCAATACAGTACTTTTTGGGGGCTTGCAGACTAAGCCACTGTTAGTAGTTCACAAATTAAAAGATTCAAGAGACTGCCTAAGACTGCTAGACTTAATTGCAAAACTAGTAACTTTATGCCCTGAATGTTCAAACAAAGTTGTCACTGGCAAACAGCTAGACAGAAAAGTTAGACATGTTCAGATACAAAATCTTTGTTGTGAGCTTTTTTATATAGGTTTTATATTGTACACTCCCTGTGAACTTCAGTTGTAAGCAAGTTCCTGAGAATGGAGTTAAGTATTTAATAATAAATTGGGATTTATTAACCGCACCCTCTCCCCACAGGGACCCGGGGCGGTGCACAGGCATAATTAAAAACAATATACAATAATACAAATATTTCTTAAAATCGAATTAAATAAATCTACCCGTGCTAAAAACATAAATTAAAACCCATTTAAAATTTATAATTAAAAGACAGAGAGAACTATTCAAGGCCGGCCAGTCGAAAGAGATGGGTCTTCAATTTTACACGGAAGGAGCGGAGGTCGGTGGTCGTTCTAATATCAGGGGGAAGGTCGTTCCAGAGGGCCGGGCCCGCCACAGAGAGCGCCCTTCCCCTGGGCGTCGCCCGCTGACAAAGTCTAGTGGACGGCACCCGGAGAAGCCCCTCTCTGTGGGAGCGAATCGGTCGTGAGGATGTGTGGGGCAGGATCCGATCTCGCAGATAGCTAGGTCCCGAGCCATGGAGCGCTTTGAAGATGATAACTAACACCTTGAAGCGCACCCGGAAGACGACAGGTAGCCAGTGCAGCTCGCGCAAGAGCGGTGTTACGTGGGCAAACCTAGAGGTGCCCATAATTGCTCGCGCGGCCGCATTCTGAACTAACTGAAGCCTCCGGGTGCACCTCAAGGGGAGCCCCATGTAGAGAGAGTTACAATAGTCCAGTCGGGATGTCACGAGGGCATGAGTGACTGTGCGAAGGGCGTCCCGATCCAATAGGGGGCGCAATTGGCGAACCAGGCGAACCTGGTAAAACGCCCTCCTGGCCACGGCTGTCACTTGCTCTTCCATAGACAGCCGGGTATCCAGGAGGACACCCAAATTGCGCGCCCCATCCACAGGGGCAAGATGTTCGCCCCCTATGGCCAGCGTTGGAGAAAGCTGGTTGAATCGGGCAGCCGGAAACCACAGCCACTCGGTCTTGGTCGGGTTGAGCCTAAGTCCGTTACTTCCCATCCAGAAAATTTGAAAAACAGAGATTTATTGTTGGAGCTGGCATGAAATCAGTGAGGGATGTTGGGATTTTTAATTCAATAACATCTGGAAGGCTATAGGTTCTGCAACTTTGGCCTAAAATAAACCAAATTTATTTGATTTTTGACACTATTGTATTTCTTAGCCCTTGCCTTCATAGGAAAATTTGGAAAAATGATTTGCTAAGAATGTATGTCTCTTTAAAAAACACTGATCAAAATGATGCTTCTTGAGCATCACAATACTGAAAAAAGTGTCATGATTTTTAGAGCTAAATCCATATTTCCCCTCTAAATAAAAGTATAAAAGACTCACATGGAATATGATAATACAAGGGGATATTTTAAATACAGGCTTAATTTTCAGATTCTTTTTTAAATAAATATATACTCAAGGAATCAATGGTTACTTTCATAATTCAATTCAATTTATTCGACTTATTAACCGCCCCCTCCCCGAAGGGACTCATAGTTACCCTGATTTCATAATTCATGTCATTTGTGTAATTATCTCATGACAAACAATGTTATTGAGGCTTGTACCAATCACCTATGTTCTCCATAATGAAGAATCATTTGGTGGTACTAACTAGGTAATGAAAAAGGTATGGATTTTAATTTTTTCTGTGCCAACTGAAACAATGGGGGGAAAGTCCTCCAAAAGCTGCAAACTGAATGTTAATTTGTAAATACAATTTTTTAAAAACTGTGAAAAAGTTTTAATGTGCAGTAGAATAAATTTTATTTACAAACTTGTAAATGATCTGGAAAAATAATGGTTCAGCTTTTTTCCTTTTGGGTTGGGAGTTGAAAATAAAGGATTTAATCACATGCATTAAAGATACAATTAAAAATGTAAATGGACATTAAAGGACATGCAATAATCTTGGGAACTAATCCAATAATGGTAGGAACAAGAGAGGCAGCAACAGCAAGGATGCTTTCAAGATCTGAAGAATATGTTGAAAAATGGTTACTTGAAAAATGGTTATTTTTAAAAGTTTTTACTATTTTGAAATTTTATTTTTAAAATTAAAATATTTTAAAGGTCTGATAAGTAAGCTTTATTACATTCTTTTGAATTGTGTAGTCAAGTGTAATAACACACATTCTCACACAGCCTGTCTAGTGGCAATGATGAAACTGTGGTCCATAGTTCAGGTATAGATAGATGAGTCAAACCCAAAATCCTGTGGTTCACTAAACCATAAAACTAGTCTAATACAGCATATTAGTTAACCTTGGGTAGCAAATTTGTGGGAACAAAATCAGTACCTCCATCATTAGAATCTGATTCTTTAAACTGGATACAGGTGTCCTCAACTTAAAGACCACAATCAAACCCAGGATTTATGATGTGAGAAATTTGTTAAATGAATTTTGCCCCATTTTCTTGCCCCATTTGTTAAGTGAATCACTGCAGTTGTTAAATCAGTACACTATGGACACATTCATAGGAACCCTTATTAAACTTTGTACACATTTGTTAATTTTGATCAAATTCTCTTGAAAATTATTAGAAATATTTGGAGTGGCATCTACTGTCAGCATAACTTGTACACATTCTTCCCGATGTTTTTATAAACAACAAAATAACTTATAAAACTGGAAAAATACAATAATTTCTCAACTAAATTAAGAGGAAAGTTTCTACACTGTGAGTACTGAAACTGATATGGGACTTAAATTATTACTTTTGTTCTCTATTATAGGAGGAGATATCTATGGCAACAAAAAGTCATAAGTAGTCTTGTTCCTTTTCTAATTCACAAATTTAAAGCTTTCATGAGCTTGTTTTTAAACAATTTTTTAAATCAGAAAAGTTGTTACCAGACTCCTGATTTTTCTTTCATTTATTTATTGCAAAGGGGTCATTCACATTAAGAAATGGATTGCCTTACACTGGTTTTTCTTCAGATCTAAATGGTCATAAAATAAAGGGACTGTTTTCAGAACATATATTCAATCAAATTAAAATAATTGCTGAATATTGTAGAAATGCACTAGTGCCATCTCATGGGGAAAAATGGGATAGTAAATTATATAAATATCTATGGAGATTCTTAGCCATCCAGGTCACGGTTGTCCCAAAGGTGCTTTTTCAAGACGCAACTGGACTTTCTGGTTTTTCTTTGAAGTCATTTCGCTTCTCATCCAAAAAGCTCATTCAGCTCTGTAAATTATATAATTTCAGTCCCTCATACTTTTAATAAAAAGACATAACGTAGCTGTTCTGTCTGTTGTCCCCTTTTATAGTACAGTAGAATCTGTCTTGTTTTTAGCAAGGTTGCAGCAAGATAGCAAGCAAACTGGGCAATGGTTGAACTTCAACTTCCAGAATTCCTCAGACACGTAACCCACGCAAGTTAAACAAGATCAAATTTGGTGTAAAATAACAGCCAAAAGGGATTGCAGTAGAATCTATTGCTGAATCTCCCTACTGTAAATCTAGTATTGGCATGGTGTAGTTTGGCAAGAGGATCTTAAGACAAAATAAAAGAGGAGCAAGGACATCTACCCGGGTATCTACCTCAGTCTACATTTTACCAGGCAAAGACATACCAAGACGAGATTAAATTCTGTGTGGGTCCTAGACATTTCTATTTTGTATGGCCTTTATGCTATCCCTTCAGGGCCAAAAAACAGACATCAGATATGCACTTTACAGGGCATAATAACAGAATCCGAAAGTCTGACCAAAAAACTCTCTCCTCTTATACAAAACTGGGGCAGCCCCACCTTTTTCATTCATTCTCTCCTTCAGGGCTAACTGAAGGATTGTGCAAATTGTATGATGCACTGTTGCTCTACTTTCATGACAAATGACGTGACAGATTTGAGGGTTTGGCTATAATGTGCAGAGCCGTTGCACAAAACAAGAAATGATTTGTTGATGAAACCGGCCCTGATTTCAGCGTTGATCATTCAAGTGACATATTCCAATGATTCTTTCCCATCACAGATCAATTTGTTCTAAAGATACATGTGCCAGAGTAACTAATTCAGTTTCCTTGTAGATAAGACATGTACCTACTGAGTATTTATTAAATAAAGTCCTGTTATTCCCACATTTACTGGTATACACAAAATAAATACCTAAATAAACAGGGACTGATATGCCCACACCCAAATATCTGACCAACTGAGTGAAACATCTTTTTGAACGCTTATTCAAAGGTATTATTTTGGAAACTGGAGCAAGCACTCTAAAATATATGCTTTAAAAAAAACAACCTGTGGCAGAGTTTGTACCTTTCAAAATTATAAATGAAGGCTCTCCACTCTGAATTTTCTAGGATTTGGTTTTGTTTATTCTGCAGAAAATTCAACTCATTGCAGACTAAAATGAAATCATATACAGTGCAGTATAACATATTTGCCTATTGCAGTTCACCACAATGAAAAGCACAGGAACTCACTCGAGATTTAAAATTCAAATGCTAAATCTTTTCCGCCTGCTCTTCTAAGTCAATAGGTGTTGCTGTCCTTGTGGTAAGCAGCTATTCAGACGTATTGTTAACATAATGATTCTCTTATATCTGAAAACTATTGGATCCTGTCTTGACCAATTTCAAAGCTCCTGTCAAGAAATAAGTAAATAAACGAATAAAATGTACATTAGACCCACAATAAATAGAACTCAATTTTACGTGGAGAAGTGTGTTTATTGAACAGGGTAATATTTAGAAGCTGGTTGGATTATTCCCAAATGCAATTATTAGCGTCCTCGTTGTCATACCTATAAATAAGATGAGAGACGCTTCTAATAAACAGAACTAGGAGAAACCACAACAGCCGCGAGAAATCCTGGGAAACCCATTCGGACAGAGCCGCTTTCCATTCGCCTCAGGAGAGACCCGCCTCCTCAGGTTTCCCGCCCTCATTAATATTAAACAAAGTAATGGCTCGCTCTTCCTATGAAAGGAAGAGTAGTAGGGGGAAGAGGTGGGAACATCACTATCCCCGCCTTCTTCCGCCTCCACAGACCGAGTCTGGGTGACCGTCGCCCTCCGTGACGTCATCGGTCGGGGCCGCGGCCTTTTGCACAAGGGGGAGGGAAACTTGGGAGTAGGATGGCGGCGGGGCCGACGGGGCCCCCTCGGCCCCGAAAGGAGCCGCAGCCTCTGGTCATTCCCCGGAGTGCCGCAGAGGAGCAGCGCCTCAAGCTAGAGAGGCTAATGAGGAATCCGGTGAGGGGGCGGGGTATGTGTTGGTGGGCGTGGCTACCTGCCCCTTGGCTCTCCCCAGCTTTTTGGAGGTTGAGAAATGAGACCTGGCTGCTTTAATTCCCCCAGCTTGGGTCCTTGTTACGATCATCGAACTAAAGAGGGCTGAAGAGAGAGATTTCTCCCCGTCATCCAAATCGGTCCCGGTTTTCCCCCCTCAAGTTTGTGGTGGCATCTTCTCCTTCAGATAACTTCTATTACGTCCCTGAGTAGAAGAGTTAACGTCTTTCCCTTCCTCAGCATGAAGATTAGTGTCACTGATCCTGCTCATTTCGCTGCTGGTTGGTGGAATATAGGATTGGATCTTTCAAGGCAGTCTGATGTTTATGCATTCAGTATTATGATAGTTTGGATCCACAATGTGTAGTCAAGCATGGAATTTCTACATGGGTTAAAATCAGTCGTGATTTCTCTCCACTGTTGGGATCTGTATGCAATTTAATAGCTCTAAATAATTGTGAAGCATCAGAATGTTGCTTATTTTTCACTGCAGGATAAAACAGTTCCAATTCCTGAAAAGCTGAATGAATGGGCACCCCGCCCACCTCCAGAATTTGTCAGAGATGTTATGGGTAAGTTGTGGGGAGGGTGTGTGTGTGTTTGGGTAGTTTCTTGGGTTTTGATCATTATTTCTAGAGAAAAGGAGGAAAAACGAATTTATTTATGGGTGTCAAGGAAACGTTTGAAACTTGTTTCACAGGCAGTTTTTGGACCCATTTTGTACTTTGTTATTAGCTTAACAAACTCACCAAATTTCTCTGATCCTTGGATGTTATTGTAGTGAGATACTTACAATACAATACAATAGCAGAGTTGGAAGGGACCTTGTAGGTCTTCTAGTCCAAACCCCTGCATGGGCAGGAACCTTATACCATTTCAGACAAATGGCTGTCTAACATCTTTTTAAAGACTTCCAGGGTTGGGGCATTCACAACTGCTGGAGGCAAGCTGTTCCAGAGGTTAATTGTTCTTACTGTCAGGAAATTTCTCCTTAATTCTAAGTTGCTTCTCTCCTTGGTTAGTTTCCACCCATTGCTTCTTGTCCTGCCCCCAGGTGCCTTGGAGAAAAGTTTGACTCCCTCTTCTTTGTGGCACCCTCTGAGATATCGGAACACTGCTATCATGTCTCCCCTGGTCCTTCTCTTCATCAAACTAGACATACCCAGCTCCTGCAGCCGTTCTTCATATGTCTTAGTCTCCAGTCCTCTAATCATCTTGGTTGCTCTTCTCTGCACTCTTTCCAGAGTCTCCACGTCTTTTCTACATCGTGGCGACCAAAACTGTATGCAGTATTCCAAGTGTGGCCTTACCAAGGCACTATACAGTGGCATTAACACTTCACGCGATCTAGATTCTATCCCTCTGTTGATGCAGCCTAGAACTGTGTTGGCTTTTTTGGCAGCTGCTGCACACTGCTGGCTCATATTTAAATGGTTGTCCACTAGGATTCCAAGATCCCTCTCACAGTTGCTACTATTGAGCAAGGTACCACCTATACTGTACTTGTGCATTTGGTTTTTCTTGCCTATATGTAGGACCTTACTTTTTTCACAATTGAATTTCATTTTATTAGACAGTGCCCAATGTTCAAGTTTGTCTAGATCCTTCTGTATCTTAAGCCTATCTTCTGGAGTGTTGGCTATTCCTGCCAGCTTGGTGTCGTCTGCGAATTTGATGAGTTCCCCATTTATCCCCTCATCCAAATCGTTGATGAAGATGTTAAAGAGTACTGGGCCTAAAACAGAGCCTTGGGGGACTCCACTGCGTACTTCCTTCCATGTAGATGCAGTTCCATTGAGGACTACACGTTGAGTGCGGTTGGTCAGCCAGTTGCAAATCCATTTGGTGGTGCTGCTGTCTAACCCACAATTTTCTACTTTATCTAATAGTAGGTTATGGTCTACTTTATCAAATGCCTTACTGAAGTCCAGGTAAATTATATCAACAGCATTCCTCTGGTCCACTGATTTTGTCACTTTGTCAAAGAATTCAATTAGATTCGTCTGGCATGATCTGTTTTTGACAAACCCATGTTGGCTTTTGGCTATTACTTTGTTTGCTTCTAGGTGTTCACTTATTTGTTGTTTAATTATCTTTTCCAGAATCTTTCCTAGTATTGAGGTCAGGCTGATGGGTCTATAGTTTCCTGGATCTGTTTTTTTCCCTTTTTTGAAGATGGGAACCACATCTGCTCTTTTCCAGTCTTCTGGCAGTTCCCCGGTGCTCCAGGATCTCTGAAAGATATAGTTCAGTGGTTCTGAGATCTCGTCTGCCTGATGAGATCTCGTCTGCCTCGTCTGATCTCGTCTGCCAGTTCCTTCAGGACCCTGGGGTGTAATCCATCCGGTCCTGGTGATTTGAACTCGTCCAGGGCAGACAGGTGCTCACTTACCATTTTCTTCCCTATTTCAACTTGTGTTCCTAATCTGATATTTGTGGTGCTGTTTTTGATTGGTTGGACTGTTTTATCCCTTTGTGTAAAGACAGATGCAAAAAAAGAGTTAAATAGTTCTGCTTTCTCCCTGTTGCTTATCATCTTCTTGCCATTTTCTCCTAGCAGTGGACCAATTGTTTCCTTAACCTTTTTCTTATTTTTAACATTTTGGAAGAAGCTTTTTTTGTTATTTTTTACTTTTTTGGCAAGCCTTTCTTCATTGCGAGCCTTAGCTTTCCTCACTTCATCTTTACAGGCTCGGGCTATTTGCTGATATTTTGCCTTGGTTATGTCCCCCTTTTTCCACTTTTTATATTTATCCTTTTTGTCTTTCAATTTGTCAGAGAGTTCTTTATGCAGCCATGCTGGTTTCTTTTGGGAACTGTTATTTTTCTTCTTCATTGGTATATAATCTCATTTTTCAAAATTTCCCAAATTTTTCAAAATTTCCCAAGCTTCCTGAGTTGTTTTCCCCTTGAGGATTCTCATCCATGGAATCCTTCCCAAGCTCTCTCTGAGTTTATTGAAATTAGCTCTCTTGAAGTCTGACTCTAGTTTGACTTTGTTCAACTACTTTTGTTTGCATAATGTTGAATTCCAGTATTTCATGATCGCTTGCCCCCAAAGTTCCTGTAGCTTCTACACCTTCTATCATTTCCTCTCTGTTAGTGAGAATTAAGTCCAATATTGCTGATCCCCTTGTTCCCTTCTCTACCTTTTGGGAAACAAAGTTGTCTGCTAGGTTTCTTAGGAACCTGTTGGATCTTCCACTTGGTGCAGAGTTTGTTTCCCAATTGATGTCAGAGTAGTTAAAATCTCCCATTACTATTGCAGTGTGCTTCCTACATACCTTAGTTAGCTGGTTAGCAAAAAGTACATCCACTTCCTCTGCTTGGTTGGGTGGCCTGTAGTATAGACCTATGACAATATCATCCCCCCCCCCCCATCCTTTAATATTGACCCAAATACATTCAAGATAGTTCTCATCATTGTTGTGCTCTATTTCTGTAGAGATGTAATTATTTCTTATATATAGTGCAACTCCACCTCCTCTTTTATTTTGTCTATTTCTTTTAAATAATTTAAATCCTTCTAGCTGTATGTTCCATTTGTGGGTTTCATCCCACCAAGTTTCTGTAATGGCAACAATATCGTATCTGCCCTCATTTACTTGAATTTCTAATTCACCCTGTTTATTCCTCATACTCTGTGCATTGGTGTATAGACATTTGAGTCCATTTTGATTGACCCTGTGTTTTCTGTCTACGAAACCTGTGTTATGCCTGACTATGGTTCTCTTTGCCCCTATTTCTTTGCCACTTGTATGGTTCATGTACATGGTATGGCACTCACTGTTAATTGTTTGGTTTTGCTTGACAGCAGTGTTGGTAATATTACCCGCACCAATATCTATGTTACATGCACTGATAACCCTATGAATTTTAGTTTGCTGGGGACAGAAATATTCTTTATCTATTGATTCTCTGTCCCCACTATTCAGTTTAAATGTTTAGCCAGGAAATCTGTGAATTTAGTGCCAAGTAACTCAGTCCCTTTCTTGGATGGGTGCAAACCATCTCTTTTGTACAGTTTATCATTGGACCAGCTGCAGGCATCATGACTAATAAGACCAAAGCCTTCCTTTTTACACCACTCCTTTAGCCACACATTAAACTCTGCTATGCGCTGGCCCTTTCCTTTTTGTTCCTTGTATACTGGTATGATCTCTGAGAAGATAAGCCTACAACCTGTACTACTAAGTTCGTACCCCAAACTCTGGAAATCATTCTGCACAGAAGCTACATCTTTTTGGGACAGATCATTTGTGCCAAGATGTATAATAGCATCAACTTCACAGTCCTTACTTGCATTCTTGACTATCTTAAGAATACGCCTCTTGTCTCTGCTGGCTGTAGCACCCGGTAAACATCTGACATCTTTCAAAACCTCCATATCCTTACCTAAGTTTACATCTCTTACGATTGAGTCACCAATCAGGAGGTGACTTCTCTTTTTGGGTACCTTGCTCTTGTTGTGTGACTGATGCATGATCCCTGGTTCACACTTTTGCATTTCTGAAGTAGGTTCTTCACTTTGGACCACAATCCCCTGCTTATTTGAGTCGTCATTATTACCCTGACCTGTCACTTTAGTGTCCCCATTAAGATCAGCAAGGGCGCTATATCTGTTATGCTGGGACACAGCAAAGGTTTTGTGTTTGTGGGTCACAGCTCTCACCCTGCCAGATCCCACAGTTGTCCAGGCTGCTCTTCTTCTGTGGGATCTTTGCGGTAGAGGAGGCTGGTAGTGTGGCATCTCCACAGGGTGGAATGGCCGAATTGGACACTTAATTTCTGCCTGGAGATCACAAATTACAGATTCAAGATATGTGATGTGTCTATGTAGTCTATTAATTTGTCTGCAAGGGGGACAGTATCCAAATTTGAAAAGAGTACTGCGGAAGACAGGTGCAAAACAGTTATTGCATTGAACTAAGCCAGTCATTTTGAAATAAAATACAATCACAGTCTTAAGCGCACAAATCTAGAATGTATTATTTCTATTTTTGCTTTATAGATACGTTAGACCTCTGTGTTTCTTGGCCTCCCCTCTCTCTTGGCCAGAAGCTCCTCCCTCTAGCCTCAAGAAGTTCAAAATGGGGAAATCCTTTACCTTGCTCTTCCCCCCCTCCACACAGCCAGAGCTCCTCCCTTTAGCCTCAAGTAGTTCAAAATGGGGAAATCTTTTACCTTGTTCTTCCCCCCTCCACACACCAGAGCTCCTCTCTTTAGCCTCAAGTAGTTCAAAATGGGGAAATCTTTTACCTTGTTCTTCCCCCCTCCACACAGCCAGAGCTCCTCCCTTTAGCCTCAAGTAGTTCAAAATGGGGAAATGTTTTTACCTTGTTCTTCCCCCCTCCACACAGCCAGAGCTCCTCCCTTTAGCCTCAAGTAGTTCAAAATGGGGAAATGTTTTTACCTTGTTCTTCCCCCCTCCTCACAGCCAGAGCTCCTCCCTTTAGCCTCAAGTAGTTCAAAATGGGGAAATGTTTTTACCTTGTTCTTCCCCCCTCCTCACAGCCAGAGCACTTACAACTATGAATCCCGATTCTTAAACAATGTTTCAGTTTTATAACTAAATGGTGAGATTTTGAAGAATGACTTATACCTCTGTTTGTTGTGAGGTATTGCAGAGAAAATCTGAGATTTTGGTGTCCAGGGGTGTGAATTTATAGTATGATTTTAATAAGGTGCTGCTTTCTCAAAATCTTGCCTTTTACTTAAAAGCAAAGGTAAACTAACCCTTATGGCATAGATGATGAGAAATGCCTGCACTGTGCACAACCAAGACACTTGCTGAATAAGTTGACTCGGGCTTTGATTTGCATTATTTACTTCAATGCTTCACGTAATTGATCTTCATATCTAACATATTTAGGATAAGTTATGCAAAATAATTTATAAAATGTGTAAGTTTACATTATTTAATGCACAGTTCTCTACTTGTAACAAATTTAAAACTTTTCCCATTCATCCTTGGGGATATTAACAACCTTTGTCAAGACTAAGAGTGTTATTACAACAAACTTAGGAACATAACTGATCACATTTGCCCTTTTGAGGTAGAGAAGGGATAAGAAGGGTAGAGCAGTGAAAGGAGGGAACAGTTTCCTAAATGTCCACAGAAGTTCATACTGAGCTGGTATTAGGAAAATGAAAAATACCTCATATTTCCATTTGTATTTAATTTTTCATAAAGTAGCATATGCTTCATAGAAGATCTCATGTGAAAAGGTCATAAGGTTCACATGACTGTTTTATTCAGTCTCTAAGTAATTTCAAATTCATAATATGTCATATGTAATATGTAATTCGTTTATTTAAGTTGCCATGGGGATCACTCTAGGTGACAATGAACATGGGAACATTTACCATTGGTAGTGGGGCCTAGCAAGTAGAGTGATCATACAAGTGAGCCTAGCCAGGATTTTAATTTTTTTCCTCCTGAATTTTGAGCTGTTTTATAGTTTTGATTATACTTGATCTGTTATATTGTGGTTATATTGAAATGCTAATGTATTTCCTATATCAAAATGGTGTGAAACCACATCACTAGTTCTTGGCAGTTAGATTTGAGGTAAGTTATGTGGAAAGAAATAATTTTCACTGTTTCAGATCCAACTTGTTTCTTCTAAATGGTAACAACTTCCCAAAAATTTAAAGAGAGACTTTACCCAACTTAGCTGTTTGGGATCCTTAAACTGTTGGAGATTGAGATGGAATTATTTTGCTTCAGCCCTATATATTTTTGCCTTTTCTTTTTCGATAGGTTCCAGTGCTGGGGCTGGAAGTGGGGAATTTCATGTCTATCGACATCTTCGGCGGCGGGAATATCAGAGGCAAGATTTTATGGATGCCATGGCTGAGAAGGTAAATATGGCTTTCCCTCAAAAGCTTTGATATTGATTACCTCGAAAATCCGTACTGTTGTGTAAGCCACAAAGAGGTCTACATTCTCCCCTCTCTCCCCTTCCCTCTTTGATCCGCTCCAAGAACAAAGTATTAAATAATTAACCAATTTCATTGTAAATTTTAGTACAATGACAATAAATATTATTATTATAAATACTGATGCAGGCATTTGTACGTTTTCTCTCTCTTTCATTTTCCTTTGTTTGCTCTTTTCTTCCCATCAGAAAACTTTACCCAGGTTTTTTTTCCTTTTTAGCCCATTTTTCCTACCCTTCAAAATGTACTAAACATATATTTACAAGCTAATTGTTTCCTGGGTACTCATCTTCTGAGTTTGCAGAAAAATATAGTTTCTTATTTTTTGAATGACCATGTTGTTATATAACAAATGCAGCGTTCTCTTCCCAATACATCCAGCTATGTGTCTGGGAACTCCAGAACCAGGACATAAATAAATAACATTTGTATAGTCAAAGATACTTTACGCAAATCCATTTAGCATTATGGTAAATAAGGTGACTTTTTCTGAAATGTGAATTTTTGGTAAATTGTATAAATAATACTTTCATTGAATTGTTTACAATTTCAGATTTAATTTATCGCACCTATTTCTTTCAGCAAAAATTAGATGAAGAATATCAGAAGAAGCTTGAAGCGAATAAGATGGTTGCAGACAAACAGACAGCCAAACGTAGAAAGAAGCGGTAAGGTCAGACTGTTCTTGGTGGCTGATACAGAAACTCTAAAGGGCTTCTGTATTAGCCATAGCAAAACTATTTTTTTAATTCCAATTTAATTTTCCATTTACTTTAATTTAATAAATTAAATAACTAAATTTGATATCATGTGCTATCTTATTAGTTTCTGCATTGCCCTAATTTAGGATTATGTCATGAGCCTTATATCATGCTTTTCTTTATTTTTGACCAGGAATATGAGTTTCCTAAGTTCCAAATTAAACTTGGCTCATCTCCTTCACTTAAAATTAGTAATGAAAATGAAGACTTTAGCAAAAAAAACCATGAGGATTTAAGAACAAAAAGATTTGATGAAAAATATTGTTTTAAAATTGAGGCAAAGGTAAAATACTACATTTGGGTTTTAGTATGAATTGTATGTTATTTCAAAACAATTATGTGAAAACAAAATGAAATGAAAAAAGGATATGCTAAGATGAGAGAAATTACTGTTATTACTGCTGAGAATTTCTGTGATAAAATGAGTATTGCTTAGAATCATGTTTTTGTTTTAATACCTATTTGGACAACTGATATGCCATTTAAGCAATGGCAAAAAGATACATCTTAGTTTTTAAGGGAAAAAGGCAAGGATTAAATATAAAGTGTTGTAAGATGCAAAGGAACAAGGAGGGACTGACTGATTCAAAACGGTATTTTGCAATCTTCTCTTCCTGGTTTGGATGAAAGAGTGAATGATGCTAAGAAAAAAGAGAATTCTGAGAGAAAGAGAAAGGCATGGCTGAAGGTTTTGATATCATGGATTTCTGTGATACAATAAAGTTAAATTTAATGTAGCTTTTAAAAATCACTATAATAGAAGTGCCTTATTGAGAATATGGAATAAAGATAAATCCAAATTGTGTCTGAAAATGCCTTTATCAGTCTCAGTCTAAGCAATTTATAGGAAAGAGCTGGCAAAGTGAGATAGTTAACCTGGTGAGAGTTGTTACAAGAGCAAGGTGAAAATAAGACAAAATCAAAGTCAATTGACTACAGAAAATTTTATTTTTCAATGGTTTTATATGCAGTTAAAGAGAAAGGTTTAAGGTAGATAAGATGTTTGGAATTGAACAGAATAAGACAAGTTGGTACAGATAATGATCATGAAATTGAAGTGGAAGATAATGATGAAATGAGCTAAGAACTTTGGACATAATATACTGATGGGAAAATATGTGGCTGAAAGAACTGAAATTTAGATTACACTTTCATTTAAAAGAGATACAAATTATGTGATGCAATTCATATATTTATCTGTAGGTGGCCGCGGGTCTTTGCAAGCTGCTGGAAACAGCAGTTCATTTATAGCCAGGCTTTCCCAGTCCAGCATCATGTAAAGAATAAGATGAATAAGATAAACCCAATATTTTGGATTTTGAGCCAGAGTAAAAGAGATGGAAGAGAAAGCATTTAAGAGCTATTTTTATCTATTTCAATTAAATAGGAATTTGTTTGCAAATTAAAGGTTATATTTAAACAGTACATCTTTACTAAGATTGGAGTAAAAAACTTTAAAACAAGTTGTCCATTTAATCAGTATTTAATTTCTCTTTTTCTTTTTTTGCAGTCAGAAATTGAAAGAAAAGAAATTGCTGGCAAAGAAAAATAAAGTTGAGCAAAAGGATGAACATGCAGGTAACTCAAAAGGTTGTGAGCTTGAGGTCAGCCTAAAAGAGGGAGATTGACTACATCCAAGCCTGCCAACTTGAGAAAGACTAATACTAATTCAATTTGAGGAAGACTGAGGACTAGATCTAAGAAGTCTGCAGAGGTTTCCAGTATTTTTACATTATTATTATGTATTAAATTTCTACTCTTCCCATCTTAAATAAGTGATTCTGGATGGTTTATAGCAACATAATAAAACCATGTAAACAAGTGAATAAAAACACAGATTAAAACAGAGTTAAGAACAAACAAGTAGAAGCTTACAGGTAAAAATCAAAGTTAAAAAATTCAGAAGCCTAAATGGTTAACGAGGTAGTGACAGTGCTGTCAAGTCACTGCCACTTCCAGGGTGGCATCATAATCTTACATCGCCATGCTAACTAACATAAAAAGAATAGCCTTTTCTTCTTTCAGATGCAGTCTGCTTCTAAATGTAAAATTCTGCTTGGTTCTGATGATAATGAATGCCAGTACATTAAACTTTCATTACTTTAACCAGACCTTCTTTTCTCTTATACTTGTGTTTTGCAGCTGCGGATTCTGATCATTCCCCCAAACAGCAGACCAGTGAAGATGAGACTTCCGAGGAAGAAGAGAAAGATGACGGGACGGAAACCAGCTTTGTAATGAAGAGATGATGGTCTTGCTGTGCGACTGTAGTTAATAGCCAACTAGCATTGAACTAAAACTGAATTGAACAACAGGGTTTTTCTGCTCTTTTGGACTTCATTGTGGCATTGATGATATGGCCATAGCAGTCCCATGGAATATCATTGCTGGATCCAAATCAAATGAAAGTTGATTTCAAACTTTCTTGTATAACTGCTGTGCAGGGTTTCAGGGAAAAGTGTCAGCATCATATAACTCTTAATTCCTCTGCTATTGCTCCAAAGTGACATTTCATCAGCTTATGTCTGTAAACAGATCTTCTCCTGAGAGACTTAAAATATATAAGATGGAGTTATGTGGCTGTAAAATGGACTTGACTTTGAGGGAGGAAATAGTCTATTTCCTAGAGGAAAAAAAGTTCATTTCTTGAAGAGTCTCTATTAAATTAGCTTTTATTCCTTGCATTTCTGCTGCAAGATAAGATTTTCCAACAACTAAGAAGATCTAGTGTTTCACTTCAAAAGTGTGTTGTTCATTTTTATTATGAACATTTCTGAATAAAAGAAGACATCCATGTGTTTTTGTTTTCGTTCCTCTGAAGGATACACACTGCATTTTATATGGACTTTTCATCCATGAATTTGCCTGCCAAAAACATAGCCATTTAAGATAAATAGATCTTCCTACTCACTGCACTATACATTTGAGCACTGTTAAATAACAGTTCATGAGTTTCCTCGGGTTATCTGGCTGATCAGTGGTTGGGGGGGGGGGGGGAAAGATACTCAAATATTTCATTCTGAGTTTTTAATTTTGCTATAAACTTTAAGTGGGTCTTCCATCTTACAGTTGCATTCCTACAGAGTGGTAAATCAGCTTTGTTTATTTACATCAGTGGTAGTCAACCTGGTTCCTACCGCCCAGTAGTGGGCATTCCAGCTTTCATGGTGGGCGGTAGGGGTTTTGTCCAATGCTGAAGCACTTTCCTTTTTTAAATTTAATTGACTTCCCTACTTTATAAATCACCATTACTGTGGAATGGGTGGGCGGTTAGAAAATTTTACTACTAACGGAGATACAAAAGTGGGCAGTAGGTATAAAAAGGTTGACTATCCCTGATTTACGTGGTCTGCCAAAATTAAATGTTTTCACCTAATGTGTGAATTTTGCAGCTGAGGCCTATGCAAAATAGGAGCTTCTCTGTGACTCCCATTTTATTTGATTTATATACAAAATTGTAATATAATAAATGATACGGATAAAAATTCTAATAAACTTTAAACTTCGCAACAGAACACATCCTAGTATATAACTGATTCCTGTCTAATAAAATTGTTTTCTGACTCATACGTGTGTGTTGATGTAGAAACATTACGAGGAAGTTAAAATCCTTTCTGCATTGAAGAGAAATCAAATGCCTTTCTGCAGCCTTCAGTTTATAGGCCAACTATGCCTAAGTTGAATGTTCGTTAGTTTGTATATAAATAAATCTGTTCAAGCCAGAACTGGGTTCCTTTGAGACAGAATTAGCTATGAACCTTTAGGGACAGGTTCTGCGGAAAAAGCAAAATAAATGGTATTACTTGGGAACAGAGATCTTTGGGGACCAATTCATGCCAATTTTAGAATAGTTGTGCCAAGCTCCAGAAAAATAACACTAAAGTGTTGTTGAAATTGGATTAAATAAATATTGGTGGATTGGTTTGAGGAGAGGGAATGTTATTGCTTCAATGCTAATTTTAGGTCAGAGTCCATTTTTAAAATTCCAAATTCAAACGCGTTTTCCACATGCTCAGATTAATATAAAGATTGTATCTTTAGAAAGCAAGTGGCAAACCCACTTTTCTGAGAAAAAGTGACATTTGCTGATAGGTATGTATGTATACACACACACAATGGGAAATAAGTTCGTTTGGAGCCGGTTCTTTTAATAATAATAATAATCTTTATTGTCATTGTAATAAAATTACAATGAAATTGGTTTTTAAGGGCTGAAAATAAAGAGACCAGGATGGATCCATTTCAGGCTTATTAGTCGTCTTCAGCTGGCCATACTCCTACTGGGATTTGAAAATATTCTCTCATATATACTGTATATATATACACTCGCGCTCTTTCTCTCTCTCTCTCTCTATATATATATAGAGAGAGAGAGAGTAGAGCGCGAGGCCCCTTCAGCCATGTCATTCCCCCGAAACGGTTCAGCGGAAGAAAAGTCTTAAGCGGGAGAAGAAAAAGCGAGCGATTCCCTTCGTCACATGCCTGCTACTATCGCGAGGTCACGTGACAAGGCCTTGGCGTTGCCTTGGCAGCACCGCAGGCGACGACACTGGCGTTCCTGCAGCCGCCGCCGCCGCCGCCTCCTTTGCCGCCCGTCGTCCATGGGGTAAGTCGGCACCCGCCGGGGAGGGGGGGGGAGGCTGGTGGAGGGGGGTGCCTACTTTGCATATTCGCATATTCATAGATGCCCAGAGAGGTAGGTAAGAGCTGGCGGGAGGCTCTGTCCGCCACGACGCAAAAAAAGTGGAGGCTTTGGCAATGCGTGGAGTGGGTCCAGAAGAGCTTCCTCCCCTTTGCACCGAGATCCTCCTGTTCGCTGGACACATTTACCCAGCTGAAGTAAGACTCGGGAGGCGGCAAAATACGCTGAACTTGGATTAGCATTAAGCCTGCTTCTGTGTTTCGTGGCTTAGTGGGTGCCGCGAATCCAGAACCCGCTTGTGTTCAGTGTATTGTGTGGAAAGAGGTTAAACTAGGAACCGTGTTCTGCAAACGGAGCCATAAAATGTGAACTTTAAGATTGTATGTAGAGGTCTGCCTGGAAGTAACGTTATTTCTACTGTAATGCAACAAATAATAAACTACCGTAAAATTATTATTTTTTTATGAACTGCCTGCAAGAATCTACATACCGGTAGATATCACAACCACCTACTTCACTTTCTGGGAATACTTTTCAAGTCATTGCCTCCACAATTTGTTAATAAGTAAAGCTTAATCTGCTTTTGAATTCATTTTCTGGATTTGCAGAAAACAAAATTAACTAGACTGGGTTTACAGAAGATATTAAAGTCCTGGGAACTTAATACAATAGCAGAGTTGGAAGGGACCTTGGAGGTCATCTAGTCCAACCCTCTGCCTAGGCAGGAAGCCCTATACCATTTCAGACAAATGGCTATCCAACATCTTGAAGACTTGCAGTGTTGGGGCATTCACAACTTCTGGAGGCAAGCTGTTCCACTGATTAATTGTTCTGTCAGGAAATTTCTCCTCAGTTCTAAATTGCTTCTCTCCTTGATTAGTTTCCACCCATTGCTTCTTATTCTACCCTCAGGTACTTTGGAGAATAGTTTGACTCCCTCTTCTTTGTGGCAACCCCTGAGATATTGGAACACTGCTATCATGTCTCCCCTAGTCCTTCTTTTTATTAAACTAGACATACCCAGTTCCTGCAACCGTTCTTCATATATTTTAGTCTCCAGTCCCCTAATCATCTTGGTTGCTCTTCTCTGCACTCTTTCTAGAGTCTCCACATCTTTTCTACATCGTGGTGACCAAAACTGAATGCAGTATTCCAAGTGTGGCCTTATAAAGTGGTATTAACACTTAACAAAAGTGAGCACTAACCAAGCTTAATGTAGTGTGCAACTGCAACTGTAGCTCTTTAAAAGATGGGAGGGAGAGGAATTATACTGTAGTGTTATGGTGGATTCCTGCATTAGGCAGGGGGTTGGACTAGATCAGGGGTTCCCAAACTTGGCAACTTTAAGACTTGTGGACTTCAACTCCCAGAATTCTCCAGCCAGCTATGCTATGCTGGCTGGAGAATTCTGGGAGTTGAAGTCCACAAGTCTTAAAGTTGCCAAGTTTGGGAATCCCTGGACTAGATTATCCCTAAAGTCCCTTTCAACCCTTATCTCCCATCATTCTAGAAAAAACTATTCTACTCCCCAATAGCTTAAATATATACTGTATGTTTGCAGGAGTAAAGGAACATAGTTTGTGTATTTTGTGGCAGCAATCCAATATCGCCTATCTTAATTGTGAGTTTGGAAGGATTCAGATCAAATTCTGCTCAACCCTATGGCAAAAAATGGGATTGAATTTGACAGAGCTGTGGCTTATTGCCAACACGCTGCCATTTACTTCCACCTCGGACTTTACTATAAGATTGTAACTTACAGGTTTGGTTTATCTAATCTCTAAATTGCTATATACCTATGAAGGCAAACCTATGGCACATGTGGCACAGGTGACACGCAGAGCCCTCTCTGCTGGCACGCCAGCCGTCGCCCCAGACAAGCTCTACGGTGCATGCATGCACACCTGCCCCTGGCCAGCTGATCTTTGGGTTTCCCCGTAGGTTCCCCCCACCCAGTGTGCCCTACCTTTCTCCTCCATTTCTGCCGCCCTCATCAACCTGGAAGCCAAAATGGGGGGAGGGGGCTTGTGCGACACCCGTTTTGGGACTGGAAAGCCTCCTGCACCAACTTGGAAGCCAAAATGAGGCATGAAGAGGGTCAGGGCGCGTGTGCGGAGAGTCAAAGCACAAGAGTAGGGGGTGCTTGCATTGCATTTGGGGGATTTTGGTGTTTGCGCACACGCTTTGGGCACTCGGCATCAAAAAGGTTAACCATCACTGCTATATACCTATACATCTGAACATCTTTTTCTGTCATTTCTAAGGGCCAGCAATATACCGTACTCCTTTATAAAGTTTTATAGGCGAAAAGGAGCAGTCCATATGTGCTAAGAGCTTACTATCTGAAATAGGCAATGAGGAAGCAATATTGAGTGGGGAATGCTAAGAGCATTCAGCGTTTGCAGTAGAAACCAGCTGAGGGTCAGCATCAAAAATGGACTTCAAACAAAGAAGCAGCTCCCAGTGGCAGGAAGTATCTGGAGTGAGGAACACCTTTTAAAAGCTAGAAGAACAGTGGTATAGGGTGTGCACGCGCGTGTGCCTGGAGGGTCTCAGAAGATCAGCCCATGCAGATGTGAGCTTCGTTTGAGAATTATGGATTTCAATAGGTAAGTTTTTAATACTCAAGATGAGATCCTCAGATATTCTCTTTTGAAATCTCTAAAAATCTTGTTTTAGCTGGATCAGGCTCCCCCAAAGGGTTTCTGATAAAATATATTGGGTGATATTAGCTGCTGAGGGAAGATGGAGTAATTATATAATCCAGATTGGGGAAAGGTGCTGTAATTTTAATGGAGAAATATATATTTCCTGGCAGGGGAGTGCATGTATATGTGTGTCTGCTTTTTTTTCTCTATACCTTTTGCTCAGTATGTATTATTAGTCTTCCAATTCAACTTCAACATGTGCTTGTAAGCATTGCATTAAATATCTCCCCCTCCCTCTATCTCATTTTGTATTCTTGTTTGCTAGCTTTTGGATGGCATCAAAGTGAGAAAATATCCTTTTGAGATTTATTCCTAGGCAAGTCACTATAGACTTAGCATGCCTGATCATTAAGTTGTAAGGCACATCATGTTTTCTGCATGAAATCAGCATGTTGTGAGAACGTTTGCACACACGGCAAGATGCCCCACCCAGAAGTGCTCTCATATTGACAAGATAAGGAGTTCAACGCAAGAATTTACAACACAGGGAAAGATAGCTAAAAGCAGAAGGTAATATTAATCACAATAACTCCACCAGGGAAAGGTGGAAACACAAGAATCTATTTGTCACTTGATTATTTGCATCTGTGTAGTGGAGTAATTTCCATAGCTATATGTGGACAGCATATTGATTGGTGTATTTCTAGCAAGAAAAACAGTGTTCCATTTCAGATTGATTGATTAGGTGCCATCGTCCATGGTGACTCCTGGCGACCGCATAGATAGATTTTCTGCATAACAGTCTTCCCTAACCTGGTCTTTTAAGTCTCCCAATGGTGCACTCATCAGCTTTGTAATGGAGTCAATCCACATTGCTGCTGGTCATTATCTTATTCTCTTTCTTTCCACCTTTCTCAGCCTCGGAGCCTTCTCCAGAGAACTGGCTCTTCACATAATGTGTCCAAATCAGGACACATTTGTGCTTTGAATAAGAACTCTGGGTTGATGTAGTTAATGATCCATCGGTTTCTTTTCTGGACTGTCCACAGTATTCTCAGGAGTGAGATACTGGAATAAACAAATTTCTTTGCATGGAGGGATGTGGAGTTACAAATTTTCAGTGGGGGGTACATGATGGTGGCAAAATGATTTAGAATTCTCTTCTTGGTCTGCTAATGGCTAGTTATTACCTCATTTAAATAAATGTACTGTGTCAAAACAAAAATAATCCTGCACATGTGAAGCATTCTATGAAGACATTAGAATAAGACATATTGAAGGTAGGAATCTGCAACCAATATTGATGGGGTACTTGAAGGGCTATCTTTTTCCAAGAATTCTACCTGTTCAATCCAGTGCAACGGATTAGATCCAGTCCAATTGGCTGCCAGCGAGTGTTGATTCTTGGGAACTAGAAAATGGGCTTTTTCTGTTGCAGCCCCTGCCTAATGGAATATTCTCCCTTCGGGGATTAAAATGGTCCCAACCCTGTTGATTTTTCCTAAAGTTTTAAAAACCTGGCTTTGTGCCAGGGCCTGGGACTCGGAAAGCATTAAGGGCCCTGTTATTTGACTTTACTATTAGTTCATAGCTGCTGTTTATTCGTTTTGCGGATTTTTTTTATTGTTTTGTTTTTTTATTTCATTGTTTTACAATTTTAGAATTGTAAGCCACCCAGAATCACTTGGTTGAGTTGGATGGCTAAAGAATTGAAATAAATAGTCAACATTTGTTCTGAAATAAAAAGGGAATTGGTCTCAGATGGCAAGTGTGAAGACAGGGAGGGGAAAAGCTTTCTCAGGTGACAGTAAATGCTTTGAGATAAGAAACAGATGAGTATCCTTGGAGAAATGTCTCTCCCTTCCTTCTATTCAGTAATTGTGCAAATTGGGAGAGTGTTAGAGAAAATTTACTTTAAGGAAATAAAAGCACAGCACCATCTGTTTCTCAAGCTTGACAGCATTGAGATATGTGGACTCCAATTCCCAGAATTCCCCAACTGGGAAAGGTTGAGCAATGAAGTTGTTTTCTTCCATTCTTCGTTGTTTGTTGCTCGTGAACCTTTACACCATATTCCCCTTCTGTCTTTAAAGCAGAGATATCAACTACAACCATACCCAGCTTCAAGTGCTGTGGTGTTCCCAAAACGTTTCCCTGTCTCTAGAGAGCCTTGTTGGCATGACTTGTGGCAAAACCAAATGGTCTCTCCCAGGGGTGGGCTTCAAAAATTTAACCAATGGGTTCTCTTCCCAGTTGCTGGGTGGGCGTGGCCATGGCCATGGTGGTCATGGCCTAGTCAGCCTCCTGCACTACCGTGGGGGGAGCGGTGTTTTCGCCTTCCCCAGGCTCCAGAAGCTTTACTTGAGCTTCTGGGAGGGTGGAAACTGCCTACCCCCAGACTACAGAGACCCTTCCAGAAGGTTCATTTCCCCCCCTCCTCAAGCCTCTGCACGGGCCCTGCACTTACTTTGCATTCAAAATGGGCCGCGTGGAGACCCCTGGGAGGGCAGGGGAGGAGTGGGCAGGGCCAGCCAGGGGTGGGATTTGGAGGTTCTCCAAACCGGCCATAACATTAGTTATGGGTTCTCCCGAACCCGGGCGAATCTGTAGCAGTCCACCCCTGGCCTCTCGCAGGCAAAACTCATGAAGCTAGAGACATACCTCAATTGCTATATTCTCAAGATCTCATTAAGCTGTTATTGCAAGTCATTTTGCAGTTAGGAAGAAATGATTGGCTTCTCAATCTCTTTTCTTTCCCTCTCTCCCAAAGGTTTAAAATTTCTACTTGGAAAGGGGATAAAGAGGAAATAATGTTTCCATTCAATATAATTATGGTTCAAGAATTAATGCCAATGTTATTGAATTTGATTATTAATTGCAGTCCATAAGCAGAATCTAAATTATCTGAGTTGTAATAATTTTAAGGCAAATTTGTATAATCTGCTTGGGCCAGGCATGCCTATCTCCAATATGTGGGCAAGGTCAAGATAAAGAGATTGTTGCATGCGATAGTGGTGAATATTGATGTAGATGTAGAAGGTTGTTGTATTTAATTGACCTTAAATTTAATTTATATAAAATCAATTACATGCAATAAATAATATTTCTTTTCATGTATTTATGAATCCTTCTTTTCTATGTTATAATACAATACAATAGCAGAGTTGGAAGGGACCTTGGAGGTCTTCTAGTCCAAACCCCTGCCTAGGCAGGAAACCCTATACTATTTCAGACAAATGGCTATCCAACATCTTCTTAAAGACTTCCAGTGTTTGGGCATTCACAACTTCTGGAGGCAAGCTGTTCTACTGTTTAATTGTTCTGTCAGGAAATTTCTCCTCAGTTCTAAGTTGCTTCTCTCCTTGATTAGTTTCCACCCATTGCTTCTTGGTCTGCCCTCAGGTGCCTTGGAGAATAGTTTGACTCCCTCTTCTTTGTGGCAACCCCTGAGATACTAGAACACTGCTATTATTTCTCCCTTGGTCCTTCTTTTTATTAAACTAAACATACCCAGTTCCTGCAACCGTTCTTCATATGTTTAGTCTCCAGTCCCCTAATTATCTTTGTTGCTCTTCTCTGCACTCTTTCTAGAGTCTCCACATCTTTTTTACATTGTGGCAACCAAAACTAAATGCAGTTCAAATTTTTAAATTTGAATGTTAAATTTTGTTAAATTTTTAAATTCTGGAAAGACACTAAAGGCCTCCCACCAAAGGTGTTGGGAAGAGCATGTAGTCCTGTGGCTGCAGATTGGACCTGGTCTGTAAAGAATTAGGACAGATTATATTGGTATTTTTTTTGAATTGCTCTTGAAAGAGGAGAGAAAGTTAATGATTTGTCTAATCTTTAAAGGCAGAAAGCTAGGAGATAAGTCATTATTGTTAATAAAATTGAAGGTTGTTATTAGCAACCTATGATTCCTCCAAAAATATGTACTTGTTAAATCAGCTTAGTGGCATCTTTAAGTGATAGACTGATGAAGATTCTTTTGCTGGGCTTCCTGTCAATTGAGAGGACCCCATTATAAAATGTTAACACATTGTGTTATGCTGTTACGGATACTTTAAGAAGAGATTGGACAATCACTTGTCTGAAATGGTATAAGGCAGGGGTGTCAAACTCGATTTAATTGAGGGCCTCTTTAGAGTTGTGTTTGACCTCTGGGAGAGTGGGTATGGCCAGGGGGCGTAGCCAGCTTGACATCACTCCTGTTGGGGGCATCTGTGGTGGCCTGAGCACTTTGCCAGTGAAAGCAGGCTCCTGAGCTCCACTTTCAGCTGCCATGGCCTCCTGCAACCCTCTGCCAGTGAAAATGGAGCTCGGGAAGAAGCACTGCGGGCTAGTCCTTTGCTGTTTCCAGGGAGGCCCCGTGGGCCAGATCTAAGCACCCTGCGGGCCAGATGTGGTCTCTACGCCTTCTGTTTGACACCCCTGGTATAAGGTTTCCTGCTTGAGGAGGGGGGGGGAGGTTTGAACTAGAAGACCTTCAAGATTCCTTCAAACTCTGTTATTCTTGGACCGAGTTGCGCCCTTGCGGCCTCTCTTGCGGCGACGAATCACCCGGGCTCCTTGGTTCACTGAGGAGCTCCGGGGGATGAAACGCCACAAGAGATGCCTAGAGAGTAGATGGAGATCCTCTCGCTCCGAAGCCGACCGAACACTAGTGAGAACCCATATTAGGGCTTATTTAGTGGCGATAAGAGTGGCCAAACGGGAGTATTGTGCCACCCTTATTGCATCCGCAGATAACCGCCCTGCCGCCCTGTTTGAGGTGACCCGCTCCCTCCTTCACCAGAGGCCGCGGGAAGCCCCTCTGCAAGGGCGAGCAGAGGAATTTGGGATTTATCTGCAGGAGAAAATCACTCGGATTCGGAATGAGCTACCCTCCATCGACAGTGGTCCTGTGGGACTGTCCGAGGCTAGTCTTGAGGCTCCTTCTTGGGAGGAGTTTGACTTTGTTACCACCGAGGATATGGACAGGTTGTCAAGGAAACTTAGGGCGACCACATGTTTATTGGACCCGTGTCCCTCCTGGCTTGTACTGGCATCCTGGGAGACGACACGAGGCTGGCTCCAGGGCATTGTCAACGCATCTTTGAGTGAGGGGTCCTTACCTGCCGTCTTGAAAGAGGCGGTAGTGAGGCCCCTCCTCAAGAAGCCGTCCCTGGACCCAGCTTTACTAGAGAACTATCGTCCGGTCTCCAACCTTCACTTTTTAGTGAAGGTTGTCGAGAGTGTGGTGGCCCAACAGTTTCCGCGACACCTGGAGGAAGTTGATTATCTAGACCCGCGCCAGTCCGGCTTCCGGCCCGGTCACAGTACTGAGACGGCATTGGTCGCGTTGGTTGATGATCTCTGGAGGGCGCGGGATAGAGGGTATTCCTCTATCCTAGTCCTATTAGACCTCTCGGCGGCTTTTGATACCATCGACCATGGTATCCTATTGCACCGACTGGGGGGGTTGGGGCTGGGAGGCACCGTTCTGCGGTGGTTCTCATCCTACCTCTCTGGTCGGTCGCAATATGTGTTGACGGGAGGGCAGAGGTCGACCTCGAGGCCTCTCCTATGTGGGGTTCCTCAGGGGTCGGTCCTCTCGCCCCTCCTTTTCAACACATATATGAAGCCGCTGGGTGAGATCATCCGTGGTTTTGGGGTGGAATACCATCTGTACGCTGATGACACTCAGTTGTACATATCCACCCCAAACCACCCCAACGATGCCGCCGAAGTGCTGTCCCGGTGTCTGGAAGCCGTACGGATCTGGATGGGTGGTAACAAACTCAAACTCAACCCTGCCAAGACTGAGTGGCTGTGGTTTCCGGCACCCCGGTTCAGCCAGATCATTCCAACTCTGGCCATTGGGGGCGAAACACTGGCCCCCGTGGAGAGGGCGCGCAATTTGGGTGTCCTCCTGGATTCCCGGCTGTCCATGGAGGACCATGTGGCAGCCGTGGCCAGGGGGGCGTTCCATCAGGTTCGCCTGATGCGCCAACTGCGCCCCTTACTGGACCGGGCTGCCCTACGCACAGTCACTCAAGCACTCGTGACGTCCCGACTCGACTACTGTAATACTCTCTACATGGGGCTTCCCTTGAGGTGCACTCGAAAGCTACAGCTAGTCCAAAACGCAGCCGCGCGGGTGATTATGGGAGCCACTAGATGCTCCCACATAACACCGATCCTGCGCGAGCTGCATTGGCTTCCTGTGGCCTTTCGAGTGCGCTTCAAGGTTTTGACTACCATCTTTAAAGCGCTCCATGGCTCGGGACCTAGTTATATGCGAGACCGCCTCCTGCCCCATACATCCCTCAGACCAATCCGCTCCCACAGAGAGGGCCTCCTCAGGGTACCGTCGGCCGGACAATGCCGACTGGCGACACCCAGGGGAAGAGCCTTCTCTGTGGCGGGGCCAGCCCTTTGGAATGACCTACCCCCTGAATTACGTACCATCACCGACCTCCGCCTCTTCCGCCAATGTCTTAAGACATATCTGTTTCAACAAGCCGGCCTAGCCTAACCTCCCTTGGGGACTTAAGATAGTTTTAAATTGGGTTTTAAAATTTGGTTTTAGCGCAGGATGGGGTTATTTAATAGTTTTTTAAAATTATATTTATTGTATTTTTGTATGTTTTTTAAATTTCCTGTGCGCCGCCCTGGGTCCTCTGTGGAGAAGGGCGGGGTATAAATTTAAATTAAAAAAAAAAAATTCTGTTTGTTGCTCTGAAAAAAACAAGTGTTTCAAAGTCTACTGCTGCCCCACAGTTGGGCAAAGAGGTACAGAAACATGCTGGTGCCAATCAGGTATGAGATTGTAGCAATCCTGTAATTGGAAATGATACTTTGAGTATTCATTTCCAACCGAAACGTAACATGCAAATTAAGTAAATAAAAATATATTGTGCAATGCAGATAATAGTTCTTTCAAGTCAGACTCTGGAATTACAACATCCATTTCTTATAGTTACTATAAGAACTATGTTGAAATCATAATGGTAGGTTACCTGGATTTTTTTTTAACCGCATAGAGCCCTGATAGCAAAACTATGGCACATGTGCAACAGGTGACACGGGAAGCCATATTTGATGACATATTGACATCAGCTCTGGCGCGCATGTGCATGCCAGACAGCTGAATTTCGGCCTTCTAGAGGGCCAGGGGAGGCTATTTTCGCCTTCCCGGGCTTCAGGAAATCCTCCGGAGCCTAGAGAGGGCAAAAAAAGAGGCTCGGCAGCCTAACTGGAAGTATGTTTCTGAACTTCTGGTTGGGCCTGTTTTTCATCCTCCCCAGTCTCTGGAGGCATTCCTGAAGCCTAGAGAGAGTGAAAATGGCCTCCCCCGGAGGGCTGGTGGAGGCCGTTTCCGCCCTCTGGAGCTTAGGGAGGGTGAAAATCCCTCCCCGGCGCACGCGGAGGTTGCTCACGCATGCACGGGAGTGGGGGTCGCTTGAGCATGCGCAAGTGGTTTTGGCACACCTTTAGAAAATGGTTGACCATCACTGGCATAGAGGAATGACAGACTGGATGATATTCATCGGTTTCCTTCTCACAGCCAGATCCCTTCTTGTTGGTATTCTGACTGTGCAGGGCTGAGGGACTAAGGAGATTACTATATAGGGAGTCTCATTTACCAACTGTTCATAGTTACAATGAGATAAAAAAACATAACTTTGTGACCAGTCTACACACCAAAGGAAAGCTGGAAAAAAATGTGATGTTTCATTTAGCAATTGCCTTGCTTAATGACTAAATTACCAGTCCCAATTGTGGCCACTAAAAGGGACTAGCTTTGTCCCCTTGACATCTCATTTCATATATTGTTAAATTGCAGAATCTGGAGCGCTATCATACTTGTATGATGTTTTAAATAAGTGAGATTCTACCAGATATTCAGTGGCTGCCATACGAGCCTGACTGTTGTGCAGCATTTTAATTGATACTACTGTAGTGTCAGTTACATTATAATTGATACTACTAAAGATTCTCCATGACTTACAACCACAAAAGTGGCTGGCATTTCTGTCATAGGTCATTGCATGATGAGTTGAGTCACCATGGAACCAACCTGATTTTAGAGCCATTTTTTACTACAGTTGTAATTCAAGTCACCTTGCAGTTGTAAGTCAGTTCATATAGTTGAGAGTACAATTTCACTTTCCTCAGTGGCTTTTTAACAAGAAACCAACAAAAAAAAATTGCAATTCGCAATTACATGACTGTGGGCCACAGGACGTAAATGCGAGCCAGTTGTCAAGCATCCGAGTGACAATCACATGACTACAGGGTGGGGTGGTAGTGCAGTGTTTTGTGACAGTTGGAAGTGCTTTACAAACTCTGAAATCCAAGGCTATTATTTATTCGAACTATCATTAGACAAATGTCAGAAGTCGAGGACTGGAAATACTAGAGATGAGGAAAGGCAGGGGGCAATTGCGATCAAGTCCACTTCTCTTGTGGCTCCCAGTTTATTAAACTATCTTTTCTTCCACATCTCATCATTTCTTCCTATCTGGTCCATCGGCTTCTGATTTAGATGTTGGCAGCTGCTGGTTATATTCTAAAAGGGAGCTATTGAATTTTCCAGATTACGATAGCTCAATTCTTTGAATCTTCAACTAAGCAAACCAGGCTTTTCCTATATGCTAAGCCATGTATTGGGGAAAAGCAAACACCAGCCCTTTAATAGAGCTAGTTGTGTATTCTTTGTGAGCGTGGCTGTAAAATGTAGGCGGTCCTTGTGGCTGATTTCCATTTCTCTTTGTTTAAAACAAGAAGAGAAAGTGATACAACAGCAAGATGCAGAACCATAGTCAGCAGAGTATATAAGTGACCTAGAAACTGTGCTTGCAGCCTTGCAAATTGCCAGAAGATTGTGGCACATCAGTCACTTGTTGTTGTTTCAGTGGTGTGATACACACTCAGAACAGTGGCATGGGTAGTATAGCAGGTAAGCTCCAAATCAGCCAGTAAAAAGTGGCTTCCAGTGAGCCTAGTGGCTTACAATGAGGCTGACTCTGAGTCAGCTTTTTGGATGCTTCAAGGATCTGTTTTATATTAGCATTTGACATTATTGTCTTTATTGTCCATTGGATCCAGATGTGGTCAAACGCCAAGGACACTCACTGGAATCAATGGAAATTTCCTAAGACAAAAATTGCCAACATGCCATTTGATTGATTTCTGACAGCATAAATGGATCCAACCAGGTGGTTTATTTGGGTGAAATATTTTAAATTTTCTTTAGTTGAATAAATGAATGCATGGCCTAAGACTGACTACTGGCTGCCAGCAATTCGGCAGTTGGAATCTCACCAGGCTCGTGGTTAACTCAGCCTTCCATCCTTCCGAGGTGGGTAAAATGAGGACCCAAATTGTTGAGGGTTAGGGTTAGGGTTATGCTGACTGTAAAACGCTTAGAGAGGATTGTAAAGCACTATGAAGCGGTATATACTGTAAGTCTAAGTGCTATTGCTATAAGTGGCCTGTGACTGAGTACAAGGTTATTCTTGCACAGTGGCCTCTTAAGTAAGAAAAAAACCAGAATCATAATTATAAGTTGGAATGCAGATAGACTTTTTTTTGCATCCCCTCTGGGAATGCTTTTTTATATTCTGCAAAATCAGTCACAGTGCATCCTTTCAGTTACAGAAGCCCCGGTTATCTTGTAAAAATAATTGATTTATTGTGAACAATTTAATTTTGTATAGTAAAAACTATGCTTTTTACTGTATGTTGTTTCCCCTAAAATGCTGTTTTTCAAAGAGAGGGAGGGAGGGAGAGACAGACAGACATCTGTCTTTCCCTTTTGCTTCTCTCCACCCTCTTTTAGTAAACAATGTTAACAACCTCTGTTTTCTTTGAGGATTACTCATTTAGACTCCTTTAGGTTAAATATTGATATATTTAGGACCAAACATCACATTTTAAAATATTCAACAGTACACAGTGATGCAAGATGGAGATCAATAGTCTTTGTTCCAGAATCGTATTGCTAAGCGACTTGAGATTTTCCATAGCTGGAGTAAAATGGCGAAGAAGAACAGCGCGGGAGAGTTTTACCCAGAAATCTAAGGTTTTAATAAGCTGTCTCTGTTTCTCTTTTATGGATCTTTCCTGCCTTACTTTCTGTTTTCAGAGTAAATTATGCGTGCATAATTTCACTCAGCCGTGTTTATATCCTGTAGGACTTGCAAAAATGTGAGTGTGTTTGGCTGCTCTATATGACTCAGGAACCATGAAAGAAAAAAAGGGTATGGTTGAGAAGGAACAAGACACAGCTGCAAAGAATCAGATGAAAGTTAAGATAGCCAGGGAGGTTAAGAGAGATTGTCAAGTTCTGAGCAGAAAATTTGCTGTTTTTTGTGTGTGTGGGAGTGCTTCTGTATTAGATCATGATTGTTGCTGGATCTGACCACTAAAGCCATGCTTCACTTAACCATAAACTCTTGGGAAAACAGTAATTTCCTATTACTTTGGAAGTCTGGTCACCAAAGTTTGGTTTCCACATTCTCAAAATATGTATTGGAGCTCCAGGTCTTGACTTATTAGGAGCACAGTTGAACCCAATTGTGCCCCATATTACAACCTTTTTTGCCAGTGCCGAAATCAGAACAACTACGGACCTCCACTCCTTCCGTCAAAAACTTAAAACACACTTTTTCTGCTTGGCCAGCCTAGGCTAGTCTCCCGTCTTTTAATAGGGTTTGGGGATTTTAGTTAATTTTAAAATGGGGGATTTTAGCCCAGGGATAATCTTTGTTTAATTTGCTTTTTATCTAAATTATTTATGTATATTTATTGGTATTTTTTAATTTCCCTGTGCACCGCTCCGAGTCCCTTTGGGGAGAGGAAGCGGTCTATAAATAAAATTTATTATTATTATTTATTATTATTATGCTGTTAAATGAATTACTGCAGTTGTTAAGCGAATCTGGTTTCCTCCGTTGACTTTGTTTGTCAGAAGCTGGCTGGGAAGGTTGCATAGGTTAATCACAGGAACCCTAGGACAGTGCAGTTGTCATAAATACATGCTAGTTGTGAAGCGCCTGAATTTGATCCCGTGACCATGGGGGTGTTACAACAGTTGCATGTGTGAAAACCAGTTATAGCCATTGTAACTGCAAAGGGTGACTAAACGGATGTTTGTAAGTCAAGGACTACCTCTATAGATGTACCAAAATGGCAGTGCAAATGATCTAAGAGTTTCCTGCAGGGAAAATTTCGAAAACACTAAAACCTTAGAATCTTTTACTTTAGGTTCAAAGTTTTAAAGAGGGACAAGATAAAGATATTGATAAGCTTATACTTACAATACAATAATAATACAATAATACAATAGCAGAGTTGGAAGGGACCTTGTAGGTCTTCTAGTCCAACCCCCTGCATGGGCAGGAACCTTATACCATTTCAGACAAATGGCTGTCTAACATCTTTTTAAAGACTTCCAGGGTTGGGGCATTCACAACTGCTGGAGGCAAGCTGTTCCAGAGGTTAATTGTTCTTACTGTTAGGAAATTTCTCCTTAGTTCTAAGTTGCTTCTCTCCTTGGTTAGTTTCCACCCATTGCTCCTTGTCCTGCCCCCAGGTGCCTTGGGCTAATGATAGCTAAGTGCTTCATAGAAGCCTTGAGTTGGAAGGGACAACATAGATCATGTAATCCACGTTTAAATCACGTTTGTGACTCCAGATGACATGGACAGGTTGTTGGGACGACTGAACGCTACTACATGTTTATTGGACCCGTGTCCCTTCTGGCTGGTACTGGCCTCCCGGGAGGTTACACGAGGCTGGCTCCAGGAAATGGTGAACGCCTCTTTGAGTGAGGGGTCTCTTCCGGCCACCTTGAAAGAGGCGGTGGTGAGACCCCTCCTCAAGAAGCCTTCCCTGGACCTAGCATTGTTGGTTAATTACCGTCCGGTCTCCAACCTTAGCTTTCTTGCTAAGGTTGTAGAGAGTGTGGTAGCTCAACAGTTCTTCCGACACCTGGAGGAAACCGTCTATCTAGACCCGCGCCAGTCCAGCTTCCGTCCCGGGCACAGCACAGAGACAGCATTGGTCGCGTTGGTAGATGATCTCTGGAGGGTCCGGGACAGGGGTTGTTCCTCTGTCCTGGTCCTATTAGACCTCTCAGCAGCTTTCGATACCATCAACCATGGTATCCTATTGCACCGGCTGGAGGGGTTGGGATTGGGAGGCACTGTACTGCAGTGGTTCTCTTCCTACCTCTCCGACCGGTCGCAATGTGTGCTGACAGGAGGGCAGAGATCGACCTCGAGGCCCCTCGTATGCGGGGTACCTCAGGGGTCGGTCCTCTCACCCCTCCTGTTTAACATCTACATGAAGCCGCTGGGTGAGATCATCCGGGGCTTTGGGGTAGAATACCATCAGTACGCTGATGACACTCAGCTGTACATTTCTACTCCTGGCCACCCCAATGATGCCGTGGAAGTGTTGTCTCGGTGCCTAGAGGCCGTGCGGGTCTGGATGGGGAGGAACAAACTCAGACTCAACCCGTCCAAGACCGAGTGGCTATGGTTTCCGGCATCTCGATATAGCCAGTTAACTCCATCGCTGGCTATCGGGGGCGAGTCATTAGCCCCCGCGGAAAGGGTTCGCAACTTGGGCGTCCTCCTGGATTCGCAGCTGTCCTTGGACAACCATGTGACGGCCATGGCCAGGGGGGCTTTTTATCAGGTTCACCTGATACGCCAGTTGCGCCCCTTTCTAGATTGGGATGCCCTACGCACGGTCACTCAAGCCCTCGTTATTTCCCGCCTGGACTACTGTAACGCTCTCTACATGGGGCTCCCCTTGAGGTGCACCCGGAGACTCCAGCTAGTGCAGAATGCGGCCGCGCGGGGGATTTTGGGAGTCTCTCGGTACTCCCATGTAACACCTCTCCTGCGCGAGCTGCACTGGCTGCCTGTGGTCTTCCGGGTGTGCTTCAAGGTGTTAGTAACCATCTTTAAAGCGCTCCATGGCACGGGTCCTGGTTACTTGAGAGACCTCCTCCTGCTACATACCTCTCTTCGACCTGTCCGCTCCCACAGAGTGGGCTTCCTCAGGGTGCCGACAGCCGGTCAATGCCGGCTGGCGGCTCCCAGGGGAAGGGCCTTCTCTGTGGCGGGCCCGGCCCTCTGGAACGACCTGCCCCCCGATATCCGTACTATCACGGACCTACGCCTCTTCCGTCGGAACATTTTTTTCATCTAGCTGGCCTGACATAGACCAAGGATATAATTTTAAATTTCAATATTTATTGGTTTTAATATTTTATAATATTTAAATTTTAGCACAGAGTTAATAATTTAATTGTTTTTTATATTTTGTATGTGTTGTTGGGGTTTTTATCTTTCTGTGCACCGCCCTAAGTCCCTCCAGGGAAAATAGGGCGGTATATAAATCGAAATAATAAATAAATAAATAAAGACTGGGTAGCAGTTGTATCAGTGGCTGAGCCTGTCGATCAGAAGGTCGGCAGTTTGGCGGTTCAAATCCCTCGGGCCGCGTAATGGAGTGAGCTCCTGTTACTTGTCCCAGCTTCTGCCAACCTAGCAGTTTGAAAGCACATAAAAAATGCAAGTAGAAAAATAGGAACCACCTTTGGTGGGAAGGTAACAGCGTTCCGTACGACTACAGCATTTAGTCATGCTGGTCACATGACCACGGAGAAGTCTTCATACAGTGCTGGCTCTTCGGCTTTGAAATGGAGAAAAGCACTGCCCCATAGATGCTTGACAACTGATGCAGGTTTATGACGATTTGCAGTGTACCAAGGATATATGATCACCTTTTGCAACCTTCTGAGAAGCAAAGTCAATGGGGAAGCCAGATTTCCTTAACAAATGTGTTACTAATTTAACAACTACAGTGATTCACTTAACAGAGGTGGCAAGAAAGGTAGTAAAGTGGGGCTTAACTCACTTAACTAATTTCTCACTTAGCAACATAAACATTGGGCTCATTTGTGGTTGTAAATTGAGGACTGCTGCAGTTGGTCTGCTGCATCAGAACTCTTCTTCGGTTCTAATTATCATGGATTAAACTTGCATACCATCTGAGTCTCAATTACGTTTGGCATTATCTACAGAAAATGGTTTAAGAGACAAAGATGCTTCCACATAGCCATTGGCTTCATCCCTCTTATAATTGCTTTGTTCCCATTACCTGACTTCAAAGAGCAGTGACCAGTTGGGGCCCCTTCCTTTCCCTGCTGCGATTTCTTTTCATGGAGATGGAGAAATTAAAATCACAACTGGCCACTAACTTGCCCCTTGGTTAAACTCTGGTGAATGGAGGCAAGATGTCGAAACACCAAGCTCCAAGTTGGTGGGGGAAATCCCAGCAGGGGGGAGATAGAAGGAGGTAGGAATTTCCCTTAGTGGGAATATCCCGTCCTGTAATTTCAAATAAATTACAAAACTGTCTTTGACAGATTTACTGTGAAGCCTAAATTAAGCTAATAAATTAATCATCTCGGCTTCCCATGCCTCCTAGGAACTTTGCAACGTTGTGGTGGCACCGCAATAATACATGGGCAAACAATAGATACAAACTCAAGGTAAACTGCTCCAAATTCAATTGCAGAAAATATGACTTCAGCAACAGTGGTCAATGCCTGGAATGCCTGACTCTGTTGTTACATCCTCAAATCACCATAACTTTAACCTTAAGCTGTCTACTGTTGACCTTACCACATTCCTAAGAGGTCCGTAATGGGGGCATAAGTGCACTAGCATGCCTACCATCTCTGTCGTCCCCATTTATTTGTACCCATTTCCTGTGTTCATGTCCATGTTTATTTTTATACCTGTCATCTCGTACATGTAAATAAATAAAGTAAATAAAGTAAGTAAGTAAATAAATATGTATCTCAGTTCAGGTAGACATGGTACTATAGCTTAAGGGAGAACTTGATTAATTAATGAAGTGAAGATAATCATTTATCAGGCTGGATTACTACCTGAAATAAAAGATGCAGGATTTATGTTTTGCTCTAAATTGTTACTTCCTTTTCTCTCTCTTTCAACCGGAAATATCTTTTGGTTTCTGAAGAAGTTATGAGTTTATCATTTATCCTGTTCTTTCTTCTCAAGCTGCCAATTTGTATTGTTGATTTGGTTTTCCTTACCCATACAAAATTCAAATTTCAGGAAATTCTGGTGGAAGAACTTGAAATATATAAAATGCTTGCTTTTAAGCACTTTTTACAAATATGAAGTTACGCTATTATTTTACAAAATGTATTGTGTATTACTTCATTGGCTCATAAAACTGTTTTCTGCATAATAGTGAAAAATGTACTTGAAGGCAATAATTATGAGTGTATCGTTTAATATATTACTGGCAATGAAGCTGCAAATCTATCACCTTTTATGCTTGTTTAAACGAGGTAGGTCAAAAGGTAAAGTTAAAAACAGAAGAAATAAGTATTGTATTAAATGGCGCGAACACAAAAAAATATCAATCAAGTAGCTCCAACAAGCACTATTTTCTGGGAAAGGAGCTAAGAGGAGAAATCAAGGAACAAGATGTACCTTTTGCTATATCAATCATTGCTGAATGTAATAGGCATTGCTGTATAATCCATTTAAAAAAAAATAGAACACATCTGTTGAAAAGAGGGGGGGGGATTCTTTCAATTTTTTCTTGGGTGCTTTATACTAGTATGTAAATACAGGTAGTCCTTACACCACAATTGAGCCCAAAATTTATTTTGCTAAGTGAAACAATTGTGTTTTGCCTCATTTCACAATTTTTTTTTGCCACATTTGTTCAGTGAATCACTGCAGTTTGTTCAATTAATAACACAAGTGTTAGATGTATTTGGCTTCCCCATTGATAGAAGGGCATAAAAGGGCATCAAATAACTTTGGGACACTTCAACCATCATACATGGAAGTCAGTTGTCAAGCATCCATAAATCACATGACCATGGGAATGCTGCAACGGTCATAAGTGTGAAAAATGGTAATAAGTCCCTTTTTTCAGTGCCATTGTAACTTTGAACAGTCACTAAACGAACTGTTGTAAGTCAAGCTGTTTTTGCTATTCAGCTAGCCCAGGGGTCTGCAAAGTTGGCTCTTTTAAGACTGGTGGACTTCAACTCCCTGGTGGACTTCAACTCCCTGGTGGACTTCAACTCCCACTGGTAGACTTCAACTCCCAGAGTTCCCCAGCCAGCTATGCTGGCTGGGGAACTCTGGGAGTTGAAGTCCACCAGTCATAAAAGAGCCAACTTTGCAGACCCCTGAGCTAGCCTAATTAAATATTCTTACTTGCTTTTCCCATTATTTCACTTTCCATCAATTAATGTGCAATTTCACCTTTTGCTTCTTTTTTCTTCCCAGAGCTTCAAACACCTGTAAGCTACGTAGTTTTATACAGTGTTTTTGTTGCATCATTTTAACTGATTTTAATTCCGAAGAGGAATGATGAACAATGACTAATGCTGCAGTATTGTTAAAGAGCAATAATGGAAATGGCCTTTGAGAACAATGGCTATATTCAGAAAAAGTCAAATTTTATTTAATAATAATTCCTATTCCTACATGCATCAGAGGCGCCTTCTTTCAGAATATTGTTGATTTTGCAAATTACCAGCATTTGAATGGTACATGTATGTTTTAATAACTGAATATTGGTCAGCTCTGCTCTCTCATCAGGGGTGCATTCAGCCTTACTCCTTTTATCATACTTTTTCATCAGTTCCTTTTCATTTGGTTTTAAAGCTTGCCATTTCAGGGTACTGTTCTGACCTAGGCTTCCCCAGCAGCACAAAGCCAAGTCCTCATCCTGATAAACCCCTTTTCATTAATTTACATTGAATTCCTGTCCAGCAAAGTCCCTCCTCTCCCACAGTCTTTCTAGATAGTTCACAATTACCAACCTTTATCAGGGTTGGAGAGTGGCCAGGCCGATATCTTTCAGACACCGCAATACTTGGCAAGAATGCAGGAATGAACTAATTGTCTCCTGCAAACACCCCTCCCCTTTCCCTCCTCTTTATTACCTATGGGAGGGGCCATTCACCCTCCACCTGTAGCCTTTCTCCCAAGTCGACCTTGTTCCTTAGCTGTTCCCTTCATCTGGCAACTCTGCATATACGCACAGTGGGAACAGGCTTCAACTGTTTGTCTGCCTCACTGATGTCTGACTCCAAAGACACCTGATAACTGTCAGATGGCCCTGGCCCCATCTCTGCCTCCGCCACAGAGCCCTCATCAGAGCCTTCCCCAGACTCCAGGACTGGCCCACGTTCCTCCCCAACCTCCTCATTGTCTGAGTCTGCTGCCAGCTCTGCTGGCCACTGGGCCACAACAGGTACGCAGATTGACTTTTCCTTAGGTCCATTCATAAGTATTAATTTTAATCCTGTAATTGTCATGCCAACTGACCTCTTTTCCATGTTTCCCTTCTATATTACTCTGGTTTTTAGCTTTGCTTTTTTCTGCCTCCTGTGACTGAAATGCTTGTGCTGCATTAAAATGCATCAATCAGTACATTTATGCAGGTTGCATTGGGAATTCTTTAAATAAATGCTTTTATTTAATCACTTGTAATCAGTGAATATATATGTGTGTATACAAATTAGTATATGTAAAGTAATTCTAGAAACACTAATCCTTCTTGCCTACAACAGTGTTTGATCAGCCCTAACTTATATTTTATTTATAAACAGTAGCTAATGGTTGGATTTTTAAAAATTTCTATAGCTTGACTTTCATCATGAGTTCCGAGTTAAATGTCCCCGTAGACCCTCCTTCTTCTACCTGTTGTGCTGAGCCCACCGGCAAGGGCATGGATTACCGTGACTGGGTCCGTCGTAGTTATCTGGAGCTGGTCACCTCCAATCATCACTCTGTTCAGGCCCTTTCATGGAGGAAATTATACTTGAGTCGAGCCAAGTTGAAAGCTTCCAGCCGGACCTCTGCCCTCCTCTCTGGATTTGCCATGGTATGTTTTTGTAGCTGCTGCGCTATCACGATTTTTCAGATCTGTAACTATTACTGTTGAACTGGGTTCCGTGAAATCTTCAATGGGTTCTCTAATACAGGTAGATCTTCACTTACAACCATAATTGAGCCAGGGATGGGCTTCAAAAATTTTAGCAAGGGGTTCTTTGCCTGGTTGCTGGGTGGGCATGGCCATGGTGGGTGTGGCCTAATTGGCCTCCACCACATGGGGGGGCGGATTTTTGCCCTCCCCAGGCTCCAGAGGATTTCTGTGAGCCTCCAGGAGGGCGAAAACGACCTCCCAAGGCTCTGGAGGCTGGAAAGGGGCTTGTTTCCAGCCTTCCCAAACTTCTAGTAGGCCTGTTTTTCCTCCTCCCCGACCTCTGCGCATGCCCTGCACTAACATGCATCCAAACGGGGCCGCGTAGGGACTCCAGGGAGGGGCGGGGCGAGGGCCAGTCAGGAGCGGGATTTAGGGGTTCTCCAAGCTACACAGAATCTTAGCTAGATTTTCTCCCGAATCCCTGCGAATCCCCAGCAGCCCACCCCTGAATTGAGCCCAAAGTTTTTCTGTTGCTGAGTGAGATATTTGTTAAGTGAGTTTAGCCCCATTTAACAGCCTTTCTTGCCACAGTTGTTAAACGAATCACTGCAGTTGTTAAGTTTAGAGCCGATGAAGCCGTCTGGATGCCATCGTACTCGAGGTCAGACCTCCTCTGCCTGCGAGAGCTTCCACTCTCGCAGGCTTGGCCCCCTAATCTAACACGGGCCCACCTCGAGGATGGACTTATTGCTCCTGAGAGGTGGGCAAAGCGCAAACTTAGGGGGTTCCTTGTTAAATTTTTAATTCGGTTTTTAGGGGGTTCCAGGGAGGAGGGAGGGGATAGTCAGGTGGAGAGACGTCAAACTATAGGGCCGGCTGGCGGAAGTAGAGAAACGGAGGAGGGGGAAGGGGGGGTCGTTTCCACTGAGGTATTTTCCATCAATTCGGTCTTGGGGAGGGCAGGGGCAGTGGGAGGCGGGGTGGACATTGCTGGTTGGAGGACCGTGGCCGCTGGCTACGGGCGGTCACGCGCTCCAACTCCCCAGACTCCCATCGCAGACTAGGTGGACAAGAACCACAGACCCAGGGCCCTAGGCTGATGTTATGCAACGCCAAGTCCGTGGTACAAAAAGCCCCCCTCATCCATGACCTTGTATCGGAGGGGGACCCGGACCTGGTGGGTATTACGGAAACCTGGTTGGGCCACGAAGGGGGATTACCCCTCGTGGAAATGTGCCCACCAGGCTACCGAGCCTTCCATCAGCCTAGGGCCCTAGGGAGGGGTGGGGGGGGTGGCGATTCTGGTTACGGAAGGTCTTGAGCCGAGGGAGACCACGATCCCCCAGACGACCGGGTGTGAGTCCCTCCTTGTGAAGTGGGACCTAGGGAGGCAGTTGGGCGTGTTAGTTGTATACCTGGCTCCTCGCTATGCAACAACAGCCCAGCCTGAGCTCCTAGAGGTTAGCCGAGGCGGCGGTTGAGACCCCCAGACTTTTGGTCATGGGGGACTTCAACCTGCCGTCGGCGGGCGAGACCTCGGGTGTAGCTCGGGAGTTCATGGCTTCCATGACAGCCATGGACCTGACCCAGGTAGTTTTAGGCTATACTCACGAGGGTGGACACACCCTGGATCTCATCTTCGTCTCGGGACAGTGGAGTCGTGATCTGGGAATAGGGGATTTAGTCATCACACCCCTGTCATGGACAGCTGTCCTTCGGCTCGACTTTCTGATCGCTGCACCTCACCGCGGGGAGGCGGAACCGGATATTCCTATATGGTTCCACCCCAGGCTCCTGATGGACCCGGTAAGGTTCCAAACGGAGCTTGGGCCAATTCCTGTGGACTTGCCCCGCGACTCGACTGAGACCTAGTGGCCGCATGGTTAAGTACGGCCACGGGGGCCTTGGACCGAGTCGCGCCCTTGCGGCCTCTCTTGCGGCGACGATCCACCCGGGCTCTTTGGTTCACCGAGGGGCTTAGGGAGATGAAGCGCCACAAGAGACGCCTAGAGAGCAGATGGAGATCCTCTCGCTCCGAAGCCGACCGAACACTAGTGAGAGCCTATGTTAGGACTTACTTGGTGGCGATAAAAGTGGCCAAAAGTGAGTATTGTGCCACTCTTATTGCATCCGCAGATAACCGCCCTGCCTCGGTAGTAACTGTTCGGTCCGAGGCTGTTCTTGAGACACCATCTTGGGAGGAGTTTGATTTTGTTACTACCGAGGATATGGACAAGTTGTCAAAGAGACTTAGGGCTACCACATGTTTATTGGACCCGTGTCCCTCCTGGCTTGTACTGGCATCCTGGGAGACGACACGAGGCTGGCTCCAGGGCATTGTCAACGCATCTTTGAGTGAGGGGTCCTTGCCTGCCGTCTTGAAAGAGGCGGTAGTAAGGCCCCTCCTCAAGAAGCCGTCCCTGGATCCAGCATTATTAGAGAACTATCGTCCCGTCTCCAACCTTCACTTTTTGTAGAGTGTAGAGAGTGTGGTGGCTCAACAGTTTCCGCGACACTTGGAGGAAGTTGATTATCTAGACCCACGCCAGTCCGGCTTCCGACCCGGGCACAGCACCGAGACGGCATTGGTCGCGTTGGTTGATGATCTCTGGAGGGCGCGGGATAGAGGATATTCCTCTATCCTAGTCCTATTAGACCTCTCAGCGGCTTTTGATACCATCGACCATGGTATCCTATTGCGCCGACTGGGGGGGTTGGGGCTGGGAGGCACCGTTTTGCGGTGGTTCTCGTCCTACCTCTCTGGTCGGTCGCAATATGTGTTGGCAGGGGGGCAGAGATCGGCCTCGAGGCCCCTTGTATGTGGGGTACCTCAGGGGTCGGTCCTCTCGCCCCTACTGTTCAACACATATATGAAGCCGCTGGGTGAGATCATCCGTGGTTTTGGGGTGGGATATCATCTGTACGCTGATGATACCCAGCTGTACATATCCACCCCAGACCACCCCAACGATGCCGTTGAGGTTATGTCCCAGTGTTTGGAGGCCGTACGGACCTGGATGGGTAGTAACAAACTCAAGCTCAACCCGTCCAAGACTGAGTGGCTGTGGCTTCCGGCACCCCGGTTCAGCCAGATTATTCCAACTCTGGCCATTGGGGGCGAAACACCAGCCCCCGTGGAGAGGGCGCGCAATTTGGCTGTCCTCCTGGATTCCCGGCTGTCCATGGAGGACCATGTGGCGGCCGTGGCCAGGGGGGCTTTTCATCAGGTACGCTTGATGCGCCAATTGCGCCCCTTATTGGACCGGGATGCCTTACGCACAGTCACTCAAGCACTCGTGACCTCTCGACTCGACTACTGTAATGCTCTCTACATGGGGCTTCCCTTGAGGTGCACCCGAAAGCTGCAGTTAGTCCAGAATGCAGCCGCGCGGGTAATTATGGGAGCGCCTAGACACTCCCACGTAACACCAATCCTGCGCAAGCTGCACTGGCTTCCTGTGGTCTTTCGGGTGCGCTTCAAGGTTCTGACAACCATCTTCAAAGCGCTCCATGGCTCGGGGCCTAGTTATATGCGAGACCGCCTCCTGCCCCATACATCCCTTAGACCGATACGCTCCTACAGAGAGGGCCTTCTCAGGGTGCCGTCGGCCGGACAATGCCAACTGGCGACACCCAGGGGAAGAGCCTTCTCTGTGGCAGGCCCAGCCCTTTGGAACGACTTACCCCCTGAACTTTGCACCATCTCCGACCCCCGCCTCTTCCGCAAGTGTCTAAAGACACACTTGTTCCATCTAGCCGGCCTAGCGTAACCTCCACTACTGACTTAGATAGTTTTAAATTTGGGGATTTTTAATTTGGTTTTAACACAGAATTGTATTTATTGAATAAGTTTTTAAAGTTTTATATGGTTTGTTGTATGTTTTTTAATATTCCTGTGCGCCGCCCTGAGTCCGTTTGGAGAAGGGTGGGGTATAAATTGAAGAAACTGAAACTGAAACTGAAGTTAGTAACGTAGTAACTGCTAACTGAATATGGCTTCCTTGTTGACTTTGCTGGTCAGAAGCTTGCAAAAGGTGATCACATGACCCGTCATAAATGTGAGTCAATTGCCAAGCATCTGAATTTTGATCACGTGACCATTGGGATGCTGCAGCGGTTTTAAGTGTGAAAAACGGGATAAGTCACCTTTTTCAGCGCAATTGTAACTTTGAATGGTCACTAAACAAACTGTTGTAAGTTGAAGATTCAACTTACATCAGAATACATCTGTATTCAGATGTAACAAAGCTAACCTGTGATCAGAAGTATCCAGCGGAGCATTAAAAATTTGCAATGTAAGCATTTTGCATGCAGAATTATGATAAGCATATGCTCATTTTTAAATGCTAATGCACTTCTCCATTCCATTGCTTTCACATCCTGTTTGTCAATTTTTTCAGTAAAAAGTACAATGCGTGCATATCCAGTTACTTTGCTGGGAGGTTCCTTCAAAATACTTTAAGAACTGTCACATAGATGTAGATTTGGGGTATATTCTGAGCTCCCTTTCACTGCATGTGCTCAGAAGCTACTGTATAAGGTTGTTGTTTGGATTCATTTGTCTTGCTTCCTGTTGGGCAGCAGGTTGCACTTGATGGCGTAAATGGCCAACTTTCACGATTCCTGTTACATCAGAGGTGGCAACATACAAACTATGTGACTCCAGCCTTCAGAACCCTGAAGCTGTCTGGTATCACAGCACTAACATTTCGCAGCAAAGATAATTTCTTTATTTTGATAAAGAAATAATGGTAAAAATAGGTATGTTGTTTATCATATTTATATGACTGCCCATCTCACAAAATGTGACTCTGGGTGGGGGGGAGGAAGGAAGGAAGGAAGGAAGGAAGGAAGGAAGGAAGGAAGGAAGGAAATTTTGGCTTTGCACCATTTAATGTGCTTAGTGACATCATTGTGTCATTACCTTATGGATTGGGGGGGAAATGCAACCCTTAGGTGCAAAAAACTCCTCCCATTGTTCCTTTCCTTACCTTACCTTACCTTACCACACCACACCACACCACACCACACCACACCACACCACACCACACCATGTTTAGGAACCTTCCTTCCCAAAACATAAAACCATGTTAGCAGCAGAGTCATGGATTAAAACAAATTTCAATACTATTAGGTTTATGGGTGCTAAAAAAGATATCATTAAGTGGATGACTTCTTTTTATTTGACTATCTTCCGTTCTATCCTGGCAACATGCTTATGTAATTGGTTTCTCCAATGGAACTCCTATCTAAATCCAATCAAACTGCTTGGTGATGTGCCATCAGATCAGTGTTGACTCTTAGCAACTAGGTAGATACATTTTCTCCTTGTTGATCTGTCCTTAACCTGGTTTTACAGGTCAAACAAATAGTCACCTCTTCATATGTTATTTTGCAGGTGGCAATGGTTGAAGTCCAGCTTGAGATGCAGTACCAGTATCCTCCGATGCTGCTGATTGCCTTTAGTGCTTGCACCACCATTTTAGTTGCTGTCCATCTCTTTGCTCTACTTATCAGCACTTGCATCTTGCCTAATGTGGAAGCAGTGAGTAACATCCACAACCTGAACTCCATCAGTGAGTCTCCCCATGAACGTATGCATCCATACATAGAGTTGGCATGGGGTTTTTCCACTGTTTTGGGCATCCTTCTCTTTCTTGCTGAGGTTGTCCTCCTATGCTGGATCAAATTCCTGCCAGTGGACTCCATGTTGAGAAATGATAGCACTGTTACCCAGAAGACCAGCCAGCATACAGGCTGGCATGCTGCCCTCATCTCTACTATAATTATGGTTCCCGTGGGGATCATCTTTGTTGTCTTCACGATCCATTTCTACCGCTCGCTTGTCCGCCACAAAACAGAACGCCACAACCGAGAGATTGAAGAGCTCCACAAACTGAAAGTGCAGCTAGATGGGCATGACAGGGGTTTGCAAGTTGTGTGACAAACAGATGCCTTTTTGTTCATACATTCATGTTCAGTTGAGGGCTCTTTTAGCAGCAGCAAAAGAAAAAGAAGGCATGATAGGCTGTTTAGAATCCTATCTTTCTCTGATGCCAAAAATTTGGCTGCTTTTCACTGCGACCCAGATCAACTTCAGTTCTTCATCCTGCAGCCCACATAACCATGTTTATAAAATTGAAGGCTACTTACCTCTGGGCAGTTATTCTTTCCACTTCCATAACTTGAAAACAGCCTATCTAGCTGGATGGTTGTGATGCATTTTAATTGCTGCTACTTGTAGTATTTTTTTGAGGAAATGCATGGAGTAAAGGAAAAGTCTGTGTGCCACTGCTCTCCTCTTACTGGCAAGGTTTACAAGAATTGCTTTGGGAATGAGTTTGTTACATCGTCACATGCAAATAGATGCTAAGGAAATTGTGAAATGTGTCTGCTTTGCGATTTCCCACCCAGAGAGTATTTCTGTATTACCGACAAGGATAGATTTGGTTTGAGCCAAGAACTTTCACTCTGGCTGCATTTTTTTTCTTTGTTTATTTTGTCACATTGCTTCTATAAAGTATTTTTTTCCATTGAAAAGAAAAAACAGCTCTTAGCCCAGAAATCCCCATGTTTTTGGTTAATCAGAATTTTTGGGAAAGTACAGCAGTACTTTTTCTTCTTATATGGTAATTATAAAAGAAAGATTTAAAAGAAGAATACACAGTACATTAAATTTAGAAGTCTCCCCTGATTGCACAAAAGTTGTATGTATAAGGTTATAATTTAAAAACATCACAGCCCTGGAGACACAATTTGTTACACTGCAGAAGGCCTCCAAGCTGATACTATTCTCCAATATCAGAAGACAGCTGGAATGTGAAGTTCAAATTCTGATTGATGCACAAAGTTGTTTTATGATGTAGAAATACTGCAGTAGTGGCATAATATGGATAGTATTTGGAAACGGCCTTTTTACAAGTCCAAGAATCCTTGTTCAAAGGATTCACAGCAGTTCTATATGTTCAAAGAATTTTAGTTTAGTGAAATGTGAATGATTCCATTTAGCTCTATTCAGTCTGGGAAAATAAAATTTTACCTTATGCATTCTAATTTAATAAGAAGAGTTGATCCTATGAATAAACAGGTATCTTTCAAAACATGTGCCCTATTATTTACATACATCAATGTCCTATTTCACAGATCCTACAGTATATATATTCAAAAATTACTGTATTTTGCAAATAAGAGGATAATTGTATGATGAATTACAAATACAAAGTTTTTTCTTATGCAAAATTAGGGATACTTTGAAAAGGAAAAATAGAATATAATCATAGAATATAATCTCTGCTGGTAGTACGTCATCTTTTACTTTTGCTTGCCAGATATATTTGTTTTAGTATAATTAATATATATATCTCCATTGTATGTGCATTTTCTGCAAAAGACATACGAGTTGCGAAGCTACATAAAATACCAGTTATTGGATACTTCAAAACAACTTTCGTACTTCTTTTTTTAACCTCTTAAGTCATTAATGATTTAAATAATATGTGTATTGGAGATGGTGTGAGTATTTATGTATCTTCAAATTAGGCCTAAGACACAAGTCTGATATATAGCTGGTAATTGAGACGCTCTGAAAACTGCAGTACAACAAATAGATTATATGCAGTATTTACATGGCAATAGAAGAGCCATATATTCCTGAAGTTAAAAAAAAAGTTTCTTAGAGCAGTTGATTGGATCTGGATTAAATTTCAGTTTAGTTTCATTTTAATAATTGGGACAAGATAGCCACAATTTAATCTCATGTCCTTTGTTATCAGCAGGGCTGAAATCTAGCACAATCTATTCCACAGTATATGCAGCCTAGAGTAATAAGCAAACGAACTGTAAAGTCTAATTTAGGTTTGCATCAAATATTGCCCAAGAACGTGGCTATCAAGTATATTTTTTTAAAAAAATTATATGTGACTCAATTCAGATGGAATAAGATGAGAAGAAGAAAAAATAAAAAATGCTGTACAATATTTTCTATGGAGACTCTTACTCATCCAGGTCAAGGTTGTCCTGAAGATGCTTCCCTCCCTCCCCCCAAGAGCTAAAGAAGCCTCTTGGATGAGAAGCGAAATGTCTTCAAAGAAAAACCAGGAAGTCCAGTTGCCTCTTGAAAAAAAGCACATTTGGGACTGTACAGTATTTGATTTTCTATTCCTAGCATGGAGGGGGAAAGGAGGGAAGGACACTGGTAAACTAGTGTATTAAATACCAACATATTCTTTAATTCTGTATAGCACATTAATTTAATGAATTAATTTGACCTACTCTACTCTAATTGCCACAGGTTCGGTTCTTTTACAGTAGAGGTTATGAACCTTTGGGCTGTGAACCAGTTCTGGTCCGTGGCCTGTTGGGAACTAGAGCAGCAATGGCGAACCTTTATTGGCTCGTGTGCCAAAAGCGGGGGGAGCACAGGGGGGTTGTGCACACACGTGCCACACCCATAATGCTATGTGCATGACCCCAATGTGCATGTGTGCATGACCAACGCTCCCCCCCCATTTTAGGCTTTTTTTTTTTGCCCTCCCCAGGCTCAAGAGGCTTTATAGGAGCCTGGGGAGGGTAATAACAGCCTACCCACCCACCCCAGAGGCCCTCCGGAGGCTTCAGGAGCTTCCCAGAAGCCTCTGGAGCATGAAAAACCGGCCCTAAGAGAAAACTGGAAGTTTGTTTCCAGATTTCCGGTTTGCCCGTAGGGCTAGTTTTTCACACTCCAGAGGTTTCTTGAAGCCCTGGGAGGGCAAAAAAATGGCCTAAAAATAAGGCTGAAGTCAGCTGGCCAGCGTGCGCATCGGCACTGGCCACCTGATAGGGCAACGCCTCGCGTGCCCTGATGTGGCTCCACGTGCCGCCTGTGGCACCCGGTCTATAGGTTCGCCATCATGGAACTAGAGTTTTGCAATCAGCGGGCAAGTGCACACAGCTTTATTTATTCCCCTGCTGCTGTTGCCGTCGCTGATGCCAGTCCATGGGCCCAAAAAGGTTGGGGACTACTATTTTATAGAGAGTATACAGTAGCTAGAAGAATATTTTAAAAAATTGAAGGAAAGAAGAAGCTAAGATGTAGATGGGAAATAGAATTTTTATCTTGTTCTGGGGTTGCTATATTGATTAGAGATAGTACTAGATTCTGGTTACTACTTGAAGCAAAAAAAAAAAACCCTTTTCTCCTTTTGCAGAGATGTATTTTTTGCCGTTTGTTTAAGGAACTGAATTCCTGAACGTTTATGAAAAGAAAGTTTGATTAACTACAGTTTATTCCACTGAAGTCTTGAGTATTATTAAGACCTTTTAACAAGACAGCACAAGACACCAAAACTTTTATTACCACCATTTTTATTTTATTTTCACAAATCCAAATCATCATCACCAAGGATTGCCAAATGTTTGAGAAGGCTTTTCAAACGGTAAAATATGAAACTGTAAAAAGCTTTTCTGTGGCCTCAGTAAACAATGAAGCCACCAATTTTATCTTCTGTGACCATCTCTCCTCCATTCTCCAGTCTTATTGTGGAGTTGCATTCCTACAGTATAAGACATCATTAGATAGATGTTCCATGTTAATTTATGCAACTGTTCCAGAAACGCACAACTTAAGGCAAAGAATCCCGTGCAGAACCCTCTTAAAGCACTGTAAGCAAACTTGGAGCAGGATTACAAAAATGCAGGATGAAGCTAGGAGATAAACTGAACTAGAATCCCAGCAAAGCAAACTACAGATTCAGGAAACAATACCAGTGGTGGGTTGCCAATTTTTTTACTACTGGTTCGGGTGCGCTCCCTTGCGTGTGACGCTTCCGTGCATGTACAGAAGTGTCCGGGCAGGTGGGCAGAGCCTCCCGCTGCCACTACTACCTATTTGCCAGAACCGGGAGCAACCCACCTCTGAACAACATGTTTAACCTCATTAAACACAAAGATATCCAGTCTTCCCAAGAAGTCCTTCATGACTGACTTCCTGCAGATCCTCCTGACTCCTTTTGCAGTTTTGCCATGTTTTATCTGCTAGTATACAGGTAGTGCTCGACTTATGACCACGATTAACCCCAGAATTTACGTTGCTATGTGAGAAATTTGTTAAATGGGTTTTACCCCATTTTACGACTTGCCACATTTGTTAAGTGGATCGCTGAGGTTGTTAAATTAGTAACACAGACGCCAACTATTCATAGTGAACCGGGGAATGGCGAGCAAGCTACAGCAAATGGCCTGCAGCTGCCGCGAATGGGCCTCAGTGACAACAAATGGGCTGTGGTGGCAGCAAATGGGCGACAGCGGCAAACAGGCCATGGTGAATAGGCCGCGGCAGTGGCAAATGGGCCACAGACAGATTTTTTTTCTTGTTTTCCTCCTCTAAAGCTAATGTGTATCTTAAAGTCCAGAGTATCTTATAGTCCAGAGTATTTTATAGTCTGAAAAATACGGTAAATAAATTACATTATACTTTGTATATAATAACTGCTAAAATTAGACTACATTTAGGAATAACTTGTCTGTATCAGATAAACCGCAAGCAAACTATAGAATAATTTCATCATCTATCAAAGACATGCACTCATAAAAGTCTTGTTAATTGTATAAATACAAATGCTACTTTCTTCATGAAGATATTTTACCATACGGTAGATAAGAAATAAACCCTTTGTAGTGCTTTTTTAGCACTACATGTTGGAAACATCTCAACAATAAATAAATGTTGGAAACATCTCAACAGGACCGTTTTCTCATATATGGTGGTTATGCTAAAAAAAACCCCACTAAATTATTAAAAAGAAATACACCAAAACTTTCAAAAAAGTCTTAATAAAATTTGAATTAAAACAACAAATCTTTTTATTAGGATGATTCCAGAGAGCATAAGTAAAAGGTATCATAATTTATTAACATATATATCGATAGTGGCAAAAACCAATCTGACACAATATTGGGGTGGGGGGACCCCTGGCCATCCGTGCAAGAAGTCTAAATTAAAAAATATGCAGCAATGAAAAGTACATAGATGCAGCAGATATCTAATGAAATTCAAATAGGAATGGTTCCCTTATATACAGCACCTCTTGTAACTATGCAAGCTAAAACATACATACATGGACACACATACAGGTAGTCCCTGACTTTTCAAAATTACAACAGCATTGAAAAAAGTGACTTTTTCTGTTGGCAGCATCCCCATGGTCATGTGATCAGAATTTAGACACGTGGCAATTGGCTCAGATTTATGACAGTTGCAGTGTTCTAGGGTCATGTGATCACCTTTTGGGATCTTCTGGCAAGCAAAATCAGTGGGGAAGCCAGATTCATTTAACAATTATGGTGCTAACTCAAATTGCAGGGATTCACTGAACAACTATGGCAAGAAATTAAATGGGACAAACTCACTTAACAATTGTCTCATTGAGCAACAGAAATTGTGGTCGTAAATTAAGGATTACCTGTGTATATGGAGGGAAGTATGCAGTGGAGTACCCCAAGGCTCTGTTTTAGGGCCAGTACTCTTCAACATACAATACAATACAATACAATACAATACAATACAATACAATACAATACAATACAATACAATACAATACAATACAATACAATAGCAGAATCGGGGCCTAGTTATATGCGAGACCACCTCCTGCCCCATACATCCCTCAGACCGATACACTCCCACAGAGAGGGCCTCCTCAGGGTGCCGTCGGCTGGACAATGCCGTCTGGCGACACCCAGGGGAAGAGCCTTCTCTGTGGCGGGGCCAGCCCTCTGGAACGACTTACCCCCTGAACTCTGCACCATCTCTGACCTCCGCCTCTTCCGCAAGTGTCTGAAGACACATCTATTCCATCTAGCCGGCCTAGCGTAACCTCCATTACTGACTATTAGACAGTTTTAAATTTGGGATATTTAATTCGGTTTTTAGCGCAGGGCTTCATTAGAATAAGTTTTTTAAATTTTATATGTTTTGTATGTATTTTAACATACGTTTGGAGAAGGGCGGGGTATAAATTTAATAAAATAAATAAAATAAAGAATTGGAAGGGACCTTGGAGGTCTTCTAGTCCAACCCCCCGCCTAGGCAGGAACCTTATACCGTTTCAGACAAATGGCTATCCAACATCTTCTTAAAGACTTGCAGAGTTGGGGCATTCACAACCTCTGGAGGCAAGCTGCTCCACTGGTTAATTGTTCTAACTGTCAGGAAATTTCTCCTCAGTTCTGAGTTGCTTTTCTCCTTGATTAGTTTCCACCCATTGCTTCTTGCTCTACCCTCAGGTGCTTTGGAGAATAGCTTGACTCCCTCTTCTTTGTGGCACCCCCTGAAATATTGGATCTTTGGTTGAGGGAATAAATGGGGAACTTATCAAATTTAGCCATTTTCTTGCTTAGCAACAGAAAACTTTGGGTTCAATTGTGGTCATAAGTCACATGTACACATGTGTATGTATCTTTCCTTTGTTTTGCTTGCATGTTTAACTAATTAAAAAGGGTTTAAAGAAACTTCAGCAGATTTTTAGATTATATCCTTTTTCACAAGAAATAATATTTTACAAATCACTTCATTGCATTTATATTATTGGGAATAGCATTAGCAACAGCACGTAGACTTATATACTGCTTCTGTGCTTCACAGCACTCTCTAAGTCTAACTGGTTTCAGCATATTGTTCCCAACAATCTGGGTCCTTGGAAGGTTGGATTGAAGGCTCGGAAGGTAAGGATTGAACCCCTGGCAGTCAGCAGAATTCGCCTGCAATATGCATTCTAATCACCGTGCCACCATGAGAATGAAATTGCTTTCTTTTTAATTTTTGGACAAAGAAAATGGACTTACAATTAAGATCAGCTATGGAAGATAATGAATTGTGGCACCAATTGATTCATGTGTCTATAAAACTAGTTAGAAAAGGATGAGGACTATTGGGAGCCAGTTTACTGCCAGTGCAGTGGATCCCAACCTATCCATCTTCGTGGCCTGGTGAGGGGAGCAGAGGGGATGGTTCTGTGAGAGTGGCAGGCACACACATAAATGTGCACAGTTCCATTTGTGCAAACAGCAGGCGCACAAGCCCACCACTCACACAAATGGAGCTTCGCACACAAGTGTAGGTGCCCAACCACTCACGCAGTTTGGTTCTGAACAGGCCAAAGTGTGGTGGGCTACGGCTCAGGGGTTGAGTACCCCTACAGTAGGGATTAAGGCAGCAAATTAAAAACCAGGAAACTGTGAGTCCTTGTCCTGGCTGGTACAAAATCAGTTGGATAACCTGGGCCTGTCACTCTCTCTTAGCCCTAAGAAGAAGGCAGTGGGAAACTCCTCCAAAGATCTTGTCAAGAAAACTGCAGCAACAAGTCCAGGCAGTCAATAGAAGTCAATGACTTGAAGAACACAAGAAAATATATATTTGTGGTTTCATTTCTTGGTTTAGCTTTTTCCCTCTCCATTTTCTAATCATGATTTATTTTTAAATGGTTAATTTAAAAAAAATCTATACAAGGACATCTGTGATACAGAGATTGGAAGGTAAAGATAAAATATGAATGCTCTGGTATTTATGCATATGTAAATTCACCACATTTTAAAAATCAGCTTAGATACTGATCATCATCTTGTGATTAATAGATATTTTATTGGTTATATATCAAGGATGGCATCCTTGGATAAATGCCATAATTGTGAGAAGGATTAATAAACTCTGTTTTTAATTTATTTCTTTTATATTAAAGTTTTAGTTTGAGTTAAATAAAAAGAGAAATGAATGTATACCCACCCTTAAAACTAATGATTTTAACAGGGTTGGGGATAAGAAATTTAACAATTAATACATTTGAACATACAACCTATGACCCTCCAGATGGTGAATTACAACTCTCAACAGCCCAAGTTAGTCAGCTAAGGATGAGGATTGTGGGTGCTGTATCACAGTATTGAAACATAAGCCACAGTAATAATAATAATAATAATAATAATAATAATAATAATAATAATAATAATAATAATAATTATTATTATTATTATTATTATTATTATTATTATTATTATTATTATTATTATTATTATAAAATTAATTTATAGACCGCTCCCTCTCCCCAAAGGGACTTGGGACGGAGCACAGGGGAATTAAAAAACATACAAACATAAATACATCATAAATATATAAAAAACAAATTAAACAAGTTATCCCTGCGCTAAAAACCCAAAATGCTCAAAACTAAACCCCTTAAAAACCAATTAAAACAATAAACAGATGACTAACCTAGGCCGGCCAAGCAGAAAAAGTGCGTTTTTAATTTTTGACGGAAGGAGCGGAGGTCCGTAGTTGTTCTAATTTCGGAGGGAAGGTCGTTCCAGAGGGTCGGGCCCGCCACAGAGAAGGCTCTTCCCCTGGGCGCCGCCCGCTGGCATAGCCTAGTGGACGGCACCCGGAGAAGTCCCTCTCTGTGGGAGCGAATCGGCCGCAGGGATGTATGGGGCAGGATACGATCCCGCAAATAGCTAGGTCCCGTGCCATGGAGCGCTTTAAAGATGATGACCAACACCTTGAAGCGCACCCGAAAGACGACAGGCAGCCAATGCAGCTCGCGCAGGAGCGGTGTTACATGGGAAAACCTAGAGGTTCCCATAACTGCCCGCGCGGCTGCATTCTGGACAAGCTGAAGCCTTCGGGTGCACCTCAAGGGGAGCCCCATGTAGAGAGCATTACAGTAGTCCAGTCGGGATGTCACGAGGGCATGAGTGACCATGCGGAGGGCATCCCGATCCAATAGGGGACGCAACTGGCGTACCAGGCGAACCTGGTAAAATGCCCTCCTGGCCACAGCTGTCACTTGATCTTCCATGGACAGCCGTGCATCAAGGAGGACGCCCAAGTTGCGTGCCCCATCCACAGGGGTTAGATGTTCACCCCCTATGGCCAGTGATGGAGTCAACTGGTTGTATCGGGATGCCGGAAACCACAGCCACTCGGTCTTGGACGGGTTGAGTCTGAGTCTGTTGCTTCCCATCCAGGCCCGGACAGCTTCCAGGCACTGGCACATCACCTCTACGGCATCGTTGGGGTAGTTTGGGGTAGATATATACAGCTTCGTATCATCAGCGTAGAGATGGTACTCTACCCCAAAATCACGGATGATCTCACCCAGCGGCTTCATATATGTGTTGAACAGGAGAGGCGAGAGGACCGACTCCTGAGGCACCCCACAAGTGAGGTGTCTTGAGGTCGACCTCTGCTCTCCTGCCAACACAAATTGCGATCGACCGGAGAGGTAGGAGGAGAACCACCGTAACACGGTGCCCCTCACCCCCAACCCCTCCAGCCGATGCAATAGGATACCATGGTCGATGGTATCAAAAGCCGCTGAGAGGTCTAATAGGACCAGGATGGAGGAACAACCCCCATCTCTGGCCCTTCAGAGATCATCCACCAACGCGACCAATGCCGTCTCGGTGCTGTGGCCGGGCCAGAAGCCGGACTGGCGCGGGTCCAGATAATCAACTTCCTCCAGATGACGGGGGAACTGTTGTGCCACCACACTCTCTACAACCTTCGCCAAAAAGTGAAGGTTGGAGACCGGATGGTAATTTACCAACAATGCTGGGTCCAGAGAGGGCTTCTTCAGGAGGGGTCTCACCATCGCCTCTTTAAGGGAGGCCGGCAAGAACCCCTCACTCAAGGAAGCATTGACCACCTCCTGGAGCCAGCCTCGTGTAACCTCCCAGGATGCCAGTACAAGCCAGGAGGGACACGGTTCCAATAAACATGTGGTACCTCGCAGTCGCCCACATAACCTGTCCATATCTTCGGAAGCAACAGAATCAAACTCTTCCCACAAAACTGTCTCAAGACCTGCCTCGGATCATCCCACTGGGCCACTTTCGATGGAGGCTAACTCGCTCCGAATCTGAGCGATTTTATCCTGCAGATAATCCCCAAATTCCTCTGCTCTACCCTGTAACGGGACTTCCCGCACCCTCTGTTGAAGGAGGGAGCGGTTCACCCTAAACAGGGCGGCAGGGCGGTTATCTGCGGATGCGATGAGGGTGGCACAATGATGACGTTTGGCCACTCTCAACGCCACAAGGTAAGTCCGTAAATGGGCTCTCACCTGTGTTCGGTCAGATTCAGACCGTGTGGATCTCCACCTCCTCTCTAGTGGCGCTTCATCACCCTCAGCTCCTCGGTGAACCAAGGAGCCTAGGTGGTTCGTCGCCGCAAGAGAGGCCACAAGGGCGCGACCCGATCTAAGGCCCCCGTGGCCGCAGTATTCCATGCGGCCACGAGGTCCTCCGTCGGGACACGGGTCAAGGACACAGGTAATGGCCCAAGCGCCATCTGGAACCTATCTGGGTCCATCAGGCGCTTGGGGCGGAACCATATAGGTGACTCAGGTTCCGCCTCCCCGCGGTGGGGTGTAGCGATTGGAAAGTCAAGCCGGAGAAGTGAGTGGTCTGACCATGACAGGGGTGTGATGGCTATATCCCCTATACCCAGATCACTCTTCCATTGACCAGAGACAAAGATTAAATCCAGCGTGTGTCCTCCCTCGTGCGTGGGGCCCTGAACTACTTGGGTCAGGTCCATGGCCGTCATGGAGGCCATGAACTCCCGAGCTGCCTCTGATGATTCACCAACCGATGGCAGATTGAAGTCCCCCATGACAACAAGTCTGGGGGTCTCAACTGCCATCGCGGCGATCACCTCAAGGAGCTCGGGCAGGGCTGCTGTTACATAGCGGGGAGCCAGGTATACAATCAGCATGCCCAACTGCCTCCCTAGGCCCCACTTCACGCAGAGGGACTCACAACCGGTGGTCTGTGGCACAATGGTCTCTCTCGGCTCAAGACCTCAGCTCAAGACCTTCCCTAACAATAACCGCTACCCCTCCACCCCTGCCTAGGGCCAGTGTGCTGCAAACAGACTTTCAAAGGAAATCATCTGCTTCAGTCATCTGGAAATCATCTGCTTCAGTCATCAGGAAATCATCTGCCTCAATGCTTTCCCCTTGGGGTTATACAGGTGATCCCTTGAATGTTAGAGCAATGTCCAAGAGATTGTTACCCAGCTCTTCCTGTTCTCCTCCGAGACCAAACTCAGCAGTCAATTCTCTGAAGGTGATACATATGCGACGATTTTTAATATGGTTGCGATAAATGGCATGCTTCCACTGGTAGCGAGCAGCTCCGCTGAGAACAACAAGTGATCTCTGAGGTAGGTAAATCGCCACAAGGATTTCTCTGAGTGGGACTAACTTTGTGGGTGAACAATCGATGCTTTCTAGTCTTTCTAGAAGATTGCAATCATGAATCGGATACTCTTGAGAAATATCAGGAGATTTATATCTGTGCATCTGCTTGTTTTCGTGAAGAACTAGAGGAAATAACTGGATGTTGTCCTCTGAGTCGCAGGACATGGAAAGCACGGTATCTGAGAGCAAGTTTAAACTCACCAGCCTTTCTCCCCATAGCCACCAGTCATCCCAATGTGGGTCAATAGCAGATCCCCTCTCAGGATCGTAATCTAAATTGCACTGCTCAACAGGAGAAAAACTTTCAAGAATTGGATATTTTCTCATTCGGGCCACGATCTCCTTGCTGAAGCTGGGCAACCCAGAAAAATTACCAGCTTTCAATTTCTGCTTTTTGAAGTTCACTTTGGGGCCGTAATCCTATTAAAAAAGAACAAAGAATATTTGATGAGGGTTGAATTAAAAGATGAAGACTCTGAGCAATGAAATCCCCAATTCAGATTGCATCTCTAAAAAAAATGCAGGCTTAGGCTGCTATTTTTAGTCCACCACCTGCAATAATGGTAAGAATATTAATTGATAGATTCTAGTTGAGATTGACAGAGTCCAACAGTGCTGTTCCCTGAACAACAAACTTGGCTATAATTTTAATTAGAATTATATACTGTATATCTAAAAGTAATTTTGAAAACAAATCTGTTTAAAATATTTTGTTTCTGCATACACCGTAGAAATCATCCTTAAAGAGGTATCTCCTACTACAAATGATCTTCAAAGCAAAATCCACCATAAATATTTATAAAGGAAAACTCGATTTCAATATAAGAATTTATAACTGTTTTGCATCTGACATAAAAAGTGTTGAACGGTCTAATATGTCAGACTATCAATGACTTGGCAATATGGCAGTATAATCAGTCAAGCATCAACATATTGCAGGGATTTTATCCTGGTGATTAATTGTGCTTTAATTGCTCATGAAATTGCTACCTGAAACATATTTCCTGTTTAGCAACTGAAGAATATTTATTGATTGCTTAGCTGGCTAGTACCCAAGAAATTCCTGCCCTCAATTTGCTTTCTTAAGAAACACCATCAACAACCAAGAAAACAAACAAAACAAACTAGGATTTGTTTCTCATTCAAGGCACAAATAACCAAACTCCAATTATCATACTTTGGATACAGTATGTGAAGATTTATTTCTCTGGAGAACTCTATATTTGGGAGGAGAGGTGAAAGTAGAAGAGCGACCAGAGCAAGTTCGATGAACTGAGTTACAATGGTGATAGGTGGCCTAAAAGGATCACATTCAGGACATATTGTAACAGAGAAAATCTATATGGTTGTGATGAGTTAACACTGACTTGGTTGCACATAATCAAATTGTAACTAGCTCTACTTCCTATTTAAATCCTTATTTTGAGTAGCTTTGCAACTACAAGGAAACATTGTACATTACTTTTCTGTAGTGGTTGGTTTTTTCCCCCCACCCATTTGCTCTTTCTTTTCTTAATTGGCTTTAAGATAGCTAATTTTAATAGGTCAAATGGCAATAAAAAAAGACTTGCTTAAGCATGTCTAGAGATTTTCTGACAATGAGGTTTGAATTATGCATCTTCAGCTCAGTTTTGTTTCCCTTTCTTTTTTCTCCTCAGTGCAGCTACTCCTTTACCTAAAAAAATATCATTCTAGCTTTTCTCCTTCATTGCTGTTTCTGTTGAAAGATGGGCAAATACACACACACACGCTTCTGTAGGAGAAGGTGATTTGCATAACACATTGCATCACAAACTGACATGATAGCAGTGTTTCAATATCTAAGGGGCTGCCAGAAAGAGGGGAGTCAACCCCAAAGCACTAGAAGGCAAGACAAGAAGCAATGGATGAAAACTAATCAAGAAGAGAAGCAGCCTAGAACTAAGAAGAAATTTCCTGAGTTAAAACAATCTGTGGATGAACTTGCCTCCAGAAGTTGTAGATTCTTCAACACTGGACGCTTTCAAGAAGAGGTTGGGTTGCCATTTGTCAGAAATGGTGTAGGGTCTCCTGCTTAGGTGGTGGGTTGGACTAGAAGATCTACAAGGTCCCTTTCAACAATCTGTTAATTAAAAAAATTATCTCCAAGCTCCCTTCCAACTCTGTTATTCTGTTCAACCACCTGTTATGCAAATATAGCCTATGGTGTGTTCATAATTCATTTTCTCATGTAAACCAAGAAAACTGGATTGAATAAACCCTGATAAAATAAACCAAGTACTTATCATGATCAAAACAGAATGAAAGTGGTTGCACCAGAGGTGCTATTAACATTTCTCTGTTGCTTTGACTTTTTAATTGAGAAAAAAAAAATCAAAGCGAAAGAGAATGGAAGGAAGAACTCACAAATCAAATAAAGATATCCAAAGATAAACACTGAAAGATGACCCCATCCCTACGTCCCAAGCTAAGGAGGAATTCAAGTTTGAGACAAGACCTGTTTTCTTCGGCCAGATTGTGAGGGCTTCCATGTGCTCCGATCCATTAGCTCAACCATTTGATATTCCTCATTTGTGTTTATAAAGTCTTCCAGCAAAAAAACTCCTGGAAACTGGAAAGCCCAGCCTTCAAATTCTGATTGTGTCTCTCCCACAGCGAAGCCAGTCAGTGGGCAGTAAACAAAGTTTGCACTTTTCTGAGGAAAAAATGGAAATGTGAGAGGGGAAACTAGTAACTCGATCTGATCTTCACATTTGCTATTTGTCAAATGTTCTAGTTTGCAGAAATACAGCCTTCTAATCACTTGCTTAAATGTGCAGAATTCCTGTGTGTTATATTAAAGCTACTCCTTTACTTACAATGGGTCTTTTAGTGACCATTCAAAATTATAACACAGGCCTAAAAGCTACTTATGACCCAGTTTCAAAGTTACATCAGCACTGCCACAATCATTTGCCCTTCTGGCCAATCCAGGGATGCTGTAGTGCTCACCCCTTATCCCATCCCGCTGGGTTCCTGCAGCCACTTATCTACTCCAGCCTCCATCTTCCTTCCCACCCAGCAACCAAGGGGAGATCAGGCCTCTGGAGTTTGCAACTTTCAGCAAGGAAGGGGAGATTAGACTGTCTGGAACTTGCAAACCTCCAGTTTCTTTCCCATTCAGGGACTTGCAGGACTCAGCCTGCTCCAGAACCCAGCAACACCCAATGTACCTTTCTGTTTTTTGAAGCTTCAGAGAGAGGCACTCAGCCCCATTACAGGATTTATAGACATAGCCTTCTAACAAAGCAGGTGTTAATTCTCAGGCACCTGTAATTTTAAGGAGGCTCCATAAACTCCATAAAGAAATGGAGCCTCCTTAAAAATACGAAACAAAAACCCCGCCATGCAGTATTGCAAAAGTAGAACCTACTGCAAAACAGCAGAGTTTGTCAGTCTTTCTATTATTATTATTATTATTTATTGGATTTCTAGACCACCCCCTCTCCCCGAAGGGACTCGGGGCGGTGTACAGGTAAAAAATTAAAATTATGACAATCAACAATACATATAAACTAAAATCTAATTAAATAATCCCCTGTACACATTTATAAAAATTTAAAACTTAACCTTAAAACCTAATAACATAATTTAAAATTACAAACTGAGGCGGGAAGCATGGAATTAGGTCAGGCCGGCTAGATGAAACAGGTGGGTTTTGAGTTTCTGGAGGAAGGAGCGGAGGTCCGTGGTCGTTCTAATGTCAGGAGGAAGGTCATTCCAGAGGGTCGGGCCCGCCACAGAGAAGGCCCTTCCCCTGGGCGTCGCCCGCTGGCATTGCCTAGTGCACTGCACCCGGAGAAGTCCCTCTCTGTGAGAGCGAATCGGCCGAAGGGATGTATGGGGCAGGATACGATCCCGCAAATAACTAGGTCCTGTGCCATGGAGCGCTTTAAAGATAATAACCAGCACCTTGAAATGCACCCGAAAGGCCACAGGCAGCCAGTGCAGCCCGCGCAGGAGTGGTGTTACTTGGGAGTATCTAGTGACTCCCAAAACTGCCCGCGCGGCCGCATTCTGGACCAGCTGCAGCCTTCGGGTGCATCTCAAGGGGAGCCCCATGTAGAGAGCGTTACAGTAGTCTAGACGGGACGTCACAAGCGCATGAGTGACTGTGCGAAGGGTGTCCCGGTCCAATAGGGCAGGGGTCCCCAACCCCCGGGCCGCGGACCGGTGCCGGTCCGTGGCTGGGTGGGAGCCGGGCCGCAAGGCCGTAGAGGAGGAGGAGGGAGGAGGGGGCAGCCCCCTGGGCAAAGCGCGCGGGAGAACGCAGGCGGGGCTGTTCGCGCGCTTGAAGTGCACCTCTTCCACCCTTGTCGACGGTGGGACTCCTGGGGGGGCAGGGAGAAAGGGACTCCGCAGCAGTCCTCCCTACCGGCCGCGGATTCCCTTCCTCCCTGCCTCCACAGAGCTTCCCCAACCGGCATGCCAGCTACTCGTCTTCTTCCAGAGGCTGCGGAGGTTCCTCCCCCCCCTCCCCACGGAGCCTTCTCAGCTCCTGGAAGGAGCCTGACCGAGTGCACGAGCGACCAAGCGCAGCGGTGGCCGCCCGGGTGGGGCAGGCTAAGGCAAGTGAACGAGTCGAGCCGGGCTGAGGAGACTCCGCGGTGGGGGGGGGGGAACGGGACGGGACGACGACAGACCAACAGAGAGAGGCATAGATACAGAGAGAGACGGGGAGGGAGGGAATCAGAGAGAGTGACACACACACACACACACACAGACAGAGCGGGAGGGAGAGAAAGATAGACAGAGACACAGAATGGGTGATTAAGTGCCTGAATGCGAGACAGACAGACAGACACACACACACAGAGTGACAGAGATGGGCGGACGAACGAGAGAGAGACAGAAAGAAAAAGAGAGAAAGGGAAAGAAAGAAAAACAAAGTGGGAGAGAAAGAAAGACAGACAGAGAAAAAGAGAAAGAAAGAGACAAAGGAAAGAAAGAGAGAAAAAAAGAAAGAGAGAAAGAGGGAAAGAAAGAAAGAGACAGAAAGAGAGAGAGAAAGAAAGAGAGGGAGAGAGAAAGAGGGAAAGAAAGAAAAAATGAGAGAGAAAGAAATAGGGAAAGAAAGAGAAAGAGAGAAAGAAAGAGAAAGAAAGAGAGAAAGAGAAAGAAATAGAGAGAGAAAGAGAAAGAAAGAGGGAAGGAAAGAAAGAGACAGAGAAAGAGAGAGAAAGAGAGAAAGAAAGACAGAAGGAAAGAAAGAAAAAGAAAGAGAGAGAACTTATGACCACAATTGAGCCCAAAAGTTTGGTTGCTAACCAAGACCGTTGTTAAGTGAGTTTCACATTTTCCAAATTGGCCACGCCCACCCAGTCACATGACTGCTGAGCCACTCAGCCGATCCGCAGAGTTTTCTTTAAAATGAAACCGGTCCCTGGTGCAAAAAAGGTTGGGGACCCCTGCAATAGGGGACGCAACTGGCGCACCAGGCGAACCTGGTGAAACGCCCCCCTTGCCACGGCTGTCACATGGTCATATATTGACAGCCGGGCATCTAGGAGGACGCCCAAGTTGCGTGCCCGATCCACGGGGGCCAGATGTTCGCCCCCAATGGCCAGTGATGGAGTCAGCTGGGGCGCCGGTAGCCACAGCCACTCAGTCTTTGATGGGTTGAGCTTGAGTCTGTTACTTCCCATCCAGATCCGTAAGGCTTCCAGACACCGGGACATCACTTCGACGGCATCGTTGGGGTGGTTTGGGGTAGAGATGTACAGCTGGGTGTCATCCGCGTACAGATGGTAATCTACCCCAAACCCACGTATGATCTCGCCCAGCGGCTTCATATATGCATTGAACAGGAGAGGCGAGAGGACTGACCCCTGAGGCACCCCACAAGTGAGAGGCCTCGAGGTCGACCTCTGCCCCCGTCAATACAAATTGCGCTCGACCGGAGAGGTAGGAGGAGAACCACCACAAAACGGTGCCCCTCACCCCCAACCCCTCCAGTCGATGCAATAGGATACCATGGTCGATGGTATCAAAAGCTGCCGAGAGGTCTAATAGGACCAGGATGGAGGAACAACCCCCATCTCTGGCCCTCCAGAGATCATCCACCAACGCGACCAATGCCGTCTCCGTGCTGTGGCCGGGCCGGAAGCCGGACTGGCGCGGGTCCAGATAATTTCTGGGTGGGAAGACAGCTAAAGGCTTGTAAGCTCTACAGTTGGCTTGGATCTCTCTTGCTCACTGGATGGAAAGGACACTGCAGAGACTGTGAGGAGCAGGAAGTGGCGCACGGGTGCCTCAAGGAATGGGAGTAGCATTGGGAGGTCCAGGGAAGGCAACTCCTACCCCTGAAGCAACTTGTACAGGTAGTCTTCGACTTACAACAGCTCATTTTCTTTTCCCAGACATACTGAGAAAAGTGACTTATAACCATTTTCCACACTTACGGCTACTGTAGGATCCCCGTGGTCACGTGATCCAAATTCAGCCGCTTGGCAACTGACTCATATTTATGATGGTTGCAGTGTCCCAGGATCATCTTTTCCCCTTTTGTGATCTTCTGACAAGCAAAGTCAATGGGGAAGCTAGATTCACTTAACAACTGTGGTACTAATTTAACAACGGCAGTGATTCACTTAACAATATTGGCAAGAAAGGTCGTAAAATGGGGCAAATTCACTTAACAAATGTTTCATTTAGCAATTAGGCTCAATTGTGGTTGTAAGTCAAGGACTACCTGTATTCCACTTAACAATCCTTGCATTAATTTAAGAGTTGCATCGGGGAGAGTAGGTGAGGTCACTAAGTGAGGCAATGTTGCTTAATGGCTAAGGCAATACATAACAAATAGGTAGGCTCCATCATGGTCATATCTTGAGGACTACCTATGGTTGGTATCAGATTTTGAAGATGTGGCTTTGGTCATTTGGCTGTATGTCCTCGTTTTGTTGAATATGTTCTAAATGTTTTAAGACAATCCATTTCCTCTTCTTTTAAAATGCACATAAATGTACTGTATAATGAAACTCTTATTTTCACAATGTTTCTTTTAGCAGAATTCAAGAGACGATGTTATAATGATGTAATTTCTACCCTATGTGTAAAGATATCATTTTGAGAAAATTAAGAATTATGTTCCATTGAATCAGACCATAGGGACAAATTAACAAATAATAATAAACAGCACATTTAAAATTAACAGGTTATTTAAACTATTGTTTCAGTATTTTAAACAGTGGAATCACAGCCTACAAATTTTCCAGGAGCAGGACAAAAATAAAGTTATTATCATTAAATGTAACAGAACTCCTTGTTCTGTCCTTTATCTTCTGACAAACAATGTACAAACAAGAGAGAAGAGGATTTTGTTAGACCTTTGACCTTTGGTGGAGTCAGATTTCCAGCAAATCTAAGGGTATTTAAGATATCCCATTGTCACTACCTTGTGCCTCATTAAAGGTTTGGTCATTTGTCACAGAAAAGCCTCATTCATATCCTCTGGCAGTTCAAGCAGTCTATATAAGCTCCCACAATAATATCTACTCAAATACCATTATGTTTTTTGCAAGGTTCTTCACTAGCTTGCAAATCCTTGAGCTTAGATACCACTTGGATAGAGAATCTGGTTAGATGACTTTGGTAACATCCTGCAAGATCAAGCATGATTACAAGTAGCCCTCAACTTACAATTATAATTAGGACCCAGAACACCTTAATGTGGTCATTAAGCAAGTCATCACATGATCACATCCGATTTTATGGCTTTTTTTAATTAAGCAAATCATATAGTCATTAAGTAAATCTAGTTTCCCCATTGATCTTGTTTGTCAGAAACTGGCTGGGGAGGACACAATGACAATCATGTGATCCTAGGTTGCTCCAGCCATAAACACAAACTGCTTGCCAAGTACCTAAAAGAGGTTTATGTGACTGTGTGGATGCTGACAGTCGTAAGTGTGAGGATCGGTTATAAGTTACTTTTTTTCACCCCTGCCGTAACTTCAAACAGTTGTTAAACAAATGGTTGTAAGTTGAGGGCTACCTGCATTCTGAACGTGGAAAAGATATTAGATTTCTAGCCAAGAAGATCCTAGAGAAAAAGGATTGTTTCCTTTTAACTGAGATTCAGGACTAGGCATGGCACAAAAACAGTGCCAGTTGCCTTAAGATCTGGATGGACTGTTATCTATGCTTATGTTACGGGCCTGGCCTTTGGTTCCTCCCATATGTGTTATGCAAGTCTTCTCTTTCTGCTCTTTAACATCTGCCTGAAGCTTCTAAAAAGTAATTTTTTCAGTTTGGGATTGGGTATAACCAGCATGCTAATAAAACTAAACATACCCAGACCTGACTTAGAACTTAACAATACTATAAAGAGTTGGGCCGATCACAACAAATGAAATTAAAGCCCATAGGCAGAATAGATCTTCAAAAGTGAGTATCTGGCTCACTCCCATATCCTAAATTTGCTCTGGATGGGGTTGTACTCCCCTTGAAACAGCAGATTTGTGATGTGGAGGTCCTGCCTGCTCTCAGTGACTCAAATATTTATTACAATATACTCAGAAACCAGTGTAATACCTTGGTCTTTTATTCTTTGAGTAGTGGAATGATACTGTGGCCAAGTATCAGACTCTCTAACAACAATCAGATGATAAAATGAAATGATAAATCCAAAGAACCAGTCTCTCCCTGTTCAAATTAGCAACCTTTATTATATGAGTGACCACACAAGGATTCTAGTCAATACTATTATCTTCAATTGAGATGTCTATATAGAAGCAATTCTAAGCAGCTAAAACCAACTTTTCTTTCTTGTCTTTTTAATGTAGAGGAAATGACACTTCTCTCTTTTGCAAAAAAGGGACAGCTTATACCAGTAAATGGTGATAGAAATGGCTACCAGCTTCCTAATTATTGTGTGAACAAGTTGAATATCTATGGGGATTCTCAATCATTCAGGCCATGGTTATCCAATGGTGCATTTTCCAAAAGGCAACTGGACTTTTTTTTTTCTTTGAAAACATTTTGCTTCTCACCCTTCTCATTAGTTTTAATGGAAGGATTTAAATTCTTTGTGGTCATCTGGTTAGCTCTCTGAAAGTTGTTGAGGCCACCTGGTGGTTTATCTGTATCCTCAGAGTCACCTGAATCAGAGTGTAAATGGCTGTGGAACCTTCTTGGAACTACTACAAAAGTCTGCATTGTAAACAGGTCTTGTAATCCTTCCCCTCTGTTGAGAGCCAGCTGTTCAATTTGAACATAAATAGCCTCTTTGATCACTTTTCAAACCAATAGACCTATTTCCTGTTTACAACGCAACCTTTTCAGCAGACTCAAAAAAGGTTCAACACCATTTGCACTCTGATTCAGGTGACTCTTGAGGATACAGATAAAGTCCCAAGTGGCTTCAATGACACAATGCTAGCAACCCGATTTATGCAAAGAATATAAATCCTTTTATTACCCTCTAGGCCAGGGATGTCCAAACTTGGGAACTTTAAGACTTGTGGACTTCAACTCCCAGAATTCCCCAGCCAGCATAGCTGGCTGGGGAATTCTGGGAGTTGAAGTCCACAAGTCTTAAAGTTCCCAAGTTTGGACAACCCTGCTCTAGGCAGTTAGAACTGAAGAAGCTTCTTGGATGAGAAGTAAAATGTTTTTAAAAAAAAGTCCATTTGCCTTTTGGAAAAGGCATCTTTGGGACATGTCTGGACAAGCAGTGTATAACAAGGATCGGCCACCCTATGGTGAGTGAGCCAGTTCAAGGTCTTTGGGGAATATGTTCTTCCAACAGCAACATGATTTAAATTGGGCTGCCATTGAAGATATCTCAAAAGCTTCAATTGGCCAAAATGTAGCCATATGTGGTAGGCTACTGTGTATTGTTGTTAGTTGTAAAGTCCTGTCCGACCCATCGCAACCCATGGACAATGTTCCTCCAGGCCTTCATGTCCTCTAGCATCCCCTGGAGTCCATTTAAACTCCCACCAACTGCTTCGGTAACTCCATCCAGCCACCTCATTCTCTGTCATCCCCTTCTTTTGCCCTCAATCTTTCCCAGCATTAGGTTCTTCTCCAGTGAGTCCTTCCTTCTCAATAGGTGGCCAAAGTATTTGAGTTTCATTTTCAGGATCTGGCCTTCTAAAGAGCAGTCAAGGTTGATCTCCTCTAGGACTGAACGGTTTGATCGCCTTGCAGTCCAAGGGACTCAAGAGTCTCCTCCAGCACCATAGTTCAAAGGTCTCAATTCTTTGGCGCTCAGCCTTCCTTATGGTCCAACTTTCAAAGCCACACATTGCAACTGGGAAAACCATAGCCTTGAATATACACACTTTTGTTGGCAGGATGATGTCTCTGCTTTTTAGTATGCTGTCTAGATTTGCCATAGCTTTCCTCCCCAGGAGCAATTTCTTGGCTGTAGTCCCCATCTGAGGTGATCTTGGAGCCCAGGAAAATAAAATCTGTCATTACCTCAATTTCTTCCCATCTATTTACCATGAATTGAGAGGGCCAGATGCCATGAGCTTAGTTTTCTTACTGTTGAGTTTCAAGCCAACTTGTGTATATTTGTCCTTTTTATTTGTATTAATGTTCACTATTTAAAAACTATTCAGCCTTGTGAAAAGGTAGAACAATATACTTGATGAATGAATAAATAATTTGCCCTCTCTTTCTCCATTTTACAACTGATCAACAAAGTACCGTAGATGAATCTGATAGAAAATCATCCAGTATCAACTTGGGTGTTTATGGCCTCAGAGAGGTTTGTAATTTTGTATCTCTTTGGTACTAATTTAAAATTCTAAAAAACCTGATACTTAAAACAATGGACGTACTGCTTGCTTTGGGATCATGGCAGGATATATCCTATCTGCTGGGCCTACTGAAGATATCAGAAGTAATAGGATGCAGAATCCTAGAATTATTCTGACAAATATATACAAAACATGATAGTTACTTGAAAGAACATGTTGCTCCAAACAAAACAAGATGACTTAGAAAGAACAAATCTATTCACAATGGCCTCCTAATTCTAACAAAACACAATTTTTCTTCAGCTTTTTGCCTTAGCAGAAGGAACAGGAGAAAATAGACTATCTGTATCAGAATCCTGCTAAATTCATCATATCAATCCGCAAGCTATGTCATATGAATATACACATACATGTTGCTCCAAACAAAACAAGATGACTTAGAAAGAACAAATCTATTCACAATGGCCTCCTAATTCTAACAAAACACAATTTTTCTTCAGCTTTTTGCCTTAGCAGAAGGAACAGGAGAAAATAGACTATCTGTATCAGAATCCTGCTAAATTCATCATATCAATCCGCAAGCTATGTCATATGAATATACACATACACACAGGGTTTGTTTTGGTTGTTGTTGTTGTAGTAGGATGAAATACATTCATGTCAATGTTTCTTGAGGTTTATTAATGAAAATATTCTTTTCCATGAATTGTCCAAAATGCTTAACTACTATTTTAGTTATGTTCCCAATTATTGCAGATGATCCATAACTGAAATAACTTGATCACATTTTAAAGCTTTCTGGATTTGAGCACATATAATTATAGTCTAGAAAAAATCATCAAAAGAAATGATTTGGCAATCTTTGTATTCCCTAACCTTAGGTTGTAAATATATTTTGTTATCAAATTCCTAAAAGGTTTGAGCTTCTGGACTGAGTTCACACAATCTGTCAAAGCATAAATAAAGACTAGACAAGTTGATGGCTAGGACCATATGTGACTTTTGGGGAGAAGAGAGAAATACAACGGGTAAGGCAATTCTTGGACAGTAGATTCATCTGTGTTGGACAGACTTTTCTGAATGTTCACTGGAGTCTGGGAAGTTTCTTTGGAAGATTTTCCATCTCTCCTCCATTCCTCAAAATTTCCCTGCCTGAAATTGCCACGTATCCTTTTGAGCTTTCCTAATATAACAGTAAAATGGATTTTTAAAAGATACAATGTTTAAAAAAAAATACAACGGCAACCTGAAGTGGGAACTTCTTCCCGCTGTAGCAAACGCGGCTTAGGATACTGTCCTCCTCCCTTTCCTGGAGAGACGAGCGCTCTGCACGTCCTCAGAGGCGCTCCTACGCCGAAGCTCGGGCGGCGACCACCCCACACCTCCCCTTCAAACCTTCCCCCTCCCACCCTCCAATTCCCACCCCCTTCTCTCAGGCCGTGTGGGTTACCTGCGGGGGCGGGGCGGCCTCGCAGAGCAGGCAAGAGCGGATCCCCTTGCACCCGCAACCCCTGGCTTCTCCGAGGCCGGCTCCATCTTCTGCTCCTCCTCCTCCTCCTCGCCTTTTAACAGCCGCCATCCTACCCGACCCCGGTAGCTTTTGCCGCCGTCGGCCCCCTCCTCCGCGCTTCCGGTTCGGCGAGCCCCGGTGGTGGCAGCAGAAGCAGCACTAGAAGGTTCTGGCGGCCGCCTGAGGTAAGGCTCAGGCCGAGCACGGCGAGAGATGGGCTGGCGCGGAGCCGGGGGGGGGGGCGTGGGGAGAAGGGGCCGGCAGCCGATGGGGCGTTAAGCGAGCGCGCGCCCGGCGGGAAATATTGAGGCGAGCCGCTTCCCTCTTCGGACTTTTCCTCCTCAAGGCCCTACCGGCCGCCTTGACTTGGAGGAGCGATGTTGTTGGCGGGAGAACTCGCCTTCCCAGCAGCACTTTGCGCGGTTTGTCTCTAAGAAAGGCAGCCTCGCCTCCTGCCGGGGCGTGATGGGAATTGTGGTCTCGAGGCGGGCCGAGCATTTAAAGATGCCGCTTACCCTCCCCTCCCCGGTTTTCCTCATCGCCGCCACACGGCGCCTCTTTCTCTCCGGGCTCGGTTGTTGTTGTTTTTTTTAAATAACACCTGTCCCTCCGCAGTGAGATGATGTGTAATTTTGTTTACATGTTGGTAGATGTAGGTTTATCTGAGGGGAGAGGGTTTTTTCCCCCCATTGTTCAGTAGGAGGTTAGGAAGACGAGGCGGCAACCAGAGCCTCAAAGGCTGCTCCTCTTCCTTTTGAAACAATAACCCCCTTTTGGGGGGGGGGGGGACCACATGCATTTTTTCCCTCTTCCATCTCACTTCAGACTGAGGTCTGCCTCAAAGATAAGAGGCTCTGGGTCGATTTTTCCCTTTCGACATCTCCCTGCGGTTCCCCCACCTCAGGCATATATCATTGTAGTTGAAAACTGCTGTTAAAAAATAAGCCGCCTTCTCCAAGATGCTTAGGCATGTTCTATTTTCCCCTCATATCTTTGAAACTGCCTATGCTCTGATTTAGTTAGTTTCAGTAATAACACACACAAAGCACTTCTTTACTGGGAACAGGGGAGTCAAAGGTGCTCATCATTTTGGCACACATCAGCTATTGGAAATCAAGCTACTCAATTATGATAATGCTTCCCAAGGCTGGAAAAGGGCCCTCGTTTTAACCCAAATTCTACTCGTTCCTTGTCTTTTGGTGCTTTTCTGGTATGTCCAGAATTGCTATCCAGATTTGTAAGAATTTTAAAGCTGAGATTAATTTGTTTAAAGGTCCATAATAAAGGGGTGGTGCTATATACCATATGCATGTATAAATATGTGTTTCAGCCATGAATTTCTGAAAATTTATATAAGGCAATGTAAAGGGGGTAAACAAAATGAAAATCAAAGAGGTGGGAGGGACTGTTAAGACCATTAACATCAAATCCTTGTTCAGTTTAGGAATTTGAATTAAAATATTCCTGAATTATGGCCGTTCAGCCTCTGTAAACATTGAGTCAATGGAAGCCCACCATTGTGGGGGGATAAATATTTTTACTATCAAACTCTCTTACATTAAGTTTTTTGTACCTGGACATTTAAAGATTCTTACTCCGTGTTTTTGTACTATGAAGTGATTTAAGTTCTGACCAACTGTTGATCAACATTCTATTTCTTGATAATTGCTATCAGGTCCCCTTTCAGTTGTTTTCTGTTGGGAATAAACATACAGTACAGATTTCCCTCAGATATAAAACTGAAGTTTTAGTCTTTTGATCATTCTTGTTGCATTTCTATTTGTTTCTGTGAATCTTCTTAATATATAGTATCTGCAACTGGACACTGTACATGAAGTGGAGTCTGAGGAAGGCCGAATATAGTTGCTTTGGCAACTGCTTCTGTTGATGCATTCTAAATTGCATTTCCCTTTGGAGCTATATTATGTTGATTCATATATAGTTTACAATTAACATTTCCATTTTTTTTCATATGTTATAGTATGAAGTCAAGAGATAATGTATGTGTATATTTTATTTCTTTTTTGTAAGTGAAGAACTTTGCATTGACCTTTATTAATTTTCATTCTAGTTTAAATGAAATTAAATTCAAAATAAAGTAAACTAATCTAGTTTGAGCCCACTTTCATAGTCTATTATTCATTTTGAATAATTCTGTAATATTTGTTCTCTCAATTTTGTGTTATTGTAGATTCTTCTGATTCCTTAAATGATGGACATACATACATACATACATACATACATACATACATACATACATACATACATCTCCTGCTGTGGAAAAGAGGTGTAATATTTTTTCAGAAACTTGTTTCCTCAGCCATAACTCTGAACAACTGCCAGCTTAAAAAAAACATTTGTCTCTCTGATAAAGATAATGAAATATTAGAAAATGTTAGTAGAAAACTAAAGAAAGCATCTTAGAAGCTTTAGGAAGATCTTTACATGTGTTAGCTCAAGTATGGCTTCTGGATTTGGAAGGAATTAGGACAGAGTTGGGATGATATCTGTTTATAGAGATTAGAAACTAATTAATGATCCTGAGCTCTGTTTGAGACAAATATTTTTCTCCTTGGGTTATATTTCTCTGTGGCCTGATTTCAGTTTGAATTTCAGTCACAGGTATAGCTTCAGATGTTGATCTGGGTCCAGATTGCCTATATAGCACTATTATGATATAAGTTTCGTTAACAAAATTAGGAAAACATTGATGTGTAAATAGAATATTCCATCCCTCACCATGTTGTACTTTTACTTACTTTAATTTAAAAAATGGATATTAATTGTAAAAATAACAGGTTGAAAGCAAAATTCAACATTGTTTTCTTTTGTTAAAAATCATTTTCCAAAATTGTTGGCTTTATAGCATTGCCACCAAATATATATAAAAAAGATCCAATCTGATATTGCATTTCCAGCCATTTTTATAAAATGCATTGTTTATTTTGGCACTCAACACTATGTAATATACCACCAATAGACATCTTATGCCATTTTTCTCTAGGTATAATATTAATGATATATTATTTATTTTTCCTTTGTTATCCCCATGGTTGCACATTTTTTGATCTGTTTGGATTCTACGTTCATTGAACTACATAATCTTTGACTTGTTCATTTTCTGAATCATATCATCAGCAATTTATAGGTAAGATCCAATATATTATCTAAATTTTGTGTAGTAAGCTTTTTAATTCAGGAAAATACCTAGGGCTGCCTATATTCATTTTCAGGTTAAAAGTTTAAAAATCTTACACTCATTAATATTGACATTCTAAATTGTAAATAACAATTGATATACCTCTTTTTATTAACAATAGTGTAAGTTACCTAAACATAGGAGTGCTAATAATTTTCAATCAATATTGTACAAATGTCACGCTACTGAAACAATATATTAAGATTTACAAGAACATAAGAAAATTAAAAGATGGTAGAAAAAACTTGCTAATTGGCTAACTGTTGCTTTCAGATACATAAATGTATATGTGTGTTTATATGCCTCGATTTGCTACCATTCATTCAGCAATCTTTTTAAATTGCAAAGATGCTGAACAAAGAGACTTATTGCCTGTGCCCAAAGTTACAGCTATTGCAGCACCTCCAGTGGTCATGAATGCTTTGCAGTCTACCTGTATTTATGACTGCAAGGGCACTGCAGCTACCCCACCACCACCACCTATCTCTTTCCCATCTCAGCCACCTACTTGGCCCACCTGTGCTGCTATGGTCAGAAGGCTCCATCCTGCTCCCTATTCTTCCAGGCCCAGGAGGCCTTGGTCTACTCTATCCTATCAGATCCAGGAAGTCTCAGCTCCTGGCTTGGCAAAGCCCAAGTGGTCTTAGCTTGCTCCCTTCATCACTAGCACAAAGCATCCCACTTAGCATTTTTCTCTTCTACTGCCAGGCAGGGAGCAGTTTTCTTACCAAAGCTACCTTGCACCATTCTTCAAGCATGACCTGGAGAAGGAGACTTCCAAAGCACCATAAAAACAGAGTCCACTTAGAGTACAGAAAAAGAAAAGAAAGAAAGAAAAATAATAGTAAAGAAACAATTTTCTCCTCTTATTTCAAATCCACTTTTCTACTTTCCAAAATCAATATTCTAACCATCTGTTTAATGATTATTTAAAAAATAATAACTTAGGTCCTCAAATTTGTATTTAAAGCTTCTTTCACTAAGAATTGAAGAGAATTCACACAGTGCTGTAAAATGCCTTAATCCAAAGGTTCCTGATAACTGAAAAGCAGTTAAACAATTTCTGAAGGGATTAGAAAAGAAAGTATGGGAACCAGTATCGTTTTGAAAGGTGTTGTGGCAGAGGGGCCAGGGACCCCAATTCCTGGACCCTGGGTCAACCCTGACCCCTTGGGAGATTTGCCCGCTTGCCCTTTGGACAGCTTGGGAAAGATGTGTGGGTGTACTTCTCTGTTCTTAAAAGTTCTCAAAGTATTGCAAATATTGCTGGAGCCTGCTTCAAGAGATGGAAAGAGGAAGTAACTGGGGGAGAAGGGGAGGTGTAAACCCTATATTGGAACTATAGTTGGCATTAAACAAATGACTATGCATTTATAGGACACGTATTAATTTTTGCTATTAACTTCTGTTTCTGTACTATTCCAAAGTTAACTTCTGCTTTTATCCATATGTGTTTCTGTATTAAGGACGAAGGTATAAAACTAACTCCCTGGGCGTTGCCCAGGCAGTTCAGTCTTTAGTGTGAGAGCACTCTGAACTCTTGACATGTCAATAAATCCTGTTTCTCTACTACCTTCGTGGTCTCTCGTTCCTTCGTTAAAACCAGTCTGTGGTGAGCCTGGTTTTTGCCGCAACAGTGTCAACTGCAGTATGAGCAAAAATGATATTCATTTTTTCCCCAGAACTCTCAACCTACTGGAGACTGCTACCTTGCAGTCTTCTACAAGGAATATTACATTTTCCAAATTTGAAAAATGCAATGGAAGGCATTTCAAAATGGAAAAAGTTGAAACTCATCTGTTAGGAAAAATCACAGCAGTAAAAGTGAACATTTTGCAAAACCCAACTTTTTGATACAAATAATCCCTAAAAAGAATTGAGGAAAAGCCTCTAAATGATTAATTTTATATGGTATAATAAAAGACTCAAAATATGGTTTTAGAAGACTCAAAAGAACAGGATGGACTAACTAACCAAATGTAGGTTATATAAACTAAGCTACTTGATTAAGTTGGGTAACAGATTGGATTATAAAAAACTATTGTTAGATTGCTTCTATGGAAGAAGGCAGACTTCCAGATAGGTTGTACAAATCTTCAGTCTGAGGAAAAATGCGATGTATAATAGATCATTCAATAATAAGCATTGTTTTGAGAGTATGGAATAAACCATAGGTGGGTTGCCAATTTTTCTATTAACAGTTAATGCGAAGCTTCTGAACATGCACAGAAGAGTCCGGGCAGGTGAGCGGAGCCTCCTGCCACCGCTACTACCGTTTTGCCTATTCTAGGCCAAACCGGGAGCAACCCACCTCTGGAATAAGCATAGAAAAGGACCTACACATTCCTCACTTAATGATGGCTTCTGGAACTTTTATAGCTAAGTGGAGTGATCATGTGAAATTGTGCTTTTTGCCTGTTACATAGCAATGGTAATTCCAGTCCCAATTACCTTTGTTAAGACTACCTTTAAATTAAAACTCTCTTCCAAGAGAACATTAGCTATATTAATAGATTGATCAGAATTTCTTAGAAAGTCCTCTTTTAAGTTTTTTTATTTTTTTTATTTTCTTTTACAAACATATCAATCGTGAACAGTGTGGCACCTGGATGTCATACATTCTAATACAAATAAAATAATAAAATTAATCATAATTATTACATTCAACCAACTTCTATATTTTTAGCAATAATACATAATTAAGTTGCAATCTGTCATTATTTAATTATTCCATGTCTTCTCTTCTTATTGCTCTTATTTTATTATATTAAAATGTATACATTAACATTTCTTTTTCTCTTATTTCTATCTCTTATTCTAACTTTTAGTTATGTCACCCTTTATTAAAAGACATTTTTTTTCTATCCTACCTAACTTCTAGTCATGTCACCTGCCTAAAAAAGGAAAGGAGAGAGAGAGAAAAAGAAAAGCAAATCAGAACAATAACATTAAAAAGAAATCATCTATTCATCATCTCTTATCCACTTCAATACTTTAATTGCTATGCTTTTTTGACTTGCCTCCCATATTCCTCTTTTGGATCTTTGTCTCTGTATCTATTTTTTGGCTCTTCAATCGAGGTATTTCTCCCATTTCTACCCTCTTCCACAGCCTAGTTTCCAAAATTTCTGCCCAGGCCTTTGTCTCTCTTTCAAAAGTATCTTCATGTATCTCCAATTCTCTTTTCAACTCTCTAAACTCTTCGGGACCTAGCTATCTGCGGGATCGGATTCTGCCCCATACATCCTCCCGGCCGATTCGCTCCCACAGAGAGGGACTTCTCCGGGTGCCGTCCACTAGACTTTGTCAGCGGGCGACGCCCAGGGGAAGGGCCTTCTCTGTGGCGGGCCCAGCCCTCTGGAACGACCTTCCCCCCGACATTAGAACAACTACGGACCTCCGCTCCTTCCGTCAGAAATTAAAAACTCACTTTTTCTGCTTGGCCGGCCTAGATTAGTCTCTACCTCAGGGGTTAGGAAATGTTAATTTTAAAATGGGAATTTTAGTGCAGGGATAGTTAGATTTAATTTGTTTTTATTGTATTTATGTATGTATATATTTTATGTTGTTTTAATTTCTCCCTGTGCACCGCTCCGAGTCCCCTCGGGGAGAGGACTCAGTTATAGAAATAAATATTCTATTCTATTCTATTCTAAATATATTTTCTCCCTGGTTTAAGTCATCAGTCATTGTTATTTTCTTTGTTATCCCCTCCTTGTCCTCTTTTATTCTCTGGATCTTCACATCAGTCTTTTCCTCCATTTCTACTGTTGACTCCTCCCTTTCTTCGGCGTCTTGGTCTTTACTCATCATCCCTCATATAGTATTTTCCATTTTTTCCATAATCTCCGTAAAGCCTTTCTCCATGATGTCCTTTGTATTTTGAAAAAGTAACACCACCTCCTTCAAGGTTTCACTCATTTCTTCCTTATAAAGCATCTTATTTTATTTTTAAAACTTCAAGTTTTGTCCAGCAGTCCAAGAACTATTTATTCAATCCTTAAGTTGCCCTTCAAGGAGTGCACTAATAACAGTTCTTTTTATCCCATAGGTAAACAATCAATTCCATTTAATAGTCCCAGAGGTTATCAGAAGTCAATTGTCATTTTGATTGTAAATCAGCTATAAAAGCAAAATACGTTTTATAAGTAAATGATTCCAGCATTTTAAAATGTCTTCCCAGTTTAAGAGTCCAATTTTCTGTATATTTCAAGATTATTTTTTTTCTCTTTTGGGTCTTTCTCTTCTGGTCTGGTATTTTCTCAGAATGCTTAGATACCACTTTAATAAATAGTTCTGAGCAAATAGTTCTAAATTATTCCTTGGGGTAAAAAAGGCAAAAAAGAATCTTCTTCCCCAGTTCCAGTCATTGTTCACCTACTCCACCACCAATCTTAGTTGTTCCTCGGTTGTCCCAGCTTTGTGGCAGCCATGTTTAGGCTGTCTCTTCTCATCGTAGCTGAGAGGCAAAAAGAACCCCGGGTCAGACAGGAGAGCTGCGACTCTCCAAGACCACATACGGCGCCCTTCTTGGCTTCACCATCCCTACCACAAACAGGGAGAATTCAACACAGGGATCACAGAGACCTGTTCCCTTTGTCTGATATTGCCGCAACGTCAACTGGAAGTCCCCAGAATTTCTTAGAAAGCCTTATATGATATTGTAGAAAATCCATCAGGTTCTACAGAGTTCTTTAAAAAAAAATTATTTCCTTTTCAGTATTGTCACTGGTTTGTAAAGAACTTCATTTTTTATTCTGTGAATTTATTAAATTGCTTTGTGTTTTCATACTGTTCTAATGTTAATATTTACTACATATTGGTTGCGTTGGTCGATGATCTCTGGAGGGCCAGAGATGGGGGTTGTTCCTCCATCCTGGTCCTATTAGACCTCTCAGCGGCTTTTGATACCATCGACCATGGTATCCTATTGCATCGGCTGGAGGGGTTGGGGGTGAGAGGCACCGTGTTGCGGTGGTTCTCCTCCTACCTCTCCGATCGATCGCAATATGTGTTGACAGGAGGGCAGAGGTCGACCTCTAGGCCCCTCACTTGTGGGGTGCCTCAGGGGTCGGTCCTCTCGCCACTCCTGATCAACACATATATGAAGCCGCTGGGTGAGATCATCCGTGGTTTTTGGGTAGAGTACCATCTCTACGCTGATGATACACAGCTGTATATATCTACCCCAAACCACCCCAACGATGCCGTAGCGGTGATGTGCCAGTGCCTTGAAGCCGTGCAGGCCTGGATGGGAAGTAACAGACTCAGACTCAACCCGTCCAAGACCGAGTGGCTGTGGTTTCCGGCATCCCGGTACAACCAGTTGACTCCATCACTGGCCATAGGGGACGAACATCTCACCCCTGTGGATGGGGCGCGCAACTTGGGCGTGCTCCTGGATACCCGGCTGTCCATGGAAGATCAAGTGACAGCCGTGGCCAGGAGGGCGTTTTACCAGGTTCGCCTGGTACGCCAGTTGCGCCCCCTATTGGATCGGGATGCCCTTTGCACAGTCACTCATGCCCTCGTGACATCCCGACTGGACTACTGCAATTCTCTCTACATGGGGCTCCCCTGAGGTGCACCCGAAGACTTCAGCTTGTCCAGAATGCAGCCGCGCGAGCAATAATGGGAACCTCAAGGTTTACCCACATAACACCGCTCTTGCACGAGCTGCACTGGCTGCCTGTCATCTTTCGGGTGCGCTTCAAGGTGTTAGTTATCATCTTTAAAGCGCTCCATGGCACGGGACCTAGTTATCTGCGGGATCGGATCCTGCCCCATACATCCCTGCGACCGATTCGCTCCCACAGAGAGGGACTTCTCCGGGTGCTGTCCACTAGGCTATGCCAGCGGGCGACGCCCAGGGGAAGGGCCTTCTCTGTGGCGGGCCCAGCCCTCTGGAACGACCTTCCCCCCGAAATTAGAACAACTACGGACCTCCGCTCCTTCCGTCAAAAACTTAAAACACACTTTTTCTGCTTGGCTGGCCTAGGTTAGTCTCGCGTCTTTTAATAGGGTTTAGGGGATTTTAGTTAATTTAAAATGGGGGATTTTAGCGCAGGGATAATCTTTGTTTAATTTGCTTTTTATCTAAATTATTTATGTAGATTTATTGGTATTTTTTAATTTCCCTGTGCACCGCTCAGAGTCCCTTTGGGGAGAGGAAGCGGTCTATAAATAAAAATTTATTATTATTATTATTATTATAATCTGGAATAATGTTTAAGAAAATCATTTATTTTCTTGAATATATCTGTTGAGACATATCTGTTGCCATCCCAATTAATCATAAGAATTTTGTCTTGTTCCTTTCATAATTGATATCTAGTTTATTACCTTTTTCAAAATATTTTTGTTTGGCAAAGCTCAGCTTCTTATAAGTGTCATTTAATTCTATTAATATGTTTATAAAATAGATTTAATATTTAGTTCTAAAACAAATCTTAGTTCTAGCTTCAGTTGATCAAGTTGTTGGTTTGGTTTGTATAGTTTTGTATTTGATGCTATTGAAATATTTTCCTCATAAATGCTTTATTTGAATTCCATACTGTAAATGTCCATCAGAAGTTGAATTGGTTTAGATATTCTTTAATCTGTATTGATCCTTCAGTTTAATATTTTCTTTTAGCAGTAATAATAAACACTCCACCAATCGAAGAATCCTCTGTGTAAACTTGCAGTTATTGGATTATGATCAGCATAGGTAAGAGATCCAATTTGAATATCTATGTTTGTTGGGAATGAATTAGAACATGTCACTCTTTGAACAATTTCTAGGAATAGAAGAATAATATGTATATTTCTTTACTGACGGGTACTTGTGGCTCTCCGCATCTTAGAGGGACAATAATGATATGTATAACAATTTTGGACATTTTCCAGATTTTTTGGGGGGGTAACCCAGAATTTTCCAAAAACTAGAACATCTTTTTCTGCAATTTCAAGAAGTGATTTATTTTTTTCCCCATAAAATTTTGTTTCTTATCATTTGGACCATAAATTGAGGTGATTGATGTTTTTCCTTGTTCAATCATTAATTGATTCTAGCTCAACATGCAGGACCTGGAATAAAATCGCAGAGACCAAAATGATCAATTCTAGGAAGTTCTTATTGATAAATTATAAATTAGCAATAGCCCTTAGAGTTATATACCACTTTGCAGTGCTTTACAGCACTCTCTAAGTAGTTTACAGAGTCAGCATATTTTCCCCAACAATCTGGATACTCATTTTACCAACCTCAAAAGGATGGAAGGCTGAGTCAATCTTGAGCCAGTGAGAATCAAATTGCAGGCAGTTAGTAGTCAGCAGAAGTAGCCTGCAGTACTGCATTCTAACCACTGTGCCACCATGGCCCAGTGTATCCTTTCGGATACAATTTTACAGTATCTATGGGTATTAGGAGCACAGGTTTCATGCTATGCCATATTGCATCTAGAGTGAATCAGGACCCATCAATACTATCCAAGGATCTGGCACAATAGCTTTTTTCCTAGAAGTGCACATAAAGGTGCAGAATGGGGTGGGGTAGGATCTCCCTATTGGTTACCTGAGGAAAAGTCTTGTTGAAAACAAAAAGATCACTATTTGTTTCATGGAGATGGAAGCCATTTTGTAAATCAGTGCTCCAGGAAATAAGAACATCATGTTATTTCAAAATTCATAATAGCCCAGATTTAGTATTTTTGGTCAGATGTCCATTATAGATATAGGAATAACTGTTAACTTCATGAACCTGCCCTTGTTGAGGTTACAACATCTATATTCTTTTGATGCATAGTCCACAAAACTGTCAACTAATGGGAGGCATGCTGGTGTGAGGTTAAAACAAACTTTATAGAGAATCAACATGTGAAATTGGAGAGAAGCAAGCAATTTGTCTGAACATTTAAAAAATACAAATAATAGTGTAAAAGAAAGCAACAAATTTAGGAATAAAAGCAAGCTGAAAAAGTTCTCTTCATAATCTAATTCTAAAAACTCCAAACTTAAAATAGTTGAACTGCTATTGTACAAAGGCAACAAATGAGTTATATGTGTTATCATCAGCTAACAAATATGTACATTCTGTCTAGTATGGTTAAGGCATCAGTGGAGAAACCAGGAAACCATGAGTTCTAGGCTCACTTGAAGTACAAAGTCAGCTGGGTGAACTTGGGTCAGTCACGAAGGAGGCAATGGAAACCAGTTTTTGAAATCTTGCCAAGAAAATTGCAGGGACTTATCCAAGCAGTAGCCAGGAGTCAACAGTGATTTAAAGACAGGCAGACAGACAGACACACACACACACACACACACACACACACACACACATTTCCAGTAGCAGAAACTATATGTACTGTATTTTTCGGAGTATAAGACGCACCCAGGTTTATAAGAGGCATTTTTTTTTTAAAAAGTAGATAGGTAGATAGAGGGATAGAGAGGGAGAGAAAGAGAGAGAAATATAGTAGGTAGGTAGGTAGAGAGAGCGAGCAATTAGGTAGGTAGGTAGGTAGGTAGGTAGATAAAGGAATAGAGATAGAGAAAGAGAGAAATACAGTAGGTAGATCGGTAGGGAGAGAGAGAGTGTAGATAGGTAGGTAGGTAGAGGGATATAGAGAGAGAGAAATAGAGAGAGAAATACAGTAGATAGGTAGGGAAAGAGAGAGAGAGAAATACAGTAGGGAGGGAGAGAGTGTGTGTAGATAGGTAGGTAGGTAGAGGGATAGAGAGAGAAAAATAGATGGAAATACAGTAGGTAGGTGGGGGGGAGATTAGGTGGGTATATAGGTAGATAGAGGAGGGGGGAGAGAGAGAAATACAGTAGGGAGGGAGGGAGGGAGAGAGTGTGTATAGGTAGGTAGGTAGCTCTCTGCAAAGCCTCTAAGGATATGCACAGCCATTTGGGTGAAGGGGGTGGGGTTTCGGGAGGCAAAAATGATGTATTCTGAATATGACACACCCAGATTTTCAGCCTCTTTTTAGAGGAAAAAAGGTGCGTCTTATACTCCAAAAAATCGCTAGCTCATGATTGAACTGTAGAGCCCTTGTTGATATAGAGATACAAAAATATGCTGATATATTGGTATAAAGAAGAATTAATAAACTTAATGGAGGGGAGTACTTAGAACATTTAAAAAGGAGAATTCTAATTTTGCTATGGTAAATTCTTCCCCAAAGCCTTCATAAAATAGGAGCCCTAGGCTTATGCATAGTTTTTATCTGGTGTTCTGACATTGTCCAATAATAGTCTCAGTGGTAATTTCAACTTGCATTCAACCAGTAACTGCATATAACAAAATTTATGAATGTAAAATTATTGTGGAGAAGAGCACTATAAGATTACAAGAAAAACAAATACAGTACTTTAGGGAATGGGGGATTTAACATTAAAAAATTCTGAGACTAGGAAAACAGCAATAATTATTCTCTGCATCTTTCCCAAATATAAATGCTTACATCCCAAACCTTTGAATAAGTGTATAATTGGTGTGTGGTGTTGCTAAATAGTGTGATGTTAAAGGTTGCTCAGAGTAAGGGCAGATGGCACAACAGATGATTAATAGTTTATTCTATCACTCAAGCTCTGCAGTGCCAACTCCATTCCAGTGACTTGAAAGAAATGTAATAGCTGACCAGCTGCAATGGATTTAACATAATTTATTATTTTTACATATTTTGTTAGAACTATGAACTTCTAATAGTCATCAAAGCCATATAACAGGACTTTTCTTTTTGCAGATTGGAGATACACACTATTAATCATATAAGCATGCACCAAAGAGGCAGATGCCTGACCAAAAAGTAGCAGCTATATCAGTATTAACACGGAGTGCAGCTGCAACAGTCTATAGCAGAATTCAAATTGATAGTAGATTCTTTCTAAAACTCATATTTGAGTTACTGTTGCTTAGGTACTGAGAAGAATATCAAAAAGGCATCAGTATGTACATTAATTATGGAAAGCTGTTTGATTGCCCTTATTAAATAGAGAGAGCTACAGAGTCATTTGAGTCCTGGGCTAACCAATTCCATTTATACAAGAAAAGTGTTCAGAATTAAAGTTCCCAAGATTGGACCTGCTAATAAGGCTTGTTTCAGAACAACAACTATAGATTCAACTACTTCAGTCCACAGGAAGGTTTGCTCACGAACAGTTAAAATCATACAGCAGTTTGGCAGGTTGACATAAGTGAGAATCCATAATATATAGTAACCATACATATCAGAAAAGAGCAAACTTGTGAGGTTGTGATTGGATGAAAGAATCTGCAATAGCACCTGATACAAGATGGAGAAATACAACATTGGCCAGAGAAAATTTCATTTTTTTATTTTATTTTCTCTAAACAAAGTTCCAGTATAGATTTTGATTTAGAAGATTTTGCTAAATGCAGCAAGAAGGTACACAAAGTCCTATCTGCACACTTCTTGTGAAGGTGAAGCAAGGCGATATATTGAATAAGAACTGAACCGCTAGGAAAAGTAAAATTCTGACTATCTCTTTTAAGAACTTGAGAGAAAAAGAGTTTCTTGTGGCAAATATATTGAATGTAAGTATTATGGCAACTCATTTAGCAACTGGCTTGTTTTAGCAATCTTTCATAGTTATGATGGTGATGAAAAAGTAACTTTACAACCAATCCTCACATTTACAACTTTTGCAGGGCTGTAAAGCAAAAGACACTGAAGCAAGATCATAAACATACTTGCATTTTCACTTAGTCATCGTTTTGCTTAATGATTGAGTTATCATCCCAATTGCGGTTTCTAAACAAGGATTACCTGTAAAAATAAATAGAAACTGGCTGTCAGATATCCAAGAGTCTGTTAGCACCTTTTCAGACTAACAAGTTTTATGAAAAGGCATAAACTTATAAGTTATATAGTAAGTAAATTATAACTCACTTTGTCAGATGCATGGGCCACAGTATCAAACAAAGGTTCAGACACAGGGCTGCCAGCCAACTAGATCAGGGGTCCCCAACCTTTTTTGCACCAGGGACCGGTTTCATTTTAAATAAAATTCTGCGGATCGGCTGGCCTAGAGGAGGGGGGGGAGGGGGAACAGGCGGCGCATGCGCACGCGGGGTGTGTATGTGGAGTTGGCTCACTTGGTCCTCTAGGGCAGTGGTGGGCAAACCTATTAGTCAATAGAGCCAAATATCAACAGTACCACTACTGAAATTTCTTTTGAGAGCCAAAAGGTGTGGCCTATTTTGTGGGAGTGGCTCAGTGGTCATGTGACCCGGTGGGCGTGGCCAACTTGGAAAATGTGGTGAAACTCACTTAACGGTCTTGCTTAGCAACCAACATTTGGGCTCAATTGTGGTCGTAAGTTAGTGCTTGCTTGCTTGCTTGCTTGCTTGCTTTCTTCCTTCCTTCCATTTCCGGCTGGTCTTTGGACTTCTGAAGATGGTAAAAATGGATTTATGGGCACTCGTTATATATAAAGGCAGCCCATGACTCTTTGGGATGCTAGTTTGAATCCAGGAAATGACTCAGAGGATGTGATTTCTTTGAAATGACCACTGGGAGAAAAATAGATCTTTAACCTGGTTAACCAAACAGGTAGCTTGAGGTGGAAGAAAATAGGAAAATAGATTTCTTTCTTTCCTTTCCTTTCCTTTCCTTCCTTCCATTGCCTCCCTCCCCCTTCCTCCCTTCTTTCCTTCCCTCCCTCCTACCCTCCATCTCTCTTTCTTTTTCTTTCTTTCTTTCCTTTCCTTCCTTCCTTCCTTCTTTCACCCCTCCCTCCCTCCTCCCTCCCCCTTCTTTCCACTCCCTCCCTCCCTCCCACCCTCCATTCATCTTTCTTTTTCTATTTTTCTTTCTTTCTTTCTGTTTTTTTGTGTCTGTCTGTCTGTCTGTCTCTCTCTCTCTCTCTTTCTCTCTCTCTCTCTCTCTCCTCCCTCTACCCATCTCTGTCACTTTGTGTGTGTGTGTGTGTGTGTCTGATTCCCTCTCTCCCTCCCTCTCTCTATTTCTGTCTCTCTAAGTCTGTCTCTCTGTGTGTCTGTCATTATCTCCCTCCCTCCCCCCCCCGGGAAGCAGCAGAGGGGCCGGCATGTCGGCTGGAGAGGAGGAGGAGGGAGCAGCCCCCTGGGCAGAGGATGGCCGAGCGCGCCTCCACCAGCTCCTTCCGACGGCCACCGCAGCGCACTTTCCGGGGCTTCCCAGAGGGGCCGGCATATCAGCTGAGGAGGTAACGGCTGCCTCATCCCACAGCGAGCGAGCGGGTGGAGGCCTTGAGCCTGCGACTACCTTAAGCACTGCCGAAACCGTCCGGGCGCCACATGGGGCTGGAAGGGAGGTGGGCATGCGGCGCCCAGATGGCCTTGGCAGTGCTCGCTGTGGGATGAGGCAGCCATTACCTCCTCAGCTGACATGCCGGCCCCTCCGGGAAGCCCCGGAAAGTGCGCCGTGGTGGCCGTCGGAAGGAGCTGGTGGAGGCGCGCTTGGCCATCCTCTGCCCAGGGGGCTGCTCCCTCCTCCTCCTCTCCAGCCCTGCGGCCCGGTTCCTATCAGGCCGCGGACTGGCACCGGTCCATGGACCGGGGGTTGGGGACCCCTGGACTAGATGGTCTTTAAATGTTGCTGAATTTTGCTACAAAAACAACAGCCACAGTCTAAGAGGACCCCCAGATTATGAATGGGGAAGTGCTACCCCACTAATAGTTAACAATGTAGTATCTCCAAATCCAGAGGACCCCAGATATAGTCACTCGGTCTTTTCAAGATTCAGCCTGTTTCTCCCCATCAAGATCCACAGAGGTCCCAAGTCCTGGATTTCAGCAGCAGCAGCCAGTTTACCTGATATTGAGACGTACAGCTGGATATCATCAGCATATTGGTGGTGCCTGACTCCAAACTGACAAATAAACCTCACCCAGAGGTTTCATGGTAAACAGAAGGGGAGAGAGCATGAAACCCTGTGGCACCCACAAGTGATGGCGGATGGGCACAGTCTCTCTCCATCTTCCAACAACTTATTTCAAGCTTCATCTTTCCATATATACAATCATTTTTTCAAGTAACTGTTTGTGGTTAGATATTCATTTCCTCTTTAGCTTATTATGATAAAATAGCATCCTGCAAAAAAAAGCATGAGGCAACATGTAAACAGATCGTAGGAGGCTTCAAAATACTGAAGTGCAATCAGTCACATTTATAAAAATGAATTAGAAGTATTGATGGAAATAAATGACATTGGAGACTGTATTTACATTGCCTCCTAGATAAATAAATCCATAAAAATAGTAATGCTTTTTAAAGATCATTATATTAAGTTTGGTGTATGCCTATGGAGATTTCTCTTGATGCTGAGGATCCCTGCTGGGAGACAAGTCTGGCTTGTATGGAGCACATTTTCAACATGGAAATAAGTTATGTGTATAATAATGAACTCTGATGTTTTTATGTATCAGACATTTTCGTTTTTGATTTGAATAACTGGGAGTTCCATTCTCTCTGGTTGTGCAACTTGCCTAAAATAGGGAAGATACAGCTGATCTAAAACAAGTAAAAACATAAGTAAAAACATTAAAAGTATTGTTCAGTTTCATAAAATGTCAACTGAATATCCAAGTAACATCAAATGATAATATTAAGTGAGGAAATCCACCTGTGAAGAAATCCACCTGCCAGATTTGTCTCCCAGCATCCCTTTTTAGATCTTCAAACCCCCTCCCCCCACAGCTTACCTTTTAAGTCTCTGCAAAATTTAAGGGATCCATTTCCCCTTTATCCACCCCAGTAACAATATCTATTAAAATATTTTTAAAAATCTTTCCTTGATCATTTAGCAAATTGGCTGGCTGAACTTTTGCTTTGCCAAGGAGCACACTGCAGCACTAAGTGTGGTTATGGTTTAAAATTAATGGGGCAAGGAAGAAATAATTATTTTCTTCCATACCTCCATGACAATTGGGGAAGAATGCTGAAAAGAAAGTAATATGCACTTCATTTCAGTCTATTTTTCCAAGATTGGATAAGATGTTCTGCTCCTGAAGTGAAGGTTTGTTTATCTTTCTGAAATATTCTCTTTGGAATATATTTTTTCCTTCTGGCTGCTCCTTTGCTTTGAAGACTTAATGTATAGGCAGATGTTTATGGCCTAAGAAAGTGAGACTGAATGAATTCCGAAGGACCAAAAGAACTCATGAACAAGGCTTAATACTGACCATAAGTAATATTGAAAGAAATCTTAATAAATAAAGGATTACACTTCCCTATTTCATATGGGGTGGGGGGCAGTAAACAACAACTGTATGATAGTCTTTACCAGATATGAGTATAAACAGAGATAGAGGTACCTGAACATAATTTAGCCTTCGAGTTGGCTATTGCTGGTGCAGAACATTTGATAAATTCATCATGATTTTGCTATGCCTGGCATAATATACCCAAGACTCCAACTGATAATAGCCTAGATTAGAAGCGCATAATAACAGAGTTAATTCACTGGAGAATGTTTTATTTATTTATTTATTTATTGGAATTTGTAAAACAAAAACAAATTCGCTATGTAGAATGGTTTACTGTGCAGTCAGCAAGTACTAGAATCCAACAAGCTAACACTAGCAAGTTGAAAAAAAACTAGAATACTGAGATGCCTTAATTTAGAGCTTATCTGGCTGAATGTAAATTCACATTTTTAAGGGGTGTGTGTGTGTGAATGAAATGCTCAGAAGTAATTCCAGGAAAGGGGAGGGGGGAGAAACCTCCATTTACAGGTAACAAACCCTAAAGCAGTTCATTAAGATTCTCAGTTTAGCACAGTACCAAAATGTCTGCCAAGCATACTATGATCACCAAACGACCTAGAATAAATGGTTAAATAGTTTTTTTTTTGTTTGAAAAAAGTTTTATTGGTTTTAACAATTTATATTAGGAAAGGGGTAAGTAAGGTAGTAGATAATATTTGGAGCTTCCACATCGGGTTTGATGACCGCCTCCGAGTCTTCATACATATTCAATTAAAAATTAAACCTCCCCCCCGCGCCCAAGAGCGCAGCTGAGGCAACACAGCGGCAGACGTGAGAATCCATGTCCGTCCGCGTCCGAAGCCGGAAACGATCTGTTACATTTACAGGTAACAAACCCTAAAGCAGTTCATTAAGATTCTCAGTTTAGCACAGTACCAAAATGTCTGCCAAGCATACTATGATCACCAAATGACCTAGAATAAATGGTTAAATAGTTTTTTTTAATATGAGCTATTTAATTGAGAGACCTGAAGTTGAAAAATCTATAAAAAATAAAGAAACTGGCAAAGTAAAGTTACTTGCCACAATACTTCTGAGGTAGAAGGGCGGTCAGAATTTTAGGAAAATATAGCTAGTAGGAGGCCAACTACTGGAGTAGACACCTTGCTTCACATGGGATTATTTTTTCTAAAATAAAACTTTAAATCAAACTCTCAAAATTAAAGTCTTTGACAGATCGTGGTATCTTAAACTGGCATGTATAAATAAATAAATAGAGAAGATTAAGTTTCTTCCATTTAAAAAAAGAGACACAAGCCACATTTCTTAGAGTGCCTCCAACAAGCATTTCAGTCCAATATTACTAAAGAAGATAAGGAGATAGAATGCCTGTATTACAACTGTACCCCTGGCTGAGCAATTATTTCCTGATCTGCAACATTGGAATGATATTTAAACAATTATCTTGTTATTCTTTTTACCAGCAACATTTCAGGAAGATTAAATATATTCTTGGATCTGCTGAATATTGGAAGGAATTAAGTATGTCTAAAATAACTACAGAACTTCTGTTGGAAAGAGCAGTGCCCAAATCTACAAGGCTACGAAAGATCAAAACACTGAAGTAAGTGCATGTATGTGTACATAGAACTCCACAAATTTGACTTTTAAGAACAAAACCATACAATATTACTCCTGGTTCCTCATTTTTCTCAATTTTCACAGCAAATTCAGTTGTGATTTTGCCCTCTTTCTCTTTTCTCTCCGAAACTGCAGCTTTACCCAAAGTGTATAGAATTAATCTAAATCACCAGTAAAAAAATCGAACATAATATTCTGATTTAATTTTGTCGTTGGATAGTGATCTTTTTTGGCCACCCAGAATCATTGTTGTGAGATGAGCTGCCAGATAAATTATATGAATGAATGAATGAATGAATAGAAGTATCAACAACAATCATGACAACTTCCAGTTTGAAGTTGCTCCTATACTCTGTAACAGTTTACTCAACAACAACAACAATTCAGCTTTGCTGAATCTAACCATCCCCATCTTTTCCCAGAATAATTATTGGGATGATTGTAAAAAAAAAACCCAAGTATTTTAAGAACTTTTTTTGATCCTGCTCCTATTCCTGAAATTATTCTGAAAAGCAACTTCAAATGATAAAATATAGGTAATAATATATTACGTGAACAGCGAATTGTTAAGGTAATGGTGGAGTTTAAACATTTAATTACATTAAATTAGGATAGTACTCTGATTAATTGTAAATTAATTGATGCAACCTAATAGTCTGTGCAAGTCAGTACAAATAATCCTTGCTTAACAACCATTCATTCAATAATAATAATAATAATAATAATAATAATAATATATTTAATTTCTAGACCGCTCCCTCTCCCCAAGGGGACTCGGAGCGGTGCACAGGGAAATTAAAACAATAAATATACATAGATATGCAAAACAGTTAAAAAAACACATTAAACAATAAGACCCTGCGCTAAAATTCCCCAAAACCAATCACTAAAACCCTAAACCCTATAATACTATGGTAAGAGGCTACCCTAGGCCGGACAGGCAGAAAAAGTGCGTTTTCAATTTCAGACGGAAGGAACGGAAGTCCGTGGTAGTTCTAATATCGGGGGGGAGGTCGTTCCAGAGGGCAGGGCCCGCCACAGAGAGAGCCCTTCCCCTGGGCGTCGCCCGCTGACAAAGTCTAGTGGACGGCACCCGGAGAAGTCCCTCTCTGTGGGAGCGAATCGGCCGTGAGGAAGTATGAGGCAGAATCCGATCCCGCAGATAGCTAGGTCCCGAGCCATGGAGCGCTTTAAAGATGATGACTAGCACCTAATAAACTTTTAAAGTTATGATGATGCTTACACATACCACCATACAATACAATACAATACAATACAATACAATACAATACAATACAATACAATACAATACAATACAATACAATACAATAGCAGAGTTGGAAGGGACCTTGGAGGTCATCTAGTCCAACTCCCTGCCTAGGCAGGAAACCCTAAGCAGGGAGTTGGACTAGATGACCTCCAAGGTCCCTTCCAACTCTGCTATTGTATTGTATTGTATTATTATTAATAATAATAACCAATTTCATTGTAATTTTATTACAATATTATTACAATGACAATAAAGATTATTATTATTATTATTATTATTATTATTGTATGGTGGTATGTGCAAGCATCATCATAACTTTAAAAGTTTATTGAATGAGTGGTTGTTAAGCAAGGATTATTTGTACTGACTTGCACAGACTATTAGGTTGCATCAATTAATTTACAATTAAACAGAGTACTATCCTAATTTAATGTAATTAAATGTTTAAACTCCACCATTACCTTAATAATTCACTGTTCATGTAATATATTATTACCTATATTTTATCATTTGAAGTTAATAATAATAATAATAATTTAATTTTTTGCTTAAGTTGCTTTTCAAAGTAATTTTAGGAATAGGAGCAGGATCAAAAAAATCACCATCACTGCATCCCTGTGGTCACAGGTTCATAATTCAGGCACATGATGACTGGCCTGCATTTCCAAATGGTGCAGCATCCTGTGATTACATGATCACTATTTATGACCTTCCCAGCCAGCTTCTGATAAGCAAAATCAATGGGAAAACTGTAGGAAATTGTGAAATGCAGTCATGTAGAATCCTTTCTTAACAACCTGTGGGGTCCTAGCTTAATGATTGCTGCGAAAATGGTATTGTAAGTCATCATAGTAATTACTGCAGCACTTTGCTCTGGCACTTCTGGTCCCAGTTAAGGTCATTAAATGAGGATAGCCTGTTTATGTTTTTCATCTCAGTCTGATGTTTTCATTTTTTGGATTTTTAACATAAAACATACAATGTTCTAAAAAGGATGGGAAGGTCGTCGGTAATATATGGAATCATTTCCTCCCCCAGCCTGTCCAAGTTGCAAATAACCACAGAAGATTTGGAGCCACAGTTATTCTCTCATCTCCGCCATCTCCAGGAACTTGATCTCTCTGACAACCTGTTAGAACGGCTTCCTGACAATCTCAGTTTGCCAAACCTCCGCATCCTAAATTGTAACAACAATCACTTGGAAGATGTGACAGCCTTGCAGCAGTTTCCACAGCTGGAGGAACTGACCTATACCAACAATCTATACCTGACAGTGAGTATATCTGGCAGCCAGTAAAAGTTCTAGGCCTTGCAACTTCTTGGAGAACTGTTGTCCTCATACAGCTGAAGAGTTGCAATAAGAGCTATAATTATAATGCCTTCATGTCCCAGAGTAAGGTAAATTCTGCTTATTTTGAGGTTGTTCAACATTCTCTAGTCTCGTCATCTATCCTTAGTGAACTGTATGGTTCATTTAAGATAATTTGATGTTGCAGTTACTCATCATCTTCATAACAGTCTTGCCGTCACATTCTGAGTTGTAGCTCAAAATGTGAAGAAAGGAAAAATTGGGATTTAGTGTATTTTATTTCAAACATATGAAAACATATGAATTGCCTAAAAATACAGATCTTTAAATGAAACTCAACTCAATCTCAATCCTAATTGATATTCAGTTGCATTTGCTCAGATGTGTCTAAATATATGACTAAGGTGAAAACTTGACCTCCCATACTGCTTCCCCATTCCCTTTGGAAAGGAAAGAAGAGAAGGGTTGAAATATCCACTTCCAGTTTTAGCTGAACTGCCCAGTTCTCAAAATCCATTAACTTATTTTTGTGAAATATCATTTACTGATTTCAGTATGTAAATAAAGTTAAAACAGTTTAAACAATTGCATACTTTTACCATTTTATAAGAACAGTTGCTATATTATGTTCTTTAAAAAGACTGAGAATCCTTCAGAGAAAGTTTTGAAATATCCACCATTAGCTAACCTGAGAGCCTTTGATGAGTATACATTAAAATAGATAATATATGTAAGAGTTTGATAGAAAGAAGTTCTGACAGATTTTGGTTCATTTTATTTTTCATTTTTATTTATGAAATCTATTTGCTGCCCATCTCACAGTTCAGAAGGCTCTTAGGATCCTGTAGAAAAAATATGTATCATTGAAACAGAAATCTGCATGGAGGAGAATTGTTTAAATCATCGCTTTTAGATTGATTCTACCTTCTTAAGTATCCTGATGGTTTTTTTTTTAATTAACTGATTGATTCAGATTAACTGGATCATTGTAAATTCAGGGTGCTGAATCTAAGATGCTCTACACAGCAACAGATGGCAGTGTTGGACTGTAAGCGCTTACCACATGAAGATTTTGCTTTCAAGGTTTCTTTTAAGACAAGACTACTCTTTTTCTCTCTAGGCCAATGATGATTATAAGGTTATATTTCTTTTGCAAAATCTCCGTCAGTTGAATGGCAAAGACATCACCAAGCTGGCCAATCATGTGAGAGTCGTCAACAGCCGAGAACTGACTAATAGAGTAAGTGATGAAGTATGAATAATTTCTTAGATGGTAATCAAAAATTGTACAGCATTTTTAAAGGTGTTAGAGGAAAGTGAAGTGAAAGTGATTTCCTTTTTTATAAATTTGAAAACTTTTAGTTGAAAGAGTGGTATAATACTAATTTAGATAAATATTTTGCTCATCAATTTTGCCAAAACTGAACTATAGCTTTGACTTTCTTATGTGTAATTAGAACATTACTGATCAGAAACATATATAAAATAAATGAGCAATTTCCATTTTCTTTCCATGCCTATAAAAAGTTAGAAGCATGCTAAAAGCATGAGAAACGTGTTGACTGTTTTTGGTGTCTCGTTTTTTTATTTGGTTCTTTATGTAACTTTATGTAACTTGCATATCCGTTTACATATAAATTCAAATCAGTTCAGTAAAACTGAGTATTATTAGTACTGTAAGAATTAGAATTGCAGCTTAATTCCTTGTTCTCAAGACTGTTAAGAAAATGTTGGCTGGTGAATCTGATTTTATTAAAGCAGACAACCTATACTCTGATAAGATGAGAACAATTTCAAATCTATGAAAAGTGTTTGTGTAGTTTTCATTATCTGACATGTCACTCATAAATCCAGAACCATAATTTGTGACAAGAAGGAAGAAGGGCTTGCACAGAGTTGCCTGTTCTAGTTGCTATTTCATCTAGCTGCCTTCCACAAGTGCCTTTAAGCTTATTCCTTCCTCTCTGGTATGTGGATTTATTTATTTGGAAAAATACTTTAATTTTTCCATTAATAGGCTCCTAAAATGCAACATTGAAATAAGAAGTTGCCAAAGAAATATGAAATGAATTATGGTGATTGATTGATTGATTTAGTGATTGATTTACTTAGTGGGTCTACATGATTTGTTTTACTTGTATAGTTTTATTCTTAAAATATCAATTGCTTGTATAATCAAAATACAATAACAATGTTTGAGAATTTTTTTATAGAAACTTTGCAATACAAAAGCAGCACAACTGGCTAAGATGGCAAAATTGACTACTTTGGTGAAAAACAAAAAATTGTCTATTCTTATTTCCATTAGGAAACCACTTTGGGACTTCTTGCTCAAAAAGGATTGAAATAAAACTCTGATTTGGCATCTGATGATTAGATCTCTTTTTACAGAAACATTGTTCATTGTTATTGCTTTTGTTGTTATGTATGTTTCCCATGTTATGCTTTTATTTTTTGTTAAAAATTAGAGTAAGACATTATTTTATGGCATTATATATTTATATCTGTAGTGAAGAAATTGGAAGTTAATCTTTTTTAATGCTAATTAAAATAGAGGTCTTCTAGTCCAACCCCTGCTCAAGCAGGAGACGTAATACCATTTCAAGTGGTTGCCCAGTCTCTTCTTAAAAATCTCTAGTGATTTTACTATTTTATAGTAAAAAGTTTTAGTAATTAATTTTTTTATCTTTTTTCTTGTTAAATATTTACACTCATGCTTTTCTCCCCCCCCCCCCCCTCATTTCTATTCTTTATTTTATCAGTTTTTGAAATTCAGTAGAGGGATATTTTTTTTAAAAAGGAGAACTAGTAGTTAAAAGATAGGATGACAAACACTACATTAATATGGATCTAGAAAAAGCTGTTTCCTGGGGTATCCATGACTGAGGTTAATAAAGTCAAGATGATGCCTGCAACTGTAAAATTAAAAACCCACTGAATTTTAAGATGTGGAACATCCACAACACACATTTAGAAAAGATGGAACCTTGATCATATGGCTGTAGCTGCTATCTTGATTTTTTATTTTGTTTATTTATTTTGTGCTCTCTGTAGATGTGCTCCCTGTTTCTTTCTTGCTACCTCATTTGCTGGACACAGCTTGAATAGAGTTTGTTAGCTAAAAATTTCTAACATTGCATCATGGAAAGTTTTGTACAGGATCATGTATGGCTTCCCAGATTATGTCTGTCTTTTTTCTAGGTCTCTGCTCATTGGGGGAAAAAATTTCGAAACCAGATGCCTAAAACACTGTCTTCTGAACAACTGAAGCCAATTAGAAAAAAGTTCATCAGGTCTGCACAAGCTCATGTAGCATATGGTCCCAGCTCCCTTGGTGATTTCACACGTTGGAGGGTAAATTCAGACTATGAATTGTTTGCATTCTTGTCACATGGATATATAGAATTTTGGTCAGTAGATGACATTTAGAAAAAAGTAGGGCAGCAAAAGTAGAGTGTTTAACCAATAGCTTTGTGAGACATAACCTTCACACATGAAATCAAGACACCACTAACGAATGATAAGTCAGTACAAAGCTTAGAGTAGTTAGTGTTAGCATTAGTGTTAGAGTTAAGAGTTAGGCAAGAAAGAGTTTTTTTGAATTCTACACACCTTAAAGTTGCTGAGGTTGAGAGACACTATTCTAAATTCCTTTCCTATTATAACAATTTGAGAAGTCTGTATTCTCTTATTTTAGGTGAAAATGATTGCTGAGGAATTCCTTAATTCGTTGATTAAAGAGGAACATAAGTCTGCCACCGAAGCAGCTGAAGAATCAACAGAGGAGCAAGAGGAGGAGCAGGAGGAAGAAGAGGAGGAGGAGAAAGAAGAGGAGGAGGAGGAAGAAAAAGAAGAAATTAAAAAAAATACCACGGATGCTGACAACAAAGTTACTGCTAAGGTCAGAACTCAAGAGACTCAACCCCCCCTCCTCAAAACCTGGCACCCAATGCAGCTTGCGCAGTAAAAGTGTCACATGAACTGTTCTTGGATGCCTAAGATTGCCTGTGAGGCTGCATTCTATACTAGCTGAAGCTTCTGGATACTTTTTGAGGCTGGTCTCATGTACAGCATATTGCAAAAGTCTAGTGGATTATGAATGGATTATTTTCCGTTAATTTCAATTGGAAAGGTAACAGTGGATGGTGCTCTTTCAAATGTGAAAATAATGTTCATCTGATTGGGGACATTGTAGATTTAAGCAGAAGTCCAGGCAAAATTCTCTGTTGGGAAAGTTACCTTGCACAATTGAGATGACTTTGACAACATCATGTTGAACGTTGCTGATCTTTTATTTTTACTAGGGCCCAGTAACTCCCAGCAAAAGGAAAGGGTCTCGTTCCAAAGGAAGAGCAAAGAGCAAGAGATCCCATTCTCAAAGCAGCTCCAAGGAAGAAGCATCACCCAGCCCCAAGAAGCTCAGCCGCTTGCAGGAGGAGCACAGTACTACGGCCACAAGAGCCTCTCGCCCACAGGCCAAGGAATCCCAGACCCCTCCGGATCCTGACGGAGCTCATCGGAATGGAGGGCGGCTTCCAAGAGCACAAAGCCACAAAAAGGCCACTCAGCAGAAAGAGGAGCACAAAGAGGACGAGGATGAAAGAGATGTTTGCAGCACTCCAGAGAAGGACTTGGAAGGCGAGGTAACCCATTTTCTTCCACTGTTAAAGATATATACAGTATATAAACTATGTGAGACAGTTATATAATGATGTGGCAAAGGCTACTTTAAAAAGCTTGACTGTAAAACATGGCTGTGTTGTTGTGTACTTACCTAGATTTTAACGCCATCCAGAAAACCCCTGTTTTATACCACGTATAATGGGACATTTTGTGTTCAAAGCTTTCTGCTTTCTTACAGGAGACAATCACCCTGGAACCAGTCCATTTTCTACAGTGTCACAGTAAGGCCAACAACAGGGATGACTTCAAGACCCAATTATGGGCCTGTGTTTTTGAGCCACCACTAGATTGTGGGACGAGAAAAGGTGAGCATGGTCTAGTGGCCTGGGTTGTCCTAGAATTAAAATGACAGTCAGTAAATCTGATCAGAGTGTTCTCCAGGAACTCTCATTCTTCTTGTGAATTTTGAATTTTTATGCACTTTGTTCCATAATTTTTACATGTTTGTTTTCTCCAGCAAGTTGCTTATTTGTATTTCAAATATGAAGGTGATTGCTATACAGGAGCTGCTATTTTTCAGTACACTCATAATTCAAGGTATGCCAGTAGTAAAGAAGTTAAAAAGTAGTAAAGAAGTTGCAGTTACCATGTGGTGATCAGGCTGGTGCCCACGCCTAATTTCATAAAAATGCGAAGAGACAGGAGCAAATTAGGACTTTGGCATCTTTGGCGAAGAGCCTAGTCTCACTCTTAGTTTAAAGTATCAGGCTTGTCTGGGGAACTTTACTATTGCAATACAGGTAGTCTCACTTACCAACCACAATTGGGATTGGCAACTCCATCAATGTCATTAAGTGAGATGTCATATGACTGCAACTTTTAATTTCAATGCAACCTTCTCTATTGACTGCTTGTCAAACTGGTTGTGAAGAATGCAAAGGGAAATCATGTGACATCGTGACAGTCATAAACACACATTTGTTACAAAATGCTTGAACCATGGAACTATGCGGATGCTGCATGGGTTGTAAATGCAAGGACTGGTTGTGGAATTACTTTTTTAGCGCTGTCATAACTTCAGACAGTCATTAACAGGGCAGTCATTAAGTGAAGTCTATCTGTATGAAGAAGAAACCGGCCTTCTAAATTTAGTGTAGCAATCCTTGATTCACACTTACAAAAGTATTATATAGATAATAGGTATGGAATGTATACATTGTATTTATTTAAATATCTGTTTCACTTCTACAGCAATTAAAAACAACAGCTTATGATGACAAGAGGATTACAGTCACTGTGCTTTTATCTTTCAGATCCTGTGGTGAGCTCTTCTAGGACAGCAGCTACCTGTGGCGGAGATTCTGTTTGTTTGGTTGACTGTGAAACAGGCATTGTTTTGAAAAAGTACAAAGTGACTGGGGAGGTAAGGGAAACACAATTGCTCTCGACGTTCTGCTTTTTATTTAGTGGGACATTAATCAAAAGCTTTATTAGTGCAGTGATGTCTCCTGATGCACACCATGACTTAACATTGCTGCTGTGTTGAATTCTGTTCTTCAAAATACCCGAATTCTATAACTATAAAGCTTTCTGTTGAATTGAAATTTGACAGGGGAGGTCATCAGAAGAGTGGCAGGAGGCTGCTAAATTATAATCAGAAAAAGCAAATGCGAGTAAACTGTTATGCCTTCCCCCTTACAAATTCAGTGCAGTTTTTAACAAATTTGTATATAAGTTAGAATGTTTGGACTTCCAGGGGGAAAAATAGCAAACTGAAGATGACTCCACAAAAAAAAGACTGAATGACCATGGCAGAATGAAGAATCAGCAAGTAGGCAAGCTCTTCTTAATTCCTCTCTGGACGAGGATCGGCCACAAGTGCTCCAGATAGTTGCTCCATGCGAAGAGACTGCAAAGCAGAGAGTTTAGAGCTGAGTGATGAGGGAGATAACCATCTTGCTCAAATGATGGTTGGTAGCATTGAAAGGTGCCACTATATTCACATACTTCATTTTCTAATCACTTTCAGAAATTGCTTGTAACTGCTTCAACTATTAGGAACCTTGTTTTGGATAGATAAGTCTGAAAGGATTAGATGAGTTTCCTTCAATCCTTAAAAGATGTTTAAAATATAAGTTTAAGGAATTTTTAAAAACATGTTTTTCAGTAAACAGCAAAAGGGCAATTAGAAGTTTTTTGGAAAGTTACAAATGGAATGTACACAGTTATAGAATGAAGCAAAATACTTTAACATTGGGCATATTAAAGGATATTTTTGAATAATGGACTTGAATATCTGTCTTTAGACTATGTCAAAAAGTCACTATGAAAGAAGCAAGTTCTTTCTGACAAGACCAAAGTTGAGTTGAAAGTGAATTTCTACAAGAATGAAATGGAAAAATATCACTGAACATACAAAATAATCCAGCTGATGTCTTAATAATTAAAAGGAATATACATGTAACAAACCAAGAGATACCTGTATATGCAAACCTGGATAATTTTCCTGCATTGGATTTGCAAAAGAGGCTGGTTAAAGCTTTGAAAAAATTTGTGGGGTGGGACAAAGAAACAAGGAAAAGAAATCAAGTTCTGAGACATTATTTAAGGGGATTAAAGATATCAACTTTTGTTTTCTTTATGGTTTAGTTTTTTAAATCATTGTAAGGGAACTTTTTCATAAGACTACTATTTCAAAGATTGTTTGATGCCCTTGGTTGTTTTTATCCAAGTCTACCCAAACTTGTAGTCTTGCATGGCTTCTTCTTCACCGATACCTTGCCTTTTTCACCAGGAGTTTTACACTGTCACATGGACAACTTTGACAATGGTAACAAGTGATGGGAGAAAGAAAAAACACAATGTTTTGGCTGCTGCTGGGAGAAGAGGAATTGTAAAGCTAATTCATGTGACTGCCGATTACTGTTACGGAGAAATCAAGGCTCACAAGAAACCCATTGCTACTGCTTGCTTTAGTCCAACCTGTGAAACACACCTTTTCAGTAAGACACCTTATGTTCTCCAATCACTCATTTCTTCTCAGCATTTTTTGAGTCAAGACAAGAGCAGACTGCCTTGTTTGGTCTGTGATTACAAAGATGACAAGCTAAATTTCATATTATTATCTTTGGAACTAGCTGCAATATTCTGGGGTTCTGAATTTGAAGGAGTGGATCTTATTTTCCTAATTTGTTATTTGGAAGCCTATCTTTTTATTTCATTACGTCTCTTTTTCATCTCTCTTTTCTGTCTCCCAACAGCTGCCTCCTATGACAAAAAAATATGCGCCTGGGACATTGGAATTCCAGATTGTGACTATAATTTCCAAGAAAGGTAATGATACAGGATTCCACCTTTCACATCTGCAAAGCAGTGTTTGCATTAATAGAAGAGAGGAACTGAAATGTATTTCATTTGATTAGGCAGCTGATGGTACTGGAGACCATTTCCACACCTTTACGTATTGCCCTAGTACCCTCTTGCCCAGATCGGTTCTTGGTGGCTGGTTGCGAACAGGGCTGCTTCGCCTGGGATATTAGACTGGATGATAAGCCACAGAAAAACAGGTGAGTAGAAGGTGTTTTCCTGAGAAAATCTAACTGTGCGGCTGCTAAGAATCTATACCAATGTTATGGCATGTAATCAACTCATGCCACATATTGGGAAGATACTTTACAAATGGTCCTTGAATTACAACAGTAAATGAGCCTTGCAATTGTAGTCATAAATTGTGACAGTCAGAAAGCATATCACATCAGCAAACCTGATCTGATGACTTTTTTTGTGGTAGTTGTTAAACAAGCATGGTGGCCATAAAGTTCGCTATGGGGTATTTTTTCTCCAGTGTTTAGTGGTTGTAATAGGGACACTACACCTTTCATCAGCAGAAAACCATACCTCTTTTTTGCCTATTCTGTATAAACAATTGGCAGCTTTTTGATAAGGGATCTCTTTGATATCAAACTGCTCTTTATAGGATGTTTTTAGATGAGCAAAATATTGTAAAAATAGGCAAAAATAAAAAGAATTTAAAACTGAAATTGGATTTTAAAATTGAAATTGGAAAAAATAAGTAGTATTATTTTGGAGAACTTTAAAACTGCATTTTTTGCTACTTTTGCAAGGCCATCTGTGGCTCGGACTCTGAATGGCACTAGTTACGATATAACTCTGACATGTAGTTAGTTATGCCAAATGTAAGGATTTCTAAATTCTTCTTACATACAAAAATGATCAACTAGCAATGGTAATATATGAATGTTTCCAGTTGTCTATTTTCTATCAGTGGTTATTCAAGTCTTAGGATATATTTTTTCTTCATCTAAATCAATGGTTTATCTAGTTAGAGATTCATGGACTGATTCCAGTGTTCACTGAATTGTGGTCCAATGTCTTATCAAGATTTACAATACAAACAACTATAACCTATGTATTTTGAAGCTGTCCACTTGTAATAAGGGTTAAAAGTGGATGAACTTTTTAAGGTATATAGGAAGCACACTACAATAGTAATGGGAGATTTTAACTACCCTGACATCAATTGGGAAACAAACTCTGCACCAAGTGGAAGATCCAACAGGTTCCTAACAAACCTAGCAGACAACTTTGTTTCCCAAAAGGTAGAGAAGGGAACAAGAGGATCAGCCATATTGGACTTAATTCTCACTAACAGAGAGGAAATGATAGAAGGTGTAGAAGCTACAGGAACCTTGGGGGCAAGCGATCATGAAATATTGGAATTCAACATTATGCAAACAAAAGTAGTAGAACAAAGTCAAACTAGAGTCTTAGACTTTAAGAGAGCTAATTTCAATAAACTTAGAGAGAGCTTGGGAAGGATTCCATGGATGAGAATCCTCAAGGGGAAAACAACTTAAGAAGCTTGGGAAATTTTGAAAAATGAGATTATAAAAGCCCAGTCCAGCGCAATACCAATGAAGAAGAAAAATAACAGTTCCCAAAAGAAACCAGCATGGCTGCATAAAGAACTCTCTGACAAATTGAAAGACAAAAAGGATAAATATAAAAGGTGGAAAGAGGGGGACATAACTAAGGCAAAATATCAGCAAATAGCCCGAGCCTGTAAAGATGAAGTGAGGAAAGCTAAGGCTCGCAATGAAGAAAGACTTGCCAAAAAAGTAAAAAATAACAAAAAAAGCTTCTTCCAACATGTTAAAAACAAGAAAAAAGTTAAGGAAACAATTGGTCCACTGATGGGAGAAAATGGCAAGATGATGATAAGCAACAGGGAGAAAGCAGAACTATTTAACTCATTTTTTGCATCTGTCTTTACACAAAGGGATAAAACAGTCCAACCAATCAAAAACAGCACCACAAAAATCAGATTAGGAACACAAGTTGAAATAGGGAAGAAAATGGTAAGTGAGCATCTGTCTGCCCTGGACGAGTTCAAATCACCAGGACCGGATGGATTACACCCCAGGGTTCTGAAGAAACTGGCAGACGAGATCTCAGAACCACTGAACTATATCTTTCAGAGATCCTGGAGCACCGGGGAACTGCCAGAAGACTGGAAAAGAGCTGATGTGGTTCCCATCTTCAAAAAAGGGGAAAAAATAGATCCAGGAAACTATAGACCCATCAGCCTGACCTCAATACCAGGAAAGATTCTGGAAAAGATAATTAAGCAACAAATAAGTGAATACCTAGAAGCAAACAAAGTAATAGCCAAAAGCCAACATGGGTTTGTCAAAAACAGATCATGCCAGACTAATCTAATTGCATTCTTTGACAAAGTGACAAAATTAGTGGACCAGAGAAATGCTGTTGATATAATTTATTTGGACTTCAGTAAGGCATTTGATAAAGTAGACCATAACCTACTATTAGATAAAGTAGAAAAATGTGGGTTAGACAGCATCACCACCAAATGGATTCGCAACTGGCTGACCAACTGCACTCAACGTGTTGTCCTCAATGGAACTGCATCTACATGGAAGGAAGTATGCAGTGGAGTACCCCAAGGCTCTGTTTTAGGCCCAGTACTCTTCAACATCTTCATCAATGATTTGGATGAGGGGATAAATGGGGAACTCATCAAATTTGCAGATGACACCAAGCTGGCAGGAATAGCCAACACTCCAGAAGATAGGCTTAAGATACAGAAGGATCTTGACAAACTTGAACATTGGGCACTATCTAATAAAATACAATACAATACAATACAATAGCAGAGTTGGAAGGGACCTTGTAGGTCTTCTAGTCCAACCCCCTGCATGGGCAGGAATCTTATACCATTTCAGACAAATGGCTGTCTAACATCTTTTTAAAGACTTCCAGGGTTGGGGCATTCACAACTGCTGGAGGCAAGCTGTTCCAGAGGTTAATTGTTCTTACTGTTAGGAAATTTCTCCTTAGTTCTAAGTTGCTTCTCTCCTTGGTTAGTTTCCACCCATTGCTCCTTGTCCTGCCCCCAGGTGTCTTGGATGAAATTCAATTGTGAAAAAAGTAAGGTTCTATATTTAGGCAAGAAAAACAAAATGCACAGGTACAGTATAGGTGGTACCTTGCTCAATAGTAGCAACTGTGAGAGGGATCTTGGAATCCTAGTGAGTATGAGCCAGCAGTGTGCAGCAGCTGCCAAAAAAGCCAACACAGTTCTAGGCTGCATAAACAGAGGGATAGAATCTAGATCACGTGAAGTGTTAATGCCACTGTATAGTGCCTTGGTAAGGCCACACTTGGAATACTGCATACAGTTTTGGTCGCCACGATGTAGAAAAGACGTGGAGACTCTGGAAAGAGTGCAGAGAAGAGCAACCAAGATGATTAGGGGACTGGAGACTAAAACATATGAAGAACGGTTGCAGGAGCTGGGTATGTCTAGTTTGATGAAGAGAAGGACCAGGGGAGACATGATAGCAGTGTTCCGATATCTCAGAGGGTGCCACAAAGAAGAGGGAGTCAAACTATTCTCCAAGGCACCTGGGGGCAGGACAAGAAGCAATGGGTGGAAACTAATCAAGGAGAGAAGCAACTTAGAACTAAGGAGAAATTTCCTGACAGTTAGAACAATTAACCTCTGGAACAGCTTGCCTCCAGAAGTTGTGAATGCCCCAACCCTGGAAGTCTTTAAAAAGATGTTAGCTAGCCATTTGTCTGAAATGGTATAAGGTTCCTGCCCACGCAGGGGGCTGGACTAGAAGACCTACAAGGTCCCTTCCAACTCTGCTATTGTATTCTATTGTAAGAATAGAATATGGAAAACCAATATATTTATTATTAGAGCATTTGCTTACTGTAGGTTAAAGTTACAGTAATTGCTCAATACATTGATTCTTTATTTTCTAACATTTCAGAGCTTTTGAAGTTGAATTTCAATTTCCAGATGATGAAGGGAATGACACGTCTTCTCATCGGGTGGATGGCCTTGCCTTTCTGAATGAAGATATTGTGGGTAAGAAATAAGCATTATGATATGTCTAAGTAAATTAGGGAAATTCATTAGAACATATTTTCTTTTTTTGCATGATCATTTTTTTTATAAAGAACCTTTCTCAGGCAAAAGAACAACACATAATCTCAAAATATCTTTTGACTTAACATGTACATTTAGAAAACAGGGTGAAAGAAGATGAAATGGAAAAACTAAGAGTTTAGTATTCCCTCAGGGCTGCTGACCCATCTATATTTACAAAGAGTAACAATAGAGAAGGGAAATGTTACAGTTCGGGGTTATTTCTGTGTTATTTCACGCGACACAGCTCCTGCCAATTAGTAAATGGATGTTGGGTTTTTATCAAGGGAATTTTAGCACAGGCTCTTAATTTAATTCTTTTTAATGATATTATTGTATTTGTTGTTATTTATTGTGGTTTTTAATTTCCTGTGCACCGCCCTGGGTCCATCTTGATGGAGATAGGCGCGGTATACAAATCGAAATAAATTGAAATTGAAATTGAAATTTCAGTCTCTTTTTCTAAAGAGAATAAGGAGGCTTTGTCCAAACAAGGCTTGCATGGAGTTTTTTCCAGGCTGTTCCATTCTTAGTATGGAACATAGAAAATTCTAAACTTCCTACTATCCATTAGAACTCTTCTATCTTGGTATGTTTTAATTTAGAATAATAAATGATACCTGACATGTTATTGTATGCTATACACCAAGTTTCTCCAACTTTGGGAATTTCCTGAAGTGTGAACTTCAACTCCCAGAATTTTCATCAATGGTCATGGAATTCTGGGAGTTGAAGTCCATACTCCTGAAATCATTCCCTAAATTGGAAAACATTGCTAGGTGTACATTGGACCAAAGCCACTGAATTCAATTGATTGATGTCAAAGGCGTTTTACAGGATGTGTTGTAAGTTATAAGCTTATGAGTATTAGCTGTATTATTAGGGGCTTTAAGATTGCGCCATAATTGCCAGAAAATAAATGTTGTAATGCCATTGATATCGCACATTTTTATTGAGCCTGCTGTGATAATTGCCTTAAAACAGTAATGAATATAGGAAGAAATGCTGATCTAGCAGCAGACCCATTGTTTAGCAAGGGTACCAGTGTTTTTTTTCCCCTCTTCAGTTACCAAGAGTTCAAAGAGAGCATCTATAAACCTCTGGAGCTGGAGTCGCTCTTTCAAACAAGGCAAAGGTGGGCGGAGGACAGTACAGGCTGTCATTCTGGCTGAACTGGAATGGTCTTCAACAGATCTTCCTTACCTCACTCTCAGTACATGCCCAAGTAAGTGCTGGAATCATGTCTGAATGGCCATGGATATATAGCTCCATTCATTTCTCTGGCACAAACATGTCCTCTGCTACTATTTTAGTTTATTACAGCTACTATTGCTTCTGTTGTCCCCCAGATAAGCTTAACCAGTTTGGTTGGAAATTTGAGAATGTTCTTAAGTAGTAACAGATTATCACCAGGGTGTTGTATTTTAAGAAATGCTGCAGTTCCAGATTAATTTATGCTTACCTTTGGGGCAGTAGATGATGTTAGCTCCCTGGTTTCAATCCCCAACATGCCAGGACCCCAGACAAGCATTGGGGAAGAGGTAGAGTAAAAATACGGTTGGTAGGAAGGGTGGATGCTGGTAAGTGAACTGAGAAGGAACCCCCAGCAAAATGCGCTCCAGATGTGGAATTCAAGCCTGGCCTAGAAGCACTTGAACAATTTGGTGATACCCGTTTTACTTTTGCAGCAGAAGAATATGTGTTCTGTGGTGATGAGAAAGGAAGCATCTGGATGTATGACCTCAGCAACCATTTGTCAGCTCTTTGTGCTACCAAGGAAGATTGCCCAACTGAGAGAATAGGACCTTCCCAGGTATTCAAGGATATCGTGTCTAGGTCACAATGATCCAATGTTGGTTGATTTGAGTTGTAATAACAAACAAGTGTTTTCAATTCATTTATTCGATTTTGAGGTCATCCAATGCCAAAATGTTCTGGGCAGCTTATAATTTTTGTTTATTAATTATAAGTTAAATTTATAAACTTAAAATTTTAAGATCACACAGGTAAGCCTCAACTTATGACAGCAGTTGGGATCTAAATTTCCATTGCTAAGCAATGCAGTGGTAACACATGATGGCATTCCTTAACAATTCCTGCAGTCCTGACTTCCATCATTAACTGAACACCATGGTTGTTAAAGAGGCAACTTCCTGCCAGGTTTTTACAACCAAGCTAGTTTGCTAGCAGGCTGGCTTGCAAGTAAGTGGCTGCTGCAGGATGGAAAGGGGTATGAGGAAGGCACATTGAGGCTCAGGGAGGGTGTAAGGGGTGTGTGCAAATGGTTAGCATGGCATAAGAGCAGAAGGGTTAAGTGAGAGTGCATGGGTGGGGGAGATTTACTCCAGTGAGTTGTGATCATCTCTGCTGGTTTCCTGGTTGACTTTCTGGGGAAGCTCCTAAAAATGGAGATCATGATCCCAGGGCACTGCAATCGGTCATAAATGAGATAAAGCACACAGATTATAATCATGTGTTCATAGGGATGCTGGGTGGCTGGAATTCCGAGACTAATTGTAATCCCTATTCGTTTAGCATCATCACTTTAAATGGTTGCCAAATTATCATTGCACACGTTACACATGCCTTGCATTCATTGAAATTTGGATTATATCAAACACAATCTGGCATCAATTTACAATTTGCCTATCTCAGTAGTAGGCCGTATCTCCTTAGCCACCATTCCTACCATTCAGGCTTCATCAGCTGCTGTCTCTGCCATCCCAAATCGACACCATTTATCTACAATACAGTGTGCCCTACTTTATTTAGTTCAAAAATGATGACCCTCTAAACCAGGGGTCCCCAACCCCTGGGCTGTGGACCGGTGCCGGTCTGTGGCTTGATAGGAACCGGGTCGCAGTGAGTGGCGCAACTCTTAGAAAGGGTCAGAGAGGAGGAGGGAGCAGCCCCCTGAGCAGAGCGCGTGCTGGGGGTGGGAGAGCGCAGGTACGGCTGCTTGCGCCGTTGGGGGCCCAAGAGGGGCAAGTGAGCCGACTCACCACCACCCCGCGCGCGCATGCACCACCTGTTCCCGCTCCCCCTCTACGCCGGCCGAGCCATGGCCCCCGGTCCACAGAATTTTTTTAACATGAAACGGGTCCCTGGTGCCAAAAAGGTTGGGGACCCCTGCTCTAAACATAGAAAAACCCCTCCTCCTCCTCCCCCTCTGAAAGAAAATTAAAACTCATTCCCTGTACAGCTTTTTCCTAGGAATTAGGTATAGAAGAGGCAGAACCTGAAACTGAGTCAAGAGCGGACTTATGCCCACAAAATGTCCACATTATGTCCAAAAAAACTACACCCCCCTGAATTCTTTTGCCTCTTAACTAGCACCAATTTAATGCTGACCATCAGTTGAGTAGATTCCTGTACAAAGGCAAGAGCAATAAATCTTAACTAGAACTTAACATATGGTCCTGATTCTTTGGGCCTGACAGAGAGATGGATATGAGAAGATCTCAGCACAGGGATACGTTTCAGCTTAAATAAAAAAAAACTGTCAAATCTTATTAGCTTTAAGATGTATGACTTGAACTCCCTGAATTCCCCAGCCTACATGCTGAGATTGACAAACCTTTATGTGCCCATATATATAAATTTGTCAGGATTAATATAGAGAAGACGCTTAGCTTTTGACAAACAAACATTGCAATTTTAAAGAAAATAGCTGCTCTCCTAAACATTTTATAGCGCAATAAAATAATTTTGTGAATCTCGTGAGTTTCTGGATAAATTCACTCTCTTTTCCTATGTAGATTTTAAAGTGGCCGGAATTGAAGGCAAATGGCGAGTTGCTGACAGATGTCTTGGTGAACAACGTGGTCACAGATCCTACTTTTACATATCTAGTCGCACTGACAGATGTCAACATTGCCGCAATATGGAAGAAAGTCTAGCTGGGTTGGCAACCCAGGAGCAATCCCATTTTTTCAACCACATTTCAGTAGTGCAGTATTTGTGACTGTTCTGAGAATAATCAGGGTGGGTTAGGGATAGGGATGGGAGTTGGTGGGATGAAATTCATATATATATAGATATATATATATATCTCAATGCAAGAAAATCAACCAAAGGCATTGGCTGGAACTACATGAAGTTGCCAATGCCGACATCTTTTAACTGTGACTTTGCTTTATTTGTGTCTTAAGTGTATTTGTTTTATAGGACAGTATTTAATAAAACTTGATACAACATAATTGAAGCACTTTTTAAAAAAATATGTTAAATATATTTACTTAGCCCCCATTCTTGAAAGGTCTTGGGGAAAGCTACCTATCCAAGTTTGCATTGTGCAGGCAGGACTGTTTGAACTCACTGAAAAGAAATACTTTTCATTGTAAAGCAGTGTGGACTTGTAGGTGTACAGTACAAGGATAATTTCATTCAGGCAATTGCATAAAGGAAGATTCCCCTTAGAGGAAACTGCAAAAAGGGGGAAGCATGATAACTTCCATGAGTAAAACTATTATTTCATAAGGTGTGGATATAAGTAAAAACTAATTTTATAATTCTTCATCATCTGACTCTTGGTGTAATTAACTTTGTCTACTTGGCCTGCTCTTAGGGAACAATGGCAGTTCTGCAGTGCATTCCCTACTCTTTTCTGATATATACAATTGCCTCTGGGGATACCCGCAGGCACAGAAAATATATGCTTGGAAAATATATTGTACATAGACATGCAGTTTGCCTGGATAATTTAAAAAGAGCAGTATCTTAACAGTAAGGCAGAGAAGAATTATACCAAGGCACACCTTGAGAAAGCAGAGTAAAAACAACTATGCATCTGAAAGAAAATCAAGAGGTATTTCTAACTGAAATGGAAAGCACACAGTATTGTCAGTTTTAAATTAGGAGGGAATTTCAACAACTATTTTATGTTTTTTGCTGAAGGTATAATCACTTCAAAACAGAGCAAAAATTAAGAAGTATAATTTATTAGCCATCACATAAGCCAACTTGAACTTTCATGTAAATGACCTATATTGAAATTTCTTAAGAGGTTATAAAGTAGCAAAGTAATCATAAATACATTTCTTGTAGACTACTACATTGAAAAATGAATTTTATTTACAAATATATTTGATAAACCTAACTACTACTCAATTCCTTCTTGTTTGTCCTTGATGGCAACCTAAGAGAAAAATAAGCACATGAAAAATAATAAATAAATAAATAAAAATATTGACACTTTCATTTAAGGTCTGATTATAAAAGTACTAGAGAAAGCTTCCCTTGTTGCAGGAAGGAGCTGCCATTATTCCAAGTCTATCCAAACTTCAAAATGCATGAGCTAAACCTGACCAGACAAAATGTATTTGTTTATTTATAGCCCACCTTTATTATTTTTTACAAATAACTGAAGCCACTTAATTATCCTTCATTAATGGTACATTGATGAAATTATCAAAGAAGCTGCAACATTTTCTTATATTTGTGATTTTTCTTATCCTTCGTAGAAAACAAAGCTAACACAGCTGACTAAAATGCCGTCTCTCTTTCTCTGTACCTAATTATTCATGGCAAGCCCCATTATTGCCAGAAACACAATTTGATGGAAATGTCACAAAGGACATTCTTTGTTAGGGTAACGAGAATATAAAACTCCCCGCCATAGCAGATCCACACATTGGTTTCTGATGATGTCTGACATGTATGTGACTTTATTGCCCGGAACTCACATATTAGAGGTGGGAATAAATAATGGATCTTAGGAGCCTCTTCAGATCAAACAATATTAACAGGCAATTTTCTTGATGTCTTATTCTCTAACAACTATATACTTTAATATCTTATGGGTGATAATTCCCAGATTCTGCCTCCCCAGAAGGCTTAACCTGCCTCAATTTCAATTTTCAGCCCCAAAGTCCATCTTGCTACAATGGTAGATGCATAATTAAAGCCCCCAATGAAACTTAAGTGTTTAACAGTTGAAATATACCTCATCTAATTCACAGTCATAGCTTTAAGGTTTTATCATTTCTACTTTTGGCAAGCAGCCCTCAGCCCCCCAAAATTATGTGATTGTTAGGATCTGCTGACTTACCCGGAATCTCTCCTCAAGGAGAGAAAGTTCACTGATGAGATCTGTGATTGCATTGGTAAAAGCTTCTTGGGGGCTGTAATCGGGGGTTGTCTGAACACGAATGATTATTTTATGTTCAAGTGGATGGGGAACTTTGTATCCTGCAAATAACACTTGAGGATCTTTCAACAATTGCCTGGGGGGAAAAACAGACAAAATTTTATTGTTAAAATTATAACTGGTGCTAGATTTTTATTTTTATTTTAATCACATTTATATCCCGCCCTTCTCCACAAAGGACCCAGGGCGGTGATGATTAGGGGCCAATCAATCTCACAGTTCATTTCCAAGACAGCTTTGGAACTATACAATAAGAATGCAAAGAAAATATGTTTCTTGTTGCTCATTTTTAACACCTAGAAAAGAAAATTTCTGTTTGAGTAATTATGACCATTCTTCTCTTTTCTATCCCCTGTATGTTTACACTGAGTGCTGACTGTTGTAGCCAAAATAACTCCATCCATTGATTAGGAAAAGAACCCGCTAGTATTGAAAGACCCCAATAATGTACAAGGTTCTACAAAATTTCAAGGGGAAAAAAATCCATTAGAAAAGGGAAACAAAACCAACCAATAAGCTTATATTGAGTGTGATGATTAAACATGAAAAGTTTTAGCATATTGTGGAACAGAATTCTGGAAAGGAAATTAAGCTAAATATATATGGCCATCCCTGTGTTGTAGATTTAAATTACACCACCTCTCCACGTGGTCTGTATATGTTCAGGGGTTTTACAAGTAAGATTTAGTAGGGATACTGAAACGCTCACTATTTCTTCTGCGTTCCTTGGCAGTTGACCAATTGAATTGCATTCTTAAATCAATTCATCAACTTTATTTTGTAAGAACAAGAACTGCTGCTACTCACGACTTGATTATATTCCCAAGAGTATGATCTTCTTTGTTGATTGTAAACAGACAAGCATTTGGCACTTTTGTGTCCTTATTTATTGTAATCCTCCAATGAGATAGACCAGGAAAAAAAAGAAAAAAAGGGGGTTATATTAACACCAGCTTGTGGAGTCTTCTCTTACAGATAATCATGCAATAATGTTACAACTGTTTTATGTAAACCGAGATTATGTTAAGTCCAGCCTAAATAGTTCATACTATAAGTACATAAAGCTACCTTGATACGAAGTTGAAGTTGCTTTACAAAGCCATTTCAGAGTGGAAGCAACATTTACAGCCTGTCAAAAATCTTTTATTCATTAGATAAATATCTGTTTTTCAATCACTGCCATTTTTTAAGGCAGGCTCCATGCATTCCTTCTTCCAATTTTCTCTGCAACCTTGCTTGTGTCATAAACTAGACTAAGAAAGAGGAACTGGCTCCCAGTAAACTTCCATGGATCTGTGGGTATTAGAATCCGGGTCTCCTCCAATATTTTAATCACTATATCATAATGGCACTATTTTTAAAAATAAAAATAGAGAAAACAATAGACACATTTTTGATGCAAATATGTAAGTGTGTTCATATTTCTATCCAAATTTCCTACTTAAAAATATTCTAATTAACTAAAAACTATGATCTTTAGTGCATAGGAAATTGCCTTAGAGCAGGGGTCCCCAACCTTTGCAACTTCAAGTCTGAAGGACTTCAGCTCCCAGAATTCTCCAGCCAGCAAAGCAAAGCAAAGCTGGCTGGAGAATTCTGGGAGCTGAAGTCCTTCAGACTTAAAGTTGCCTTAGAGGAAATCAATCTGCATGGTTATTTGGGGACAAACAAAATCCAGCAAGTCCTAAAACCTGGTGAAAATCAATCAGCATATATACCAAGTCATAATACGCAAATTATAAACCAAAACACACACAACAGATAACTTTACAAAATTTGAATAGTCCTGCCAAATATATAACAAAAAGGGGAAATTGAAAATATATGCCAAATATACATTCACAAATCATCAAGAAACTGAGGGCCACACAACTGTAAGTTAGGTTTTGTTGTACTGTATTTTCTTTTACATTTTATCATAACTTGTAATAGAGAATGGAATGCAGAGGTTTTCTGCCTTAGCAACCAAATTTCTGTAACTTTCTAACTGCAAGATAAAAAAAAATTTCAGGCGGAGGTAACAAAGGGATATTCAGCTTTATGTACTATTTCAACTGACTGCAACTGTTATCATTTTACAACAGACTCACAGATTGTGACACCTTTTCCCATACTAACTTTTATTTTGTTTCCTACTTTTAAAACAATGCTCATTCAAATGATCATGCTTAATATAATGGGGTTTATCAATGTCCATCTTTCTGATGCAATTAATAGGATGCTTTTTCCCCCATCCAACCAACTTTTCTTTTGTATTTCTGCTGTATTAAGGTTATCCAAGGATTTGCCCCAGGTTCCTCTTGGTCTCCCTTCTTTCCCAGAGACAACCCCCCCACCCCATCCCTTGTCAGAGTACTCTAATAAATTGTATTAAATGATCTTTGGACTCAGTCTCTTATTGCAAAAGAGTGTGCTAAGGTAGAATCTGGAGCCCATTTGACTATCAAACCTAATGGGTGAAATAAACATGATGAAATAAATATGGAAAATATTTACACATACAAATCTCCATTTGTAGGCGATTCACAAGAATACATAACAACAGAGTTGGAAGGGACCTTGGAGGTCATCTAGTCCAACCCCTTGCTCAGGCAAGAAATCCTATACCATGCCAGTGAATAGGTTGGTGAGCTTTTAGGATTTGCATATGTATTTTTGAAGCCCAGTATGTCTAGTCAGGTGGCAGCATATAGCTAAATTTATCTGCTCACAAAAAAAAGGGGTTGGACCTGATTAGGATTTGAATTAAACATATTTTAGGATTGCTGGTTAGTCTGGCAAGTAGCCATCACAAATCGCTATGAAAAAGGAACAATGTACCTAATACTACATATCCTAACCACAGCAAGAATGGTGTATGTGCAGCAATGGAAGAGTGAAAATACCCCTTCAGAGGAGGAGATAATAAGGAAGATATTAGTCTGTGTAGAAATGGATAGACTAACGTAAAAAATAAAAGACAAAGGAGAGACAGAATATTCTGACACACGGAATAGATTCTATCAATGGTTAGAAGCACGAGGTGAAAGTCAGAATACAAAAAAATTAGGGTAGGGGGACCTGGAAATCTTTATATACATCGTGGAATGAGAATGAATAGAAATGCTCAGAAATAATTGTACACCAGCACTGTTTAAGTAGCATATATGTTATTTGTTTTCACTTTGGTTTTTATGGCAAGTGAAATGCTAGGACAATCACTGAGTGTTCAACATACTTCTATATATTAAAAAAAATTTTTTTTAAAGAAATCAATAGATGAGATCCATTGAGACCTTTTTCGAAAATATAGCATAGCATAGAATTCTTTATTGGCCAAGTGATTGGACACACAAGGAATTTGCCTTAGGTGCATATGCCCTCAGTGTACATAAAGAAAAATAAAATACATTCATCAAGAATCGTAAGGTTCAGCACTTAACGATAGTCATAGGGTACACATAAGCAATCGGGAAACAATCAACATCAATAGTAAGGATACACGCAACAAAGATACAGTCCTGCAATCATAAGTGGGAGGAGATGGGTGATAGGAACGATGGGAAGACTAATAGTAATAGCAATGAGCATTTATTTGTTTTTTAAGATCTTGAAGAATTTAACTTAGAAATGCCAAACAAGTAAAGCCCAGGGCTGCTTCTGGCAAAAACTCGCCTTCGTGTTTTGGCTAGATTCCTACCTCTTCTAAGGGGGAAGGCAGTTGATGCGAGCCGCCTTTAAGTTCTTTAAAGCAGGGGTCTCCAACCTTAGCAACTTTAAGACTTGTGGACTTCAACTCCCAGGATTCCTCAGCCAGCAAAGCTGGCTGAGGAATTCTGGGAGTTGCAGTCCACAAGTCTTAAAGTTGCCAAGGTTGGAGACCCCTGCTTTAAATAAGTGAATAAAATCTTCCTTTCAGGGGTTGAAGGCATCACGAAGAGCCCTCCCGCCCCATTTTCTCTCCCCATCCCCATCGCCCCATGCAGGGGTTTGAGACCCAGAGGGCTGGCATAGACCTTCCCCCGCCCTCCTAACCGGGAGGGTCGACTTTGGCTGCCTCTCCGCCCGCCGCCCGCCCCTTTCCCTTCTCCCACTGACTTTTTCTCTCCCTCGAAGAGTAAAAAGGACTCGAAGGCCGGAGGGGCATTCATCCTCCCCACTTGCTTCTCTCAGGCGCTTCTTCAGCAAAGGTGCCACTTCGGGGAGAAATATGCTTCCGGGGGTCACATTTCTACGACTCTTTCCGGGTTCAGGTTCCTTCTGCCAATACTGTGACGGTGCATCACCCAGCGGCAAGGAGGACGAAATGCTCCTACGCGTCTCCAGCAGCAATTTGCCTCTTTCTGCCAAGGGGCTGCGCTTTAACACCCCCTGGTAGGAGTTTGGGAGCCTCTTTAGTGCAGAGTAGAATAGAATAACAGAGTCGGAAAGGGGCCTGGGAGGTCTTCTAGTCCAGGGGTCCCCAACCTTTTTTGCACCAGGGACCGGTTTCATTTTAAAGAAAATTCTGCGGACCGGCTGAGTGTCTCAGCAGTCATGTGACTGGGTGGGCGTGGCCAACTTGAAAAATGTGAAACTCACTTAACAATGGTCTTGGTTAGCAACCAAACTTTTGGCCTCAACTGTGGTCATAAGTTCTTTCTTTCTTTCTTTCTTTCTTTCTTTCTTTCTTTCTTTCTTTCTTTCTTTCTTTCTTTCTCTCTTTCTTTGTCTCTGTCTTTCTTTCTCTCACTATTTCTCTTTCTCTCTCTTTCCCTTTCTCTCTTTATTTCTTTCTTTTTCTCTTTCCCTTTTCCTCTTTCTCTCTTTTTCTTTCTCTCTTTCTCTCTTTCTGTATCTTTTTCTGTCTCTTTCCTTTCTGTCTCTTTCTCTCTGTCTTTCTCTCTCTCCCACTTTTTTTTCTTTCTTTCTGTCTCTCTCCTTCATCTGCCCATCTGTCACTCTGTGTGTGTGTGCGTGTGTCTGTCTGTCTGTCTTGCATTCACTCAATCACTCATTCTGTGTCTCTGTCTATCTTTCTCTCCCTCCCTCCCTCCCTCTCTGTCTCTGTGTGTCTGTCGTCGTCATCGTCGTCGTCCCCCAGCCTCCTCAGCCCGCCTGCCGCGATTGGTCGCTCGTTCGCTCGTTCAGGCTCCGTGGCTGGGTAGGAGCCGGGCTGGAGAGGAGGAGGAGGGAGGAGGGGGCAGCCCATTGGGCAGAGCGCGCGGGAGAACGCAGGATGGTGGGGGCTCTTCCTCCACCCTCGTCGACGGAGGGACTCCTGTGCACCGCTGGAGCAACCCTCCCTACGGCCGCCAGTTCCCTCCCCCGCCCGCGGAGCCTCCACAGCCTCTGGAAGAAAACGAGTGGCCGGCATGCCAGCAGGGGAGGGAATCGGTGGCCGGTCCGGCGGCGCCCAGGAGTCCCTCCATCGACGAGGGAGGAGGAAGAGCCACACTCCAACGGCGTGAACAGCCGCGCCTGCGTTCTCCCACGCGCTCTGCTCAGGGGGCTGCCCCCTCCTCCTTCCTCCTCCTCTCCAGCCCTGCGGACCGGCTCCCACCCAGCCACGGACCGGCACCGGTCCGCGGCCCGGGGCTTGGGGACCCCTGTTCTAGTCCAACCCCCTGCTTAGGCAGGAAACTCTACACCACTTCAGACAAATGATTATCCAATCTCTACTTAAAAACTCCCAGTGTTGGAGCATTCACAACTTCTGGAGGCAAGCTGTTCCACTGATTCATTGTTCTAACTGTCAGGAAATTTCTCTTTAGTTCTAAGTTGCTTCTCTCCTTCATTAGTTTCCACCCATTGCTTCTTGTCCTGCTCTGAGATGCTATGGAGAATAGTTTGACTCCCTCTTCTTTGTGGCAGCCCCTGAGATATTGGAACACTGTTATCATGTTCGCTCCCAGCTGATCGTTGGACCTACCAGTTCACTTGAACCAGTCAGAACAGATAGAATCCCACCCCTGGATTTAGTGCTAGGTAGCTAGTTTCCCTCACATGGCAGCTATTTTTGTGAATAGTTCAGCAGACATTTTGCAAAGACGCCCAAAACATGTTTTTAAAACATCGGCCTCAAAGGTTGGTGATGCCTGAGCATTTACCATGAGGTAACCAGCAGTTTTCACAACACACTGCAAAAGCAAAATGACCATATATACAAGGTGACATTATCACCATGGTGCCCTTATTTTTTACTTGTATCCCAGAGTGCGACATAAATCAGTTGCCAGATTTGTGTGATGACATCACATTGACTTTTGTCATTTGCAATCCCACCCGCTCCTGTGGACATCCATGCAAATATTTGGCAAACTTGGTATAGTTGGTTCTTATGTTTGGTGGTTTTGCCTGCACTTTGTTTGGACAAGTATAATGAAATATGGAACTATTGATTATTCAATACATCTCTTAGACCGATACGCTCCCACAGAGAGGGCCTCCTCAGGGTGCCGTCGGCTGGACAATGCCGACTAGCGACACCCAGGGGGAGAGCCTTCTCTGTGGCGGGCCCAGTCCTCTGGAACGACTTACCCCCTGAACTCCGCACCATCTCCGACCTCCGCCTCTTCCGCAAGTGTCTGAAGACACACCTATTTCACCTAGCCGGCCTAGCGTAACCTCCACACTGACCATTAGATAGTTTTTAAACTTGGGATTTTAATTTGGTTTTAGCGCAGGGTTTATTTATTAAAATAAGTATTTTAAATTTCATATATTTTATATTTTGTATGTATTTTAACATCCCTGTGCGCCGCCCTGGGTCCTAACAAGGAGAAGGGCGGGATATAAATTTAATAAAATAAAAAAATAAATAAAAATAAAAATTTAATTAGAGAGGCTGTTGTATTGCATTATTATCTCTACTGAAATAAGTTGGAGATCACCTTTGTTATATAATTCTTTGGTGTAGACCAGGGGTGTCCAAACTTGGGAACTTTAAGACTTGTGGACTTCAACTCCCAGAATTCCCCAGCCAGCATAGCTGGCTGGGGAATTCTGGGAGTTGAAGTCCACAAGTCTTAAAGTTCCCAAGTTTGGACACCCCTGGTGTAGACTTTTCGTCATTTTTTAAAAACATGTCCCATTACTTCCCTTCTCTTTCCCCTTTATTTTAGCTTGTATTTTAAGGTTTGATTTTGAAACTTAATAAAGATATGTTGTTTTTTTAAAAGAGAAAATAATAGAGGCGTTCTCCAGTCATTCTTCGTCTCTCTTCTTGTCTCTTTGAGCTATGGGGGGAGGGGGGAAAGCATACACGTTTTATCACCACGTTTTTAATCACAAAATTTCCTCTGCAATTTACATGCCAATCTGATGTCCTTCAAAGGGAACAATTGAAAAATGTCAGACATTGATGGAGTCCTTGATTTTTTATTTATTTATTTATTTAAAAAAAGCTTTATTGTACATTCAACGTTATGGTGGGCTTGAAGAGACAGAGGATGAAGGATAAAAAAAAATTGTGAAGCAATTCTTCTTTCCTCTTACTTATATTAAGAGCCACACCTTCATTTGTCTTACTGGATGACCCCTACTTCTCCCCTTGCCAAAAAAAAAAAAAAAAAAGGAATTAGAGGCACCGTTTTCTCTCTCCTTCGCACCCTCCCTCTCTCTTTCTCTCTCTCACCTGGCTCAGATCTTGCAGCTGTGGATTTTGTATAACCTTTGAGCAGTTTGCTGCAGTTTTATGGTGCTCCTAAAAGTTCAAATCTCGCCCTGTTCTAATTCAGTGCAGCTCTTCTACGCCTCGGAGCTCAGAATCTGGAAAACGGGGCTCCTTCAAGAAATCCATTGCTAGTGAAAAGAGTTCTGTGTGAGATGGGAAACGGGACTTGCTACGTCACAAGGTTCAGGCTGCTTGCTAATGCAACACGGTGTGTGTTTTAGGGCGACATAAGAAAAAGTCAGAAGGAAAAAAGATGGAAGAATGAAAGGCACAGAAACTTTACCCTACCACCCGCCCCCTCCCCTCAACAGAGTAGCTGCATTATTGTTGTGTATTATCAAAAGCATCATGAGATAGAGAAACCCACTCTCTTTAAAAAGAAAAAAAAAAGAATTGTCCAATTCTGGTGGATGAACAGAGATTCAGTCTCAATGATCCACAGAAACTTGAGGCTGAACAACTGAATTACAGGAGAGGTCCAGTGGTGGGATTCAAATAATTTAACAACCGGTTCTCTGCCCTAATGACCAGCTGGGTAGATGTGGTTCGGTGGCCATCTGACTAGATGGGCGTGGTCAACTCAACATCAGTTACATCAATCGGCGCTTCGCCTTAGCTGTTACAATGGAATAAGGGCTAACGGGAAAGGCAGTTTTTGTAAGCAAGGTGATAAAGATGAGGCTAGAAACACCAGAGCGTTTCCTTCCTGCCTTCCTTACAGGATTAGCCCTGTAAAGTGAGAAAAAACAAAAGGAGATTTCTTCCAACAACCGGTTCTCCCAACTGCTTAGAAAGTTAACAACCGGTTCTCCCGAATAGGTGTGGACTGGCTGAATCCCACCACTGGAGGGTTCCCAAAAGAGAGGTTAGGACCTTCCGAGTCCCTCCCATTCCATCTCAGCAGACAAAATTGAGTCCATTCTGGGGCTGTAGCAACCATTCTGCTTGAAGAGCTTGCCCCCCAAATGATTTTTTTTTTTTTTGTGTGGAAGTCACGTCTGCAGTTCCACCAAGTGATTCTGATTCTGCTGGGCCATGTCAGTGGACCGGGAAACCTCCTTTTGGTAAATTTCTTTTAAATCGTGTAGCATCTGGAAAAGCCTGAAAGGACGGTCAGCATTTTCAGGATCTGTAGCAAGAGAGGGGGGGGGGGGAGACGAGAGGGGAGGTCAGCTAGGAAGAGATATCCAAACCCGCTAGTCATCATTTGATATCCCTAAAATAGGACAGCTTTGATATGTAGCACAACCTTTTTTCTATCAAGGACTACATTTTCTTAGAGCTAATTTTCTGGAACAGCATTGCAGGTGAGACTGAAGGAAGCAACAGAGTAGAAGTATTCTCCCACTGACGTCCTGCAGAGGGCATGTGCAAAAGATCTTGGGAGCAGGAGTGAAGAGATGCTGCCTTGGGCTAGGTCCAATAAGAGACAGCATATTAGCCAGGGGTGGGATTCAGCCTGTTTGGACCGGTTCGGGCGAATCAGTAGTTCCGATGATCAGCTGAGAGTGAACCAGCCCACCAACCCTTGCACTTTACTTAGCTATATCCTCTCAGCTGATTAGCGTGGCAGAGTGAATTGCTGCTCCTCAGCTGTAACATGGAAGTAACGTGGAAGGTAAGTTTTGGTAAAACTGCACACGCGATCACCAGTTGTTAAACTGGCAGGATCCCACCACCGATATTAGCTAAATAGCAGGCAGGGCAAGAGGCTCAGAAGAGACCCTCCCTAACCTCTCAAGATGTAAAGGAGATGGGGGAGAATTGTATTTGCAAGATTACGTTAATGCAGGGGTCTGCAAAGTCGGCTCTTTTAAGACTGGTGGACTTCAACTCCCAGAGTTCCCCAGCCAGCTATGCTGGCTGGGGAACTCTGGGAGTTGCAGTCCACCAGTCTTAAAAGAGCCGACTTTGCAGACCCCTGCGTTAATGGATCCTTACAATAAAGTAGAATTAACTCATCTGGTCATTGTCAGGTTTCTGAAAGTGGCCAGTCATGTTTTCCTGTCTGATCTACCTGGTAGGGTTGACACCAATCTTTCAATTCACTCTACATATTTATAATCTAGCTGTTATATCCATAAACCCATGTCATGATAATATAGATACTAACATATGAACACATATATCTGTTCTTCACCTCTGTTAAAGGTGTTCTGTGGAGCCTGACCATTTTGAACAAAAGCAACCTCAACGCAGCCTCTCCATTTCAACTACTATCATTACTATGGTTTGTTGGACAATCAGCAGGATGTTTAGACTGGACTTGGCATCTTTATCCACCAATCTTATTATTATTTAAATGTATTAGCTGCCAAACTCTGCCTAACAATGGATTATGGCATTAAATTAAATAATAATTTAAAATTTAATGCCAGAATCCATTGTTAGGCAGAGTTGGGCAGCTAATACATTAAAATTTAAATTAAATTAGATCGTGTACCTTCGCTCTGATGTTTTTCACTTTTCTCCAGAACTGACAATTCCTCATATTTTTCCCTTTGGACAGTAAAAAAATAAATAGTTCTAAGTTAGTAAATCATACAGCAAACTTCACAGATGGATGCATTTTGTGAATAGCATTATAAGAAAGGAACATTATACAATAATCACTTCAATAGTTTTTCAGGTTTAATAGAGCGTGCTGTCACACTGGAAAAAGCAATATACCTCAAACTTGGCAACTTTAAGAGGGCCGCACTTCAACTCCCAGAATTCTCTAGTCAGCATGACTGGCTGGGGAATTCTAGGAGTTAAGGTCCAGTCCTCTTAAAGTTGCCAAGTTTGAAAAACACTGCTTTAAGCTTTTAATTTTTATCATCTATAAATGTTTCTCTCAGTTGGTTTTACTAAAGTCCACTTTAGGATTGCTTTCTCTGAAAAACGGACAACATGTTGTTTGCCTTCTCATCAGTGTAGTCATACAGGGTACCTCTTCACAACATTTCATCCCTAATTCCTTTAACTGTCTTCTTTTTCTTTATAAATCTTGGTTGCAAAACAGTTGCACCCCTCGGCTGCATGAAGTCATAGCATCAATTCCCTAATTAGTGCAGAATATAACAGAATAACAGAATTGGAAGGGACCTTGTATGTAGGTCATCTAGTCCAACCCCCTGCACAAGCAGGAGACCCGATACACCACTTCTGTCCAATCTCTTCCTGAAAGCCTCCAGTGATGAAGCACCCACAATTTCTGAAGGCAAGTTCACCCATTGGTTAATTGTTCTCACTGTTAGGAAATTTCTCCCTAGTTCTAGGTTGCTTTTCTCCTTGATCAGTTTCCATTCTTTGTCTGGCCTTTGGGTGCTTTGGAAAATAGGTCGTCCCCCTCCTCTCTGTGGAGAAGAGTCTCCTATCATGTCTCCCCCCGTCCTTCTCTTCACTAGACTAGCCATGCCCAGTTCCTGTAACCATTCTCCGTATGTTTTAGCCTCCAGTCCCTTAATCATCTTGGTTGCTCTTCTCTGCATTCTTTCCAGAGTATTTGATTGAGGATGATTACATTCTACTAAGTTGGTGTTATTTCTTGGCAACCACATAGCCTTCTTTTAAATGACTCATGTAGCACCCTCCAGGCCTATGAAGAATTAAAAGCCAAAGTCCCCGTTCACCCCACCCCAGAGGTGGCATTCAGCAGGTTGTGACCAGTTCTGGAGAACTGGTAGCGAAAATTTTGAGTAGTTCAAAGAACCGGTAAATACCACCTCTGACTGGCCCCACCCCTATCTATTCTCTCCCAAATCCCAGCTACTGCAATGCTCTCTACATGGGACTCCCCTTGAGATGCACCCGGAGACTCCAGTTAGTGCAGAAACCGGCCGCGCGGGGGATTTTGGGAGTCTCACGGTACTCCCGTATAACACCTCTCCTGCGCGAGCTGCACTGGCTGCCGGTGGTCTTCCGGGTGCGCTTCAAGGTGTTAGTTACCATCTTTAAAGCGCTCCATGGCACGGGTCCTGGCTACTTGCGAGACCGCATCCTACCACACACCTCCCTTCGACCTGTCCGCTTCTACAGAGAGGGCCTCCTCAGGGTGCCGTCTGCCGGTCAATGCCGGCTGGCGACCCCCAGGGGAAGGGCCTTCTCTGTGGCAGGTCCGGCCCTCTGGAACGACCTGCCCCCCGACATTCATACCATCACGGACCTACGCCTCTTCCGCTGGGTACTTTTTCCATCTGGCTGGCCTGGCATAGATTAATGACAAATTTTAAATTGAATTTTAATAATTTTAACTATTTTAGCACAGATTTAATTATTTAATTCCATTTTATATTGTGTTTACTTGTTGTGGGTTTTTATCTTTTCTGTGCACTGCCCTGAGTCCCACTCGGGAGAATAGGGTGGTATATAAATTTGAAAAAATAAATAAATAAATAAATGGGGAAGAAATGCGGATTTTGCAGTAACCTTTCCCTGCCATGCCCACCAAGCCACACCCACAGAACTGGTAGTAAAAAAAATTGAATCCCACCACTGCCGCCCCCCCCCCCGCCCCATTTTCTGAGAATACTTCAGCATTGGGTGAGGAAGGGATGGTCAGTCAAGTCACCTCATGACTTCTTGAATTGCAAGCAGATGCTGGAATATCAGCTGAGCCTCCAAGTCAGGATCCAAGGGATCGTTCCATTCCCGCAGAGTAACTCCATGCCGAGTTTTGTCGCAACCAAGACCTTCAAAGCAAAGAAGGAAGCCCTGAAACCATTCTGTTCCAAATTTGGACAATCCTCTTGCTGACAAAGAGCCCTACATAGTCCCAAGCTATAGGGACTTAACAAGCACAATAGGGTTGCCAGAAAACTCATGGTTAAGTGATGTGATTATTATGTGAGGCATCGCATGACCTTATTTTATGAGTGTTTTTATTGTAGTCTTTCTATGAACCACCATAGTCACTAAGTGAGAATCCCAGAATGTGCCTTATGATCTCCTCTGCTGGTTTTCTCGTTGATTTTGCAGGTGGGAAGCAAATGGCTGGGAAGGTTGCAAATGACAATCATGTGACCACAGGACACGGCAACTGTTGTAAATGTGTGACAGTTGCTCACAATCATGATCCTGTGGCTGCAGGGACTCTGTGATGGGCAGGTCACAAGTACTTTTTTACTCCTTGCAGGCCTTCCATTCCCCACCATCCAGACAGAACTGAAGAAGCTTCTTGGATGAGAACCGAAACGCCTTCAAAGAAAAACCAGAAAGTCCAACTGACTCTTGAAAAAGCACCTTTGGGGCAGCCATGACCTGGAGGATTGAGAATCTCCATGGACATTTAGCTCTGGTAAGGACCATCGTAATTTTAAATGGTTGGCAAGCGAGTGATGGTTACACAAGGAAGAGCTGTACATTTTTCTTTTCTAGCCTGTTTCCCCCAAAATAATCCCTCCCTGGATAATAAGCCCAATAGGGCTTTTGAGCACATGCGCTAAAATAAGCCCTCCCCCAAAAATAAGCCCTTCCCCAAAAATAAGCCCTCCTTGAAAATATTGCAACACAGCAGCAGCCACGACGTGACCACGCTCGCTTCCTGCACCTCAAAAATAATAGGACCCCACCCCCCAAAATAAGGGGAAGTGCTTATTTCGGGGGGTCAAAACAAAATCCCCTGTCTTATTTTCAGGGGAAATGGCGATAGTTTTTATTTTTTTAAAAAGCCCTCTATATATTGATATCTATTAAAATAAATTTAAGGAGAAAACATTGCGACACAAAGTCCCACACCCAGAGATATGGGAGGTAACAAAGGCAGTACGGTAGCATTGCCAACAAATGCAATACCTGCTTTGTCCTTGAGGTGGCAGCAGCTCCATTTGTCTCCTCTGAAAACTCCTGGGTGATAGGAGCATAGCATTCCCGCGTTATTCCCACAGACTTTCCGTAAGGCCGAGAGCCACTGGCTCAGCTCGTTCACACACTGTAAAACAAGGCAAGGCAGAAAGGATGTAAATGCCATGGATTCTCCTGATTGTGCCTTTGACATATTCCCCCCTTTTCTGCCCTACTTCTAGGGCAGGGGCCTGCAAAGTCGGCTCTTTTAAGACTGGTGGACTTCAACTCCCAGAGTATGCTGGCTGGGGAATTCTGGGAGTTGAAGTCCACCAGTCTTAAAAGAGCCGACTTTGCAGACCCCTGTTCTAGGGAAACAGATGCTACAAGGCCCAGGCTGTGGGTTTTGCAGGGCTGTATATCCCACACACTTGTTTGACTAGAGAAAACTGCAAGTCAATAGAAAGCAGGGTGGACATAAAAATTGGGAAGCCAATATTGAGCTACTTTCAATTCCCTTAAAAGATACATGCCTTCAATCTTGTTCACTGTGACATTTGTACACGAGAGAATAGAAATATAATGGATGCTTGAACCTTAGTTGATACTTCCCCATGCATATTAAAACTAACCAATGATAAAATGCAAATATAGAATGCAATTACAACCCGATTCGCACATAATTCACCTGATTCATTTATTTTCCAAATTTATTTGATGCAATGGTTTCACGGTCTAATTAAATGTCAATGCCTAATACAGGTTCTGCCAACTGCAAAACTGATTTCATTGACTCAGTGTTCAAGGAAGATTATAATTAGCTAGAGACAGATCCTTTCGTTTTTCGAGGCAGATGGGGCTAAATTAATTTAATAAACTCCCTTCATGGTATGTTAACTACTTACTGGAGGGTTACCCGGCCTTATCAGTCATTATTGAGACAAAGACCTAGAGAGGAACTGCAGAAATGGAATTTCTTTTGAGACTCTGTCTCTGTGGCCATTTTAACAGATTAACAGAGTTGGAAGGGAACTTGTAGGTCATTTAGTCTAACCTCCCGCCCAAGCAGGAGACCTTACACCATTTCTGATAGATGGCAGTCGAGTCTCTTCTCAAAAGCTTCCAGTGATGAAGCTCCCACAACCTCTGAAGGCAACTTCTATTCCATTGGTTGGTTGTTCTCCCTATCAGAAAATTTCTAATTTCAAAGTTGAATCACTCCTTGTTCAGTTTCCATCCATTATTCCTTGTCTGGCCTTTAGGTGCTTTGGAAAATAGTTTGATCCCTTCCTCTCTGTGGCAGCCCCTCAAATATTGGAAGACTATTATCATGTTTCCCCTGGTCCTTCTCTTCACTAGACTAGCCATGCCCAGTTCCTGTAACGGTTCATCATGTTTTAGCCTACAAACCCCTAATCATCCTGGTTGCTCTTCTCTGCACTCTTTCTAGAGTCACAATATCTTTTTTATAGTGTGGGGACCAAAACTGGGTGCAGTATTCTAGGTGTGATCTTACTAAGGCTTTATAGAGTGGTAATAGTACCTCACTTGATCTTGATTGTATCCCTCTGTAAATGCAAGTTAGGATTGCATTGGCTTTTTTGGCTGCCTCCGCACACTGCTGGCTCATATTTAACTGGTTGTCCACTAAGGCTCCAAGATCCCTCTCACAGTGACTGTTTGGGATTTCTCCTAAATTGTCCTTTGTTTTCATCAACTGCAGTCAAGCCTTTCCATGGTGGTGTTCATCCACACTGAAACACCATCAATGAGTCATCCCAGATTACAATATTTTTTGGAATATAAGACGCACCAAGGTTTTGAATAGGCAAATTTTTAAAAAAGTTTTTGCACTCTGCAGACCTCCCAAAAACAGCTTGTTTTTCGCAAAAACAGGCCCTTTTTTTTTTTAAAAAGGCACGAATAGCCTTTAGGAGGCTTGTAGAGTGCTCCCGGGGGGTGAGGGTGCCCTAAAACAAACAAAAAATGGCCCGTTTTTCATGAAGGACCTGTTTTTTTGTCAAAACAATTGCATGAATAGCCTTTAGGAGGCATAGGGTGCTCCTGGGGTCTGGGGGGGGGGGGGCAAAATTGAGCAAAAAATGCTCAATTCTGCCCGCCCCAGCTTCAAGGAGCTCTCTGTAAGCCTCCTACAGGCTCTGCACAGCCATTTTGGTGAAGGGGGAGGGGTTTTGGGAGGCAAAAAAAATGCTGTATTCAGTGTATATTCAGATTTTCAGCCTCTTTTTTGAGGGAAAAAGGTGCGTCTTATACTCCAAAAAATACGGTAGCTATTTGCTCACAAAGCTGGAATTATTGTGGTTAACCCTAAGGCTAACTAATGCCTTGATCATTCTCACGATGCAAATACTGCTTATGCTATTGTTAAGCTCTCATAAAAAGTAAAGTGTCTTTCAATTTAAATTCATCCCTGGTGAATTCACTGATAATTCGAAATACTTTTCGTGCAGCAGAACGAAGCTAGTTTCCTGCTATCTTGTTTGGGGACATTTTGACCGTAGCCCTGAGATTTCCTAGTGGTTTCCCTTCCAGGGATTTAAAGAGACCTGACTCTGTTTAACCCAGACAAAGATGGTCAGGTGCCACACGCCTGCTGGGGCCAAGAATCGACGGGGTGCCTTTTTGTTTCTCCTTAAAAACATTTTGATTCCCTTGCATTTTATTTGAAAGCATCTCTCAGGTTTGCAGATGTGAGAAACTGCTGGATTGTGTGTATTGATTTGTCTAATTTATATAGCTGCTCATTTCACAAAACAAGTAACATGTTGTATCTATCAATACAATTTCTGTTCTGGGGCCAGCCAGATGGATTCCTGCTTCTCCCTCCCCAGCTGAACAAAATGTGACTTCTTGCGTCTCCACCTTGCACTGTAGGTAAGCTGTGTCTTCTTGCCCAGCATCATTAGTGTAGATGATCTGCATGACATGAGAGATACCAAAACTCTTCTCTTCTACTTTCTCAGCTGCCCGGATGCTAGTCAGTGGCACAAAAGAGCTTTTCTGAAAGGAAATCCCATAAATATATATTCAAGAAACCTTGAGTCAAATGAAAACAAACTTTGTCTCGCATTGTCAATCCAACCAAATGCTTCCAGCAACCCTTTCCCCCAGTAGCCACTAGTATTCAGGAGAAGACAGTCTCTAATCATGGAGATTCTATATCATCACAATAGGTGAGTCCTAGAAGTAGAGCTTTCTTCCTCCATGAATTTGACAAATTCTGTTTTAAAGTTTCCCTCAAATGGAAAACACTTAAAATTCTGAGTCAGCACAATAATAGCTGGTTCAAAATCACATCATGAGTTTTATAGCCTGGACTTGAATTCAAATCTCTGCATTCCTAGTCCAATATTCTTATACTACTTTATGTCAACTCGCAAAGCATCCCTGGCCTGCTCTGAAGTTGCCATAGGCAAGGGGGATGGGAAACTGACAAAGCAGCTCGGCAGCTACAAATAGAAGCACCTTCCAGGGATATCTTTCTCAAGGCTGTCTCCCAGGCTACCCACAGCAGCCGGAGGGGAGTGATCTTTACAGCCCATGAAAGTGCTTTGTTGGCTAATGTGATTTATGACACACCCTGGGGGGGGGGGGGGGGACAGGGTCATAATTGGACCATAAATTACATGGGGTCAGAGTTGGTGTCACTTGGGTATGTGCCAACATGTTGCTCCTAATAAATAACTGGCTTTCTGTTGAAGCTTGGCTCAAGGCTCATGATTTAGTTAGGCCAATGGAACCCTGACACATTGCTTCAAGGGCTTCAAAGATCTGAATATGTGTCATCAAGTTGTTTTTGACTCCTAGTGACTACATAGGTAGATTATATCCACAATGATCTATCCCTAACCTGGTCTTTCAAGTCTCCCGATGGCGCCCCCATTGCCACTGCACCTGAATTCAGCTCAGCATCTTCCACTTCTCTTTCCTTCCACCTTTCCCAGAAATGGTACCTTTTCCAGAGAGCTCAATCTTCACATAATAGCAATAGCACTTAGACTCATATACCGCTTCACAGTACTTTTATAGCCCTGTCTAAGGGGTTTGCAGTGTCAGTCTATTGCCCCCAACAATCTGAGTCCTCATTTTACCCACCTCGGAAGGATGGAAGGCTGAGTCAACCTTGAACCCAACAGGATCAAACTCCTGGCAGTGGGCAGAGTGAGCATGCAATACTGCATTTTAACCACTGCACCATCACAGCTCTAATGTGCCCAAAGTAGGATAATCTGAGGCTAACCATTTGTTTGCTGCTTTGGGGGGAGAGATCTAGTTTCTATGATCTGGCTAGCCTTCATGGGCACTCCTTCCTTGGATTACCCAATTTACAGAGGGTTTCAAGAAAAGTGATTTCAGGACCATGGCCAGAGCTCCTGGTAGTGGCCAATCTCCGTCCTTTACCTACCTTGGAGTTGGGTGTCTTGGCACAGGTGAGAGCCTCATGCGTCAATGAGAAATAGAGCTTCTTGAAGGAGAATGAGAGGAGAGGCCCCTTGCTTCTCGCCTTGTGGATGAAGAGGTACCCTTCTTTTACCACCTGAGGTTGCAGGGAGATGGGCTTCTGCAAATCTAATTCTGTAATTCAACATTACAGTGAATACAATATTCGTGCATGTGTTTTGAATGAGCAGGAAATAATAACAACACTAGTAATAACACAAGCTGGCAGAAAACCATGCTGCGCTCATTGCTAAGCTCACTCCTGTCTCTGTTCTGGCTTGTTGTTAACTGAGATTGTCCCTGCAAGCTCTTGTGGCCTGGCAGCAGGTTCGGACAGTGAGGAGGTTGGGGAGGAACATGGGCCAATCCTGGAGTCTGGGGAAGGCTCTGATGAGGGCTCTGTGTCAGAGGCAGAGGGGGGACCAGAGCCGTATGCCAGTTCTCAGCTGCTTTCAGAGTCAGACATCAGTGAGGCAGCTGGAGCCTGTTCCCAGTGTGCGCATGCACAGAGTTGCCAGATGAAAGGAACAGCTAAAGAATAGGGGTTGACTTGGGAGTAAGGCCACAGGTGGACAACGAATGGCCCTCCCTGAGGAAATAAAAGAGGAGGGAAAGGGGAGTGGAGTTTGCAGGAGACAAATTAGTTCGCTTAATTGGTTCATGACTTTCACAGACTCCTTGCCAAGTTTTGCAGATATCGGCCTGTCAGTTCTCCAAGCTAGATAAGGTCTGTGACTGTAAATCCTCCCTTGAAGGACTTTGCTAGATGTGAATGGGCAGAATTCACTGTAAATTAATAAAAGGGTTTTTTGCCGGGACAAGGAGTTTGCTTCCTGCTCTTGGGAAGCCTTGGTCAGAATGCAAGCTGTCCTACTCAAAGCCATTCGTGTAGCTACCTGGCTTTGCTTCCCTCCCCTCTTTAAATGATACCAAGGGTGGGAAACAGGCTCATCCACAGGAGCTTGCTATTTTGGTCATCAACTTAGTTTTTGTTCTTGTGATACAAGCTTTGCAGCTTTTGTATATGCATGCGATATTACAACAACCATACAAAAGGATTGTAAATCACATTTTTTTTCCTGAGGCTTTGAACTGCCATTAAACGAATGGTCATAAATTGGGGACTGCCCTAATAAGAAAGAAATGGGATTAGGCCAGTGGTGGGTTTGCACCACTTTGCACCTCTTGCAGAAAGGCAAGAAAGGAAAGAAAGGAAAGGGAGGGAGGGAGGGAGGGAGGGAGGGAGGGAGGGAGAGAGAGAGAGAGAGAGAGAGAGAGAGAGAGAGAAAGAAAGAAAGAAAGAAAGAAAGAAAGAAAGAAAGAATTAATTAATTTATCATCACAATTGAGCCCAAAATTTTTGTTGCTAAGCAAGAGCGTTGTTAAATGAGTTTCACCACATTTTACAAGTTGGCCACTCCCACCCAGTCACATGACTGCCAAGCCACGCCCACAAAAGAGGCCACACCTAGAGAGTAGGTTCTAAAAAATTTTGAAACCCACCACTGGATTAGGCGCTACATTTCAGATACCTGTAAACTACCCTCTTGCTGATGGCTCAGAGAAAGCACTCGGCTGCTTGCAGTAACCAGAACATTTCTTAATTTATTTGGCTTTATCAAGCATTTACCGTCTTTCTCCTCAATCTCAATTAGCTGCAGGATGAACTGCTTCATCTGGGCAACGCCGCGTTGAATGGTGGCTTGCAGGGGGGCCATCCACGCTTCCTTGGTGCGGCTGATGCTGTTGTCCATGTTCCCCACGTTTTGGACAGCCTGGCCCAGCAGAAAATCAGAACATTGTCACCACAACTCAAGGACAAGCTTCACCCAGACTGAGAGAAAGTCAGAATGGTTTGCAGTGGAGAGAATGCGGGGACTCATGAGATGAAGGGGATTGAGATTTAAACAACCACCTAGTCCGATCCAATCAGGAGTCATGTTTGGCTCAAGGAAAGGGGAGGGAAGGGGGAAGGGAGTGGGGAGGAGGAGATGGGGAGAGGAAGGGGAGGAGGAGAGGGGAAAGGCAGAGGGAGAGGAGGAAGAGAGTGAGGAGGAGGAGATGGGGAAGGAAGGGAGACGGCAATGGGAGGGGATGAGGGGGAGGGTAGGAGAAGAGGAGATGGAGAGGGGGAGAGGAGTGGGGAGGAGGAGAGGAAGAAAGGAAAAGGAGAGAGGGAGGGGGGAGGGGTAGATGGAGAGGGAAGGGAGAGGGGAATGGGAGGGGATGAGGGGGAGGGTAGGAGAGTGGGGGAGATGGAGAGGGAGGAGTAGATGGAGAGGGAGAGAGGAAAGGGAGAGGGAAATGGGAGAGGGAAGTGCGGGGGAGGAGACACACACAGAGAGGGGAAGGGTATTGTGGGGGGGAGGAGGAGGAGAGGGAGAGATGGAAGGGAAAGGGGGAGGGGAAGAAAAACAAGATGAGATGAAATAAGAAACTAGAAAAGAGAACAGGGACATTTGACAAGGGTCAAAAGAAGGACCCGGTTTAGACATCATCAGGCTACTAAGAGCATTTCTCCTGGGACAGGCCTTACCTTGGCCAGCAGAAGCAGAGCCCGGCTGATGTGAGCGCCGGCATGCTTCTCCCGTAGGTGGAAGAGTTTGGGGGACATAATGGCTGGAGAGAAGAATCGTAGGCAGAGGAAGCTGGTGATGGCAATGAATTTCACATTCTGCAAGTTCAGAAGCAGAAAGAGGTTTTGACTCTTGGGGATGGGAAGAGACTCAGGACAAAAACAATCTGACAGCCTCTGTTTGGGGTCTCGGGGGGGAAAGGAGAGTGGTAAGACTAAAATAAGAAGATTAGAAATAAAAGCTTCCTTAGGGTTAGGTTAGAAACACATTCAAATCCCTGATGGATGGGATTGTAAGATCCTGCCCCTTTTCTTCCCACAAGATCTCACAAGTTGCCTTACCTGACAAAGAAGCCAAAGACTTACAAAAGAATTTGTAATCACAAAAGAATTACCAGGAGTTTACAAAATGGTAATCTCACATTATTGGAAGGGGAGTGAGATTGAGTTACAACAGGGGTGTCAAACTCAAGGCCCAGGGGCCGGATCCAGCCCACAGGGTACTTAGGCCTGCCCCGCAGGGGGCACCGGGAAACAGCGAAGGACTGACCCGCAGTGCTTCTGCCAGTGAAAACGGGCTCCCGAGCTCAGTTTTCGGCTGCTACAGCCTCCTGCAGCCAGAGGTGGGCGTCACATAATGTAACAAGAAGTTCACCCAGCAGCAAAAATATGAGCATGCAAGGTTCCAAAAACACAGTGATATAGGATTAAATAGCGCCGGGGTGGGTGGGCAGACGCACCTGCCAGTTGGAACTACTGGTTCACCTGAACCGGTCAGAACCGGCAGCAGCCCACAAGTGCCTGCAAACCTCTGCCAGAGAAAATGGAACTTGGGAGGGCCGCATGAGGCCATCCCAAGCTCTGTTTTCAATGGCAGAGAGTTGCAGGAGGCCATGGCAGCCACAAACAGAGCTCGGGAGCCCATTTTCATTGGCAGAGCGCTTGCGGTGCCAGAGGCACCCCCAATGTGAGTGATGTCGAGCTGGCCATGTCCCCTCTGCCCCCCCCCCCCAGGTCAAACACAGCCCTGATGCAGCCCTCAATGAAATGGAGTTTGACACCCTTGAGTTAAAAGAATCTAACTCCGCCCCACTGACCTGATTTTTCTCCTCGGAGAACCGTTCTCCAACTCTCTTGAAAAGGAGCTGAAAAGTGGCACGGATGACAGGAGGGCACATCTTGGCAGACCTGGTGATGGTGTTCAGTAGGTCAGTCAGATATGACTGAAGGAGCTGGCCGCTCTGCTGGATCACCTCACTTTCACTGTGGATCCGGTGAAGGCTAGAGCATCTGCAACAAGGAACAAAAAATAATCAAATATCTCAGAGCTTCCCTGCGTGCCATTCACAGCCATGTTGGATTTCACCCAAAATGCAGTAGCCCATCAAACTGATGTCACATTCAAAATGGCCATCCCAAAGGTGCTTTTTTCAAGAGGCAACTGGACGTTCTTTGTTTTCCTTGAAGATGTTTGGCTTCTCATCTAAGAATCTGCTTCAGTTCTGAGAAGTGAAATGTCTTCCATGAAAAACAAAGCAAGTTCATTCTCTGTCGTGCCCTTCTTCTTTTGCCCTCCATCTTTCCCAGCATTAGGTTCTTCTCCAGTGAGTCCTTCCTTCTCATTAGGTGGCCAAAGCACTTGAGTTTCCTCTTCAGAATCTGGCCTTCTAAAGAGCAGTCAGGGTTGATCTCCTCTAGGACTGACCGGTTTGATCGCCTTGCAGTGCAAGGGACTCGCAGGAGTCTTCTCCAGCTCCAGAGTTCAAAGGCCTCCATTCTTTGGCGCTCAGCCTTTCTTATGGTCCAACCTTTACAGCCATGCAAATCTCCATAGACATTCAAAATGGCTGCTTCATGCCCTGAATACTCCATCAGTTTGCTGGAGAGTAGCAGGTGAATGACTTATTACTTCATTAGAATTGGAGGCTTTTTAACACGGTGTTTCTCAACCTTAGCAATTTTAACTTGAGTGGATTTCATCTCCATGTATGTATGTATGTATATAATATTATATATAATATAAGTTTTAGGAAAGGAAACAGTATGTCTCCTCCCTTAATTGGGGCCTAATAACAGGTTGTTGTGAAACAATTACCTATACTAATATACCCTGTCTCAGCTGATGCAATAAGGAGAACCAGCTTGGCTTAAGTGCTAGGCTCCTTGCCTAGCATGCAACATAGTCCCGGTTCGAATCCCATTAAAGGGTATGGCCAGCTGATGAGAGCTAATAAGCTCGAAATAGATGTATCCTGGTCTCTCTCTAATTTAATTAATTGATCAGCTCATAAAACTAACACACATATCTAAAAAAATTTTTTAAAAAAATTACACAACGTAATTCTTGGCTTACTGTCTAGATGGTCTCTGGTGATGAGCCGAAAGGCAGGAAAGGAAACAGTATGTCTCCTCCCTTAATTGGGGCCTAATAACAGGTTGTTGTGAAACAATTACCTATAAGTTTTATATATATATATATATATGTGTTAGGTTTCTTTTTTTTTTGAGCTGATCTGTCTAGATGGCCTCTGGTGATGAGCCAAAAGGCAGAAAAGGAAAGCAGTATGCTTCCTTCCTTAATTGGGGCTTAACAGGATTTGAACCGGGGCTGTATTACATGTTAGGCAGAAGCCTTAGCCACTTAAGCTACCAGGTTCTCTTCCTGATCAGCTGAGACAGGAGGATAAATATATGGTTCACCATATATGGCTAAGGCTTCTGCCTAACATATAATACAGCCCCGGTTCAAATCCCAGTAAGGGTATGGCTAGCTGATGAGAGCTAAAAAGCTCGAAATAGATCTATACTAGTCTCTCTGATTTATTTATTGATCAGCTCAAAAACCTAACACACATATAAAAAAAAAGTGCACAACAGAACTCATGGCTTTCTGTCTAGATGGTCTCTGGTGATGAGCCGAAAGGCAGAAAAGGAAACAGTATGTCTTCTCCCTTAATTGGGGCCCTAACAGGGTGTTGTGGAACAATTATAGATACTAATCCTCCTGTCTCAGCTGATGCAATGGGAGAGCCTGGCTTGGCTGAATGGCTAAAGGCTCTTGCCTGATATGCAATACAGCCCTGGTTCAAATCCCAGTAAGGGTATGGCTAGCTGATGAGAGCTAAAAAGCTCGAAATAGATCTATACTAGTCTCTCTGATTTATTTATTGATCAGCTCATAAAACTAACACACACACACACACACATATATACACATATATATTTCAAATGTTCTAAAATTATGTTGCCCGATAACATGTTTTCATCCCAACACCTCAAGCAATAAGACAATGAATAGCACTAACATGCTGGCAAACCAAGATTTTTTTAAAAAAAATTCTAATCTACAATATATTTAACATCGAAAATGGCATATTTCTTTAATTGCCAGTGTTAATCTGTTCATTTCTGCACATTCTAATATTTTCCTAATCGCATTCTCCTCTGTAGGCATCTCTTCACTTTTCCACTTTTGTGCAAATACAATCCTAGCTGCTGTCATAACATGGATAATCATATAATAATATATTATATGGGAATCATTTTTATCGATGGTTACAGAATATAAGAATTAGAAGTAAAAGTATTTTGTGTAAAATATAGAAAATGTATTAAGAGAGTTAACAATTAATAGTTAAATAAATCAAGAAGAGGATTGTTATAGTATTAGACATTTAAGGTATTTGTATTAAGCAAGGAACAGATTAAATAATTAATATGATTGTAAATTTTAATTGTTATTGCACAAAATATTAGTACCCAGATGACACGCTGTTTAATGGAAGATGGATTGTTTATATTAAAATAAAAACAAAAACTTTTTAAAAAAAAGGAAAATGGCATATTTCTAAGAAACACACCAACATTATTTCCCAGAATGCATTTGGTAATCAAATCAGCCATTTTTGAAGAACTAGGGATGGGAAATAGCAATCTTGGAGAACAAGATTCCACCCCTCACTCCCCATCCACCCCCCACCCCCCCAGTTTCCATTCTGGTAAATGGGAGGGTTGTGATTGATAAGGCACAAAAGGGCTGCCATTTTGTGAAGGCACCCACAACCACTTCTCAAGGTTTTGTGTCACTGGCTCAAAAATGGCGGGCTCTTGACTAGAAGTTTCTTCTTCACAGAGGCCTTCCCATTGTTGCTCTTTCCTTCTTCCTACCCGATCTCTTTGCTTTCCACTTTGCTGGGATCTAGTTCGATGTATCTCTTCTCTTCAAACACTCGGTTGATGGACGGCCTAAGGATTCGATGGAGATATTGCATACCTGCCACCTACAGAGACAGAAATTAGAGATACAGCAGAAGAAGATAGCTTCAAATTCAGAAACTGGTAGGAAGAGCCTCCCACCACCCATCATAGAAGGAAGGCAGGTACCCACAAAATACCTTCAGAAATGACTCCATAGACTTAGAAGCTAAAGAGTTGCTCCGAAACAACGTGTTGGGTTCAACTGAAACACAGAAAGTGGTTTATGATCGGTCACTTATTTTACTTATAAAATAAGATGAAGTTCAACCACGTCATCTTATTTTATGAAGAAAAACAGGAAGACTTGCTATCTATTGATTACATTTTTCCCTTGAAAGGGTAAAGATATCTGTCAGCTTGTAAAGTGTTTCCATGACTACTATCAAGCTGCCATAGAGAAGGGAGAATTCCATTCATACCTTTGGCCAGAGTCAAGTCTCAAATTCTTGCAGCTGGCCTCTATGCGCATGCCCAAAACCTACCGCAGCATCTTGTTGGCGAATGTGATTTATGACTTAGGCAGAGGGGAGGGGACACAGGGGTAAAGTTCAGACGCCATTAAGTGATATTCAGTTTCGGCTCCACAGAAGATCAAGCCAAGATGTTGATCCTAATAAATGAATGGTTTTTTTAAAACTTTGTCTTGAGGCTTGTAAATTAATTAGGTCATCTCTTGGGAACTTCACAATAGCTTTCATTGGTTGTCCCCTTTGATTCAGGGATTCAGGGGACGAATATATCGATTCAGAAAGATATTCAATATATATTTCTCTTAGATCAGGGGTCTCTAACCTTGGCAACTTTAAGACTTTGTGGACTTCAACTCCCAGAATCCCTCAGCTAGCAAAGGGATCCTCCCCTCCCTCCCCCTCTCTCACTCTCACACACACAAAATCATAGTATAAAGTGATGTGTTCCCTCCTGCCCTGGTCCTTACAGGTTCTTTCCAGCTCCAGTTTGAAGAGGAGGTCCAAGAACTCTTTAATCAAGCCTTGGCCCAAGAAGAGCTTGACTAGGTTCACCGCAAGTTCCTGCCTGCATTCAGCTGTCGTGGTTTCATCAATCAGGGTTATTAAGTGCACTTTCTGATTCTGTAAGAAGAACGGAGGCAGAGGAAATACATTTCATGGAGAAGTTAATGCACATTAATTTCATAAATACGGGACGTTTCGGGTGTCCCTTTGAACATAACCGTGTCTGCAATCTCTGTTTTATCAAGCACATTTTCATTACATGTGCAGCCTTTGGCAGCTGCCATCCATTCCGAGCCACACAAGAGTCGTAAGTGTGAGCCAAAGACATTTCCCTGCCTAAGGCAAAAGATGAAACATTGATGAAGATTCTCAGTCTTCCAGACAGAGTTATCTGGAAGCTGAATCATGGCCACTGGACTTCTTTTCTTTTTGGTTTTGACATGTTTTGTGGCTTATCAAAGCAGCTTCTCCAGCCTGAGATTCTTCATCAACGAAGAAGCTACTGCAATAAGCAGCAAAATGTTTCGCAGTAAAAGAAAAAGGAGTCCAGTTGCCATGACTCAACCCTCCACACGTGGCCCTTTGTCCTGGGTATAGAAACTGATCCAGCAGCTCAATTTTGCTTCAATATTAGCAGATTAAGAGCTATGGTGATGCAGTGCAGAGGTGGTATTCAGCAGGTTCTGACCAGTTCTGGAGAATCAGTAGCGGAAATTTTGAGTAGTTCGGAGAACAGGTAAATACCACCTATGACTGGCCCCGACCCCATCTATTCTCTGCTTCCAGAGCCCCAGCTGATCAGGAGGAAATGGGGATTTTGCAGCAACCTTCCCCTGAAGTGGGGAGGGAATGGAGATTTTACAGTATCCTTCCCATGGAGTGGGATGGGAATGGCGCATGCAGAGTACTAAAAAAATGCTTCTGCACATGCGCAGAAGCAAAAAACAAGATGGCGGCACCTATGCCGCCGAGGGAACTGGTTCAGGGGCATGGCAGACCAAGTTACTACCTACTCGGCTGAACTGGTCCAAACCAGAAGGGACCCATCTCTGGAATGGAGATTTTATAGTATCCTTCTCCTGCCATGCCCAAGCCACACCACACCTATTAAGCCATGCCCACAGAACCAGTAGTTCTGGCACAGTGGTTAGAGTGCAGTCCTGCAGGCCACTTCTGCTGACTGCTAGCTGCCTGAAATTTGGCAGTTCAAATCTCACCAGGCTCAAGGTTGACTCAGCCTTCCATCCTTCCGAGGTGGGTAAAATGGGGGCCCAGATTGTTGGGGGCAATAGGCTCACTTTGTAAACTGCTTAGAGAGGGCTGTAAAAGCACTATGAAGTGGTATATGTCTAAGTCAGGGGTCTGCAAAGTCGGCTCTTTTAAGACTGGTGGACTTCAACTCCCAGAGTTCCCCAGCCAGCATAGCTGGCTGGGGAATTCTGGGAGTTGAAGTCCACCAGTCTTAAAAGAGCCGACTTTGCAGACCCCTGGTCTAAGTGTTATTGTTATCCACCACCTCTCCTGCGTGCAGTGAGCCAGCTTAGGAGGTTCAGGAAAGACTGTGTAGCCTGAAAAAGTATATTCTTCAAGAGAGTGATTGGGTGGTTCAGATGGAATGGCTACTCAGCTGTGCTTGTTGCCCTTTTCCCTAGCATCACAAAGAATGGTACAAGTTCTACAAAGATGATTAGGGGACTGGAGGCTAAAACATATGAAGAACGGTTGCAGGAACTGGGTATGTCTAGTTTAATGAAAAGAAGGACCAGGGGAGACATGATAGCAGTGTTCCAATATCTCAGGGGTTGCCACAAAGAAGAGGGAGTCAAACTATTCTCCAAAGCACCTAAAGTCAAAATTAAAGACCCATCTTTTCCATCAGGCCGGCCTGGCCTAATTTATGCTCCTCGCCCCAGTCTGAAGTTTAAATTGTTTTAATCAGGTTTTAATGGGATATAGTTTTAATGTTTTTTATAAAATTTTAGTACAAGGTTAACTATTTAATTTGGTTTTAAATATGTATGTACTGTTATGTTTTAGATGTTCTTAATTTTCCTGTACACCGCACCGAGTCCCTTCGGGGAGAGGGGGCGGTTTAGAAATTTAATGATTATGATGATGATGATGATGATGATGATGATTATAAACAATGGGTGGAAAAGAAGAGGGAGTCAAGCTATTCTCCAAGGCATCTGAGGGCAGGACAAGAAGCAATGGGTGGAAACTAATCAAAGAGAGAAGCAAATTAGAACCAAGGAGAAATTTCCTAAGAGTTAGAACAGTTAATCAGTGGAACAACTTGCCTCCAGAAGTTGTGAATGTTCCAACCCTGGAAGTTTTTAAAAAGAGATTGGATAACCATTTGTCTGAAGTGATGTAGGGGTTCCTGCCTAAGTAGGGGGTTGGACTAGAAGATCTCCAAGGTCCCTTCCAACCCTGTTATTCTATTTTATTCTAAATCAGTCTTAAACAGCGGAATGTCTTTCCTCTATATGTTGTGGGTGTTCCAACACTGGAGGTTTTTAAGAGGAGATTGTACAACTATTTGTTGGAAATGGTACGATAGTCCTCAACATACAACAGTTCATTTAGTGACTGTTAAAAGTTTTAAAAGGTGACTTATAACCATTTTTCACACTTACGACTGTTACAGCATCCCCATGGTCACGTGATCCAAATTCACACGCTGGGCAACTGACTAATATTTAGTCAGTTTGGTTAGTTATTTGAAATTTTCTGAAAGCAAAGTCAATGGGAAAGCCAAATTCCCTTAACATCTGTGATATTAACTGAATACCTGCAGGGATTCACTTAAAAACGGTGGCAAGAAAAGTCGTAAAAAGGAGTAAAACTCACTTAACATGCCTCACTAAGCAACAGAAATTTTGGGCCCAATAATGGTTGTAACTCTAAGACTACCAATATAGCGTCTCCTGCTTAAGCAGAAGGTTGGATTGGAAGATTTTCAAGGTGTCTTTTAACTCTGTTATTCCTTCTCACCTTTATCCCTGCTTTAACTTCCTGGCACAACAGATCGACAAGAGGCTGGTAGTAGATGGAGGGCAGAACCATCTCATCCCGAAGCTGTACTTGGAGCTGTAAGGAGCCTAGATTCCCTCTGAAACACATGTAAAAATAAGGCTATTAGATACACTTTATAAGTTGGTTACCACTTTCCTAGTATTTGGGAATAGTAGACACATTTCAGTTTGGTCTTATGGAATATGAGTTCAGTGGATGATCTCATCCACTGAGCTCTCTACATGGGGCTTCCCTTGAGGTGCACTCAAAAGCTACAGCTAGTCCAAAATGCAGCCGCACGGGTAATTACGGGAGCCACCAGAAGCTCCCATATAACACCAATCCTGCGCGAGCTGCATTGGCTTCCTGTGGTCTTTCGGGTGCGCTTCAAGGTTCTGACGACCATCTTTAAAGCGCTCCATGGCTCGGGGCCTAGTTATATGCGAGACCGTCTCCTGCCCCATACATCCCTTAGACCGATACGCTCCCACAGAGTGCCTTCTCAGGGTGCCGTCGGCCGGACAATGCCGACTGGCGACACCCAGGGGAAGAGCCTTCTCTGTGGCGGGCCCTGCCCTTTGGAATGACCTACCCCCTGAACTCCGGACCATCACCGACCTCCACCTCTTCCACCAATGTCTAAAGACATACTTTTTTCATCAAGCCGGCCTAGCCTAACCTCCCATGGGGACTTTTAGAAAAGTTTTAAATTGGGTTTTTAATAATAGGATCGGGATTATTTAATATATATTTTAAATTATTTATCTATTTTCTATTTTGTATATCTTTTAAATCTCCTGTGCGCCGCCCTGGGTCCTCTGCGGAGAAGGGCGGGATATAAATGTAATAAATATAAATATAAATATAATATCATGGAATATTTCTCATAGGCATCTCCTGTTCTGACCCAGGCTTCCCAAGAGCAGGAAGCAAACTCCTGGTCCCGACAAAAACCCCTCTTATTAATTTACTTTGAATTCTGCTCATTCACATCCAGCAAAGTCTTTCAAGGGAGGATTTACAGTCACAGACTTTATCTGGCTTGGAGAGCTGCCAGGCCGATATCTGCAAAACTTGGCAAGGAGTCTCGGAGAGTCAAGAGCCAATTGAGCGAACCAATTGTGTCCTGCAAACTCCACTCCCCTTTCGCTCCTCTTTTATTTGCTTTGGGAGGGGCCATTCATCCTCCACCTGTGGCCTTACTCCCAAGTCAACCCCTGTTCTTTAGCTGTTCCCTTCGTCTGGCCGCTCTGCACATGCACACACTGGGAACAGGCTCCAGCTGTTCCTCTGACCCTGAAGGCAGCTGATAACTGGTAAACGGCTATGGTCCCCTCTCTGCCTCCGACACAGAGCCCTCATCAGAAACTTCCCCAGACTCCAGGACTGGCCCATGTTCTCCCCAACCTCCTCACTGTCCGAATCTGCTGCCAGCTCACATCATCTCCACACTTATTCTCCAAAGAAGCAAAGTTAATCTCAGATGCTCCTGATAGCCTTAGGGCAAAATTAACTAATCAGACAAAAAGTAAAAGTAGATAAGATGAATCCATTCAAGGCACTGTAAGGCAACCTCTAATGTTTTTGGAAGAACCCCTTCTGAACTTTCGAGATACTCCCTAGCATCAGTTTTCATTCCTCCTTTGATAATCTGGTAGGTATTGAGAGGTATTGAGTATTATTGTATTATTGTATTAATTCAGACTTACTCGTCCAAACTTGGTTTGGATTTCTCTGGGCGGAGCAAAAACCATCCTTCTTCTCGCTGGACAGCCTTCAGCCTTTGGACGTTGAATACCACCTGCAGATCAGAAATAAATGTGCAAGAGAGGTTGGTGTTAACCATCCAAGAACCAGTGATCAGGTAGCAAGTAGGATAAGTAGGATAAGCCATTTCAATTGTTTCCTTCATGTTAATTTTTTTGGGGGGGGGGGGGGGGCGATGACAAGAAGCTGAGTGGCAGAAGAGATGCCATGAAGGCAAAGAGGTACACCCTATTTTTCAAAGTGGGGTTACTATAGAGTCCTAGCAAATTAACACTTTATTATCAACTAGCCGATAACCCGGTGTTGCCCGAGCATTTATTTATAAGGGAAAAATATCTGGACCAAACATAATTTCTAATGTTGGATTTTTCCACTTACCGGAGGGAGCTACCTTGCGGAGTACTATGAAGCCATCACCATGGCAACTCCACTGCGCTGTACAGTAGAAGCCATTTTACAGCAGTACAGTAGACATCATTTTAAAGCACAACAGGCTGTATCTTAACAGAACCCCCCAAGGGGTGTTAGGGGTGTCTTATCCTGACAGTATTTGTTTCCAGAGGGTAAGTCATCTGTGTTCCAAGTTTGGTTGAAATTGCTTGAGGTGTTCTAGAGTTATGCTGGAACACACACACACACACACACACACACACACACTTATATATATATATATTGTCCCATGCACAAAAAAATAGCCTCCATAAAAGAGTGCTCCTTTTCCAATTCACTGCCACCAACTGTCCTTTAAGATTCTCATAAAAGTGTGTTGTTTGGGTTTATTTCAAAAAAAATATTCATTATTTTTCTATTCATGTCGTTTGAATATTTTGAGGCAGAGTTTTTCAAACTGGGCAAATTCAAGAGTTGTTGCGTTATGACGCTGCATCACGTGCTCAGCATTTCTGTTAGTGCAGACTGGTTTTGGCCGGTTGGACACAAACATGGAGGCTAGCATGAAAAGTCACTAGTCATGCCCTGACACCTAACACCTTGGAGAAAAGTTCCCACCTTCTTGCAACGTGCTAACTACCTGCAACGTGCTAACTATCAACAAACAGCATGTAACGCCTATTTCTACTGTCTGATTTCCTTTTATGGTCATGATTTATGTATTGTTTACCTATGACAATCTATGCTTAACCCTGCCTTCTGATAAAGTTAATAAAAGGGCTTGCAGGCTTTTGTCTGTGCGCAGTCCATCCCATTTCAGAGAAGATCTGGTGTCGTGTTATCTTTTCTCCCTTTCCGTGGGCCCGCCCGCCTGATAACGGCGTGAAAGTTATCACAACAAAGAGTGGACTTCAATTCCTAGAATTCCTCCAGATGGCAGTGCATGGTCAATTTATTTGAGAAGTTAAGCAAAAATCAGGCCTAGTAATTCAGGTAGATCACGGAATCCCAATTGTAAGAGGTCTGGGCAGCTGGAAAGGCATCCTGGGGTAATGAACATCAAGCTCTTTCTTTAACTTTGTAAGAAAAACATGTACCTATGAATTCAAATTGACTTTGCTGGGAGTTTTTTTTTTTAAATCATCATAATTATCATCATCACTGTCTTGACCCAATATAAAGCATGTGCATCAGGGGTGGGTTCTTGTCACCTCTAGCCTCTTCTATAGAAGAGGTTCCACAAATCTACAGTGCCGCTTAGAACCGGTTCCAGCTCCCTCCCCCCACCCATCCGCCCATCATCAAGAGGAAGAGCGAGAGGACTTCCGGTTCCGCCTTCCAGCGGCAACGGAGGAGTCTTGGGACTCGTCCGCCGTTTTGTTCTTTTTTCTGCCCCCCAACGGGGGCGAGGCACCCCTTTTTTGGGGTCCTTCTGTAAGGCTGGCTTGCCTGGGTTTGTTTGTCTCAGCGGCAGCGGGAAAACGGCCCTTGTCTTCGGTCTAGGTGAGAGGAGACATGCTGCGGGGGGGGTTTTCCCTTTGCCAATGGAGGACGGTAACGCACGATGAATTTGGAGAGAGCTGAGTGTTCGGGTCGGAAGGCTTTCCGGGGCTTTGGCGGCGAGGTGGAGAGTGAGTGACTTTAAAATTATTTTTGCTGGCAGCCTGGACTGAAAGAATGTGGAGGGGGGTGTTTGTTTGTTAAACCCCCCCTCAGAATTAAAGCGGCGCTTGGAAATGGCTCCTCGTTGTGAGGAAGCGGACGTTTCTTATCTGGACGGCTTTGAAGCAAGCGAAAGTGATTTGCGGCTTGTTTCTTCAAAATGTATCTAAGTCCGGCTGGCTTGAAACAATTTTTCTTTTGCTACTTTCTCCTGCTGGCTCTCAGTTTGGGCGGTGGAAGATGGCTGTCCTTTGTTCTTGAATGACTATTTCATTTATGGAAAATTACCAACATCCCTTTGTGATTGGGACTTCCTCTCTCTATTAATGAAGAAATGTCTGGATTAATTGATTCCATCCCTGGAGTGCCTTCTCTGCTACAACTATTGATTGTGAAAGGTGTTTTTTCTCTGGATATTGAACTTTTTAACCCTGATTTGGACTTTTCTCCTCCTGATTTGCTTCAACGGCCCCACCCAAAAAACGCCATCTTAGTGGCACTGACTTTAACAGCTTACCATGGCACAAAAATCAGAATTGGCAGGTTTGGAACAAAGGATGTCTTCTATGGAGACAGTGTTACAAGTTTTGGTGCAAGAAATTAAAGCCTTGAGAGAAGATAACTGCAGCTTCAAGAAGGATCTTTTGGAAACACGGAAGCAAGTGCTGGAGAACACACAGAAGACTGAGGAGCTGGAAGGGGGGCTGGTTGGGGCAAAGGGAGAACTTAAAAATGTCAACACTGAAATTGCAGATCTGTCTGGTCATATGTCTAGGATGGATTTTGAAAGGATGTCATATTTTTTATGATTTCAGAACATTTCTGAAGAGGCTGGTGCATGTCTTCCTGAACTCATGAGTACAATTTTAGCAGACTATTTACATAAACCTAAAGATGAGATCAGGGAGGACATTGACCTAGTCTACAGAATAAATTCAACATATGCCAAGATAAATGAAGTACCCAGAGAGATACACATTAAATTTGTTAGAAGGTCAACCAGAGAGGGAATTTTGAAGGCGCAGAGAGGGGGCCCATTAATTTACCAACAAAAGGAAGTCGTCATCTTGAAGCAGATCCCAAAAAAGATTAGAGAGATGAGAAGGAGGTATTCCTTCTTATCCAAAAAATTGTTTGACCACGGGATTTGGTTTAAGTGGGCGATGCCGGAAGGGATGCTGGTGTTCTGGGAAGGAGGGAGAGTTAGGATTAAAACAGTTGTTGAGGCGGAAGCCTTTTTTAAGAAACATTCCTCAGTCCTGGGGGAAGATTCAGGAGGGGCAGGGGGGGCCACGGCCCCGCCCGCTGGGGGCCAGGAAGGAGAAAAAGAAGATACAATTGCCAAGAGACTTAGATCAAAAAAATGACTTTGCTTGTTTTTTTTTATTAATATACTATAACCTTGTTATCTGGATGTTTGTATATGACTGCCAGCATAGAATTGAGAATTTAGGATGTATGCACTTATTTTCATCTCGTAGTACCTTTGAAAAATGTATTTCTTAATGTTTTATTGTGAAGCCCTGGAAGGGCCAATGATCCCGACACAAAAGTTCTCAAAATGTTTCTGTATCCCTTACCTTTCCCTTTTGGAAAAATTGTAAAAACCCAATAAAACTTTTTCAATATAAAAAGAGGAAGAGCGAGAGGAGGAATTCTGGGAGTTGAAGTCCACAAGTCTTAAAGCTGTCAAGTTTGAACACCCCTGGGGTTTTTTTTCTCCTAAAGGGTTAGGGGTGCAAGGCTCTTGTAACCTGACAGCTTTAAGACTTGCGTGCTTCAAATGCCAGAGTTTCTGAGCCAACATTTTGGTTGCTAAGCAAGAGCGTTGTTAAGTGAGTTTCACCACATTTTACAAGTTGGCCACGCCCACCCAGTCACATGACTGCCAAGCCACTCCCACTCGGTCACATGGCTGGCAAGCCACTCCCACAAAGCAGGCCACACCTACAGAAGAGGTTTTAAAAAGTTTTGAAACCCACCACTGATGTGCATGTATCCATATAAACAACTCTTGTTTGAGTTTATTATTAATGCTTATTGTTTGTGTTTATTGCTTGTGTTTTATCTTTGAAAGCCACCTAAAATTACATATATGAGATGGGTATCTATATAAATCAAATCAAGAAATAAATAAATACATCCAGGGGTGGGGCTGCTGGGGGTTCGCAGGGGTTTGGGAGAACCTCTAGCTAAGATTCTGTGCAGTTTGGAGAACCCCCAAATCCCATTCCTGGCTGGCCTTGCCCACCCCTCCCCTCCTCATACAGCCCCTTTTGGATGCAGATAAGTGCAGGGCACACATGGAGGCTCAGGGAGGGCGAGAAATGGGCCTACTGGAAATTCAGGGAGGCCAGAAACAGGCCTCCAGAGGTGGGTTGCTCCTGGTTTGGCTCAGATCGGGCGAATCGGTAGTAGCAGTGGAGGGGGGCTCCGCCCACCCACCTGGAGGCTTCTACGCATGCAGATGTGTCGCATGCGAGCACACCCAAAGCAGTAGTAAAAAACTCACCACTGCTGGAGAGGCTGTTTTCACCCTGACGGAGGCTCGACGAAAACCTCTGGAGCCAGGGAGGGCAAAAAGGTCTGCCCCCTGCTATGGTGGAGAAGGCTGACTAGGCCCGTGATGGCGAACCTATGGCACAGGTGTCACAGGTGGCACGCAGAACCATTTCTTAGGGCACGCGCTGGCCAGCTGATTTAGGCCTTCTTTTGAGGCCATTTTTCACCCTCTGGAGGCTTCAGGGAAGCTCCTGAAGCCTCTGGAGGTGGGGGGGGGGGAGGCTGTTTTCACCCTCCCCAGGCTCCTAGACCCTCTGGAGCCTGGGGAGGGTGAAAAAAACACACCAAAAAAGCAGGGGGTCGCGCACATAGCATTATGGGTGTGGCACGCCCACACACGCCCCCCCCTGCGCTCCCCCCACTTTTGGCAAGCGAGCCAAAAAAGGTTAGCCATCACTGGACTAGGCCATGTCCACCATGGCCACACCGACCCAGCAACCAGGCAGGGGAACCCCTTGCTAAAATTTTTGAAGCCCACCCCTGAAAATCATCTGTTTTGTCATTGATTTGCATCCAGTGCCTAGAGTGGCGAAGAGGACCCACTGCCTGAAACAAAAACATCCCTCTCTCTCACAAACCCCCTTTCCTAGCAGACCTCATCTTATAACATCTCCACCAAGGTGCCTTCATAAAAGGTGCTGGTGGGTGGCCCAGCCACCTCGCAGTGTGTCATCCTTTCTCGATGAGTTAAATGGCCAGAGAGCCTCTCAAGAGCATGTGAGGAGGGCAGGGGCAGGGGTTTGGCCCCAGTTCACTCCCTGTCATGCATAATGCTAAGAGTTGCATAGAACCACGATGGGCGGCAAATAAATCTAATAAATTAAGTGGCAAAGATGACTCTGCAGCGATCTAGCAACAAAGGAAGGCCGCCTCTGCTTTGTGGTGCAGTGACTCATCATTAATTATGCAGCCACATTTTCCCAGGCTTTGCCAAAACGTTAGAAAATAAGCCTCCATTCACACATTGCGCCCTGTGGCTTATTGGTTTGGGCTTGGGTATTGTGGGAGCCCAACAATTTATTGAACACATAAATCAAAGGTTAATGAAAAAATAATACTGTTCTTGTTATGAAGGATTGGATTCAAGAGATGTGTTTTTGAAAAGGCATTTTTATCTACTAACTAGCTATACCCGGCCACGCGTTGCTGTGGCCCAGTCTGGTTAAATGGCCAACCAATCTGTGTGTAGATCTACACCTGCACACATACACCCAACCACCATATAAGTCCCAACCTACCTACCTACTGTATTTTTCTCTCTCTCTCTCTCTCTCTCTCTCTCTCTCTCTCTCTCTCTCTCTCTCTCTATCTATCTATCTATCTATCCCTCTACCTACCTACCTACTGTATTTCTTTCTTTCTCCCTCTACCTACCTACCTACCTACCTACCTACCTACCTATTGTATTTCCCCCTCTCTATCCCTCTACCTACCTACCTACCTACTATATTTCTCCCTCTCTATCTATTCCCCTATCTACCTACCTACTGTATTTCTCCCTCTCTGTCTATCCCTCTACCTACCTACCTACTGTATTTCTTTCTTTTTCCCTCTATCTACCTACCTACTGTATTTCCCCCCCTCTATCCCTCTACCTACCTACCTACTGTATTTCTCCCTGTCTATCCCTCTACCTACCTACCTACTGTATTTCCCCCCCACTATCCCTCTACCTACCTACCTACCTACCTACCTACCGTATTTCTCGCTATCTATACACCTACCTACCTACCTACGGTATTTCTCCCTCTCTGTCTATCCCTCTACTTACCTACCTATTGTATTTCTTGCTTTCTCCCTCCACCTACCTACCTACCTACCTACCTACTGTATTTCTCCCTCTCTATCTATCCCCCTAACCACCTACCTGCCTACCTACTGTATTTCTCCCTCTCTGTCTATCCCTCTACCTACCTATCTACTGTATTTCTCCCTATCTATCTATCCATCCCCCTACCTATGTACCTACCTACCTACCTACCTACTATATTTCTTCCTTTCTCCCTCTACCTACCTACCTACCTACCTACCTACCTACTGTCTTTCTTTCTTTCTTTCTTTCTTTCTTTCTTTCTTTCTTTCTTTCTTTCTTTCTTTCTTTCTTTCTTTCTTTCTTTCTTTGTATCTATCTATCTATCTATCTATCTATCTATCTATCTATCTATCTATCTATCTATCCACCTACCTACCTACCTACATACCTACCTTATTTCTGCCTCTCTATCTATCCCTTGGGGGTCATCTAGTCCAACTCCCTGCTAGGCAGGAAGCCCTATACCCATGATGGCGAACCTATGGCACGGGTGCCACAGGTGGCACACGGAACCATTTCTTAGGCCACTCGAGGCATTGCCCCGTCAGCTTCAGTTTGTATGTGTGCCCTGGCCAGCTGATTTAGGCCTTCTTTTGAGGCCATTTTTTGCCCTCTGGAGGTGGGGGAAGGCTGTTTTCACCCTCCCCAGGCTCCTATAAACCCTCTGGAGCCTGGGGATGACGTAAAAAGCATGCCAAATGCAGGGGGTCATGCACATAGCATTATGGATGTGGCACACCTGTGCACATCGCCCCTGCACTCCCCCTGCTATTGGCACATGAGCCAAAAAAGGTTAGCCATCACTGCCCTATACCATTTCAGACTAATGGCTATCCAACATCTTCTTGAAGACTTCCAGTGTTGGGGCATTCACAACTTCTGGAGGCAAGTTGTTCCACTGATTAATTGTTCTAACTGTCAGGAAATTTCTCCTCAGTTCTAAGTTGCTTCTCTCCTTGATTAGTTTCCACCCATTGCTTCTTGTTCTGCCCTCAGGTGCTTTGGAGAATAGCTTGACTCCCTCTTCTTTGTGGCAACCCCTGAGATATTGGAAGGCTGCTATCCTATCTCCCCTAGTCCCTCTTTTATTAAACTGTATTTCTCCCTGTCTCTCTATTCCCCTATCTACCTACCTACTGTAATACAATAATACAATAGCAGAGTTGGAAGGGACCTTGGAGGTCATCTAGTCCAACCCCGCTGCTCAAGCAGGAGACCCTATGCCATTTCAGACAAATGGTTTTCCAGTCTCTTCTTAAAAACACATCCAGTGTTGGGGCATTCACAACTTCTGGAGGCAAGCTGTTCCAGAGGTTAATTGTTCTAACTGTCAGGAAATTTCTCCTTAGTTCTAAGTTGCTTCTCTCCTTGATTAGTTTCCACCCATTGCTTCTTGTTCTGCCCACAGGTGCCTGGGTGAATAGCTTGACTCCCTCTTCTTTGGGGCAACCCCTGAGATATTGGAAGGCTGCTATCATGTCTTCCCTAGTCCCTCTTTTATTAAACTGTATTTGCTGTCAGATGGGTGATTCTTTGTTACAGTTTGGTTCAGTTCGTATTAAACAGTTTAAAGCAGCTGTCTGCCTCCTTTTTTTTACCTCATAGAACAGTCTTGAGCAGAATTTCTCCCCCCCGCCCCTCTATGGGCCACCTGGGAGTTTGCTATCCTCTGTGCCTTTTTGGCCCCAAGAGGCCACCGTATGAGGCTTTTTCCAACACTGACAGTTGAAAAGCAGTTTGATGGGCGTGGCTACAGGCATGTTAACACACATTTCAGTGGGTACTTTTTTTGTGTGTAATTTGTACACAACACACGCGTGCTAGGCACAAAATGATTAGCTATTCTATTATCGGAAGTCCTTGTCTACATTGTCTGAAAGTTTGGTGTAAATAGGCCCAGTAGTTTTTGAGATTAGTGGATTCGTACAAACTATTTTACATTTTTATTTATATAGACTAGCTGATAACCCAGAGTTGTCCAGGTATTTATTTATAAGGAGGGGGGGAATGTCCGGACCAAACATAATTTCTAATATTGGATTTTCCCCCCTTACCAGAGGGAGCCCGCCTGTGGAGTACTGTGAAGCCATTACCATAGCAACTCCACTGCGCTGTTCAGTAGAAGCCATTTTACAGCAGTACAGAAGCCATTTAAAGGCACAACAGGCAGCATCTTAACAGAACACACACCCTGAGGGACTTTAGGGGTGTCTTAACCCCACAGTATTTGTTTCCAGAGAGTAGGTCATCTGTGTACCATGTTTGGTTGAAATTGCTCAAGGCGTTCTACAGTTATGCTGGAATCAACACACATATACACACACACAGTTTTTATATATATAGATAAACTTGGTACATCTTTCTGTGACATGGCTGTTATAGTCTCCTCTAACATTAGAGAATTCTTATTTTTTAATTTTATGTTACTGCTTTGGGTAGATTTAGATGTCTCTTTGACATTTGATTGATACGTGGCAAAACTAGATGATTTCCACCTTTTCTGATTTTATTTGTGTTTTGTTTTGTAGTTTCTCATGTACTTCCCATTTTTTGGCATTTTCCCCCCTATTTCTTCCTGGAAAACTAGATAAGATAAAACAAATAAATAACCCAGGCGAAAGCAAGTCATGGCTTTGTGAGTTTTTACCAACGCTTTTAGATAGATAGGCCCCAGTATTATTATCAAACAGCAGTTATTCTTCCTTTTTTTTTACTGTAGGAAGAAAAATCCAGTCTTGTTCCAGGTTGGGATAAAGGCACTGGAAATAAAATCGAGGCTGACTGCAAGGAAAGAAATTTACTTGATTGCCAGAAACTTCAGTGACAGCAACTTGTTTCTGGGATGGCTGACAAAATAGCTAAGTGAGTGAATGGATCTTTATAGGCTTCTGGGATTTTGGGTTTGAGATGCTCCAGGGGGTTGTGCAATGGAGTGAGCTTTGTCTTTTACTATTTCAATGGTGAAGGGTTAATCTTATTATGTCCTAAAGGGCATGTCCTGTCTTTAGAATTTGGGTGGGGAAATGCAAATTAATCCCATCAGCTCTAGCCTTCTGTGGGAGGTTGTGGCTGAAGGCGTTTTGTTTGTCCCAGTCTTTCTTAATGGATACAAAAGATCCATCTCTTGGGACTTGAAACCTGCTTGAGGCTATGGGGCTGCTTTCTGCCTTTAAGAGCACACTTTTCCATTTCTCCTTTGGAGAAATATAATATTCTGGCCTCTTTTTAATAATAGAATAAAGAATATTTTAATCGGAGAAAGGGGGTTCCTTCCTAGAGTACTAAGAAAAGAAGAAGGAAGAAATAGTGAAAAAACAAAGAAACAGACATCAGCATCATCGAGGAGCCCACTATGTTCGAGTCAACACAAGCACCCAAGATCTTGATGATTTCAATTACCACCATGTTTAATTTTCAGGCCTTCGTATCTCACGACTTAGTCACAAGAATTTGCAAGCAGCTACTTCAGGTTATTGCTCTCCCCACGGGTTCTCAAGTCAGAGTTTCTAAATATAGCAAAAACAGGACAGTCTTTCAACAGAGCCGACTCCTTGCTCCTCAGATGTGCTAACACCTGCCTTCAGCGTGTCCTTCTTTTTCAACTCACCTTCCCCAAAAAATCATTCCTGCTGACAAGGTCCCAATCCCAGACTTCAACAATACACAGCTTTTCTGTGGCTGACTCATCCAGGTCAAACTCAAAGGTCTCGTTCCATTTGGGGTAGCAAGATTTTTTGATCACCTGAAGAAAGAAATCGGAAGACAATTCCATTGTACAGGTAGTCCTCAACTTACAGCCACAATTGAGCTCAACATTTCTGTTGTTGTTGTGGCCCAACAGATTTGGACAGTGAGGATGTTGGGGAGGAATATGGGCCAGTCCTGCAGCCTGGGGAAGGCTCGGACAAGTGCTCTGCGTTGGAGGCAGAGATGGGACCAAGGCCATCTGATAGTTATCAGCTGCCTTCAGAGGCAGACATCAGTGAGGCAGATGAACAGCTGGAGCCTGTTCCTAGTGTGCGTATGCACAGAGTTTCCAGACTAAGGGAAAGGCTAAGGAACAAGGGTAGACAATTAGTTCATTCCTGCATTCTTGCCAAGTATTGTGGCGGCTGAAAGATATCGGCCTGGCCACTCTCCAAGCCTGATAAAGGTCGGTAATTGTGAACTATCTTGAAAGACTGTGGGGGAGGAAACTTTAACTTTAACTTTATTTCCATTTCTATACCGCTCCTATCTACCCAATGGGACACAGGGTGGTGCACAGGAAAATTAAAAACAATACAACAAGCAGACAATAATAAATACAATCATATCGCTTAAAATGTAAGCGATGAAAGACTTTGCTGGAGAGGAATTCACTGTAAATTAAATAAAAAGGGTTTATCGGGACGAGGACATGGCTTCGTGCTGCTGGGAAAGCCTAGGTCAGAACAGTTGCTAGGTTGGATTCCCTTAACAATCACTCTAAAAATTGTCGTAAAATTGAGACTGACTTAAATTATGACCACAACGACTTATGTACAATGGAAATTTAGTCCCATTTGTGATTGTAAGTCGAGGGCAGAGGTGGGTTGCTACCAGTTGGCACTAGTTTGGGCGAACTGGTAGTGGTATTTTGGACTGGGTTCGCCCAAACCGGTAGCAAAATTCAGGCGACCCAGGCCAAAACCAGAACCGTTTTGGCCTGGGTTGCAACAAACTGTTGTTTCCGGTTCGTGTGAACCAAACTGGAAGCAATGCCAGTAGCAACCCACCCCTGGTCGAGGGCTATTTGTAGTAATGGAAGCTATAACAGAAACTCTTTTTTAATGATCCAACTAGGCACACAGAACCCTTGGTCAGTCATGCACACACATACACACACATGGAGCACACATGCATCTGTCTGTCTGTCTGTCTGCCTATGTGTGTTTATGGCTGGCTAAGGGTTCTGTATATTATATATGGGCTTTTTTTCTAGTTCAGCAAGCCAAATATCTCCTGTTTGTTAAAACCAGAGTATGAGAAGTATGAGATTTGAAATCGTATGTATTTTATCAAAGTGTTTTTTAAAAAAACACTTTTTTTTTTGCACCTTGCTTTTACTGAATTTTCAATTTAAGTAGTCTTAAGTCTTTCCAACTGTCAGTCTAATAGATCTAATGAAATAAATCTGTGGGGGAAAAGGTCATAAAATCAGGCATGACTCACTTAACAATTGCCTTGTTTAACAACAGACATTCTGGTCCCAATTGTGGTCATAAGTCAAGCACCGCCTGTAATGTATGGGGCATTAATAAATGGCAAAGTTGGATAGACAAAAGTAATCAACTACAATTTCAAAAATTGGTGGAATCTCTTCTTCTTCTTCTCCCCACAACCTCAACTCACCGAAGTCTCTTGAATCTTGCTATTATAGCGGACTCTGACAAAAGGATCAGAAGCTCCATTCCGATCTTTCCTAGCTAAATCCCTTGAAAGAAAGAGGAGAAGGAAGGTTACAGATGCTGATGGTGCCATTTGCATGAATAACAAGGAGGAAAAAAAACAAGACAACTTTAATTCTAAAAAAACTAAAGTCTACCATATACAATTGTTCTAACTGTCAGGAAATTTCTCCTCAGTTCTAAGTTGCTTCTCTCCTGGATTACTTTCCACCCATTGCTTCTTGTTCTACCCTCAGGTGTCTTGGAGAATAGCTTGATTCCCTCTTCTTTGTGGCAGCCTCTGAGATATCGGAAGACTGCTATCATGTCTCCCCTAGTGCTTCTTTTTATTAAACTAGACACGCCCAGTTCCTGCAACCGTTCTTCATATGTTTTAGTGTCCAGTCCCCTAATCATCTTTGTTGCTCTTCTCTGCACTATTTCTAGAGTCTCCACATCTTATCTACAGTACATTGTGGCGACCAAAACTGGATTCCGTATTCCAAGTGTGGCCTTACTAAGACATTATAAAGTGATATTAACACTTCACATGATCTTGATTCTACCCCTCTGTTTATGCAGCCCAGAACTGTGCTGGCTTTTTTGGCAGCTGTTGCACACTGCTGGCTCCTATTTAAATGGTTGTCCACTAGGACTCCAAGATCCCTTTCACAGTTACTGCTATTGAGCAAGGTACCACCTATACTGTACCTGTGCATTTTGTTTTTCTTGCCTAAATGTAGAACTTTACTCTTTTCGCCATTGAATTTCATTTTCTTAGATAGTGCCCAATGTTCACGTTTGTCAAGATCCTTCTGTATCTTAGCCAAATATACATTTGGCATACCTTTGAATACAAGCTGGACAAGTTCCTGCAGTTTTCTTTGCAAGGTTTTTCAGAAGTGGTTTGCCGTGGCCATATTCCTAGGGTTGAGAGTAATCTGGCTTTGTGCGTAAGGCAGAACTAGAACTCGCAGTCTCCCGGTTTCTAATCTGATGCCTTAAGCATGGGGTGGGCTGCTGGGAGTTCGCACGGGTTCAGCCGATCCTCTCGTTAGGATTCTGCTCAGTTCGGCAAACCCCCAAATGTCACCCCTGGCTGGCCCCTCCCACCCCGCCACTCCCAGGAGCCTCCAGGCGGCCCATTCATCATGCCAGGTAATTGCAGGGCACCACAGAGGTTCGGGGATAGGGGGGGGGGGGAACGGGCCTACTGGAGGTTCTGGAAGTCCAGAAACAGGCCTGTTTCCGGCTTCCAGAGCCCCAGGGAAGCAACTTTTACCCTCCCAGAGGCTCAAGGAAAGCCTCTGGAGCCTGGGGAGGAGGAAAAACTCTTCCCTGCCCCCCAGTGGTACAGGAGGCTGACTAGGCCATGCCCACCATGGCCACGCCCACCCAGCAACGGGACAGCGAGCCTGCAATTTTTGAAGCCCACCTGACTTTTTTAGAAAAGACTATTCAGCTACCTGTCTGAAACAATACAGGGCTTGAGCAGGGGGCTGGACTAGAAGACCTCCCAGGCCCCTTCCAACTCTATTCTGATTAAGATCAAATTGGTGCTCTTTCATCTGCAGATTCTTGTATACTGCCAAGAAGTATTTAATTTTATTTTAAGTAATGTTTGTATTATTGTATATTGTTTTTAACTATGCCTGTGCACCGCCCCGGGTCCCTGTGGGGAGAGGGTGCGGTTAATAAATCTCAATTTATTTATTATTATTATTTATTAAGACGTAGCCACTCCTGAAGGACACAGGACATCCAAGGGCAAGTCCGTCTTTTAGAGAATTCTTATACCCATAACTCCATGCAGATAAGTAACAATCTTCCTTCTTTGGGAATCAATTCTTTAGTCTTCTGAATTGTTTTGTTTTCTTTGCTGTACAAAATAGCGTTCTCCTGACTTCCTTGCGATTCCCAGCATGCCCCTCTAGCTCTCAACCCTTGAAAGCTTGCGACTGTTCAGGCACACTCCATTTGGATTTTATTTTATTTATTTTATTTATTTTATTTATTTTATTTATTTTATTTATTTTATTTATTTTATTTATTTTATTTATTTTATTTATTTTATTTATTTTATTTATTTTATTTATTTTATTTATTTTATTTATTTTATTTATTTTATTTATTTTATTTATTTTATTTTTTTTATTTATTTTTTATTTATTCGAATTTATACCCCGCCCTTCTCCTTGTTAGGACCCAGGGCGGCACACAGGCATTATTTAAAACCATAAATACAATATACATCATTAAAATATATTAAATTATTTAAATTATTTATATTGCCCAGCCCATCTTTTAATTGCAAGACGTTTTTTTCTGACTCTAATTAAAAGCTAAAGCTGCTAGTCGTTCCCGACTCTAGGGGGCGGTGCGCATCTTCGTTTTAAAGCCGAAGAGCCAGCGCTGACCGAAGACGTCTCTGTGGTCATGTGGCCGGCATGACTAAACGCCGAAGGTGCATGGAACGCTATTACCTTCCCACCAAAGGTGGTCCTTATTTTTTTACTTGCATTTTTTACATCCATAATCTCACATGCTTTGGAACTGCTAGGTTAGCAGAAGCTGGGACAAGTCACGGGAGCTCACTCTGTTACGCGGCGCTAGGGATTCGAACCGCCAAACTGCCAACCTTCTCATCGACAAGCTCAGCGTCTTAGCCACTGAGCCACCGCTTCTCTGACTCTAATTATATAGGTTTATAAAACAGGAAGTTGGCCTAGGAGTCCTGGAGAACTGTAGTCCTTGGAATTGCTAGCTCTAGAGGAATTATGAGGTTTGTGCGATTCAGAAGAATGAAACACGAATGAACAATGGTAAAATCCTCAATAAAGGCACAAAGCCTTCTGCTCCAGTGTTGTCGCCCCAGAACCCCTTTTGGGATTCCCATCAAGAGGCCTTTAAAAATAATGATAAACTGCATCCTGTCCACCCTCCCTTTCTTCTTTCTCGCTCACCCCTTCCTGGTGATGCTCTGTAATGTTAAAAACAGAAAATCACTTCTCACAGAGGTGGCTTGTAATTTCAAACTGATTTCCTTCAATTACAGACTGGCATTTTATTTTAATGAAAAAATATAGAATGCTTGTATCCAGCAGTGACCCGACAGATTCCAAGGCTCACAAAGAGAAAGGAAATGGAAAAGTTCACAGTTCTCTGATTCATGCTGCCGGATCCTTTGCTTTTAGAAAGCAAGGAAAAAATATATACACTCCCCCCACTCCCAGTAAAACTCATCTTTTTCAATCCTTGCTCCAATTTTACCCTATTAAAACGGTCTTCTTCTTTGTTATGGTAAAGGTAAAGGTTCCTCTAACACATATGTGCTAGTCGTTCCAGACTCTAGGGGGTGGTGCTTATCTCTTTTTCAAAGCCAAAGAGCCAGCGCTGTCCGAAGACGTCTCCGTGGTCATGTGGCCGGCATGACTAAGTGCCAAAGGCATACAGAACACTGTTACCTTCCCACCAAAGGTGGCCCCTATTTTTCTACTTGCATTTTTACAAGCTTTCGAACTGCCAGGTTGGCAGAAGGTGGGACAAGTAACGGGAGCTCACTCTGTTACGTGGTGCTAGGGATTTGAACCGCTGAACTGCCGACCTTTCTGATCGACAAGCTTAAATTACATTTCTTTGGTTATGGCAGAAGCTTGTCACAAAACACTCAGAACTCCAGGATTTGTTCCAGTTATGTGGACCAATTCTCCAAATTCTCAGCAATGCCCATTTGGGAATTTAACAAAACAGAATAACAGAGTTGGAAGGGACCTTAGAGGTCTTCTAGTCCAACTCTCTGTTTATTCAGGAGACTCCATCCCATTCCAGACCAATGACTAGCCAATCTTTTCTTTAAAACCTGCAATGGTAGAAAGCAATCTAGCTACAGGACAGCAGACTGGGAGAAATTGGCATAGACCAGGGGTATCAAACTCGCTTCATCATGGTGGCGTCATGTGATATATCGCTACAGTGGGTATGGGCATGGCCAGCCTATGGCCATCCAGCCTATGGGCTGTGAGTTTGACACCCTTGACCTAGACTGATTGGCTGGAAGTTTCTCAAAACTAAGATGTGGACTTCAATTCCCAGAATGCTGGTTGGGAACATTCTGGGAGTTGAAAT